>OX451735.1:1153150087-1154350087 GCA_948472305.1 Vicia faba | reverse complement strand
AGCATGTGAAATGATGAAGTTTGGAGGAAAATCGTGTGAACCTGATGCACGAGAAAAGTGTGATCTGATATGCATCAAAACTCATCCAATCCTTGTGTTTTAAGGCTCTAATCCACTTTGGAAACTTGGTTAAACATGTTTAGATCACAAAGGCGTGCTAATTTGATGTTTAGAGGCAAAAACATGAATTTCAAATTCTGACTTATGAAGAAACTTCAGTTCCAAGTTACCAAGTTCAATCCAATGGCATTCTCAGCTCAAGGGATCTTAAGGCATGATTCTTGATTCTTTAGAAAGATGAGGTTACAAGATTTGCAATGGAAAAAGAATGGAATCAAATGGATGCTTGAGCTGAAAGTTGCATTGAGTCAAAGTTGGGGAAAAAAGGTTGACTTTCCATACTTAGAAATATTTCAAAATTTTCTTCAAAAGCGACCTATGATATTTTGCATCCAAACATGGCCTTCCACTTGGAATTTGCTCTTGACCAAAAAAGATGGTACGAAATAGACCTCTTGAATGACATTTTTAAACTTGAACCATTAAAAATCTCCAAAAATTGAGAGAGTTATGAATTATTGAAGTTGGCAAAAAATCATGAAATGACCTATAATATTTTGTATCTGTAGGGCATCTTCCATCCATTTTCTCACTTTGCACATAAAAGAAGGAATAAAGTTCACATTATAAAGATCATTGTGGAAAAAGAGTGGGTTCAAGGTGATAAAGATTGACCAAGTTATGATCATTTGAAGTCACACATGGGAAAATGGGGGTTCATCTGGAGGACTTGTAATCTTTCTTCATCATCAAGTTTCTTCCACATGAAAACTCCTTGAAACATTTGAAATTATTTGTTTATAAACCTTTGAAGATAAGGATGTCTTTGGAATCACTCAAAAATACCAAAAGATGAGCAAGATATGTTTCTTTGAAGTTCACAACCCTAGCTCCTAGATCAAGAAAATGCTTTGAGGAACTTTGACAATTTTGAACAAACTTCTTGTACCAACATAATTGCTTTGTAAATAGAAGTTGTTGAGGATGAAAATGAGAACTCATAGCCACCAAAACCACTTCCACATTCTTGAGAATTGAGAGAAATATGCACTTGTGATAATTGGGAACAAGACCTTGTACAACCATGACAACTTCTTCAATCAATCCCTTGCACTTTTGAATCAATCTTAATAACTTTGAAATATGGTGAACCAAAATAAACCTTTCCATGCCATCCCTTCCAAAACAACTTCAATGGTGAGATTTGGACTTCTCAAGCTTTATTTCCTAGGGCATGGAAATAAACTCATGAGCCCATGGAGCAACTTGCTAAATCTCATTTACTTTACCTACATTAGTAACAAGTAAGACAAACTAACATTGCATTTTATTAATTAAAAGGAAAAATCAAGACAAAATATTCATGACCACAAAAGAAAACAAGTCAAGGTGCATGGTGATTCCTCAAAGGGCAAAGCTAAAGGTAGGGAGGAGAGCCAAGAACCCTAATGTGATCTTGTTGTGATTGAATCAATATGGTATGATGAAGGGATCTTAGGGGAAAAAATTGGGGTACAACAGCTGCCCTTATTTAATTTTTTTCTATCGAAGATATGAAGGTTAAAAATATTTGTGTCGACGCGATCAAAGATACTTAAATATAAAACAAACCCTCTTTTTGGCCCTAAGATGCCATGCAATGCTTATGAGCATGAATGCATATGAACAAAACCAAAGAGACGTAAAACACCACTGGGGATGTAGCAAAGGAAATACAGAAACAAAAGAGAAACCCGACCAGGAAAATAAATCACTGGTGGATAAAAAAACCCAACTCATAGAGGATGATAAAAATTCAAAGGATACACCAACTATTACTGAAGGCGAAACTAACAACGTTCACTGAAGGTAGAGAGAAAGAATCATCGATGTTTACTGATGATGAACTACCAACTTTCACTTAAGGTAGAAGGAAAATAAACAATCGCCAACTTTCACTTAAGGTAGAAGGAAAATAAACAATCGCCAACTTTCACTGATTGTGATCTACCAACTTTCACTAAAGGTAGAGAGGAAAGAATATCATAGCACTTCCGTTCACTAACAGTGAACTTCGAACGTTTACTGAGGGTAGCAAAAAGATAACAATCTCCAACTTTCACTGATGGTGACCTACCAACTTTCACTGAAGGTAAAGAGAAAATAAATCATAGCACAGTCGTTCACTGACGATGAACTATCAACGTTCATTGAGGGTAGCAAAAAGATAACAATCACCAACATTCACTGATGGTAACCTACCAACTTTCACTGAAGGTAGAGAGAAAATATATCATAGCACCACTGTTCACTGACAATGAACTACCAACATTCACCGAGGGTAGCAAAAAGATGACAAGTTTTCCTAAAATCATGGCGTTTCACCTAGAACGGGTCTCAACTTCTTCTTTAACCGAGGCATTCTGCCCGGAAAGGGTAATATATAAGCTGTCTCAAGTAAAGAGACCATCTACTTGCTGTTGTGAAGGATTATAAAGATGACTTCCTGGGGAAAGCAATATAACTTCTTGGGGAAAGAAATATGATTTCCTGGGGAAAGGCCAATGTATTCCTACCGAGGGGATAAAGTCTTCTCGTGAAAAATAAATGCACATTCTCAAACCAAAACTCGAAGCTCGTGGAAATCCAAAGTAATAATATTGTCGAGGATCATAGATTCAAACCAGAAATAAACTAGAGTAAAACAGTTAGCCAAAATACACCTTTTGAGAAATAAACCCAAGTGGGAAACTCAAATCATCCAGACAAAGAGCTGTACAGGAAGGCTAAAGAAAAAAATCTTCCACGAGGGATAACTCAGTAGGGAAATTGAAAGAATATAAGCTTTCTGCTTATGACTAATACTCTATTGGAGAGGGGTCAACACAATTCTGTAAAACAGGGCAATACGTCCACAAAACAAAACAAATGTGAATGAGCAAAGATTTTCCAAATTCTAACTATGCATGATGTATGTATGAATTGAAGGTGAGAAAACACTTAGAAGGGGGGGGGGGTGAATAAGTTTCTCTTTTTCTTTTTCTTAAAGGCTCAACAATAATGGAAAGACACAGTTATTTTATCCTGGTTCGTTTGAACTCAAACTACTCCAGTCCACCCGCCAAGGTGATTTCGCCTTTCTCAACAAGGACTTAATCCACTATAATCAAACAAATTACAATCACACAACCAAACAGTTGTGACTAACAATTCAAAGCACAAGTAAACTTACAAGTGACTAACACCACTAAGACTCAAACTAGTCCTAGCCTTCTTGAGAAATCTGACCAAGCTTGGTCTCTCAAGGAACAATTACAAGAATTAAATCTTTACAGATAGTGAAACAAATTGCTTCTTAGAAAGCTATATCAAAAACTGTGATTTTTCACTAAGATTAGTTTTGTACAAAGTGTTTGTAAAATAATTTGTGAGCAGCAGGATATTTTCACGTAGTTGGTTTGTTGGCTTGCAATAAATGATCTTCTATTTATAGCATGAAGAAAACAACCGTTGCTACCTTCAAAAGTGTGGAGCAATAAAAGTTTGCATGTTTGCTTGCAGTATTGCATTTTCCAATGAACTAGCGTAGACACTTGAGTGCATGTAGCCATCTTTGCATTTAATGAACAAACAGAACTTGTCAGAGCATGTTTCTTGAAACTTGACAAGATTTGTTAGCTTCTTTATTCTTTCAGAACTAGCTTCACGTCTTACTTCAGAATATGCTTGCAAATCTTCTTATCAGCGACTGCTTGCAGAATACTTCAGAACATAGTTTAACATGGAAACTTGCTAAGATTTGGAAGATGCATTAAATAGTTTCTTATTAGAGTCAACATCAGAACTTGCACTAAAACAAATAGTTCTTTCATCAAAGAACTTCTTCATTTATTTTCAGCTCAGCACGTCAAAATAATTTTCATCTAAGAAAATAATTCAGTCAGAACATTATCTGAAACAAATAAATATGCTCATCAGAGTATCAATTATATAAAATATATTTTATTGTTATCATCAAAACTCTAAGATATGGTCAGAACCAATCTTATTCTAACAATCTCCCCCTTTTTGATGATGACAAAAATATTCAGGTTTTGAAATAAAATTGAATAAGAGATAAGAATCTCCCCCTGAAATAAATATTTCTATAAGAAAAACTTCCTGAGAATTTTCATCAGAGCTTTGAGATTTTTCTTTTAGGATTTCTTCAGCAAGTCTTTTGAAGATAATGTTCAGATGATTAAACTTCCAGAGTTTAGTGATACCTGCAAAAATCTTTAAACAGAGAAAGAAATCTTTGTATTTTGTTAGTAATGTTTGAGACTTAGTCCCATAACTGTTAATCAGAGATTAGATCAAAATACTCATTTTCTCCCCCTTTTTGTCATAATCAAAAAGTATATAAAATTAAAGAGCGTAAAAAAGTTTTTTTAATAAAAAAGATTCAGAGGTACAAAACAAAACAAAAACAAGAATCAGAATGACACTAAGATTTTTTAAAAACAAGAGCCATAAGAAGATTTTTTTAAAATCCACCATCAATTCACTTATAACTTCTAGACTATCCACTGGAATGAGAGTGGTTCTCTCAGGGATGATGTACTGTTTAGTTTGGGTGTTTCCAGAATGAGTAGAGGAAGAAGCCATTTGAGCACTTAGGTTTAGAGAAGAATTGGGTTGCAGAGAAAAATACACAGAGACAGTTGAATTTTGAAAGAGAAGGTAAAAAGTGAGAAAGGGGTTTTACAAAGGTATTTATATGAAAACTTTTGAGAAAAGGGTTTTAAAAATAAGACTGTAAAAAAGAGTTTAAGAAAAAAATAATTAAAAAGAATCTAATCATTTCTAGCATTTAATGATATTGAAAATTAAGGGGAAAGCGTGAGATTTGAGCAAATCATAACAGTTACCTAGGAACGACGTCAATAGCTTAGCACGCATGACCTTTCAGAAACACACCACGTGTTCATCTCCTGAAGGTTGCATGGGACAACTGTTTGATATAATGAACTGCTAAACTATACTTGTAATGAAACATTAGAGCATTTCAGAACTTTATATAGAGCTTCTGATGTAACTTCTCTTCTAACTTCTGAAGAGTTGTTAATCATAACATTCATTTCAGAACATTCTGAAGGCAAACACAGAAGATAAATACAATTTTATTCAGGACATAATTCCATACAAATATTTTTCAAAATGAATTTAAATCTATCTTCTGAAAGGGGTATAGTAAAAATATCAACCCATTGATGGTCTGTTTTTACAAATTTTAAATTTTAAATTCCTTTCTTAATGTAGTCCCTTATAAAATGATATTTAATTTCTATGTGTTTAGCTTTAGAATGCAAAATGGGATTTTTAGAAAGACAAATTGCAGAGGTATTGTCACAGAAGATAAGAATCTTAATTTCATAAAGATTAAAATCTTCTAGCTGACTTTTCATCCAGATCATATGAGAACTACATCCAACAACAGATACATACTCAACTTCTGTTGTTGAAAGTGCTATTGTAGCTTGCTTCTTGCTATACCATGAGATAAGATTGTCACCCAGAAACAGGCAGCTTCCAGAGGTGCTCCTTCTTTCAATTATATCTCCAGCAAAGTCAGCATCACAATAACCTACTAGTCTGAAATCTTTTGATCTTTTGTAACAGACCCAAATTAGTAGTGCCTTTCAGATACCTCAGAATTCTCTTAACAACAGTTAAGTGAGATTCTCTAGGATTTGATTGGAATCTAGCACATAAACATACGTTGAATAATATATCAGGTCTAGATGCAGCCAGATAGAGAAGGGATCCAATCATACCTCTGTAGAGCTTCTGATCTACCTTCATACTTACCTCAACTTTTCCCAGAATGCATGTGGGATGCATTTGTGTCTTAGCATCTTTGCTTTCTGACATCTGAAATTTCTTCAGAAGTTCTTTAACATACTTCGTCTGATGTATGTAAGTACCTTCTGGAGTCTGGTTAATTTGTATTCCCAGAAAGAACTTCAATTCTCCCATCATGCTCATCTCAAATTCTGCCTGCAGGTCTCAGCAAATTCTTTTCCAAGAGAGATATTAGAGGTTCCAAAAATAATATCATCAACATAAATTTGACAAATTAAAATGTCATTTTTAAATGTATTTCTGAATAAAGTTGTGTCCACTTTCCCTCTGGTAAAATCTTTCTCTAAAAGGAAATTACTCAAACATTCATACCAAGCTCTGGGAGCTTGTTTTAAACCGTATAAAAACTTTTTTAATTTAAAAACATGTTTTGGATACTTTGAGTCATTAAAGTCAGGAGGTTGATGGACATAAACTTCTTCTTCTATATAGCCATTTAAAAATGCACTTTTAACATCCATTTGATATAATGAAATGTTATTTTGAACAACAAAAGAAATTAATAATCTAATAGATTCTAACCTGGAGACTAGGGAAAAGGTTTCATTATAATCAATTCCTTCTTGTTGACTATAACCCTGTGCAACCAGTCGTGCTTTGTTTCTGACCACCTCTCCTTGCTCATTTAGTTTGTTTTTGAAAACCCATTTAGTTCCTATAATGTTGAATCCTTTGGGTCTTGGAACTAGATCCCACACATCGTTTCTGGAAAATTGATTAAGCTCATCTTGCATTGCTAAGATCCAATCATTGTCTTCCAGAGCTTCATCAATAGAGGTTGGTTCAATCAGAGATGCCAATCCAAACAATGATTCTTCATTGATTCTAAGAGAGGATCTTGTTCTGATGGGATCTTCTTTCCTTCCAATAATCACGTATTCTTTATGAGCTGAAGAGATTCTGAAACCTTTTCTGAGTGGGTTGTTCAGAGATTCTGAGATTATCCAGAGCATTATCAAGAGGAGGATCTTCTGAGTGTTCCTTTGCTTCTGAGTCTTCCTTTGCTTCTGACTTTTCAGAGTTTCAGAGATGATCTTCTGTACCTACAGAAATATCAATTTGCTTTGGCTGTTACTGGCCAAGCTTGTCATCAAACCTGACTTTGATTGATTCTTCAACAATCAGAGTTTCTGTGTTGTATACTCTATAGCCTTTTGAGCGATCATAATATCCAAGCAGAAAACACTTTTGTGCTTTAGAATCAAACTTGTTCAGATTATCTTTAGTATTCAAAATAAAACAAGTACATCCAAAAGGATGGAAATATGAAATGTTGGGTTTTCTGTTTTTCCAATTTCATAGGGAGTCTTTTCAAGAATAGGTCTTATAGAGATTCTATTATGAATGTAACATGCTGTGTTCACAGCTTCTTCCCAAAAGTGCTTAGCCATATTTATTTCATTGATCATGGTTCTGGCCATTTCTTGTAACGTTCTATTCTTTCGTTCTACAACTCCATTTTGTTGGGGGAGTTCTAGGACAAGAGAAATTATGAACAATACCATTTTCTTTAAAATATTTTTCAAAATAATGGTTTTCAAATTCTCCTCCATGATCACTTCTTACTTTTATAATTTTAAAATCTTTTTCGTTTTGCACTTGGTTACAGAAGTCAACGAACACAGAATGTGACTCATCCTTGTGTTTTAAAAACTTAACCCATGTCCATCTGCTGTAGTCATCAACAATGACCAATCCATACTTCTTGTCTCTGATGGATGCAGTTTTAACTGGCCCAAACAGATCAATATGAAGTAGTTCTAATGGCCTAGAGGAAGAAACAACATTTTTGGATTTAAAAGAAGGTTTTGAAAATTTTCCTTTTTGACATGCTTCGCACAGAGCTTCTGAGTTGTACTTCAGATTGGGAAGTCCTCTGACTAAATTTAGTTTATTTAATTGAGATATTTTTCTCAAGAGGACATGTCCCAATCTTCTGTGCCAAACCCATTGCTCATCGCTAACAGACAAAAGGCATTTTACATTCTGAGTTTTAAGATCTGACAAATCAATTTTGTAGATGTTGTTCTTTCTCTTGCCAGAAAAGAGGATTGTTCCATCTTTTTGACTAACAGCTCTACATGAATTTTGATTAAAGATAATGTCATAACCGTTATCACTTAATTGACTTATGGACAGCAGGTTACGCGCTAATCCTTCTACTAATAAAACATTAGAGATAGAAGGAAGGTTACCGTTTCCAATGGTTCCAGAACCAATAATCTTCCCTTTCTGAGTACCTCCAAACTTGACGTCTCCTCCAGATTTAAATTCCAGGTTTTAGAACATAGACTTTCTTCCCGTCATGTGTCATGAGCACCCAGAGTCCAAGTACCATGACTGGTGTCTCAATTGAGCTGTTAAGGAAATCTGCAACAAATATTATTTTCTCCTTAGGTACCCATATCTTTTTGGGTCCTCTTGAGTTAGAGTATTTAAAGTTCTGTTTAAACTTTGGATTAGCATAAGAGTTTCCAAAATGTGAAGTATATTTAATATCATGTGTGTGTCCAAATTTGAATTGTTTGTTCAGAGGTTTATATGTGAAAGTCATCTTAGCAACAAGTTTTGGTATATACGTCTCCTTCCCTTTGGGAGTTTCATATCTAATTCCTATTTTGTTGTTCCCACTAACTCCATAGATCATTGAAGCCATTTTGCTTCTATCTATGCTTTTAGCAAGAAAAGTTTGAAAGCTACAATCATATTCTTTAAGAATGTCTTTTGAACTTGACACATAATCTGAACTAGAAATTTTTTGAACTTTTTGAATTTCCTCTTTAAGTTTAAAATTATTTTCTTTGAGTTCAGATTTTTCTGTTTCATGTTTCTCAAGATCAGATGCAAGACTCTTTTTGAGTTTCTTGTATTTGATTTTGAGTTGACTATAGTTTTCCAAAAGTTCTGATAAACTTTCAACAAGTTCAGCTATAGTAAATTCAGAGAATACCTCTTTTGGTTCTGACTCACAGTCTGAGTCAACTGCTGTAGTAGCCATCAGAGCTAGGTTGGCGTTCTCATCTTCAGAATTAGATTCATCTTCAGAGGATTCTGAATCGTCCCAGGTTGCCATCATACCTTTCTTTCTACCAAACTTTTTCTTTGGTTTTTCTCTTTGAAGTTTTGGACAATCACTCTTGTAGTGTCCAAGTTCTTTACATTCATAACAGATTATCTCTCTTCTGTTTGACTTTTTGTATCCAGAAGATTCTGGTTTATCTTCTGACTTCTTGAAGTTCCTGAACTTCTTTTGTCTGTGCTTCCACATCTGATTAATTCTTCTGGAGAGCAAGGATAGTTCATCTTCTTCTGACGCAGATTCTTCAGAGTTTCCTTCTTCATCCTGAAAAGCGTTAGTTTCATATTTTTTAATTGATTTAAGGGCAACAAACTTACATTTCTTCTGAGGCTCGTGCTCATCAAGTTCCATCTCATGACTTCTAAAAGCGCTGATGAGTTCTTCAAGAGACACGTTGTTCAGATCTTTTGATACTTTGAAAGCAGTGACCATAGGTGCCCATCTTCTGGGTAAACTTCTGATGATCTTCTTAAAGTGGTATGCCTTAGTGTATCCCTTGTTTAGAACTCTCAGGTCAGCGATCAGAGTTTGGAACCGTGAGAACATAGCTTCTTTCGATTCAGTTTCTTCTACTTTGAAGGCTTCATACTTTTGGATGAGAGCCAGAGCTTTAGACTCCTTCACTTGAGCGTTTCCTTCATGAGTCATTTTGAGAGACTCAAACATATCATGTGCTGTATCTCTATTTGTGATCTTCTCATATTCCATTTTGGAGATAGCATTTAGAAAAATATTTCTAGCTCTGTGGTGATTTTTTAAATCAGATTTTTGTTGTCTATCCATATTTTTTCATTCAATCTTATTTCCTTATGAGTCTATAGGATGTGTGTAACCATCCAAGACTATATCCCATAAATCACTATCATGACCTAGAAAGAAACTTTCTAGTCTATCTTTCCAATATTCAAAATCTTCTCCATCAAACACAGGAGGTTTGTTGTAGTTATTATTGTTTTGTTCAGTTACCATTTGTGTTTTCCTTCTGGATCTTTTCCTGACACGGTTAAGTGTTAGCGCTCAAAGTCAAGCTCTGATACCAATTGAAGGTGAGAAAACACTTAGAAGGGGGGGGGTGTTGAATAAGTTTCTATTTTTCTTTTTCTTAAAGGCTCAACAATAATGGACAGACACAATTATTTTTATCCTGGTTCGTTTGAACTCAAACTACTCCAGTCCACCCGCCAAGGTGATTTCGCCTTTCTCACCAAGGACTTAATCCACTATAATCAAATAGATTACAATCACACAACAAAACTGTTGTGACTAACAATTTAAAGCACAAGTAAAGTTACAAGTGACTAACACCACTAAGACTCAAACTAGTCCTAGCCTTCTTGAGAAATCTGACCAAGCTTGGTTTCTCAAGGAACAATTATAAGAATTAAATCTTTACAGATAGTGAAACAAATTACTTCTTATAAAGCTATATCACAAACTGTGATTTTTCACTAAGATTAGTTTTGTACAAAGTGTTTGTAAAATAATTTGTGAGCAACAAAATATTTTCACGTAGTTGGTCTGTTGGCTTGCAATAAATGATCTTCTATTTATAGCATGAAGAAAATGACCGTTGCTGCCTTCAAAAGTGTGGAGCAATAAATGTTTGCGTGTTTGCTTGCAGTATTGCATTTTCCAATGAATATGCTTACAGAATATGCTTACAAGTCTTCTTATCAGTGCTTGCTTGCAGAATACTTCAGAACATAGTTTAACATGGAAACTTGCTAAGCTTTAGAAGATGCATTAAATAGTTTCTTATCAGAGTCAGCATCAGAACTTGCACTAAAACAAATAGTTCTTTCATCAAAGAACTTTTTCATTTATTTTCAGCTCCACGTCAAAATGATTTTCATCTAAGAAAATACTTCAGTCAGAACATTATCTGAAACAAATAAATATACTCATCAGAGTATTAATTATATAAAATATATTTTATTGTCATCATCAAAACTCTGAGATATGATCAGAACCAATCTTGTTCTAACATGAATGTATGAGTGTTATCGTGCATATGCTGACAAAACAGACATATAACACTGGGAGTAACCAGGAAAAACCAACTCGGGCACAATCAACACTCGGCTAAATCACATCCAAGATGAACATTCAAAAAAAAGTAAGCGCCAACTGAGGAAACAAAACCTTCTACCTGACTTAACTTTAATGGGGAGAAACGTAATCCGAAAGTAAAGAAAACATAGCGACAAAACAGTACAGATACATAGATAAAACATCCTTTCCCAGGCTTCAAAGGGGAATTAAATATTTTCAAAAGTAACGCTTCTACTGGGGGTTTGAAAAATCAATTTCAAGTAGAGAAAACGTACACTAAATCATCAAAACATTCACTGGGGAATTTGTGCTGACTTTATTGGGGAGGTCAACACCACATTCTCAAAGGGAAAACCAATATACGTTCCTTACCGGAGGAACCGGAGACATGTCTTCTTCGAGAGTAATTATTGTACCAACTTCTCTGGGAAGAAAGGACTTCTATCAAACAAGCAAAACCTTCACCAGAGAAATCTTGGATCGAGTCTTCATATCACGCAAACTCAGAAAAGAGGAGAAATGAACCAAAACTTGTCCGGGGACACTGGAGTCACAAACCCAATACAACGAAAATATCTTGAGAAACATTTCCCAGGAAATAAAACTTCTTAAAACAACTGGAGTTCGTCCATTCCTAGGATCACCACTTTTGTTTTTTTCTCTTGCGTCACAAATTTTAAAGTAAAAGAAAATTGCAAATTCTTTTTGAAAATCAATTTTGTTATTTAATCCTTTCGCTTTGAAATTTATTATCAATAATAAATGGAGTCTTTGCAAGCTGAATAAAATAAGAAATACAAAGAATTGGGAAAAAGCTCAAATTTCATTAATAGAATGGTAGTCTGCAAATGGCGAGACTCCATGGATGATTACAAAATTCCGAAAATGGTAATATATAATGGAAAAGATACATTGAGATACAATGACCACTATCCCCTCTAACAACTTTTGAAATCCTGAGCAGCAACTTCTGTTGAAGTATGATGAGGATCTGACAAGATTGTTGCTCCAACGATCAAGTCTTGTCTGATGTAGTTACTTGCCAAAAAAGTACCTAACTTCTGCCTAAGCTTCCCTCGCGGGTTTTCAACTTAGCGGTAAATTTTATTCTGTTTATGTCTCTAATTTTTGCCTAGACTTCCCTTTCGGGTTTTCGGCCTACCAAGACGCTCTTTTTTTCCTAAGCCTCCCTTTCGGGTTTTCAACTTAGCCAGCTGTTCTTTTATTTCTTTAGGCGAAGTATTTCTTAACTGCATCAGCATTCACGAGATGTGGGAACTCCTCGCCATCCATAGTTTCAAGAATTAATGCACCACCATAGAAGGCTTTCTTGACCATGTATGGGCCTTTAAAATTGGGAGTCCACTTGCCCCTAGAATCAATGTTAAAAGACATGATCTTCTTGAGAACGAGGTCGCCTTCTCTGAATTCACGAGGTTTAACCTTCTTCTCAAAAGTTTTCTTCATTCTCTTCTGATATAACTGTCCATGACACAAAGCTGTCATTCTCTTCTCTTCGATCAAATTCAATTGGTCAAACCGGTTCTGGACCCATTCAGCCTCTGACAACTTGGTTTCCATTATCACACGCAAAGAGGGAATCTCAACCTCAATTGGGAGTACCGCTTCCATTCCATACACAAGGGAGAACGAGATTGCTCCTGTTGAAGTGCGGACAAATGTTCGATATCATGCAAAGCAAAAGGGAGCATTTCATGCCAATCCTTATAAGTAACAACCCTTTTCTGGATAATCTTCTTGATATTCTTATTAGCAGTTTCAACAGCCCCATTCATATTTGGCCTGTACGAAGATGAATTGTGATGGACAATCTTGAATTCTTCACAGAGTTCTATCATCATCTTGTTGTTCAGATTTGAGCCATTGTCAGTGATAATTCTGCTCGACACACCATACTAACATATGAGATTTTTCTTAATGAAGCGCACAACCACCTGCTTGGTGACTTTAGCATATGAAGCAGATTCCACCCACTTGGTGAAGTAATCAATTGCTACCAAGATAAAACGGTGTCCATTCGAAGCTTTGGGTTCTATAATCTCAATCATGTCAATACCCCACATAGAGAAAGGCCACGGGGAAGAGACCGCATTAAGAAGTGTCAGAGGCACATGAACCTTGTCCGTATAAATCTGGAATTTATGGCACTTCTTTGCAAATTTGTAACAGTCAGATTCCATTGTCAGCCAATAGTAACCTGCCATTAACATCTTTTTAGCCATCGAATGTCCATTGGCATGAGTGCCAAATGAACCTTCATGAACCTCATACATCAACATGTCTGCTTCGTGTCTATCCACGCATTTGAGCAAGATCATGTCATGATTTCTCTTCTACAACACATTTTCACTAAGGAAGAAACTTCCAGCCAATCTTCTCAATGTCTTTCTATCTTTATTCGACGCACCAATCAGATATTCTCAAGTCTGAAGAAAATGCTTGATATCATAATACCAAGGTTTTTCATCTGCTACCTCCTCTGTTGTAAACACATGAGCGGGCCTATCCAGTCGCCGAACCATAATTCGAGGTATATTATTCCAAGCATTCACTTGATACATAGAAGCCAAAGTTTCCAGAGCATCCGCCATTTGATTTTCATCTCTAGGAATGTGATGGAATTTAACTTTATTTAAGAAGGGTAACAACCTTCTAGCATAATATTTATAAGGGATCAAGCCGGGGTGAAGAGTATCCCACTCTCCTTTAATCTGATTTATTACCAAAGCTGAATCACCATACACATCTAGAATGTTAATTCTGAGATCAATAGCTTCCTCGAGACCCATGATGCAAGCCTCATATTCTGCCATATTATTAGTACAATCAAATGTCAACATTGCAGTAAAAGGAATGTGTGATCCATGTGGAGTGACAATCACAACACCAATTCCTTTACCATAAGCATTCACAGCTCCGTCAAATATGATACTCCAACGAGATTCAAGATCAGGACCTTCCTCAGGCAATGGTTCATCACAATATTTCACTTTTAGAAACATCACATCCTTATCGGGAAAATCATACTTCACAGATTGATGATCATCAACTGGTTGGTGAGCAAGATAATCTGCCAACACGCGACTCTTAATAGCCTTTTGAGTGCGGTATTCGATGTCATATTTAGATAAAAGCATCTTCCAGCAGGAAATTCTCTCAGTAAGAGCAGGCTTTTCAAAAATGTACTTGATTGGATCCATTTTGGACATCAACCAAGTAGTGTGATTCAACATATACTGCCGCAAACGTTTTTCCGCCCAGGCCAGAGCAAAACATGTCTTTCCCAGCATGGAATACCGTGACTCACAATCAGTAAACTTTTTACTGAGATTATAAATGGCGTACTCTTTCTTCCCCGTTTCATCTTGTTGTCCCAAAATACAACCCATGGAATTATCTAACACTGTCAGATATATAATCAACGGTCTTCCTTCGACAGGAGGGAGCAAGATAGGAGGTTCAAGCAGATATTCTTTAATACTTTCAAATGCCCATTGGCAGTCATCCGTCCATACACAACCTTGATCTTTCTTTAACAACTTAAAGATCGGTTCACATGTAGCAGTCATGTGGGAAATGAATCTGGAAATATAATTCAAACGCCCGAGGAACTATCTGACTTGCTTTTCATTTCTTGGTGCTAGCATCTCTTGAATTGCTTTGACTTTATTAGGGTCAACTTCAATTCCTTTCTGGCTAACAATGAAACTCAACAATTTCCCTGATCGAACACCGAAGGTAAATTTATTTAGATTCAAGTGGAGACGATACTTCCTAAAATGCTGAAACAATTTCAACAAATCTTCTACATGCCCTTCTTCAGTATGGGATTTAGTAATCATATTATCAACATATACCTCAATTTCCTTGTGCATCAGATCATGGAATAGGATTGTCATAGCCCTCTGGTACGTTGCACCAACGTTCTTCAACCCGAAAGGCATCACTCTATAACAAAATGTTCCCTAGGGTGTGATAAACGTTGTTTTTTTCATGTCCTCTGGAGCCATTATTATTTGATTATACCCGGAAAATCCGTCCACGAACGAGAATACTTTGAATTTTGCTGTGCTATCCACTAACATATCAATGTGTGGCAATGGAAAATCATCTTTTGGACAAGCTTTATTTAGATCTCTGTAATCTACGCACATGCGAACTTTTCCGTCTTTTTTCGGTACTGGACAATATTGGAAATCCACTGAGGGTACACTGACGTCACAAGATAACCGGCATTAATCTGCTTTAGAACCTCCTCTTTGATCTTTACTGCCATATCTGGGTGAGTTCTTGTCAACTTCTGTTTGATTGGCGGACACTCTGGCTTCAATGGAAAACGATGCTATACAATATATTTATCTAGACCAGGCATATCTTGATAAGACCAAACAAAAATATCCACATACTCTTTCAACAATTTAATCAACCTGCTCTTCACATCAGGATGCAACAACGCTCCGATCTTGACTTCTTTCGAATCTTCTCTGAACTTAAATTGATTACTTCTAATGGCTCTTTATATGGCTGAATGAAATTTTCCTCACGCTCAAGCAACCGTGAGACCTCTTATGCAATCTCATCATAGTCTTCTTCTTCGGCCCCATACAAAGGACATTCAAAGTTGGGAGAGGGTGCGGGGTCATTGTATTCAACGGGTTTTTTAATTAATCTGCACATATGATTTATGATTACTTTTATAAACTGACACATATAACAAGTGATCATGCAGATTGAATTTTAGTTATTATTTATTTCGAAAAGTTTTTTTATTACCATTTTCCAAGAAAAAGCATAAAATAAAGACACAATTTGGGAAATAAAGACAACTTTTATTATTTATTTTAAAAGTCACAGCAAATAAATAAGCCCATACAATATTAATACTTCCACCTTGGGCAAAGTGAAAGCTTTTCAAAAAGATTAACAAAACAAATTACTTTAAAACATGTATGCAAGAGGGAACATCAATGGTGATCCATTTCTGAACACTAACTCCATGCGTCACGTAATTTGGCATTTCCTGCTCTGCTTCATCTTCCACAATGGCATTAATCCCAGAGACAGTTGGATGAAGATAACCCCCGCTATGGAAGATGTCTTGATACTTACCTACAGTAGACTTTGGCTTCTTGCTCTTACTTTTGTCATTCTTCAAAGAGAACCCCAAGCCGACTCTGTTCTTGTTCACAGGTCGATCAACAATATGTCCCCATACTTCACTATGAACCTTATGCACAACTTGCTGCGCATCCTTAAGCGAAACCAAAGAATTCTCATTTCCTCTTATACTATCAATGGATGAGGCATAGAACTGGGTTCCAACAGCAGCTTCATCCGCCTCCACAATGCTGAAAGAGGACAAATGAGATATCAATAATGCCTGTTCTCCATTTATGGTTACCACTTTTCCTTCATGTAAAAACTTTAGTTTCTGGTGTAAAGTTGAAGTGACAACCCCTGCCTCATGTATCCATGACCTTCCTAGCAAACAACTATAAGCAAGTACAATATCCATGACCTGGAAAGTAATCTGAAACAAATGTGGGCCTATATGAATAGGCAAGTCCACTTCACCAATAACATATTTCCTTGATCCATCAAACACTTTCACAATAATTCCACTTAGGCGCATGGCCATTCCTTGATATTTCAACTTCATAAGTGCACTCCTCGATATAACATTCAAAGCGGATCCATTATCAATCAGCACATTGGATAGTGAATCATTCTTGCAATTCATAGAGATGTGGAGGGACAGGTTGTGATTCCTTCCTTCATCTGGCAGTTCGTCATCGCAGAAACTTAGGTTATTACATGACATAATGTTCCCTACTACACTGCTGAATTGGTCTATAGGCATGTCACTTTCCACAAAAGCTTGATCCAATACCCTCATCAGAGATTCTCTGTGAGCAGAGAAGTTAATCAATAAAGCCAAGATAGATATTTTTGAAGGAGTATGCAGTAGCTGATTTTTGTACCCCAAAATTTTCCCTCTCACTTATCAAGAATTTGCTCACAAGATCTCCTTGGACTCAAGACTGCACTAGGGTTTGATCAGCTCAAGACACCTCCTTATACATTGATGACCAAAATTAGGGTTTGAGTTTGCACAAGGATTTTTGGACTTTCTATGCCCCATATTATTCATGGATCATTATGGACCCCCAATATTACTCATGTCGAGTTTCAAGCCTTGGATCACACTTTTGCTCAGTCAATTGAGCAATTGACCTAAAAATCAGTTGTATTAGGGAAAAAGTCAACCATGGCCAATTTACAGTCAAACTTCATAATTTTTGATCCACGTCAACATTTTAAACTCATATGTATCACTTGATGAAGTTTGGACCACAACTCCTCAAGAAATTTGATCAAATCTCCAAAAGGGCAAAATGGTCAAAATTAAGGTTTTGACTAAGAAAGGGCAATTTCTGATTTTTGACCTAGAAAATGATCATTTGGTTTAAGGCATGATCTCAAGAGTCCAATTATATCATTTTGACCTAATAACATGGTTAAAAAACATTGCAAGTCCATTGGATTGGCAGATGAATTTTGCAATCAACTGATCAAAAGTCAATTATATACTGAAAAGTCAAACTTTGACTTTTTTGGTCAAATTCAAGTGCCAAATATCATAATTCATCAAAACATGTCAAAATATGAAACTTATTCATCAAGAAATCAAAAAGTCAAGATTTCATTTTGAAAAATCAAAATTTCTAAACTTAGAAATTTTTCTAAGTGTTGGAAATTTCATGTTTTTTCATTAATTTGAGCAAAATTTTCACCATGATGCAAGATGATTCAAGAGAAACTTCTAACATGAAAGTTGTAGATCTACATGAAATCTACAACTTTTATTTACACAACTCCTTCCAAAAGTGCTTGGATCTTAAGTTATAATTTTATGAACATGTGGTCATGAAACTAAACACTTAGTGAAATTTTGCCCTAATTTGGTCAGGATTTTGACCCAACTTCATGGAAATTTTTCATATAGTTCCAATGGGAATCTTCAAAATTAATTCAAATATGTGTTGTAAAGCACATTGCAAGCTTTCCAAAATGTCAAAGAACTCCTTGAGATCAATCTTGAGTAGGGAGAATCGAAGAGATCAAGTTAGGGTTTTATCACATTAATTGCAAGTCATTTTAGTGATGAACAAAATTCAAATTCAAACCATGCTGCATAAACACTACTTTTCAGGCCTCAAACTTGTTAGGCACTCCATAATTAATGGTTTACACAGCTGTTAGAGGACTCACTTCAAGCATTCAATGCATGAACATGCTATTTATCCATTTTTGGAAGAAATGTCACATTGCCATTTTGATAAAAGTGACTTTTTGTACAAAACATGTTCTTGAGCCTTGCACTTGTTCTCTTCTGATCAAACATGTCCTATAACTCACGAGAAATGTTTCAAACACTTACAATCACCCATCCCATGCTTGTACCTCTCCTTGAATCTTGTTTCCCTCTTTTCTTCAAAATCAAGTAACCTAGCCAAAAGCTAAGAACTTGTACTTCTGACTTGCCAATGTACTCAAACACTTTTGTTTATACATACAAAAACCATTTGACACAAACACACAAATGCTCAAGCCTTGAAAGAACCTAGAACTCAGAATCACACTTCACACTTCCATTTTAACACAAACTGACCAAAAACTTGAAACTCATAATCTACTTGTGCGTTTCTTGGCCTTTTGGTTTCTAAAATTTCTAAACAGCATATTGAGTTGATCCCACACCCTGTTTTAGAACTGTCACACCATTAACACCATCCTCCATTTTCAAAAACTCATCTTTGCACATTGACTTCTCCAGACCATTTCAGCCATCCATTGTTCAAGCTAATCATTATATTAGCTTCCCGAGACTTCAAGGAAGCTAACCTGATCATCACCATCAGTTGAAACAAGCTCAAACTCAAAACACGATTTCCAGTTTTGAGGTAAGTTTTCTCAACTTTGAACTCTTCACACATGCATCATCAATAGTTTATTTGTGAACAAAACATGTAGATATCATTGCCCTAAAGCTAACTATGTCCATAGTTTCCATTAATTTTGCTTGAGCTTAGAGAATTTTGAAACTGAAACTTCTGAGATTTTTAGGGTTCAGATTAGGGCCATTAAAATTCATGCTTATATTTGATCTATAGTTTTAATGCTTTACATTTCTGAAACCGTGAGAAAATTTGCTACAAGTTTCATGTTTACAGTTTTCATTTTTTATGAGAAATGAGCAAGTTACAGTTGGTCTGGCTGGAGGTTGAAGATGAAGTTATCAGGGCGCGTTTTGCCTTACATATTTATTATTTTGCTTATGTTAACGGATGTATAGCCACCCCAGTGGAAGAAGCGCGCGCCTGTAACCTTTGGGACCTGGGTTCGAGCCCTAGTGGTACCCTTTTCATTTTTTTCACATTTTACTTTCTGTTTTTTGTCTTTTTTGGCAGGCGCTGGGCCTCTTTGGGCCTGGCTTGTTTTATTTTTGCTAGCTAACCCCCTGCAGGCTACTAGCACCCCTGGCCCAAGTTTATTTATTTTCTTTTTCATTTCATTTTTATTTTTCTTAAATATATTTTCTAATATTAAAAATCATAAAAAATCTAAAAAATTAGATTTTCATTTTAACTTAGTTTATTTTATTTTTCCTCACAAAAAATATTTTTATTAACTACACCTTATTTATTTTTACTTATTATCTTGTAAATTTAATTAAAACTAAGTTATTTACTTATTTTCTTTTACACCAATTAAAATATTTTTTTAATATAAAAAAGGCCAAAAATATTTTTATAATGCTAAATATCAAAAAATACTTTTTTCTAAACTTATTTTTCTTTAATCAAATAATAGAACTAGGGTTTTATTCAAAATCTTTTCTTAATAAACTTAAGTTTAATTAATTATTTTTCTTTAATTAATTAGGTTAAGACAAAATTCCTTTTTCCTAAAAAATCAAACAAAGATCCTTTTTCTTTACATTTTGCATTTTTGTACATTTATTTATTTTGTACATTGTATCCATTTAAATTCCTTGTATATTGATACCAATTCAATATGGTTGTAATAGACTAATTAGGTTTAAAATTCTTGCAATCCCAATTCAATTTGTACACCCCCTCCCACAAATGTTGTAATAGCGTAGTAACTTTAAATTCCGCAATTTATCGCTTTTATATACAAATGCTAGTAATTAGGGTTTGTATGGAAAGTCTAAAACCAATACTTAGAAAACCCTAATTCAAGAAAAAAAAAACAAGCATGAAAACAATAAATTTACACACAAGCACCCCTAGGGTTATTCCACTTGGTTGCCTTATACAAAATGACCATATAACGCATGTAAGGTATTTTAGCAAAAGCAAGCAAATATAAGACCGTAGTCCCTCGATGACGCTATCTAAGTTGCCTTTCAAATGATCTTAGTCCCTAAAAAAGAATTCTAAGATACCTTGCAACATTGCTAATCATGGTTATACGACGACCCACGCCCGTCCCGTTTACATCCAAAGATAGGGTTACTTACCAAATAAATGGTATGATAATAATGTCAAAGGAAAGGAAAATAAACAAGAAAGACTTTTGAGTAGGTAGAATTCTCCTAATTACTTGCTCAATTTCAAAAAATACATCCTTGCTATTTTCAAAAACAAACACCTACACTTTCAAAACATCTTAACAAACTTGAAAACATTTTCAAAAGATCAACATCTTTGTATACATTCTTACAAACAAGGATCATTACAAAGATTGCCTAAACAATGACCCCTTTACAAAATACTTTCAAAAAAGCACACCAAGCACAATTTAAAACAAAAACCAAGTGATATAGCAAGTAACTAAGAGCCCATGGAAAACCATGGATGAAAAGGGTGCTAATACCTCCCCTTTTCATAATCTACCCCCGAACTCAAGAAATAATCTCAAAGGTCTTTCCTGTGCTTTTTCACCTTTCCTTTTGGATAAAAGAAAAGTCGGTGGCGACTCTTGCTAACCGCAACATTTGCGATAAAACGCAAAACAATCAAGTCAGTTCTCCCACCGTATCACAGAACTGACGACTATGCTGGGGATAATTCTAAAAGTGGGGTTACCTTAGGGTTAGATCACATTTACTTGCTTGCATTGTTTGACTTGTATGCTTTACATTATGGTTCTTTGTTTGGGTTTGAATCCTCTACCCAGATTTAGGATACATTACAGGTAAGTAGCAATACATTGTGGAAACTGTACGGGGTATACCGACATGGTCTAAGCAATAGCTACGTTAGTGCGACATATTTATATGTACCGGTAGCCTTTGAGTTAATCAAAGAGAATACGGGGCCGCTGAGTGATGTCATGAAACACTAATGGACTTTTAGAACCTTACTTGACCAACTTGGCCTTTAGGATGTAGTGAGATGGCCAGATTTGGTGCAGTCCGAAGTTGGTAGATACTTGATACTACACTCATTGAGGTTTGGTTTCTTGGGATATTTCGGTCGCCATTAAAGAGGCTTGTGTTGAAACAATGACCAAGGAAACCGACCAGTGATATTGAGCTCCTTAGAACCCGGTTACTATTACTAGGATAGGTTGAGCCAACTAAACTTCAAGAGGGTACTTACTTATGAGACTCCATGCAAGCCTAAACCTAAGGACTTGTTTGCTTTGTTTATATATACATACTTGTACATAACATCATGAACATCCTAACATCATATACATTCACTAACCATTTCAAGGATTTTGGGATTCATCTTTGTTTTAGTTTTGTAGGATATGGATTCTCTTCGCAGGAAAACTATTCAACTCAACCTTGTAAAGATCCCTCCACAACTTAAGGAGATAGCCTCAAGGATTCCTGAAAACTCTCCATTCACCGAGAGACATGGTCGCCTACTCAACTTGGTCACCTCCAACACAGATGAGGACATGATAAAGGCGCTCTTTCAGTTCTTTGATCCTTTACACCATTGCTTCACATTTCTCGACTATCAACTTGTGCCTACTTTGGAAGAATTCTCCCGACTCTTAAGGATTCCCATTCTCAACCAACTACCTTTCAACGGTATGGAAAGAGACCCAAATCCAGAAGAGATTGCTAAAGCTCTACACTTGCACTCATCTGATGTCACAACTCATTGGGAAACAAGGAGTGGTGTAAAAGGTTTCCTAGCAAATTTCTTGTTTGAGAAAGCCCAAAACTGTTGGAACTCTTTGGATTTACAAGCCTTTGAGGAAATTGTGGCTCTCCTCATCTATGGGATGATTTTGTTTCCAAATCCTGACCAACTCATAGACGTGAACACCGTCAAAATCTTCATATTACGCAACCCGGTGCCTACCTTGCTAGGGGACATCCTACATTCTTTTCACACTCGCACAATGAGGAAAAGAGGTGTCCTTATGTGTTGCACTCCTCTCTCGGAAAGATGGTTTATTTCGCATCTTCCCCAATCTGTATTAAAAAATGAGCAAGGTTCAAGGTAGTCACAAAGGTTGATGATGCTCAAACATTCAGACATTCATTGGTGCTCCCAATCCATAGAGAATGTTACTATTGTCGACCATTGTGGAGAATTTCCTAATGTCCCTTTACTTGGAATTAGGGTAGGTATCACCTATAACCCTTGCTTAGCCTTAAGACAGTTTGGTTACGCCTGAAGGGATGGCCCGCACGAGATGCTAATTCAAGGTTTGGTATTTGACTACGACAACGACGATCAAGGTCTTTGCCAGGGATTTATCCGAGCTTGGAGGATGTTGAATAAGGTAGATAACAAGACTTTGGGGCATAACATGCTAACATGCCCACCTCTCTTGAAGACCTACAAAGGGATTAGATACAACTCAAGGGGGAGCGAGATACTTTCGAAGCCCAATTCTACGCAAGCGAGAAAAAGGATTTAGAACTCACTAGACTACTTCATGAGGAGCAGACTCTGAATGCCTACATTGCACCAAAGAGGATGCGTACTACCTTTTTATCTTAGAGTTTTTGTATTATTTTTCCTAAGAAGGCATTGATGTACTCGAGCTTTAATCTATTAATATAACATGTGTTTCCTTTTTGTCTAAAACAAATTTGAATCTTAAAATCCTCGGAATCATTGCATATGCATTTACCATTCATCATAACATAAGCAAGTTTATTGCAACAAGTCTCCTCATCTCTCTACTGTTTATTTCAGTAAGATGGATCTTTAGCAAACGATGAAGGACCTCCAAGCTCAGAATGCACAATTTCAACAATTGTTCTTAACTCTAGCCAAAGGACAAGAAGAGTTAAAGACATTGCTGGCCGAGGAGAAGAAAAAGAAGACGAAGAAGATAACCAGAGTTCTAAACATGGGAATAAGATTTCAAGGGCAAACAAGGAGGGCCTTAGATTTTGCAACGACATCCGGTGAGAAAGACAATCAAGATGGGAAAGGAAAAGAAACAGTTGTCCAGTCAGAATCAGAATCAGAAGAGGAAGAGGAAGAGGAAGACTATTCTGAAGAACAATACCCTCTAGCCGACGACAAGTATAAGCATCTAGAAGAGCGGTTGAGTGCAATGGAAATCCAAAAAGTGTCTGGATTGGACTTTGAGGAGTTGGGACTATTACCGGGGATTGTCATCCCTCCAAAATTCAAAGCACCTGTGTTAGCCAAATATGAAGGAGTCTCATGCCCCAAAATGCATCTCCAGTCCTATATGAGGAAAATCCATCCCCATACTGCTGACAAAGATTTATGGGTACACTTCTTTCAAGACAGTCTGTCTGGAACTCAACTTGATTGGCTTTATCAGTTAGAAAGAGCCAATGTTCATAACTGGGAAGATCTTGCTGCATCCTTTTACAAACAATACCAATACAACGCTGATATTGCGCCTACCCGTACTCAACTCCAGAGTATGGCCATGGTTTCGAGTGAAGGCTTCAAGGACTATGCGCAAAAATGGAGGGACTTGGCCGGAAGAGTTCAACCTCCCCTATCTGAAAGAGAACTAGTAGACATGTTCTTGGGCACCTTGTCTGGTCCCTTCTTTAATCATTTGATTGGAAGTTCATCGGCGGGTTTTACCGAACTGTTTTTGATCGGAGAAAGGGTAGAAGCCAGGATAAAAAATGGAAAGATTCAAAAATATGCATCCTCTGCTGCTGTAAGAAAGCCATTCATCAGAAAGAAAGAAGTGGTTGTTGTATATCCTCAGAGAAATCAAGATAGGGCCGAACACCATCCAATGGTGGGGGCTGTTATGATTCCTAAACCTGCGCCTGATCAGCAAAGAAACAACCAACCAAGAATGGAAAGACCAGTCAGACAATTCACCAGAATTAACATGACCTTATCTCAAGTATTGCCACATTTGTTAAGATCCAACCTAGTGACTCTGGAAGAAGCTCCAAAGAATTCTAACACAACCTCTCCTTACTATCATCCTAATGCCCGTTGTGAATACCACTCTGAGAGTCCCGGCCATGACACTAACAACTATTGGGCTCTAAAGAACAAAGTACAAGACCTCCTTGAATCCAAAGCGATTGAATTCGATGCGCCCGAAAAGCCAAATGTCATTTGTGCTCTTATGCCTAAACACGATCATAATGCCAACGCCATTGAAGAAGATATGTTTGTTACTTAAGTTGATGAGCTTGTGACCCCACTCCTGATTATCAAAAAGAACTTATTGAATGCCAGTGTCTTCCCAGGCTATGATGAAAGCTGTCATTCCTGTTTATCCTCACCAACCAGCTGTCCTTTGTTGAGAGCAGGCGTCCAGTGCCTAATAGACAACAAGGTTTGTTCGAAAAGACTTATGTTCCACCCGTTCCTTATAATGATGTTTCCATCGTTACCATTTCTGCCAATTCTTCCAGGGTCTCCACCAAAAGACCCGTTAGAATTACATCATTTCCAAAAGTAGCTCCTTTGATAATTACAATGCCTAGACCAGTCCAATATTCTCCAGACAAAACCGTACCATGGAATTATGGAGGGGATGTCTACTACCACGGTATCAAGCAAGATTGGCCAACTGCCGAAGATTCAAGTTCTGAGAAGGTTGACTCTGATATCATTAATATTGCAGGGACTAGCAAGATTACCCGAAGCGAAAGGATTTTCTCTCCAAAAATTGCTCCCCTAAAAGCAGTTTCTGGACCCATAATCATTCGTGTTAATGTTGCTCCCCTAAAGGCTATTCCCAGTCCTACAATCATCTCCACTAATAATCCAACTGACAAAGCTGATACAACCCCTGTTATCACTCTTACTGACATTCCTGCTGCCGAGTAAATTGAGACTCGAGGTAAAATTATACTGATTGAGCCTATTTGGACAAAGGCATAATCATTGGCTATCCCTGAGACCTCCCAGAAAGACATGGAGGAAATCCTAAAGATCATAAAAATAAGAGAATACAATGTAGTTGAGCAACTGGGGCAAACTCCATAAAAAATTTCCATGCTGGCTTTATTTCTATGTTCCGAGGCGCATGCATAGGCCTTGGTAAAATTCATGAAAACTGCCCATGTACCCCAAGAAACATATGCCGATCAGTTCCAAGACTGCATAGCCAACTTGACTGCAGATAATGGTTTAGGTTTTTCGGATGCTGATTTGACGCTAAGAGGAAGGAAGCATAATGAGGAATTACATGTCTCAGTGGAATGTAGGGGCACAACCTTGGCTCATGTGTTGGTTAACACTGGTTCGTCTTTGAATGTTTTGCCTGAAAAGGCTCTTGATAGACTTGATTGCGAGGGTTTGACATTGAAACCAAGCAACATAGTAGTGAGAGCTATTGGCGTCTCAAAAAGGATGGTGCATGGGGAAGTGGATATCCCCATAAAGGTTGGAACCTGTAGCGGTAGAAATGTGCAAGACTAAGCCATTGGACTGACTA
Source organism: Vicia faba (assembly GCA_948472305.1). Lineage (NCBI taxonomy): Eukaryota > Viridiplantae > Streptophyta > Magnoliopsida > Fabales > Fabaceae > Vicia > Vicia faba. The sequence continues at coordinate 1,154,324,091 of OX451735.1, read as the reverse complement.
GACTTTATACAAATCAAAATAAAAATCGCCACCGCGCTTTCTTGTTTCCAAAGGAATGGGAAAAGAGCGAATAACCCAAAAAGAGGGGGAAAGATTCAAGGTAAGGGGGTTGGTTATGCAAAGGGAAGGTATTAGCACCCTAAACATCTACCGTACTCCGCAGGAACCTCTTTGTAAAATCTATATATTTTGGCTATAAAAATGTGTTGTATATAAAATGGATGGTGGAGGTGAAAAAAGAAATATTTTTATGATTTTTGCACCCGCCGCGGTTGCGAACCTTTAGTGCCTACGTACCACCTTTCGTGCAATATGGGATCAGGGTACACGTAGTTCCTATAGAAAAGACTTGTTTGTTGATTGTTTTTAAACAAGGAGACAAGTCGTCATTGTTAGGAGAGAAATCTCGACTAACGCCCATAAGGTGTAAGAAAGATGGACCCTGCGTCAACAAGAGTGAGGGTTTGAGAACGCCTCTAGTACTCAAGTGGAAAAGTTGACACCTTTATAACCATAGGGATAGGAGAATGTTGCTCGACTATCAATGAATCACGTCTCACCTTGAAAAAAAGTTTTGAATGGAAAAGGTGCTCGGGCGCACACAAGAGTTTGAATGAGTTGAAGTGTTTTGTTAATTTTGAAAGAAATGTCAAAGTATGATTAAATGAATTGAAGTTTGTTTAAAGAAAAGAAATTTAAAAGAAAAGGCATTCGACAAAGTCGAGATTTATTATGAAAGCGGTTCGAGTTTAAAAACAAAGAAGATTTTGAAAGAAGATGAGAAGGTTTTTAAAATTAAAGAAGATGGGAGGAGATGAAGGGACTATCCTAAAGCATAAGGTAATAGCTAAGGAAGAGAACCGTCTAACCAACATGAAGCCGATACTTGACATTATAAGCCAATGTAGAATTCCCATTATTTGGAGTGAAATGAAGCAAGAAAAGATACTAGACCTCTTGAGAGAACCATGCTTTAAGTGTATCAAGTCTTCGCAAAAATTGGGCAGAGTAACGACTGTATACAGGTGAATTCCAGATTACAAACAAAGTATGTAATCACAATAACCTGCACACAAAAACAAACAAACAACCCAATGTCTTGAGGTAAACCTCAAGAACTCCAGACAAAATATCAAATAAATTCATAAAGTCTCCAAGGTAGGCCAAGGTTTCTAATCCTAAGTCCAAGTAGTCCATCACTCCATAATGCAAAGGATAGTAACCATGTAGTCCAAGTATCATTAATGATTTTTATGGTTCATGTTGATTATTAGGTGTCTTTAAAAAGAAAGAAAAGCTCAAGTGAGCAAGATAAAAATGACATAAAAGTAAATGCTCAAGTGAGCAAAGATGAAAATAGCATGAAATGTAAAATGCTAAAAGTAAATGGTACATAAAGCATGAAAATAAAAGCGTAAAGTAAAGTTAATTGCTAGTAATTAGTGGTTAGTTGGATGACCATCTTGAAACTTGCATTTGGAACTCATTAGAGGATAGGTAGAACCAAAGCCTCCACACAACAAGTTGCATTTGCTTTTTGTCAAAGTATATCATCCATTTTGGAATTTTCACAAGGCAACATGTAATGATCAACGATGTTTAAGTGATCCGCGTTGACCAAAGGTGTTGTAGATCCATTAGAGGATTGGTAGAACTAAAGCCTCCACATAATGAATCTCAAGGTTATTGGATCAAAGAGATAAAATTAACATACTTGGGCTTGCAATCATAAGTTTGGGCCACGAATGATCATTTATTCGAATCGAGACAAAATTTAGCGCTATGTTAAGCAATCGTAAGTGGACTTATGTAGAAGTCACACCTATTTTGAGGCCGGTCAATAGCAATCTATGTACTTCATGTTTGGATAAATGATATAGAGATCACCATCCCTTAACATGTAGCACAATTAAAAAATAAAGGGATAAGATGAAGAGGGAGGGGAATGATAAGCTAATTTGGATCATCATTTCAAAATTCTTTCATCTTTAAATTCAACCACTCCTCTAGATGGATTAAAGTACTAAACATATCATTAATCCAAAGCACCAAAAATGAATTAAATAATTCACTCTTAGGTAGATTTGAATTGATGAACATTTATCCAACTTCATCTACATCACAAAGTCCATTGAGTTTAAAGACAAATTGGACATTTAAAATTGCAATCCAAACCAACAATCAAAAGGAGTGAGTAGAAAAATCATTTTGGATCAAAGCTTCCCCAAAACAAGGAAAAAAAGTGCATTTTGTCCCTGTGCAGTCGATTGCAGTAACTGTGCAATCGTTTGCACACAGTGTTATTTTCAAAAAAATTGTGTGAAACGCTTCTGTGCAATCGGTTTCACATTTACTGCAATCGATTGCACACTATTACAGTAGCAAAAACAGCATTTAAAAGGCCAATTTCTTGTTCAAACTTTCCATCAAACACCTTATGATCATGGATCCAATTGAGCATGAAAATTCCATCAAATTATGAGAAAATAACACTATTGGAATCACAAAATAATGCTCAAAGAATAAAACCCAAAGATCAACAAGAGATCACATTGTGAAAGATGAATTATCCAACTTACCAAAGGTAGATCTAGAGAATTATCAAAACAACTTCAAGAATTTGCTTCAATTCAACCACAAGAATCAATTGACCAAGCTTGGATGTAGAGAATTGATGAAGAAAAAGTGTTTGGATGAAGGTTTAGCTCAAAGATTAGTAAGCTTCAATGCAAAGCTTACTAACTTTTTGAAAATGGAGCTTTGAGTGAATTTGGTAGATGGAGAGAATTGAGAGATTTTTTAGCAAGGTGGATTTGGCTATCAAAATATTGAAATTTGAATGAAATGAGGGCTCTATTTATAGAGTTTTAGGATTGGGATTAGTGGTAATTTGGTAATTGATTCTTGGAGCCAAAATTTGAATTAATGAATTCTTTCAAATATTAGAGCCAAAATTTGAATTAATGATAATTCTTCTTAAAAATGAAAAATTGGCACTAAAATTTGAATTGATGATACATCTTTCAAAAATAAAGAAAAATTGGAGCCAAAATTTGACAATTTTAAAATTGCTAATTTTTTTTCAAATTTTCACACTATGCAATCAATTGCACTACAATGCAAATCGATTTGCACAGTGTATCTTTCCAAAAATTGCGCAAAATTCACTTTGTGCAATCGATTGCACTATAGGAGCAATCGATTGTACAGTGAAAAAAAAATGAAATTTTTTTAATTCTTTTTCTTTGCAAATAGAGATTTTAGGGAAATAATATCGGAAAACATTATTTGCCATATGCTTCGACTCGGTACCTACAAAACACAAATATGCAAAGACAAAGACAAATATTTTTTTGCATTTTGAGTAGAAGTTAGTCAACAACACAAGAGAAATCTTAAAGATAGGATGCAAATGTGATGAATGAAGCTATTTATTAATGATTGTGACTGAATGATAAAATATGGTATGAAAGTGCGACTAAAAAAAGTTAGGGGCAAAATTTAGGGTACAACAGAACCCAAACATTTGATTCAACTTTTTATGTAATGGATATTCGCCCTTCATATTCCTGCTTGCTAGGACGACCATGGATTCATAATGTCGACGATGTTACTTCTACGTTACACCAAATGCTGAAGCATCCGATTCAAGGGAAGATTATCACCGTTCATAGAGAAGAAGAGTATATGATAAGCCATCTCAATTCCTTCAGATATATGGAATTAGATGGTGAATTTATTGAAACTCCATTCTAACACTTTGAAGAAGTCCCGCAAGATGTAGCAGTGACCAAGGCTGTGTCTCAAGTTCCCAAGATCACAAGGCCTCCACTCAGGATGTCATCGTTGAAGGATGCCAAGGCAGTGATAGAATAAGGTGGGTGCACTATTTAGGGTCAACTCCCAGATATCCCATACAAATATGACAAGTTTGGTATGGGTTTCAGTTCAGGTGCCCAGAAGGTTGTACGCCGCGCTCGTGCCAGAGGAATGCCCTTGAAGATCAACAACCGCAAAGTCAATGCGGTGGAGGATGATGAAGACAACTACAACCTAGAGGATTGGATTTTTCCAACTGTCAGTGGAGGGCTCAGCAACTGGGAGGCTAGAGATTTTGTCCCGATCACTTTTATCCTACAATAATTTTTCTTTACATTTTGTTGGATCTGTAATATTGAAATAATTCAGACTCTTAAAACCTTGTGTCTTACCCGAGGCACAATGGTCCATTTGTAAGGGTTATTATCTGATTTCCATATGACATCAATGAATCATGGACGTTTTTGCATACAAACTTTGTGCTCATTGTTTTTATTTTTACATTTTCATTTCTTTCAAAGATAGCTATACTCTTACACACACTCACACTCAATGCAGGTCTACATCCATTCGGGATCCCATAGATAACGGTTCTGTTATGGCTTTTTATGACTCTGAAAAATCTAATCTACCGAGCCGAAGACGAAGGTGAGGAAGATTGTGAAGTACCAGGGAAACTTGCCTGATTATTACAAACAGAAGAGAGAACCATTCAGCCCCATGAGGAACCAGTGGATACAATCAACCTAGGTACCGAAGAAGACAAAAGAGAGGTCAAGGTGGGTGCCAATCTGGAACCCAGTGTCAAAAAGCGTCTGATTCAGTTGCTACACGAGTATGTTGAGGTCTTTTCCTGGTCGTATGAAGACATTCCAGGACTTGATGCAGATATTGTGGTACATCGTCTACCTACAAAAGAGGACTGCCCACCAGTAAAACAAAAGATCCGCCAAATGCGACCAGATATGTCGGAGAAGATTAAAGCTGAAGTCATGAAGCAATTCAATGCTGGATTCTTGGCCGTCACCTCTTATCCGTAATGGGTTACCAATGTTGTTCCCGTGCCCAAAAAGGACGGAAAGGTATGAATGTGCTTGGACTACAAAGATTTGAATAGGGCAAGCCCTAAGGATGATTTCCCACTTCCCCATATTGATGTTCTAGTCGACAATACGGTACAACACAAAGTGTTTTCATTCATGGACAATTTCTCAGGCTACAACCAAATCAAAATGGTGCCTGAGGACATGGAGAAGACAACCTTTGTCACACAATGGGGCATATTCTGCTACAAGGTTATGCCATTCAGACTGAAGAATGCGGGGGCAACCTATCAGCGTGCCGTGGTAGTTCTATTTCACGACATGATACATCATGAAATAGAGGTCTATGTGGATGACATGATAGCTAGACCTCAAATAGAAGAGGAGCATCTTGATCATTTACAGAAACTGTTTGAGAGACTAAAGAAGTACAAGCTGAGGTTGAACCCAAATAAATGCACGTTTTAAGTAAGGTCTGGTAAGCTCCTAGGTTTTGTCGTCAGCAATAAGGGTATTGAAGTAGATCACGACAAGGTGAAAGAAATACAAGAGATGCCTGCTCTCGTACTGAGAAGGAAGTCAGAGGATTCTTGGGACGTTTGAACTACATTGCCAGATTCATTTCTCACCTGACAGCTATTTGTGAACCAATCTTAGAGTTACTGAAGAAAGATCAAGTAGTCAAATGGAATGATGAGTGCCAAACTTCTTTTGACAAGATCAAAGAGTACCTGCAAGAGCCTCCTGTTTTGATGCCACCAGTCGAGGGAAGACCATTGATCATGTATCTGACCATTTTGGAAAACTCAATGGGGTGTGTGCTGGGGAAGCATGACGAGTCTGGCCGAAAAGAGCACGCTATTTATTACCTGAGGAAAAAGTTTACCGACTATGAAACAAGATATTCACTGCTCGAGAAAACTTGCTGCGCTCTGGCATGGGCTGCTCACCCGCTAAGATAGTATATGCTGACCCATACTACCTTGTTGATATCTAAAATGGATCCAATAAAATACATCTTCGAGAAACCTGCACTCTCTGGGAGAATAGCGAGATAGAAGATGATCTTGACAGAATATGACATACAACACACTACCCAGAAATCAATAAAAGGCAGTGTACTAGCTGATCACCTTGCTCACCAAGCTGTGGAAGACTACCATTCCATGAAGTTCGAATTCCCATATGAAGACATCATGATGGTAAACAACTATGAAGAATTCAGGCCATATGACAGACCTGAAAAGGGATCCCGATGGACCCTGGTTTTTGATGGGGCATCTAACGCACTCGGCAATGGTATTGGTGTTGTACTCATATCTCCATAAGGATGTCACACTCCCTTTACGGAAAGACTCTGCTTCTACTGTACAAATAACATGGCGAAATACGAAGCATGCATCTTTGGTCTCGAAGCTTCCATAGACTTGGGGATCAAATCTTTGAATGTATTCAGAGATTCAACTTTGGTTATCAGCCAGATCAAAGGGGAATGTGACACCAAACACCCTAACCTTATCCCTTACAAAGAACATGTTTTGACATTGCTCCCACATTTTGAGAAGATTACCTTCGAGCACTTCCCGCGAGAAGAAAATCAGCTAGCAGACGTACTAGCCACCATGTCATCTATGTTTAAACTTAAATGGGATAATGAGGCTCCCCAGATCACCATTGAACGAAGGGATGAACCAACACACTGTCATGAGATTAATACCGAAGAAGTAGTGGACCAGCCTTGGTTTCACGAAGTCAAGAGGTATCTCGAAACCCAAGAATATCCAGAAGGAGCTTCAGTAAATGATAAGAAGTTATTAAGGAGATTCTATGCTAAATTCTTCCTTAGTAATGGCATTCTTTACAAACGCAACCATGACTCTGTGTTGCTTCGGTGCGTAGGTAAGGTTGAAGCTGAAAGGATCATGGTTGAATTACATGAAGGCACTTTTTCCACCCATTCCAGTGGGCATACGATGGCAAAGAAAATCCTACGGGCAGGTTATTACTGGTCTACCATGGAAGCAGATTGCTATCAACACTCTCGAACTTGCCAAAAGTGTCAGATTTATGCTGACAAGGTGCACATACCCCCGGTTCCTCTGAATGTCTTGACATCTCCTTAGCCCTTTGCTATGTGGGGGATTGGTATGATAGGGGAAATCAAGCCAACAACCTTTAATGGACACCGCTTCATCTTAGTGGCCATTGACTATTTTACAAAGTGGGTTGAGGCAGCCTCCTTCGCTTCCGTCACCAAGAATGTTGTCGCCCGGTTTATCAAGCAGAATCTCATCTGTCGTTATGGTATCTCAGAGAGGATCATTACAGACAATGGTACAAACTTGAACAATACTATGATCACCTCCTTGTGCGAGAAATTCAAGATCCAGCATCACAATTCTTCCCCTTACCGGCCGAAGATGAATGGTTCTGTCAAAGCCGCGAATAAGAACATTAAAAAGATCATAGAAAAATGACAATCACGTACAAAGACTGGCATGAAATGCTACCATTCTCTCTCCACGAATATCGTACCACAGCTCGCACATCAACTGGGGCAACACCCTATTCTCTGGTATACGACATGGAGGCTGTCTTGCCTATTGTGGTTCAGATCCCCTCTCTTAAAATTATGAAAGATGCAAGGTTGAATGAAGAAGATTGGATCCAGACTCGACTTGATCAACTAAACTTGATTGATGGGAAAAGACTTACTTTTGTTTGCCATGGTCAAATGTATCAAAAATGGATGATCAAGGCTTTCAAAAAAAAGGTCAGACGACAAGTATATCAAGTTGGGGATCTGGTGATCAAGCGCATCATACTGCCGCAAGGTGATCCCAGAGGCAAATGGACTCCTACATATGAAGGACCATTTGTAATCAAAAGCATATTCTCTGGTGGAGCAATGATCTTAACCACCATGGATGGCGACGACCTTCCGCACCCTGCGAATGAAGACATAGTCAAAAGATACTACGCATAAGAGACCCGCTAGGTTGACACACCTAGGAAAAACAAGGGCATCCCGGCGAACCAAAAGGTTCGGGAAAAAATTAGGGATAAAACAAAAAATCTGTACACCTGGCAAGTTGAAAACCCGAAAGGGCGACTTGGGCAAAAAAGGGTATCCCGGTGGACTTAAAACCCGAAAGGGCGGTCCAGGAAAAATATAGGGAATTAAAGCGTATGACTATGTCCCGTTGGATCACTTGACGGACAACCTTTGGCTTCAATTGACAAAATCAGAGGTTCTGATCAATTCAATCATCTTCGGACAAGGCAACAAATAGACAAGATGCTCAGAGGCACGAAGGCTATAGTAGAATGGGAACCCCATGGGATTATTGCACATAGCTATCTTTTCTTTGTATCAAAATTTTCATCTTTTACGACAACATTCTCTTACTAGAATTCTTGTCTCATTGTACAAAAATACTTACTCAAAGTCAATACAAAGATATCCCTTTGAAAGTACAAAACTATCAGTTTTTCTTTACTTTTGTGTTTTGTTTACAAAAACGTCCAAATGATTCATTTTTGAACATATGCATTTGAACATAATTACTGTTTACAAATAAACAAAATAGAAAGACAATAACTTATGGCTTTTAGAGGTAGGAAAATCTCTCTATGCTATTTCCATAAATCCCCCACAGTGTGCAGTTTAATCCCCAGCGAAACAAAGCTTCCAATTATCAATCCCCAGTAGAAGTCGTTCAATTTCTCAGAATTTCCCAACAGGATTTTACAAGCAGTACACGACATTTCCCTTACAATAGAGTTTATTTCTCTAAGTGGAAATTCATCAGCATTTCAACTTCACAACACGAAGACTTACACTCCATATCCTCAACAGCAGTCAGGGATTTATTTTCCCCAAATCCAACAAGCAGTGCAATAGATTAGCTCGCATACGCACACATCACATCCATATATCATAAACATTGATAACACGAATGCATTATACCATGCATTTCATACAACATAACATTTCATATTAGCTAACATTTTACCTTTTCCAGGATAAGATTAATCAATAGCTACCATTAATAATGTTCAAAGTTTTCAGATACAGTACAGATACGCTCCAGACACGGATGCCATTCTGATACTCATTCAGATTCAACTTATAGATACAGTTAAGATACGCTCCAGAAACGGATGCCATTCTGATGCTCATCCAAAATTTCTCTCAGATACAGTTCAGATACGCTCCAGACACGGATGCCATTCTGATACTCATTCAGACTCAGCTTTCAGACACAATTCAGATACGCTCCATACACGGATGCCATTCTGATACTCATTTAGACTCATCTTTCAGATACAGTTCAGATACACTCCAGACACAGATTCCATTCTGATACTCATTTAGACTCAGCCTCCAAATGCGGTTCAGATACGCTCCAGACACGGACGCCATTCTGATACTCATTCTTTTAGCTTACAAATTACAATTCAGCAATCACTTTTGGATGGCATCTACAAGCCCATCTCCGACAAATTTCTATCACCTCTCCAAATTGAATTTTTAAGCCCATTCCCCCAACCATCACGTCACCGAGTGCAAATTTCTGGGCACTCTAGTGTCCAATCATCTTCCACCTTCGAGTCACGAATGGCAAAACTAGCCAATCTAACTCTTCAGGCTTAAGAAGATTGAACAGGGGAAGTTGTTGTACCCCAAAATTTCCCCTCTCACTTATCAAGAATTTACTCACAAGATCTCCTTGGGCTCAAGACTACACTAGGGTTTGATCAACTCAAGACACCTCCTTATGCACTGATGACCAAAATTAGGGTTTGAGTTTTCACAAGGATTTTTGAACTTTCTATGCCCCATATGATTTTCATGGATAATTATGGACCCCAAAGATTACTCATGTCGAGTTTCAAGCCTTGGATCACACTTTTGCTCAATCAATTGAGCAGTTGACCTAAAAATCAGTTGTATTGGGGAAAAAGTCAACCATGGCCAATTTACAGTCAAAATTCATAATTTTTGATCCACATCAACATTTTAAACTCATATGTATCACTTGATGAAGTTTGGACCACAACTCCTCAAGAAATTTGATCAAATCTCCAAAAGGGCAAAATGGTCAAAATTAGGGTTTTGACTAGGAAAGGGCAATTTCTGATTTTTGACCTAGAAAATGATCATTTGGTTTAAGGAATGATCTCAAGAGTCCAATTTCATCGTTTTGACCTAATAACATGGTTCAAAACATTGCAAGTCCATTGGATTGGCAGATGAATTTTGCAGTCAACTGATCACAAGTCAATTGTATACTGAAAATTTAAACTTTGACTTTTTTGGTCAAATTCAAGTTCCAAAGATCATAGTTCATCAAAACATGTAAAAATATGAAACTTATTCATCAAGAAATCAAAATTTCATTTTGAAAAGTCAAAATTTGTAAACTTAGAAATTTTTCTAAGTGTTGGAAATTTCATGTTTTTCATAACTTTGAGCAAACTTTTCACCATGATGCAAGATGATTCAAGAGAAACTTCCAACATGAAAGTTGTAGATCTCCATGAAATATACAACATTTCTTTACACAACTCCTTCCAAAAGTGCTTGGATATTAAGTTATAATATTATGAACTTGTGGTCATGAAACTAAACACTTAGTGAAATTATGCCCTAATTTTGTCAGGATTTTGACCCAACTTCATGGCACTTTTTCATATAGTTCCAAGGGGAATCTTCAAAATAAATTCAAATATGTGTTGTAGATCAAATTGCAAGCTTTCCAAAATGTCCAAGAACTCCTTGAGATCATTCTTGAGTAGGGAGAATCGAAGAGATGAAGTTAGGGTTTTATCACTTTAATTACAAGTCATTTTAGTGGTGAACAAAATTCAAATTCAAACCATGCTGCATAAACACTACTTTGCAGTCCTCAAACTTGTTAGAAACTCCATAATTAATGGTTTAAACAGCTGTTAGAGGCCTCACTTCAAGCATTCAATGCATGGACATGCTTTTTATCCATTTTTGGAAGAAAGGTCACTTTGCCATTTTGATAAAGTGACTTTTTGTACAAAACATGTTCTTGAGCCTTGCACTTGTTCTCTTATGATCAAACATGTCCTATAACTCATGAGAAATGTTTCAAACACTTACAATCACCCATCCCATGCTTGTACCTCTCCTTGAAACTTGTTTCCCTCTTTTCTTCAAAATCAAGTAACATAGCCAAAAGCTAAGAACTTGTACTTCTGACTTGCCAATGCACTCAAACACTTTTGTTTATACATACACAAACCATTTGACACAAACACACAAATGCTCAAGCCTTCAAAGAACCAATAACTTAGAATCACACTTCACACTTCCATTTTCACACAAACTAACCAAAAACTTGAAACACATAGTCTACTCGTGCGTTTCTTGGCCTTTTGGTTTCTAAAGTTTCTAAATATCATATAGATGATCCCACACCCTATTTTAGAACTGTAACACCATTAACACCATCCTCTATTTTCAAAAACTCACCTCTGCATATTGACTTCTCCAGACCATTTTAGCCATCCATTGTTCAAGCTAATCATTGTATTAGCTTCCAGGGACTTCAAGGAAGCTAACCTGATCATCACCATCATTTGAAACAAGCTCAAACTCAAAACACAATTTCCAGTTTTGAGGTAATTTTTCTCAACTTTTAACTCTTCATACAAGCATCATCAATAGTTTATTTATGAACAAAACATGTAGATATCATTGCCCAAAACTAACCATGTCCATAGTTTCCATTAATTTTGCTTGAGCTTAGAGAATTTTTAAACTGAAACTTGATATTTTTAGGGTTCAGATTAGGGCCATTAAAATTCATGCTTATCTTTGATCTATAGTTTTAATGCTTTACATTTCTGAAACCGTGAGAAAATTTGCTACAAGTTTCATGTTTAAAGTTTTCATTTTTGATGAGAAATGAGCAAGTTACAGTTGGTCAGACTGGAGGTTGAAGATGAAGTCATCAGGGCGCATTTTGCCTTACATATTTATTGTTTTGCTTATGTTAACGGATGTATAGCCACCCCAGTGGTAGAAGCGCGCGCCTGTAACCTTTGGGACCTGGGTTCGAGCCCTAGTGGTAACCTTTTCATTTTTTTCACACTTTACTTTCTGTTTTTTGTCTTTTTTGGCAGGCGCTGGGCCTCTTTGTGCCTGGCTTATTTTATTTTTGCTAGCTAACCCCCTGCAGGCTACTAGCACCCCTGGCCCAAGTTTATTTATTTTCTTTTTTATTTAATTTTTATTTTCTTAAATATATTTTCTAATATTAAAGATCATAAAAAATATAAAAAAATAGATTTTCATTTTAACTTAGTTTATTTTATTTTTCCTCACAAAAAATATTTTTATTAACTACACCTTATTTATTTTTACTTATTATCTTGTAAGTTTAATTAAAATTAAGTTATTTACTTATTTTCTTTTACACCGATTAAAATATTTTTTTAATATAAAAAAGGACAAAAATATTTTTATAATGCTATAAATATTTTCAAGACAAAAATACCAAAAAATACTTTTTTCTAAACTTATTTTCCTTTAATCAAATAATAGAACTAGGGTTTTATTTAAAATCTTTTCTTAATAAACTTAAGTTTAATTAATTATTTTCTTTAATTAATTAGGTTAAGACAAAATCCCGTTTTCCTAAAAAATCAAACAAAGATCCTTTTTCTTTACATTTTGCATTTTTGTACATTTATTCATTTTGTACATTGTATCCATTTAAATTCCTTGTACATCGATACCAATTCAATATGGTTGTAATAGCTAATTAGGTTTAAAATTCTTGCAATCCCCATTCAATTTGTACACCCCCTCCCACAAATGTTGTAATAGCGTAGTAACTTTAAATTCCGCAATTTATCGCTTTTATATACAAATGCTAGTAATTAGGGTTTGTATGTAAAGTCTAAATCCAATACTTAGAAAACCCTAATTCAAGACAAGAGCAAGCATGAAAACAATACATTTGCACACAAGAACCCCTAGGATTATTCCACTTGGTTGCCTTATACAAAATGGCCATATTACGCATGTAAGGTATCTTAGCAAAAACAAGCAAACATAAGACAGTAGTCCCTCGATGACGCTATCTAAGTTGTCTTTCAAATGATCTTAGTCCCTAAAAAAGAATGCTAAGATACCTTGCAACATTGCTAATCATGGTTATAAGATGAACCACGCCTATCCCGTTTACATCCAAATATAGGGTTACTTACCAAATAAATGGTAAGATAACAACGTCAAAGGAAAGGAAAATAAACAAGAAAGACTTTTGAGTAGGTAGAATGCTCCTAATTACTTGCTCAATTTCAAAAAATACATCCTTGCTATTTTCAAAAACAAATACCTACACTTTCAAAACATCTTAACAAACTTGAAAACATTTTCAAAAGATCAACATCTTTGTATACATTATTATAAACAAGGATCATTACAAAGATTGCATAAAAAATGGCCTCTTTACAAAATACTTTCAAAAAACCACACCAAGCACAATTTCAAACAAAAAGCATGTGATCTAGCGAGTAACTAAGAGCCCATGGAAAACCATGGATGAAAAGGGTACTAATACCTCCCCTTTTCATAATCTACACCCCTAACTCAAGTAATAATCTCAAAGGTCTTTCCTGTGCTTTTTCACCTTTCCTTTTGGATAAAAGAAAAGTCGGTGGCGACTCTTGCTAACCGCAACATTTGCAATAAAACGCAAAACAATCAAGTCAGTTCTCCCAACGTATCACAGAACTAGAGACTCTACTGGGGATAATTCTAAAAGTGGGGTTACCTTAGGGTTATATCACATTTACTTGCTTGCATTGTTTGACTTGTATACTTTACATTATAGTTCTTTGTTTGGGTTTGAATCCTCTACCCGGATTTGGGATACATTATAGGTAAGTAGCAATACATTGTGGAAACTGTGCGGGGTATTTCAACATGGTCTAAGAAATAACTATGTTAGTGCGACATATTTGTGGGTACCGGTAGCCTTTGAGTTAATCAAAGAGAATACGGGGCCGCTGAGTGATGTCATGAAGCACTAATGAACTTTTAGAACCTTTACTTGACCAACTTGGCCTTTAGGATGTAGTTAGATGACCGACTTTGGTGCAGTCTGAAGTTGGTAGGTACTCGATACGACACTCACTGAGGTTTGGTTTCTTGGGATATTTCGATCTCCATTAAAGAGGCTTGTGTTGAAACTATGACCAAGGAAGCATACCAGTGATATTGAGCTCCTTAGAACCCGGTTACTATTACTAGGACAGGTTGAGCCAACTAAACTTCAAGAGGGTACTTACCTATGAGACTCCATGAAAGCCTAAACCTAAGGACTTGTTTTCTTTGTTTATATATACATACTTGTACATAATATCATGAACATCATAACATCATATACATTCACTAACCATTTCAAGAATTTTGGGATTCATCTTTGTTCTTGTTTTATAGGATATGTATTCTCTTCGCAGGAAAACTATTCAAGTCAACCTTGTAAGGATCCCTCCACAACTTAAGGAGCTAGCCTCAAGGATTCCTGAAAACACTCCATTCACCGAGAGACATGGTCGCCTACTTAGCTTGGTCACCTCTAACACTGATGAGGACATGATGAAGGTGCTCTTCCAGTTCTTTGATCTTTTACACCATTGTTTCACATTTCTCGACTATCAACTTGTGCCTACTTTGGAAGAATTCTCCCGACTCGAGGATTCCCATTCTCAACCAACTACCTTTCAAAGGTACGGAAAGAGAACCAAAGCCATAAGAGATTGCTCAAGATCTACACTTGCACTCATCTGATGTCACAACTCATTGGGAAACAAGGAGTGGTGTCAAAGTTTCCTAGAAAATTTCTTGTTTGAGAAAGCCCAAAACTGTTGGAACTCTTTGGATTTACAAGCCTTTGAGGAAATTGTGACTCTCCTCATCTATGGGATGGTTTTGTTTCCAAATCCTGACCAACTCATAGACGTGAACACCGTCAAAATCTTCATATCACACAACCCGGTGCCTACCTTGCTAGGGGACATCCTATATTCTTTTCACACTCGCACAATGAGGAAAAGAGGTGTCCTTATGTGTTGCACTCCTCTATCGGCAAGATGGTTTATTTCGCATCTTCCCCAATCTGTATTAAAAAATGAGCAAGGTTCAAGGTGGTCACAAAGGTTGATGACGCTCAAACATTCAGACATTCATTGGTGCTCCCGATTCATAGAGAATGTTACTATTGTCGACCATTGTGGAGAATTTCCTAATGTCCCTTTACTTGGCATTAGGGGAGGTATCACCTATAACCCCTGCTTAGCCTTAAGACAATTTGGTTACGCCCGAAGGGATGGCCCGCACGAGATGCTAATTCAAGGTTTGGTATTTAACTACGACAACGACGATCAAGGTCTTTGCCAGAGATTTATCTGAGCTTAGAGGATGTTGAACAAGGTAGATAGAAAGACTTTGGGGCATAAAAATTCCATCCCTCTTGAGCCTTACCTCAAATGGGTACAAACTCGTGCTCAAAGTCTTATGATGCCTTATCCCTCCATTCTCCCGGTAATCATTGAGCCTGTCATGGAAGGAGATGTTCCATACACTATCCTACATCCTAACATGCCCACCTCTCTTGAATATCTACAAAGGGATTGGATACAACTCAAGGGGGAGAGAGATACTTTTAAAGCACAATTCTACGCAAGCGAGAAGAAGTTTTTAAAACTCACTAGACTACTTCATGAGGAGCAGACTCTGAATGCCTACATTGCACCAAAGAGGATGCGTCCTACCTTTTTATCTTAGAGTTTTTGTATTATTTTTCCTAAGAAGGCATTGATGTACTCGAACTTTAATTTATTAATATAACATGTGTTTCCTTTTTGTCTAAAACAAATTTAAATCTTAAAATCCTTGGAATCATTGCATATGCATTTACCATTCATCATAACATAATTAGGTTTCTTGCAACAAGTCTCCTCATATCTCTACTGTTTATTTCAGTAAGATGGATCTCGAGAAAACGGTGAAGGACCTCCAAGCTCAGAATGCACAGTTTTAACAGTTGTTCTTAACTATAGCCAAAGGACAAGAAGAGTTGAAGACCTTGCTGGCTGAGGAGAAGAAAAAGAAGACGAAGAAGATAACCGGAGTTCTAAACATGGGAAGACGATTCCAAGGGCAAACAAGGAGGGCCTTAGACTTTGCAACGACATCCGGTGAGAAAGACAATCAAGATGGGAAAGGCAAAGAAAAAGTTGTCCAGTCAGAATCAGAAGAGGAAGAGGAAGACTATTCTAAAGAACAATACCCTCCAGCTGACGATAAGTATAAGCATCTAGAAGAGCGGTTGAGTGCAATGGAAATCCAAAAAGTGTCTGGATTGGACTTTGAGGAGTTGGGACTAGTATCGGGGATTGTCATCCCTCCAAAATTGAAAGCACTCGTGTTCTCTAAATATGACGGAATCTCATGCCCCAAAATGCATCTCCGGTCCTATGTGAGGAAAATCCATCCCCATACCGATGTCAAAGATTTATGGGTACACTTCTTCCAAGACAGTCTGTCTGGAACTCAACTTGATTGGTTTTATCAGTTAGCAAGAGCCAATGTTCATAACTGGGAAGATCTTGCTGTAACCTTTTACAAACAATACCAATACAACATTGATCTTGTGCCTACCCGTTCTCAACTCCAGAGTATGGCCATGGTTTCGAGTGAAGGCTTCAAGGACTATGCGCAAAAATGGAGGGACTGGGCCGGAAGAGTTCAACCTCCCCTATCTGAAAGAGAACTAATAGACATGTTCGTGGGCACCTTGTCTGGTCCCTTCTTTAACCATTTGATTGGGAGTTCATCGGAGGATTTTACCGAACTGATTTTGACCGGAGAAAGGGTAGAAGTCGAAATAAAAAATGGAAAGATTCAAAAAGATGCATCCTCTGCTGCTGTAAGGAAGCCATTCATCGGATAGAAAGAAGTGGTTGCTCTATATCCTCAGAGAAATCAAGATAGGGCCGAACGCCGTCCAATGGTGGGGGCTGTTATGATTCATAAACCTGCGCCTGATCAACAAAGAAACAACCAACCAAGAATGGAAAGACCAGTCAGACCATTTCAGCCATCCATTGTTCAAGCTAATCATTGTATTAGCTTCCTGGGACTTCAAGGAAACTAACCTGATAATCACCATCACTTGAAACAAGCTCAAACTCAAAACACGATTTCCAGTTTTGAGGTAAGTTTTCCCAACTTTGAACTCTTTATACAGGCATCATCAATAGTTTACTTGTGAACAAAACATGCAGATATCATTGCCCTAAAGCTAACCATGTCCATAGTTTCCATTAATTTTGCTTGAGCTTAGAGAATTTTGAAACTGAAACTTCTGAGATTTTTAGGGTTCAGATTAGGGCCATTAAAACTCATGCTTATATTTGATATATAGTTTTAATGCTTTACATTTCTGAAACCGTGAGAAGATTTGCTACAAGTTTCATGTTTACAGTTTTCATTTTTGATGAGAAATGAGCAAGTTATAGTTGGTCTGGCTGGAGGTTGAAGATGAAGTCATCTGGGCAGGTTTTGCCTTACATATTTATTGTTCTGCTTATGTTAATGGATGTATAGCCACCCCAGTGGCAGAAGGGCACGCCTGTAACCTTTGGGACCTGGGTTTGAGCCCCAGTGGTACCCTTTTCATTTTTTCACATTTTACTTTATGTTTTTTTGTCTTTTTTGGCAGGCACTGGGCCTCTTTAGGTCTGGCTTGTTTTACTTTTGCTAGCTAACCCCCTGCAGGCTACTAGCACCCCTGGCCCAAGTTTATTTATTTTCTTTTTTATTTCATTTTTATTTTCTTAAATATATTTTCTAATATTAAAAATCATAAAAAATATAAAAAATTAGATTTTCATTTTAACTTAGTTTATTTTATTTTTCCTCACAAAAAATATTTTTATTAATTACACCTTATTTATTTTTACTTATTATCTTGTAAATTTAATTAAAACTAAGTTATTTAATTATTTTCTTTTACTTCAATTAAAAAATATATTTTTTAATATAAAAAAGGCCAAAAATATTTTTATAATGCTATAAATATTTTCAAGACAAAAATACCAAAAAATACTTTTTTCTAAACTTATTTTCCTTTAATCAAATAATAGAACTAGGGTTTTATTTAAAATACTTTCTTAATAAACTTAAGTTTAATTAATTATTTTCTTTAATTAATTAGGTTAAGACAAAATCCCGTTTTCCTAAAAAATCAAACAAAGATCCATTTTATTTATATTTTGCATTTTTGTACAATTATTCATTTTGTACATTGTAATCATTTAAATTCCTTGTACATTGATACCAATTCAATATGGTTGTAATAGAATAATTAGGTTTAAAATTCTTGCAATCCCCATTCAATTTGTACACCCCCTCCCACAAATGTTGTAATAGCGTAGTAACTTTAAATTCCGCAATTTAACGCTTTTATATACAAATGCTAGTAATTAGGGTTTGTATGGAAAGTCTAAAACCAATACTTAGAAATACCTAATTCAAGACAAAAACAAGCATGAAAACAATACATTTGTGTGATACGGTGGGAGAACAGACTTG
Organism: Vicia faba; assembly: GCA_948472305.1. Taxonomy (NCBI): domain Eukaryota; kingdom Viridiplantae; phylum Streptophyta; class Magnoliopsida; order Fabales; family Fabaceae; genus Vicia; species Vicia faba. The sequence continues at coordinate 1,154,305,584 of OX451735.1, read as the reverse complement.
ATTTTTTGCGTTTGATCGTAAATGTTACGGTTAGCAAGAGTTGCCACCGACTTTTCTTTTATCCAAAAGGAAAGGTGAAAAAGCACAGGAAAGACCTTTGAGATTATTTATTGAGTTCGGGGGGTAGATTATGAAAATGGAAGGTATTAGTACCCTTTTCATCCATGGTTTTCCATGGGCTCTTAGTTACTTGCTAGATCACTTGCTTTTTGTTTGAAATTGTGCTTGGTGTGGTTTTTGAAAGTATTTTATAAAGAGGCCATTACTTAGGCAATCTTTGTAATGATTCTTGTTTGTCAGAATGTATACAAAGATGTTTGATCTTTTGAAAATGTTTTCAATTTTTTGTAAGATGTTTGAAAGTGTAGGTGATTGTTTTGAAAATAGCAAGTATGTTTTGTTTGAAATTGAGCCAGTAATTAGGAGCATTCTACCTACTCAAAAGTCTTTATTATTCAATTTCATTTTCCTTTGACATTGTTATCTTACCATTGATTTGGTAAGTAACCCTATCTTTGGATGTAAACGGGGCAGGCGTGGGTCATCGTATAACCATGATTAGCAATGTTGCAAGGTATCTTAGAATTTTTCTTTAGGGACTAAGATCATTTGAAAGGCAACTTAGATAGCGTCATCGAGGGACTATGATCTTGTATTTGCTTATTTTTTCTAGGATACCTTACATGCGTAATATGGTCATTTTGTATAAGGCAACCAAGTGGGATAACCCTAGGGGTGCTTGTGTACAAGTGTATCATTTTCATGCTTGTTTTTGTCTTGAATTAGGGTTTTCTAAGTGTTGATTTTAGTCTTTCCATACAAACCCTAATTAGTAGCATTTGTATATAAAAGCGATAAATTGCGGAATTTTAAAGTTACTATGCTATTATGACATTTGTGGGGAGGGGGTGTACAAATTGAATGGGGATTGCAAGAATGTAAGCCTAGTTAATCTATTACAACCAAATTGAATGGGTATTAATGTACAAGGAATTATGTAGGTGTTTAGGTATTGGCTTGCATTTTTGGTAAATCCCAAGTGTATGTGTGAATGTCATGACTGATGTCATAACATTCTAGTTCAGGTTGTACTAACTCAATAGGTACATGTGCAGAAAAATATTGTAATTCAAATACTGATGTTTATAAGTGTGTATCTGAGCATGTTTGCAAAATGATCACATTTTGCTAAATCAGTAGACAGGTTTTCTCAGGTGTCATAACAGATGTTATGACATCCGGTTCTGAACTAACAGGATTACAGGATTGGATAAGTCTGAGTTTTTTCAGGAAATAACTCAGTCCTTTCTGAACAGAATCCTGCGTTTTCTGAGGAGCAACCTAGCTCGATCCTAACCTGATCAATAAAGTACTGTGACATGGTCTTTAGGTCAAATGGAATCAACCCTAGGTTTTTGGAAACCCTAACTGAAGTTGCAGCTGCTATATATTCAACAGAGCTGCGGTTTTTCAAGTGATCCCTGCTGATTGATTAGAAGATCAATTTTGTAATCTGTATAGATTTGTTTATTGTACTCCAAGCAATTATCATTGTGATAAGTGCCTTGGAATAGGTTTCAATTGTAAGGGTTGTGTAGCACTCAAAGCTTTGAAGCAAGAGTGTTTGAATGTCACTTGACTAAAGCTGTGAAGCAGAGTCAAGTTAGTTGTGTACATCACTCAAAGCTGTGAAGCACGAGTGATTGTGTTACTTGATTAAAAAGCTGTGAAGCTTAATCAAGTGTGTGTTTTTGAAGAGTGTCTTCATCAATTCTTAAGTCAAATTGGTTTATGTATCACTGCTGTGATTGAGGGGGAATGAGTAGGAACTCAGGTTTAAGTTGTACTTAGATTAGAATTGTATTGGGTAGGTCTTAAGTGAAGGAGATAAACTGGTTGGTTTATTCCTGAATTAACATCTCTTATAGTGGATTCTCTCCCTGGCTTGGTAGCCCCCAGAGTAGGTGTTGTTGCACTGAACTGGGTAAACAATTGACTGTGTTATTTACTGCTTTTGTATTTACTGTCATATAGTAAGTCAGATACGGTGTCATAACATTGGACGTGACATTGAGTATCTGCAACCAGAATTTCAAATTAAAATAAGTAATGTACAAAATGAATAAGTGTACAATAATATGAAGGTGAAGAAAAATGAATATTTTGTTTGGATTTTTTAGAGATAAGAGATTTTTATTTTAACCTAATTAATTAAATAACACAATTAATTAAATTTAAATTTATTAAGAAAAGGTTTTAAATAAAACCCTAATTCTATTTAGTTGAATAAAAGAAAATAAGTTTAGAAAAAAGTATTTTTGGTATTTTTTTCTTGAAAATATTTATGGCATCATGAAATATTTTTAGTCTTTTTTTTATATGAAAAATAATATATTTTAATTAGTATGAGAGAAAATAAGTAATAACCTAGTTTTAAATATATTTACAAGATAATAAGTAAAATGTAAATAAAGTATAATTAATAAAAATATTTTTTTGTGAGAAAAATAAAATAAACTAAGTCAAAATATAAATCTAGCATTTTTTTATATTTTATGATTTTTTAGTATTTAGAAAATATATTTAAGAAAATAAAAATGAAATAAAAAAGGAAATAAATAAACTTGGGCCAGGGGCGTATAAATGAAGTAAGGGGGTTAGCTAGCAAAAATAACAAAACAAAGTCAGGCCCAAAGAGGCCCAACGCCTGCCAAAAAGCCAAAAATCAGAAAGCAAAATATGAAAAAAATGAAAAGGGTACCACTAGGGCTCGAACCCATGTCCCAAAGGTTACAAGCGTGCACTTCTACTACTGGGGTGACTATACATCCGTTAACATAAGCAAAACAATAAATATACAAGGTAAAACGCGCCCTGATGACTTCATCTTCAACCTCCAGCCAGACTAACTGTAACTTGCTCATTTCTCATCAAAAATGAAAACTGTAAACAAGAAACTTGTAGCAAATTTTCGCACAGTTTCAAAAATGTAAATTATTAAAACTATAGACCAAAGATAAGCATGAATTTTAATGGCCTTAATCTGAACCCTAAAAATCTCAAAAATTTCAGTTTCAAAATTCTCTAAGCTCAAGCAAAATTAATGGAAACTATGGACATGGTTAGCTTCAGGGAAATGATATCTACATGTTTTATTCACAAATAAACTATTGATGATGCCTGTATGAAGAGTTCAAAGTTGAGAAAACTTACCTTAAAACTGGAAATCTTGTTTTGAGTTTGAGCTTGTTTCAAGTGATGGTGATGATCAAGTTAGCTTCCTTGAGGTCCTAAGAAGCTAATGCAATGATTAGCTTGAACAATGGATGGCTGAAATTGTCTGGAGAAGTCAATGTGCAGTGCTCTGTTTTTGGAAATGGAGGATGATGTTAATGGTGTTACAGTTCTAAAACAGGGTGTGTGATCAACTCTATATGATGTTTAGAAACTTTAGAAACCAAAAGGCCAAGAAACGCACGAGTAGATTATGAGTTTCATGTTTTTGGTCAGTTTGTGTGAAAATGGAAGTGTGAAGTTTGATTCAGAGTTTTAAGTTCTTTCAAAGCTTGAGCATTTGTGTGTTTGTTTCAAATGGTTTGTGTATGTATAAACAAAAGTGTTTGAGTGCATTGGCAAGTCAGAATTACAAGTTCTTAGCTTTTGACTAGGTTACTTGATTTTCAAGAAAAGAGGGAAATAAGTTTCAAGAAGAGGTACAAGTATGGGATGGGTGATTGTAAGTGTTTGAAACATTTCTCATGAATTATACGACCTGTTTGATCAGAAGAGAACAAGTGCAAGGCTCAAGAACAAGTTTTGTACAAAAAGTCACTTTATCAAAATGGCAATGTAACCTTTCTTCCAAGAATGGATATAAAGCATGTCCATGCATTGAATGCTTGAAGTAAGGCCTCTAACAGATATGTAAACCATTAATAATGGAGTGCCTAACAAGTTTGAGGCATGTAAAGTATTGTTTATGCAGCATGGTTTGAATTTGAATCTTGTTCATCGCTAAAATGGCTTGTAATTAAAGTGATAAAACCCTAACTTCATCTCTTCGATTCTCCATACTCAAGAATGATATCAAGGAGTTCTTGGACATTTTGGAAAGCTTGTAATGTGCTATACAACCCATATTTGAATTTCTTTTGAATATTACCCTTGGAACTATATGAAAAAGTGTCATGAAGTTAGGTCAAAATCCTGGCCAAATTAGGGCAAAATTTCACTAAGTGTTTAGTTTCATAACCACATGTTCATAAAATTATAACTTGAGATCCAAGCATTTTTGGAAGGAGTTATGTAAAGAAAAGTTGCATATTTCTTGGAGATCTAAAACTTTCATGTTGGAAGTTTCTCTTGAATCATCTTGCATCATGGTGAAAAATTTGTTCAAAGTTATGAAACAACATGAAATTTCCAACAATTAGAAAAATTTTGAAGTTTAGAAATTTTGACTTTTCAAAATGAAATCTTGACTTTTTGATTTCTTGATGAATAAGTTTCATATTTTGACAAGTTTTGGTGGATTATGATCTTTGTCACTTGAATTTGACCAAAAAGTCAAAGTTTGACTTTTCAGTATACAATTGACTTTTGATTAGTTGACTGCAAAATTCATTTGTCAATCCAATGGACTTGCAATGTTTTGAACCATGTCATTAGGTAAAAATGATGCAATTTGACTTTTGAGATCATGACTTAAACCAATTGACCATTTTCTAGGTCCAAAATCAGAAATTGCCCCTTCCTAGTCAAAACCCTAATTTTGACCATTTTGCCCTTTTAGAGATTTGATCAAATTTCTTGAGGAGTTATGGTCCAAACTTGATCAAATGATACATATGAGTTTAAAATGTTGATGTGGATAAAAAATTATGAAGTTTGACTATAAATTGGCCATGGTTGACTTTTTCCCCCATATAGTTGATTTTTAGGTCAACTACTCAATTGACTGAGCCAAAGTGTGATCCAAGGCTTGAAACTTATCATGAGTAATATTGGGGGTCCATAATGATTCATTAAAATCATATGGGGCATAGTAAGTTCAAAAATCCTTGTGCAAACTTAAACCCTAATTTTGGTCATCAGTGTATAAGGAGGTGTCTTGAGCTGATCAAACCCTAGTGCAGTCTTGAGCTAAGGAGATCTTGTGAGCAAATTCTTGATAAGTGAGAGGGAAAATTTTGGCGTTTAACAATTTTCACAAAAGCACCCCTAGGGGTATTCCACTTGGTTTCCTTATACAAAATTTCCATATTACGCATGTAAGGTATCTTAGTAAAAACAAGCAAAAACAAGACCGTAGTCCCTCGATGACGCTATCTGAGTTGCCTTTCAAATGATCTTAGTCCCTAAAAAAGAATGCTAAGATACCTTGCAACATTTCTAATCATGGTTATACGATGACCCACGCCCGTGTCGTTTACATCCAAATATAGGGTTACTTACCAAATCAATGGTAAGATAACAATGTCAAAGGAAAGGAAAATAAACAAGAAAGACTTTTGAGTAGGTAGAATGCTCCTAATTACTTGCTCAATTTCAAACAATACATCCTTGCTATTTTCAAAAACAAACACCTACACTTTCAAAACATCTTAACAAACTTGAAAACATTTTCAAAAGATCAACATCTTTGTATACATTCTTACAAACAAGGGTCATTACAAAGATTGCCTAAACAATGACCTCTTTACAAAATACTTTCAAAAAACCACACCAAGCACAATTTCAAACAAAAAGCAAGTGATCTATCAAGTAACTAAGAGCCCATGGAAAACCATGGATCAAAAGGGTGCTAATACCTTCCCTTTTCATAATCTACCCCCCGAACTCAAGAAATAATCTCAAAGGTCTTTCTTGTGCTTTTTAACCTTTCCTTTTGGATAAAAGAAAAGCCGGTGGCGACTCTTTCTAACCGCAACATTTGCGATAAAACAGAAAACAATCAAGTCAGTTCTCCCACTGTATCACACTGATATACAATTCTGTAGTCGCTCATCATGATTATCTTCAAAATATCATCGACTTCTTTCTCTAACGTGGCTCTACTAGTTTCACCTGTAATCTTCTTGGGTTCAACATTCTCAGTAAGTTTCTTTCCAATGCTAACATGTCCACGAACAACTTGTGTAAATACACGACCGCTGCGGGTCACTCTACTAGTTTCAACAATATTTACAACATCAGGCATTGGCTGGATGGGAACTTCCACACCATCCTCTAAGATTGTAGTGTTATATTTGTAGGGTACAACCTTATCTGACTTGTAGGGGACAGAACCCGGCAAACTAATCACCAATGGAGTAATAGACCGCTTGCTATGATACTCGACTTCAAAATGGGCAGGTGCACCAAAACAAGGCACAATAACATTTACTCCCTCTTTAACATAATCAATCATTATTGAGTCATCTCTGGAAAACAAATCCTTATTTGAGGAGAAATACTCATCTTTAGAGACATACTCATCATCCGACTCTTCTTCATCCAAACAAACCTCAATCATATCAATTTCATGATAATCATCCCTTTGACCTGTAACCTTGATAGTTCCATTATCCAACAACAACTGAACACCTTTCTTCATGATTGAACATCCTCGGGAGTCCAGGCAGCAAATTTGGAAGGATCCATACTGATGTTCTACCTGACCATCCATGTGGCAGAAAGTAGCATGCAATCGCACAAGGTCTTCATTCATATACTCCACATCAAAAATTATGAACTCTCCAGGACATCCAGAAACCATATTCACCTCCTCTTCATACTCTGCCCTAGGCCTGATTATGTGGATGAGGCCCTCATCCATCATCTTGTTGCAACCCTGTATGTCCGTACTGCAAATAGCACAACCGGAATGGTTATGTGTATAGTATCTAAATTCACAGAGGTTTGTATGCATTTTCACCAAATCTCCTCTAACCAGATGAATATAAAAAATCCGGAAGTCGCATGGACAATCGGCCACCATATTCACAACGTTTGCTCCTTCATGCTTGGGTAGAGGATTGTCTTTCACATTAGGGCCCACATCTTTGAAAGATATAATACCATACTTTACCAATTTCTGCACCTCAGTCTTCAAAGGAAAACAATTCTCAACATTGTGCCCTGGTGCTCCCTGATGAAAAGCACATGTTTGGCCTGCTTTGTAATACCAAGGAAATGGTGATGGTACAGTGGGAGGTGGTCGAGTCTGAACCAACTTCTTTTGAATTAATTCCGGTAGTAACTCTTTATAACTCATAGGAATATGGTCATAACTCTCCCTTCTCTGATTATGCCCTTGATTCCCCTGCTGGGATGGTCTCTGATAAGCAACGGTGGTTGGAGCTACACCAACAACTGGAGTAACTAAGGCGACTTACTGCTGAAGATGATAATTTATTCTAGGAGGATTAACCCTCCTCTCTTGCATAATAACATTTGTATCCCCTTCCTTTTTCTTGGTAAACCCATAAGATGGCTTCTTCGCACCTCCAAATCCTTCACTCTTCATTAAACGACCCTCTCTTACAGCCTCCTCTAAACGGACACCCATGCCTACCATTTTAGTAAAGTCACTTGGCGCACTTGCTACCATCCTTTCATAGTAGAAAGCACCCAGAGTCTTCAAGAAGATATTAGTCATCTCCTTCTCTTCCATGAGAGGAATCAGTTGAGCGGCTACCTCACGCCATCTTTGTGCATATTCTTTGAATGATTCCCTGTATTTTTGAACCATGGCCCTGAGTTGATCATAGTCAGTCGCCATATCCACATTGTATTTGTATTGTCTGATAAATGCTTCTCCCAAGTCATTGAAAGTGTGGATATTGACGCTATCCAAACTCATATACCACTTCAGCACCGCACCGGTCAAACTATCTTGAAAAAAGTGAATCAGCAGACGCTGATCATCAGTATGGGTAGACATTCTTCTTATATACATTAACAGATGAGCACGAGGGCAAGTGTTTCCCTTGTACTTCTCAAACTCCGGGACCTTAAACTTTGCAGGTATCTTAACATTCGGAACCAAGCATAATTCATTCACATTCAACCCGAATAACTCTTTTCCCCTAAGGTCTTTCATTTCCCTCTGCATTTTGTCAAACTGCTCTTAAAAATCATCCAATATGTCATAGAGACCCATGTCTTCACTTGTTGGAGGAAAAGAACGACTCATATCATCATTAATAATTGGAACCATATTCACCGAAGGAGGTGTAGTAGGAACATGCACCACAAGAGGTGCAGGAGTAACAATAATCTGAACAACTGGAGCTTCTTGAGGATCAAGATTGAAACCTTCGGGTGCAAAATTCTCCGGCATTCCCCATGGATAACCTTGAGGCATGCGATTCTGAATAATAGTTGGGGTAGTAGATACAAGAACACTCGGAGCTTCAGTAGTAGCCCTTGTTGGTTGAGGTTGAACACTCGCTGGCTGATTCTGAGCAGCCACCAGAGATTCCATCAGAGAACTAAGATTGGCCATACCGGCCTTCAAAGCAGAAACTTCCTCGTGCAGCTCGCGATTCTGTTGTTCTAAGTTATCCATCTTCCTTCTGAAATTAGCCCAGTGTTGTAGTGGTGAGTCAGCTTGCTTTTCGAAGTAAAGAAGCTTGGTATGACACTTGGATATGCATAACAAATGCAAGAAATATGTTTAATATGATGCATGATATATGGTGCACATGATTTATTTTTATTATTAAATATTTCAATGGATTTAAAGATTTATAGACACATTGCAAATATCAAAGTAATAACGCATTTGAAATACTGAATTTTTTTTACTATAATAACTTCAAAATAGGTTACAAGTCTCAAAAATACCAAGTACAAGATGAAAATAAAGTCTAAAAACCCTGAGAAGTAAAGTTGTTAGAGATCAATCTATACGCTGGTGCATCCCTGTAAGGCTGGCAATCTGAGCCTTCAACCTCTGGTTTTCTTCTGCATACCTGGTGGAAACCTCCTTCCAATCACCTTAATCAGGAAGTGAGTAATTAGTATCTGGATGAGGCTTAGGAGAAAATAAAGCCCCTTGCCTCTCCATAGTCTCTATCGCTAGACTCTCAAGGATCTCAATCAAGTCGTCTTTCTCCTTCAAGTCTGCTCTATAGGAAATCTCTAAAGTTTGACACTTATTCTTCCAAGCATCCTTTTCCTATTGCATCCTGACCAAAGCAAGCTGTAACTCTTCTATATCATCCAATAATGGAGGAGTGGTCTTCGCAAACAAATCAGGCATATGTGTTTCCCGAGAATATGACATTTTCAACTGAATAACTCTCGTTTGGACCCACTGAAGATAAGGTTCCAAAGAAATAGCCCCTCTTGGTCCCGAATCTTTCCTACTCTTCTTATGAATGTGACGCCAGGCCTTCACAATCTGCTCCCTAGCTTCCTTATGGTCTCCTTCCTCCTTCAGAAATAAACTACTCAAATGAATACTATATGGTTTATCCCTCATCGGATAACCGAGCTGTCGTCGTGCAAGAACAGGGTTATAGTTAATTCCCCCCTTTGTACCAAGAAGAGGTACATTGGGGAAACTACCACAACTGTCAACAATCTCTATATCCTGGTAAGCTCGATGATACCAATCAATATCTGAGTGAGTAAGGGCCATGATCTTAGGAGCCCAACGGGGTTCCTTCCTGACATCCCAAAAAGCATCAGACTGAGGCGTATGAGAAATAAACCACCGATACAACAGAGGCGTGCAACAGATAATCATCCCCCCATGATAAGAATTCCAAAGATGAATAGAGTAATAAGCGTCACCCAACAATGTAGGAACTGGGTTTCCAATCATGAATATCCTGATAGCATTAACGTCAACAAACTTATCCACATTAGGAAATAAAAACAACCCGTAAGCAAGTAGAGCAAAGATGGCCTCGAAAGAGACTGTACTCTTCATCCTGGCAAAATAACGAGCTTTCTCCAATAAAAACTAGGCTGGTAATCCTTTAATCCCTCCTTTAGTAGTCATATGGGCTTCCACCTCTGATTTTCCCAGATGAATCAAAGCAGCAATCTCATGTCATTATGACTCACCCTCTAAACCAGTGAAAGGAACACGATCGATAACAGATAAATCCAACATATAAGAATACTCCTCTAGTGTAAGCATCAACTGATAATCGAGAAAAGTAAAGCAATGATACATCAGATCATAGAACTGGACCAAGGTTGAGAGAATACCCTCCTTCATCCTAAGCTTCATAAGAGTAATGATGGATCGATACTTCTTCCGAAAATCTGCAGAACACTCGATCTCGGGAATTAGACTGATCAACTCATCTATCTTGGGATCCTTGAAACTGTACTTCCTAGTCTTTCTTTTTCTAGAATCCATGGTTAAAAAGTACCTGAGATATTCACAAATGGTCAACTCTTAAGTCCCTTGAAATAAAATTTCTTTAAAAGATGCTTATGAGTGCATGGATGCATGACACAACAATCACACACAAGATCACACATATAGGGTTCATAGGTTCAACGTCACGAGCATGAGGTCAAAGGTACTACCCATATGGTGTTGGTCTAAAAGTTATCACCTTCCGAACAAGGTTCTAGAGGTTCCCAGAGTCTACATCCTTCCTTCGGATATTACCAACTTCCCGATTAACTCGGTAATTAGTAATATTCTCAAGAAAAACTCATCCGAGCGTAGTATCGCGTGACAACTATTTCTAGATTACTCCGTCATAGCTTCTGCACTACACCTAAAAGGCCAAAATGGGTTAGGTATTCTACGGTCCTCAGCTTCAGCAGGCTCCCAGGTCGAAAGCAGTACGTCTTACCGATTACTCGGTAAACGACACTACAGTCAAAGGGGCCTCCACTGAGTGGGGGATCTCATGCCTCCTTTTTTGGGATTACTCCCTCAAAGTTAACATGACTATACCACCCGTCCTATCTTAAAGTTTGCCCAAGTCCGGGTATAGGACTTACAAGTAATCACCAAGCACCCTGAAAACCAGGAAAATCCAGACAAACATATATACAACATACAACACATAAACAACAATAGCACATATACAAATTAAAAACAAAGATAGGCTCAACCGACTTAGGGATGGACAAGCAAGAGGTCAATCTTTCCCCAGTGAAGTCGCCATTTTTCCTATAGCGGTAGAAATGTTTAAGACTAAGCCATTGGATTGACTAGACTTATACAGATTATAAATAAAAATCGCCACCGTGCTTTATTGTTTTCAAAGGAATCGGAAAAGAGCAAGTAACCCAAAAAGAGGGGGAAAGATTCAAGGTAAGGGGGTTGGTTATGCAAAGGGAAGGTATTAGTACCCTAAACATCTACGGTACTCCACAAGAACTTCTTTGTAAAATCTGTATATTTTGGCTATAAAATGTTGTATAAAAATGGATGGTGGAGGTGAGAAAAGAAATATATTTTTATGGTTTTTGCACCCGCCGCGATTGCGAACATTTAGTGCCTACGTACCACCTTTTCATGCAATAGGGGATCAGGGTACATGTAGTTCCTCTTTTAAAGATTTTTTAAAACACAAATGTGTTGGTTAATTTTATGAGATAAGACATCATAGTCATTGTTCGTGTGGAAAACATACTTACCACCCACAATCATGAGAAAGGAGAATTTGCATCATCTCAAAGTAGAGGATATGGCTTGGATCTTAAAATCAACAATGTTTCACTCAACACCCAAGTGGAAAATATCTCACTTCACTACATATTGTGGAAGTATAGTTGTTTGCATCACTACAAGGATTGACAAGAGTCCAATCTTTTGAGAATAAGTTTTAGAGTAAAAATCCAAAGTGGAAAAAATGGTTTGAAATGAGATTTATTGACTTTTAGTCTTCTCACAAAAAAATGTCAAGGTATTATTAAGTAGATTGAAGTTTATTTATGAAAATGTTTTGAAAATGCGTGGACCTAAGTCCAAGTTTATTATGAAAGTGGTTCAAGTTTAAAAAAGAACAAGAAGAGTTTTTCAAAAGGAGAGAGAAGATTTTTGAAATTAAAGAAGATGGGAGGAGAAGAAGGGACTATCCTAAAGCATAAGGTAAAAGCTAGAGATAAGATTCATCTAACCAACAAGAAGCCAATACTTGACATTATGAGTCAAGATAGAATTCTCATTCTTTGGATTGAAACTAAGCAAGCAAATATACTAAACCTCTTGAGAGAACTAAACTTCAAGTTTATTAAGTCTTCACAAAAATTGGGCAGAGTAACGGCTGTATACGGGTGAATTCCAGATTACAAACAAAGAATGTAATCACAATAACCTACACACAAACAAACAAAGAAACAACCCAATGTCTTGAGGTAAACCTCAAGAACTCCAGACAAAATATCAATTAGGTCTCAAGGTCTCCAACATAGGCCAAGGTTTTTAACCCTAAGTCCAAGAAGTCTGATACTCCATAATGCCAAGGATAGTAACCAAATAGTCCAAGTATCATTAAAAAGGCTCAAATGAGAAAAATAAGAATGACATGAAATGTAATGCTTAAATTAAATGGTACATAGAGCATAAAAATAAAAAAAATAAAAAAAATAAAAGGGAATAAAGTAAAAACAATTTAATAATTAGTGGTTAGTTGGATGACCATCTTGAAACTTGCATTTGGAACTCATTAGAGGATTGGTAGAACCAAAGCCTCCACACAACAAGTTGAATTTGCTTTTTGTCAAGTATATCATCCATTTGGAATTCTCAAAAGTACCATTTAATGATCAACGATGTTTAAGTGATCCATGTTGACTAAAAGTGTTGTAGATCCATTAGAGGATTGGTAGAACCAAAGCCTCCACACAATGAATCTCAAGGTTATTGGATCAAAGGGATCAAATTAACATACTTGGGCTTGCAAACATAAGTTTGGGCAATGAATGATCATTTATTCGAATCGGGACAAAATTTAGTGTTATGTTAAGCAATCATAAGTGGGCTTATATAGAAAATGCACCTATTTTGAGGTCGGTCAATAGTAATCTATGAAACATTTGTTTTGAGACATGATATAGAGATCATATTCCAATAACACTTAGTGCAATAAGAAATGGACAAGATGAAGAGGGGGTGGGAAAGAATATACAAACCACATTTGAATTAAATTTAAATCAAACTATTATTAAAATTATTCATCCATTTTTATGGAGTTAGACTCAACACCATGGATCCAATGATGTTAATAAAGTTCATGATCAAAATTCAACCCAAGTTCAGCTAGAAAATAATTACAAAATAATATTGCATTTAATATATACATTAAAAAAGGTTTTAAAAATGTTTTAAAATGGAAATAAGAAGAAAAAATATCGACTATATTCAAATTAATCAAGAAAAATTTAGTAATACCATAGAAAAATCAGAAAAGGACTCAAATATTTTTATAAAATATTTGGAAATTTTTACAAGTTAGAATATATTTTAAAACTAATTAAAATTGTTCAAACAAATAGAAAATAGATCAAAAATAGTAAACATCAATATAAATTTCCATAAAATTTTCAAAAAGTCAAAAATATGCCAAATGATATTTATGAAATTTTTTAGAATTAAGAAATGTCAGAAACTATTTTTTAGGTAATTAAAACAAGCAAACAATGCAAAAAATATAAAAATATCAATTTTCAAAATAAAAATATGAAAAAATATTCATGAGATCAGAAATAATTCAAAGTATTTTTGTGAATTTTTTCATAATTTTTGGATAAAAAATAAAAGAGTTATGAATTTTTGAAAATTAAATCAATTAAAATATAAAAATCAGAAAATAGAATAAAACCAAAAAGATATGGGCCATCAGATCATAGTCAAAACGCGTTAGTAAGCTAATCCAATGGACAGACACATTTTTCTTGATATGGACCTTAGTAAGATGCGCATGGAATAAAAAAAAGGCAACCAATGAAATTAAAACGTTTGGCACGCTATCATTGGCTGAGACGAGACATGTTATCATCTTCAACCTCCAGCCACCCTGCAATGGAGATTTTGTGAGATCTTTCAAACGAAAAAATTAGGATCCCAGACCAGTATCGTTGGATTCGTCTCTTCAAGACGATCTTAACACCACCATCGCGCCAAATTTGTATAAAGTATACAAAGAGATATGAATCAAAAACCCAAAAAATAGCGAGCACCTTCAATTTGAGATTTATCTCTCAATTCTCAATGGATTTAAAAATTGTAAGAAGCACTAGAATCAGGAGAAGGAGTAGAACAGGTTAGTGCTTTATTTGGATCGAAATGGTGGAGAATTCTACATTTTCGAAGTTCAAGAAAGAAGCTCTGAAACTGGACTTCTGTAGCTTGGATTATAGCTCGTTTTGCTTGGTTTAAGTGCTGGATAGTTTGTATGATGCTTAAGGAAGATGAATGTGCAAATAATTTTGGAAGAAAATGCTGGAATCTCAGAAACTGATTTAAAAATTTGAAGTTTGCGTGAGGTTTTGACAGAGTGTTTTTGGCTCTCAAAGCTTGAGGAAATGAATGGGGGATGAACCTCTATTTATAGGGAATCAAATGGAATGTTCAAGCGTGTGAAATAATTAAGTTTGGAGGGAAATCGTGTGAACTTCATGCACGAGCAAAGTGTGATCTGATTTGCATCAAAACTCATCCAATCCTTGCGTTTTAAGGCTCTAATCCACTTTGGCAACTTGGTTAAACATGTTTAGATCACAAACGCGTGCTAATTTGATGTTTAGAGGCCAAAACATGAATTTCAAATTCTGACTTTATAAGAAACTTCAGTTCCAAGTTACCAAGTTCAATCCAATGGCATTCTCAGCTCAAGGGGTATTAAGGAATTATTCTTGATGCTTTATAAAGATGAGGTTACAAGCTTTGCAATGGAAAAAGAATGGAGTCAAATGGATGCTTGAGATGAAAGTTGAATTGAGTCAAAGTTGGGGAAAAGGTTGACTTTCCATACTTAGAAATATTTCAAAATTTTCTTCAAAAGTGACCTATAATGTTTTGCATCCAAACATGGCCTTCCACTTGGAATTTTCTCTTGAACAAAAAATATGGTATGAAATAGACATCTTGAATGACATTTTGAAACTTGAAACATTCAAAATATCCAAAAATTGAGAGAGTTATGAATTGTTGAAGTTGGCAAAAAATCATGAAATGACCTATAATCTTTTGTATCCTTAGGGTATCTTCCATACATTTTCTCACTTTGAACATAAAAGAAGGCATAAATTTCACATTATCAAGATCATTTTGGAAAAAGATTGGGCTCAAGGTGATAAAAATTGACCAAGTTATGATCATTTGAAGTCACACATGGGAAAACGGGGGTTCATCTAGAGGACTTGTAATCTTTCTTCATCATCAAGTTTCTTCCACATGAAAACTCCTTGAAACTTTTGAAATGATTTGGTGATAACCATTTGTAGATAATTATGTATTTGGAATCACTCAAAAGTACCAAAAGATGAGCAATATATGCTTCTTTGAAGTTCACAACCCTAGCTCCTAGATCAAGAAAATGCTTTGAGGAACTTTGACAATTTTGAACAAACTTCTTGTACCAACAAAATTTCTTTGTAAATAGAAGTTATTGAGGATGAAAATGAGAACTAATATCCAACAAAACCACTTCCATATTCTTGAGAATTGAGATAAATATGCACTTGTGATCATTGGGAACAAGACCTTGTCCAACCATGTCAACTTCTTCAATTAATCCCTTTCACTTTTGAATCAATCTTGATAACTTTGAAATGTGGTGAACCAAAATAAAACTTTCCATGCAATCCCTTCCAAAACAACCTCAATGGTGATATTTGGAATTCTCAAGATTTATTTCCTAGGGCATGGAAATAAAGTCATGAACCCATTGAGCAACTTGCTAAATCTCATTGCCTTTACCTACATTAGTAACAATCAAGACAAACCAACATTACATTTTATTAATTAAAAGGAAAAATCAAGACAAAATATTCATGATCACAAAAGAAAATAAGTCAAGGCGCTTGGTGATTCCTCAAAGGGCAAAGCTAAAGGTAGGGAGGAGAGCCAAGAACCCTAATATGATCTTGTTGTGATTGAATCAATATGGTATGGTGAAGGGATCTTAGGGGAAAAAATTGGGGTACAACAGGGTGCAATCTAGAAAATATGAGGCCCATGTTAATTTGGCCCAAAGGCTGTATTGGATCTGGTGAGAGGATCCTTTGAATGCCCATGTTGGGGGGCATGTTTGGTGCGCTTGGATCTGGATGTGTTAACCTCTGATGGTGTAGATTTGATGCTACATGGCGCACGTGTATAGCCTGGCTGCACTGGATCTGCAAAGAAGAAATGGAAAGATAATATGCAAGAGGCAGGGATCGAACCCCTGCCATTGGACACACATGACGCCTTAACACATACACACCCAACCGTTGGGATGACTTTACATCCAGGAGTATATATCAAATGATTATAATATAATGTAAAATGAGTCATAATGCTGAGTTATCAAACATGCACGTTTCAGTGGAGTCCAAATATTTGAATGGACCAATAATTTTGTTCTGTCCATCCACGCAGGCGTCAATGCCGCTCAAGCCACTGGGAGTGGTGGCTCCGGTCATCCCTTCCGGTTGCTCAAAATCTCTAACCTGCGGAAATCAAACATAACAAGAACGAAAATGACCCTACCCCCCTAATTTTGGGTCTACAAATTCAATGGTGACATTTATTTGGTATGAGACGGCCTATATTATCCTGTTCTTGTCTTGGCCATTTCAAAATCCTAATAATGGCAAGTCCCTAAATCTGCATCCATTCTCTCATGCTTTATGTTAGAACAAATCAAGACAATAATATAAACATGAATATGTGCATTGAACTTGTTAAAACTGCATATATTAAAAGTTTGAGATCAAGGAAAAAGTTACCGATCAGAGTCATAATGTGAGGGTGTTCTGGCGTGTGTTGGCTTGAGTGAGAGTTGGGGATGAATCCTGGGATCTTCAAGAAGAGGATGGCACGCTTGGTTTGGATGGATGGTGGCTGGAAATTCAGTTTTAAATTTCATAACTTTGAGAATTTTTGGCAATTTCATGTGGTTCTTCCTAGGCTGTGTATTTTTGTCCCCTTGAAGCTTGCTAGTGTGTTATTTAAATAGAGGAGAAGGAGGGGACAAGGTAGCAAACATCCATAAACATGTTCTTCAAAGCCATGAATGAGAATTTGAATTTTGGCAAAAGACATGGAATTCTTGTCTCTTTTTGAATTTGAATGAAAATGTCTTTCGAATGCTCTCATTTGAATGACTCTGATTGCCTCCTTCGAATGGCCTAGAGTCTTGATTCAAATTGTTCAGAAACCTCCTTACTATATCTTCTTAGATTGAGTCTATCTACTTACCCTAGCTGCTTGATTCAAACAACTCAAATGAAAACTTCAATCTGGCCAATCGAAAACCTTCTTTGTCACCACCTTCGAGTGCCATTGCACAAGAGGCATGGGCCTGGACACATGTAGGACCAAGACCCATCACAAAGCAAACTTGTTTTCAATAATCATGTGTCCTTCTAATGGACCAATGAATGCTTCTTCGAAGGGACCACATGGATACGCATTTGAAGGGACTATCATGCGTGTTGAAGTGTGTACATCTGTTTCAAAGGGGACCATTGCCCAGTCGAAGCTGGAACAAAGGTAGCCCATGCCTTGTGGATGCTAGCATTAGGCAGGTCAAAGAAAGCGTAAAAGAGGCCATTACCTAGGCGAAGCTGGCACAAAGGTAGCCAATTCCTTGTGGGTCGAAGGAAGCTTTTTTCCTGGTGGATCGAAGGAAAATCTGAAGGAGTATTGGCCCTGTATGCTGAAGGAAAGCTAAAGATGGGGCCTTTGCCTTGTGAATCAAAGACCAGTGAGAGGGGCCTTTTTCCTTGTAGATCAAAGGCAAGCTGATGGGTCTTTTCCTTATGAACCAAGGCAAGCATGAAGAAGCTTTTTGCCTAATAGACCAAAAACAAGCATGAAGAGGCATACATGTGCTGATGACAAGCTGAAGGGGCCTTTTGCCCAGTGGGAGATTTGTGAACTAAGCTTGATCGAAGGATACTCAGCGCCTAATCGAAGCTCGTATGCAGGAGTTCACTGCTGGTGAATCGAAACAAACTTGTAGGGGATTCTTTCTTTGTGCGCTGAAGGCACGCACAGAGGGAGTATTTACCTAGTATGCTGAAGGAAAGTTGAAGAGGGGTTTGTGCCTTATGCGTTGAAGGCAAGCACAGAGAAGGCCCTACTAGAATTATACTTGTGGACCAAAGCTTTCTCAAATGGGTCTTTAGATGTTCAATCGAAGCTTGTCTGTAGGGGACTACTATTTTGTGAATCGAAGCAGGCATGGAGAAAGTTTTTGTCTTGTGAATCAAAGGCAAGCCTGAAGAAACCAATGCGCAGTCGAAGCCTTGTGATTTGAACTTGATCGAAAGGGGGCCCAACACTCAATCAAAGCTTGTGAATCAGGCTTGTGTCAAAGGAAGTTCAACGCCCAATTGAAGCTTGCTCAGATGCCAATCGAAGTACCCTGTTCAGATGCCAATCGAAGGACATTGCTGAATTGCCAATCAAAAGACACTTTACTAACATTCAAAAATTTCATTTTCTTTAGGAAAGTGTTTGTAACCACCCATATAAGAGAAAAAACCTTGGGAAACATGAGAGGACAAATTTTGGGGTACAACACATGTTGAAAGCAGAACCAATATCCGTAAGAACCCTGGATAGACTCGTAGTACCTATTTGTATTGAAATGTGTAGTTCTTGATTGTGAGCTTGACCCTGTGGCGGTAACTCACTATCGTTGAAACCCAAATAGGACCCAGATGTCAGATTGCCTACCACATTATCAAATTGGTTTACAGTGATTTCTTCTGCAACATGAGCAGAACTTAGGACTTTCATTAAAGAATCTCGATATTTTCCGAATTGATGAGTAACGAGAGTATAGAGATATTGTCCGGTGTTTTGTGCAATTGGTCTACCACCCTATAATCACTTCTCTTAATCATCTTCAAGAATTCGTCGGCCTCTTGGTTGGTGAAACTTTTATTTGCAGGCTCTTGATTCACCTCTTCTATTGCTTTTCCCTTTTCTTTTGTTAACAATTCATTTTTATTTTTCAACATATTGTCGTTCTCCTCTGATGGTTTAGATCTGAATACCCGGCCACTATGGGTCATACCCCCTATCCCTGCTATGTTTGAAATAGCAGGTTCTTGATTTGATGATGATTCACATTCTTGTTTCGAGCCATTGATATACACAGTCGGATCATAATCCCATGGTACTGCCTTATCAGTTTTGTAAGTGGTAGGAGATGGTCTTTTAATTACCATCGTAGTCTTTGGTGCCACTGGAATTCTTACAGTCTGCTTTATTGGGATTTCTGTCGAACCTCCCCATGGGATCACGAGAGTTTTCTTGTCATGATAAGGAATCATCGATGGTTTCTTCGTACTTTCTTCGATTGCTGCTATATATTTCACCTCAAAGTCTGGTCCGAATTGGACTATCCCCTGATCCACCAATTGTTGTAAGGTCTTTTTAAAAGCTTTGTTGTGTTCCAACAGGAACCCACATTCTAACAAGTATTCCTTCAATAGTCTTATCAGAGACTTTTCTTGTCTTCTATCCCCACAGTTGGTGACCACTTCAATTGCATTTATTGTTGAGCCACCATGCGAAGGCATGAAGTTCGATTTGATGTTTGGTTTTTCAAAAGTAATGTCTTGGGAGTCTACTAGATCTTGTACTTTATGCTTAAAAGCCCGGCATTGATCTATGGTATGCCCCGGAGACTTGGCATGGTACTTACATTTGGCATTGGCGTTGTACTTGGGAGGCAATGGCCCAACTGGGGGAGCTAAAGGTTTCAACTCTATTAAAGATGCTTTGATCAGATGTTGTAATAATTGACTGGGTGGCATAGGGAGTGGATCCAATTTCCTTAGTGGCTTCTCAAATTTGTTTTGTTGCTGTCCTCGCGGGGTGATTAATTATTGTTGTGTTCTTGGTTGTGAAGCCACAACATTAACTTCACCTTCTTTCCTCTTTGTAAAATTAGGCATCAGTCTTTTTGTGTTAAAGGGAGCATTTGATGATCCCCCTTGAATCTTTTTGTTTTGTATCCCTGCCTCAATTCTTTCTCCAAAGGTTACTAAGTAAAAAAACCTAAAGAAATACTTCCTACCATCTTTTCATAGTATACCCCTTGTAGAGTTCCCATGAACATGTCAACCAATTCCTTCTCCAGAAGTGGTGGTTGTACTCGAGATTCCATCTCTCTCCACCTTTGAGCGTATTCTTTGAAGGACTCTTCCTTCTTCTGGGATAGGTTCTAGAGCTGGGTGCGAGTAGGTACCATATCCAGATTGTACTTATACTGTTTAGGAATGCATTGGCAAGATCTACCCACGTCTTTATATGCGTCCTTTCTAACTGCATATACCAATCTAGTGATGCCCCACTTAGACTGTCCGGAAAGCAATGAATCATTAGCTTCTGGTTCTAAGCATAGGCATGCATTTTTCTGCAGTACATGCGCAATTAGTTTCTTGACCAAGTGAGCCCTTTATATCTTTCAAAGTCAGGTACTTTAAACTTTAGTGGGATTATTACATTCGAAACGAGACCCATCTCGAGGGCATCGACGTCAAAAGCATCATATCCTTCCATAACTTTCAACCTTTCTTCTAGAGCTTTGTATGGATCCAGTTCCGATGAGTTTTCAACAGTAGGGGTGTTGGTCACCTTCTAAGATGCCTGATTAACATCCTCCAAATCATGATCTCCGTATTGTAAATCTAAGTAATCGTCAGCATGATTAACCGAAATTTTCAGGGTATGAGATGCCCCTGCCTTTGATGGAGGTGGGATAAACCCTTCAGATTCTTGTCTGGTCTCGTGTTGAGCCATGACATATTTTTGTGGCCATGCTTCTAGTCCTTTTCTTGGTTGGTGACTGCCCAATGCACCAATAGCTTGGGTTATTTCTTTGAAGGCTACTCTGAGAATTTGTTCTTGCCTATCAATGATGTTCTTCAAGGCTAGAAGAAGCTGACTCATATCTCCCCTTATTGAGTCGACGTTGCTCTTAACTTGTTCCAGATCTAACTTGAAGGCTTCCTGATTTTCTTCTATTTGTTCCATGGCTCTTAGTTGGTGAGCTCTTGTTTGATATGGCGGCCAAAGAGGTGGTGGTTTCCTTCTACCAATGGTTCAATTGGAGAATATTTTTGAAAAACGATGAGTTCTTGAATGGAAAATACATGAGATGTAATGTTTTATGAATGCATGATTAAGTATGCGTGATGTTTTATACCTTACGTGTCTTATTAACCTGGGTATATATATATATATATATATATATATATATATATATATATATATATATATATATATATATATATATATATATATATATATATATATATATATATATATATATATATATATATATATATATATATATATATATATATATATATATATATATATATATATATATATATATATATATATATATATATATATATATATATATATATATATATATATATATATATATATATATATATATATATATATATATATATATATATATATATATATATATATATATATATATATATATATATATATATATATATATATATATGATATCGTGTGTATATGTATATATATTTTTAGGTTTTTTCATTTTTATTTAGTAATTATCTGAAAAATGAATACACAACAAGATAGGAAACACAAAGCTTTTATTGAAACATCATCTGTCTTTAAAAGATAATACACCCCAGATACTGAAAAATATTACAATTCTAAAAACAGTAAATTTGCTTGGAAGGGAAATAAACCAAATGAAAACAAAATTCTAAGCCCATTTGCGAATATCTTCTCTAAAACAATCCACCATTGTCCTGCACAGCTTGAGAAAGTTGTCAACATCCTCTGGGATAGGGACCATTACACTTTCTGCCTCCTTTAAACTTCTGGGAATATCTTCGATAAGGTTGTCGGCCAAGAACGCGAGCTTCTCATGCTTATCTTTGTAGTATCGATACTCTTGGTAGAGGTGGGGAATTATCTTGCGGTTATCCATCCCTGCTTGGGCAATTTTTGCATATTGTTCTTCCCAATACATTTTTTTAGCTCTCAGCTCGGTGTAGAGTCTTCGCTGTATCAGGAAGTTCTTCCGGAACCCCTCCAGTTCGAGGCATACTTGCTCATACTCACCAGTCTTCTGGGTCAAATGCCTCTCTGCCCTCATTTTTATCAGGCGCTCTTTGACTTCTGACTCTTGGCTATCCTGAAGTCTAGTAGTGAGGTACTTCAACTGTTCTTCTTGGTCTAAGGATGTCTGGGTTAAGATTTTGATTTGATCCCTTAATTCTTCCTCTAGCATTTTCTTTTCCTACACAGCCTTTTCGTACCATCTATTCAACTTTCCGATTTCATTGGCAGCATCTTCCAACCTCTGGTTATAGGAATCCAGATTAAAGGTAGCACTTAAGAGCCCTTCAGTTGACCGCTTTCTTTTCAAACTTTCCTTTTCAAATGCTTCACGCTCCTTTTGGATTTATTGACCTTTTTATTCGAGTATGTGTTGCATTTGTCTTTTCTCCTTGGTCAGATTAAGGAAATTGAGCTCTAGTTCTTCCTTATCTCTCTGATCCTGCTTCAGTGCTTTTTTTAGATCATCCACCTCTTCTAAAGACATAGGAGGAGTAATTGGGGCCTCTTGCTTGTACTCAGGATCTATATCAAAAGGAAGTTTGATAATCTGCACCCTGTTTAGAACCCATTGAGCATAAGGTTCTTTTTCCACTGCATTCTTCTTCTCTTCTTTTCTTTTGTTAATCCTACTCCAAGACCGAATGATTTTGTTCAGTAGTTCTGTCATTTCTGCCCATGTCATGAACAATTAGTTGCTGAAGTTGCTCATCTAAAGGTTTGTCTTCCAGCGGAAACCCTAGTTGTCGTAAGGCCAAGGTGGGATTGTAATTGATGCAACCTTGTGACCCGATTAGTGGGACATTAGGAAAATCCCCACAACTATAGACAATATCCCTAATATCTAACTTCCTAGCATACCACAACACAGAGCTAGCAGCGAGAGACCTTAACTTTTGAGGCCATTCATACCTTTTCAGACTTGGGATTGAGTAATCCTCTTTGTAAAGGTGACTCATAAACCAAGAGTATAGTAATGGAATACAACAATTCAGAGTACCTCTCTTCTTTTAGTACCATGTATGAATAGCATAATAGATATCAGCAAGTAGAGCCAGAGTGGGGTATGTATTAAAGGTCTTCGTACCCCAAAACATACTGATGGTTGCGGGGTCAATATAATCTATAGTGCATGGAAACAAGACAACACCAAATATCAGCAACCCAAGACATTCGACATAGGATTCCCATTCCTTATTATTTGCCAAATCAAGGGTTTTACTCTCTAGATAACACCTTTTAATCCCTCGCACTTCTCCTTCTTTCTTATAGTTAAGGGAAAACTCAGGATAAGGGATTCCCAGTCCTTTGGCCAATATCTTGGTATTAATGGTTTGTCCAATACATGTATAAGCCTTCTCCTTGGAGAAGTTCAAAATTCTATCCAGTTCCTCTAAGGTCGGGAATAACTGGAAATCTTGAAATGTGAAGCATCTCAGTGGAGAATCATAGAACTGTACTAGAGCAGAAATGGCATCCAACTGTACTTCGACTTTAATTAAGTCCAAGATATCCCCATAACGACGAGCAAATGTTTTCATGGCCCTTTCAGACAATCTTTCCTTTACAGCTTTGATTTGAGTTACATCTGGCTTAGTAGCATTGACACGGACGAGTTGTTTTCCTTCGATATTCATTTCCAGATACTTACACAAAAACCTTTACTCTTTTTTTATACCCTGTGAATAAGACAAGCAAACAATGTATGATGAACATGTGAAATATAGAGATGCATGAACATATGAATGAAATGTTTAAATGACGGGATTTAGTGAACAATAACCCTTATAAGGTGGGCTCTAGTTTGGTTTTATGGATATTCTACTCTCCCCATAAGGAGATTTCCTTAAGGGTGACATGAATAACACTAGAGGGAAAGGCGCAAGGGCCTCCCTTAAGCGGAGTCTCTTTGCATATTGAAACTTTCGTCTCTAGGTCGTGAAAGATCTCATCATGAGATTTTAGTTTAGGATTTTACAAAGAGCCATAGGCATCATTCCAAAGTCCTACTTCCCAAGAGGATGTCTCTTGAGATGTATTTCTTTTGCATAATTTCACGGACTCTAGGAGAATTCGTCACATAAACTCATAGGGATGATATATCCCCTTGGCTAATAGACTAACCTTCTTTCTAAGGTTTATTTAAAAATATTTTTGTAAAATTTAAAATCCCGTCACATACATATAAATATAATGAATAATAATAAAAAGCAAGAAAATAAATAAATAAAATAAATAAACAATAATTAAACAAATACAAAAACTCAAAAATAAGAAAACTCTATACCCTAAATACTAATGGACAAGGACTCTAAACCTAGGGTTGAGTCCCCAGCAGAGTCGCCAGCTATTGCAACTGGTTTTTTTAATCACAGTTGCCACCCTTAATTTTTATCCTAAAGGAAGGGGATATAAAGGAATAACCCTAAAAGTCATAGATTCTATATTTGGACTCGGTTCTAGATGAGGGGAAGGTGTTAAGCACCCATTCTCTATTAGAACATAGTTAGATTCTACAACCCTTGTAAGAGTTTTGATGACAACAAAGACAAAGAACAATTATGCACTCTAAAATTATATTTTGTTTTATAGAGAAGTTCTGATGGAAGAAGATCAGAAGATAAGCTACAAGGTTGTTCCTGCTGTGATTGTAGACAACTCTCAAAAAGATATGATGAAAGGAGATCATAAGTTATGGTAAAAAGATGTTTCAACTCTAATTATAAAACTCAAGGAAAGAAAGTCTAACGCTGCAAACAAGATCTTATGGCTCTGATCTTCAAAAGTTCTAAAGTAAGCAGCAATGGATACTTCAATGTTCTGAAGCGTTACAAATCAAATATTTCCATTTCAAGAGTAACGGCTGGAAGGGAACAAGGATCTTTATTTTTGGAAAGCACCTTAACTGTCATTTATCAAGTTTCCAAATGATCATCCATGCTGCGCCTATTTAAACAAGCCTTGAGGATAAATCATTTACGATTTTCACACATACTGAATGTTGTACCCCAAAATTTTCTCTCTCACTTATCAAGAATTTGCTCACAATATCTCCTTTGGGCTCAAGACTGCACTAGGGTTTGATCAACTCAAAGACACCTCCTTAAGCACTGATGACCAAAATTAGGGTTTGAAATTGCACAAGGATATTTGAACTTCCAATGCCTCATGTTACTTTCATGGATCATTATGGACCCTCAAGATTACTCATGTCAAGTTTCAAGCTTTGGATCACACTTTTGCTCAGTCAATTGAGCAGTTGACCTAAAAATCAACTATATTGGGGAAAAAGTCCATTGTGGCCAATTTACAGTCAAACTTCATGATTTTCGATCCACATCAACATTTTAAATTCATATGTATCATTTGATAAAGGTTGTACCACAATTTCTCAAGAAATTTGATCAAATCTTCAAAAGGGCAAAATGGTCAAAATTAGGGTTTTGACTGGTAAAGGGCAATTTTTGATTTTTGACCTAGCAAATGATCAATTGAGTTAAACCATGATCTCAAGATTCCAATTACATAATTTTGACCTAATGACATGGCTCAAAACATTGCTCAAGTCTATTGGATTGACAGATGAATTTTCAGTCAACTGATCAAAAGTCAATTGTATACTGAAAAGTCAAACTTTGACTTTTTGGTCAAAATCAAATGCCAAAGATTAAAATTCATCAAAGTATGTCAAAATATGAAACTTATTCATCAAGAAATCAAAAATTCAAGATTTCATTTTGAAAAGTTAAAATTTCTAAACTTAGAATTTTTCTAAGTGTTAGAAATTTCTTATTTTTTTACAACTTTGAGCAAAATTTTCACCATGATGAAAGCTGATTCAAAAGAAACTTCCAACATGAAAGTTGTATATTTCCATGAAATCTACAATTTTCTTCACACAACTCCTTCCAAAAGTGCTTGTATTTCAAGTTATAATTTGAAGAATACATGGTCATGAAACAAAACACTTAGTGAAATTTTGCCCTAATTTGGTCTGGATTTTGACCTAACTTCATGGCACTTTTTCATATAGTTCCAAGAGGAATTTTCAAAAGTGATTCAAATATGGGTTGTAGAGCATATTGCAAGCTTTCCAAAATGTCCAATAACTACTTGAGATCATTTTTTAGTAGGGAGAATCGAAGAGATGAAGTTAGGGTTTTATCACTTGAATTACAAGTCATTTTAAGATGAACAAATTCAAAATTCAAACTTATGCTGCATAACCTCTACTTTGCAGGCCTCAAACTTGTTAGGCACTCCATAATTAATTTCTTGCATAGCTGTTAGAGGTCTCAATTCAAGCATTCAATGCAAGGCCATGCTTTATATCCATTTTGGGAAGAAAGTGCACAATGCCATTTTGATAAAGTGACCT
Organism: Vicia faba; assembly: GCA_948472305.1. Classification (NCBI taxonomy): domain Eukaryota; kingdom Viridiplantae; phylum Streptophyta; class Magnoliopsida; order Fabales; family Fabaceae; genus Vicia; species Vicia faba. The sequence goes on along the minus strand of OX451735.1, from coordinate 1,154,278,957 downwards.
TTTGCACAAAACTTGTTCTTGAGCCTTGCACTTGTTCTTTTCTGATCATACATGTCTCATAACACAAGGGAAATGGTTTAGACACTTACAATCACCCAGCCCATGCTTGTACCTCCTCTTGAAACTTGTTTTCCCACTTTTCTTCAAAATCAAGTAACCTAGAAATTAGCTTGAAACTTGTGCTTCTGACTTTCAAAACCACTCCAACCCCTTTGCTTATTGGTCCGTTGTCGCAGACGAATCAAAAACGAGTATTTTGTAAAATGCAGTATAGCAACAATGGCTCGAGTCGTATCGCAAGGATTCTTGATTTTATTATTAACTAATAGAAATTAAATGAGGGGTTGGTTTTAGGATCGATTCATAACACGAAATAAGTTATTAAAATAAGTGATTATAAAAATAAGTTGATCTACTGTTTTTAAGTTCGTGCTAATCATTGGTTTTTACCTTATCAATTCCCTAAGCAGCTTCGACCTCTATTCAATTTAAATACCAATTGACAAGTGCAATAGATATAAAATAGATTGAATTCCCATTCCGAATTAAGAAAACGGATTAATATAATCGTGAATTAAGCAAACACGATATAGAACGCGATATAACGACTAAGCAACGTAAACAACGATTAAAGATTAGGAATACAATCATACGAATTTAATCAAGACATTTTATGAAATAATAGATTAAGAAAATGCAATTTCATAAAATAGAATTGAAAGAGAAACGAAATTGGATTGATAAATTAAAAACCTCAAAGCATCGAAACACGATTACAGTAGATCAACTCTGGATGATTAGTTCTTCATTCAAGCATACAAGTCGAAGTTTTTTTCTGAATAATCAAAGATAAAAACTAAATTACTATAGCGACTTCTAGTTATAGCAAGGACAAAGATTCGGTTCATAACCAAACTGGGTCAAAAACATAACTCAGGCCCAAAACAAATGACCCAAAACTTAAATATAAAATGCTGCAACTTCAACGAATTTTATGGCCCTGCTACAGTCTGATTCAACTCCCGACTTCTGTATGAAAATCGTAGCTCTTTCTCTTAGTTTTCCAACGACTGGTAGCATGCCTTATTCCGACTCTCGTAGCTCAAGTTATGAATTTATTCGTGCAATTTGCTAATGCTGAAAATAAAGTGCGAAAATAAAATAAGAGTAGAAATAAACAAAAATAGAAAAACACTATAAAATACAAAAATAAGCTAAACAAACCTTGGAAATGCATAAGTAGAATCATGAAAAAATGTGCATCAAAATGCACTGATCAAATTCCCCCACACTTAAACTTTTGCACTCCGAGCAAAATAAAATCAAAATAAACACAACAGCATCATCAGCTACTCATTCTAGGCTACAAATTCCTCTTTGGTTAAGATTGCATCAATAGGTACTAATCTTGCACACTAAGGATATCGTAGGAACACAGATCTTGTATCTTGAATATGCAAACTAATTCGAATCATATTATTATGCCAAAGCCTAACTTACTCATCCTCTTTTTTTCTCTTTTTCATTCAGGCGCTATCACATTAAACTCGTTATCTCCACACACTCATAGAAAGGCGACCGATTAGTGACTCTGATCCTTTTTGTATGGGGTTCTGGTACTTACATAGCATAACCCTTTGCTTACTCGGTTGTAGTTGCGGAGGATCAGACTGTAATCTACCCTACTAAGTTCAACACCAAAAACCGTTGAACCAACTAACAACGAGTCTTATTATCAACTTTTTTTTGTAGGTTCTATGACCATTGGGTTAAGTGACTGGGTGAGAGTCACCAAACTTAGAAGGCGTATTCCTTTTTCTTTCTTTTTTTTTTCAAATAAAACTTGAATCACTCACTTATTTTCATCGACTTCCCTGCGTAGAGTGCGTGTGAGATGGTGCTAACTGCTGAAATAAACTACTCAAGTGTTATTAAAAGATGAGAATTCAAGGCTACGTCATAATAAAAATTCAAATTAACTTCCATATGCATGAGACTTACTGTGTTAAGACGATACCGATCTTGTTAACTTTTCCCAAGTCTCCACAACTAACCTCATATTAATCTATAATCCAAAACTTTCAAAAAGATGTATATTTTTTTATTTTTGTTTATAACTGAAAATAAAACAACGAACAAAAGCAAAGAAAAGAAAACAAATAAATAATTCTCTCCCCCATACTTAAAACACACATTGTCCTCATTGAAAGAAACAAGCATAAAATAAGAGAGAGGAGAGAGAGGAAAGAACACACCCGAGAAGTCAAGGTGGATAGATGATCGCATAAGTAGCCTTTCCCAACGAGAGCACTTTTATAGTTTTCTCTTCCAACGTGGGACTCTCGTGGAATAGCTTGAGGCGGTGTCCTTTGACTTTGAAATTTTTATCAGTACCTTCACTTTTTATTCCTGGATCAAAGAATGTTCTTATAAAAGTAAAAATGTCAAATGGGCACGTGAACATGATCTCATATTTCACAACATCAAGGATCAAAAGGTTACGGGGCTGCCTCACTGCTTTTGCTACATCTTCAAGTGAGATCCTATGCATGCACATGGATGGACTAATATCATAAATATCATCTAAGGTCCATCCAATTCCTTTATTATACTTATTCAAAACCTGAAAAAATTTACTTTCTTGTCAAAATAAATTTTAGAAGAAATTATAACCGGGAGTTTTTCATTCATCTCTAGATAAGCATAATTAAGATTTTCAGGAATTAGTTTCAGCTCTCGGAAAGGTGGTTGTTTAATGGATGGTTTGTTTCGGGCAGTCGAAGTATCGAGAGCTTCTTCCACATGAACAACTTCATTTGAAACCTCATATGCAGTAAGAATATCAACTTGCAAGGCGGCCTCAATTTCAGCACAAATAGAGCAAATTTTAATATCAGTACAAACATCACAAGAGTAAACATCATCAAAATCAGATAATGATGGAAATCAGCTGCAAATAAATCAGTAAAAGTATCATCAACAGTCTCAGAAAGCAACTCTATTGGAAAAACAAAATTCTCTTCTAAGGGTTGTTGGTTAGATCCTTGAGCTTGTTGCATGATATTCATTAAAGAGGCAAGTTGTTCAATCCGTGTTTGCAAAGTCTGGAGAGTAGAATCTATTTGTTGTTCATACTGGAGATTATTTGTAGCCATTTGTTTGACAATGTCCTCTAGCAAAGGTTCAGAAGGTTCTGAGCACACAACCTGAAATTCCTTCAGATGCTTATGCGGATCCTCACCTGTAAGACTATTAAGCTTTGACAACAAGTGTGTTAAATCAGATTTGGATTCAAAAGGTGTATCAACTGCATGATAGTCAATACATAAATCATTATAGCTCACATCAAGGCCAGCCAACTGCCTCAAAGTTTTTTTGTTCAGCCATGTTATCAATAGATACAAAAATATCAACTATGTCCCAAACAGGCAGAAATAAATAGAAAGAAAGAAAACGATTAAAATAAATTCAAAAAAAATACAAAAATACAAAATTTAATCTAATGAAGCAAAATAAGAATTTTGAGATTTTTTTTAGATTTTTTCGACACTATGAAAACAGTAAAAAATTATTTAAAAATGAAAAAAAGATGAATTTTCGATTTTTAGGATCAAATTCTTTTAGAATTTCATTCTAAAAGACTAATGTTCGTCGATTTTTTTCTCACTTTGTAGAAAAAATTCGGAGAAAATCGAAACAGTAACTTCTAAACGTACCTGACAGGTTGAAAAACTGTACTGCAACCGAAATTGCAATCCTGAAAATCAACAAACACAACAAAACAACAAAAAAACCAAGAAAAAAAATAACAAGAACACTAAACCTATGACTATAATATCAGTTAATAAAAATAAGAATCCCCGGCAACGATGCCAATTTGATCCGCTGTCGCAGACGAATCAAAAACGAGTATTTTGTAAAATGCAGTATATCGACAATGACTCGAGTCGTATCACAAGGATTCTTGATTTTATTATTAACTAATAGAAATCAAATGGGTGTTGGTTTTAGGATCGATTCATAACACGAAATAAGTGATTAAAATAAGTGATTATAAAAATAAGTCGATCTACTGTTTTCAGGTTCCTGCTAATCATTGGTTTTTACCTTATCAATTTCGTAAGCGGCTTCGACCTCTATTCGATTTCAATACCAATTGACAAGCACAATAGATATAAAATAGATTGAATTCTCATTCCGAATTAAGCCAACGAATTAATATAATTGTGAATTAAGCAAACACGATATAGAACATGATTTAACGACTAAGCAACGTAAACAACGATTAAAGATTAGGAATACAATCATACGAATTTAATCAAGACATTCCATGAAATAAAAAATTAAGCAAATGCAATTTCATAAAATATAATTGAAAGAGAAACGAAATTGGATTGATAAATTAAAAACCTCAAAGCATCGGAACATGATTACAGTAGATCAACTCTGGATGATTAGTTCTTCATTCAAGCGTACAAGTCAAAGTTTTTTTCTGAATAATCAAAGGTTAAAACTAAATTACTGTAGCGGCTGTTAGGTATAGCAAGGACAAAGATTCGGTTCATAATCCAACTGGGTCGAAAACATAACCCAGACCCAAAACAAATGACCCAAAACTTAAATATAAAATGTTGCAACTTCAACGAATTTTATGGCCCTGCTACAGTCCGATTCAGCTCTCGACTTCTGAATCAAAATCATAGCTCTTTCTCTTAGCTTTCCAACAACTAGTAGCACGCCTTATTCTGACTCCCGTAGCTCAAGTTGTGAATTTATTCGTGCATACTGCTAATGCTGAAAATAAAGTGCGAAAATAAAATAAGAGTAGAAATAAACTAAAATAGAAAAACACTATAAAATACAAAAATAAGCTAAACAAACCATGAAAATGCATAAGTACAATCATGAAAGAATGTACATCAAAATGCACTGACACTTATACATACACAAGTCATTGGCAAGAAAACACACACATGCTTGACTCCTAAAAAACACCAAGAGCTCAGAACTGTTTCACATACCTCCATTGTTGCCTAACCTGACCAAAAGTTTGGAACTCACATCTTCCTCGTGCGTTTTCAAGCCTTTTGGTTCCTAAAGTTTCTAAACATCATTTAGAACTCATCCCACACTATGTTACAAGACTGTAACACCATTAACACCATCCTCCATTTTCAAAAACAGAGCTTTGCACTTGGACTTCTCCAGAACTCCTCAGGCACTTTCAGCTCAAGCTAAGCATCCCACTAGCTTCCTGGGAACTTGAGAAAGCTAACTCAATCATTGGAACTCACTGAAAGCTGCTTAAACTCCAAACCTGATACCCTCTTGCAAGGTAAGTTTTCTAACTTTGGAACTCTTCATACAGGAATCATCAAGGATTTGTTTGTGAATGAAAAATGTAGATATCATTGCCCTAAAGCTAACCATGTCCATAGTTTTCATTAATTTTGCTTAAGATTAGAGAATTTTAAGATTGAAGTTTCTGAGATTTTTAAGGTTCAGATTAGGGCCATTAAAATTCATGCTCATCTTTGATCTTCAATTTCATTGCTTTGCATTTCTGAAATCGTGAGGAAATTTACTATAAGTTTCATGTTTACGGTTTTCATTTTTGTTGAGATTTGAATAAGTTACAGAGGTTCTGGCTGGGCATGAGGTTGAAGACGAAGTTGGCCTCAGGAACATGTTTGCCATATATATTTATGATTTGATTTATATAAACGGGTGTATAGCCACCCCAGTGGTAGAAGCGCGCGTCTGTGACTTGAGGGACCAAGGTTCGAGCCCCAGTGGTACCCTTTTGGATTTTTCACACATTTTGACTTTTTTTTTGGATAGGCGTTGGGCCTCCCTTTGGGCCTTATGATTTTTTTTCTTACCTCTAACCCCCTGTTTCACTTACATAACCCCTGGCCCATTCTTATTTCTTTTTATTTTTTATTTTTTATTTTTTAAATATTTTATCTTATATTAAAAAATCATAAAAAATATAAAAATAGTAGGTTTATATTTTGACTTAGTTTATTTATTTTTTCTCACAAAAAAATATTTTATTTAATCATACTTGTAGCGGTAGAAATGTTCAAGACTAAGTCATTGGATTGACTAGACTTTATACAAATCAAAATAAAAATCGCCACCGTGCTTTATTATTTCCAAAGGAATGGGAAAAGAGCGAGTAACCCAAAAAAAGGGGGAAAGATTCAAGGTAAGGGGGTTGGTTATGCAAAGGGAAGGTATTAGCATCCTAAACATCTACGGTACTCCGCAGGAACCTCTTTGTAAAATTTGTATATTTTGGCTATAAAAGAGTGTTGTATATAAAATGGATGGTGGAGGTGAGAAAAGAAATATATATTTTTAAATGATTTTTACACCCGCCGCGGTTGCGAACCTTTAGTGCCTACGTACCACCTTTTATGCAATAGGGGATCAGGGAACACGTAGTTCCTCTTTTTTAAAAATTTGAAACAAAAGTGTGTTGGTTAATTTTATGAGATAAGACATCATCGTCATTGTCTGTGTGGAAAACATACTTACTACCCACAATCATGAGTAAGGAGAATTTGCATCATCTCAAAATGGAGGATATGGCTTGGATTTTAAAATCAACAATGCCTCACTCAACACCCAAGTGGAAAATATCTCACTTCACTACATATTGTAGAAGTATATTTGTTGCATCACTACAAGGATTGACAAGAGTCTAATATTTTGAGAAAAGTTTTAAAGTAGAAGCCAAAGTGGAAAAATAGTTTGAAATGAGATTGATTGAATTTTAGTCTTCTCACAAAAAATGTCAAGGTATTATTAAATTGATTGGAGTTTGTTTATGAAAATATTTTGAAAATGCATGGACCTAAGCCCAAGTTTATTATGAAAGTGGTTTAAGTTTCAAAACAAGAAGAGTTTTCAAAAGGAGGAAGAAGATTTTTGAAATTAAAGAAGATGGGAGGAGAAGAAGAGACTATCCTAAAGCATAAGATAAAAGCTAAGGATAAGAACCATCTAACCAAATAGAAGCCACAACTTTGACATTATGAGCCAAGATAGAATTCCCATTTTTTGGATTGAAACCAAGCAAGCAAAGATACTAGACCTCTTCAAGTATGTTTAGTCTTCACAAAAATTGGGCAGAGTAACGGTTGTATACGAGTGAATTCCAGATTACAAACAAAGAATGTAATCATAAAAACCTGCACACAAAAACAAACAAGCAACCCAATGTCTTAAGGTAAACCTCAAGAGCTTCAGACAAAATAATCAGATAAGATCACAAGGTCTCCAAGATAGGTCAAGGTTTCTAATCCTAAGTCCAAGAAAAAGTCCACTGCTCCATAATGCCAAGGATAGTAACCAAATAGTCCAAGTACCATTAAGAGTTTTTTAGGGTTTAAGTTGATTATTAAGTATCTTAAGAAAAGAAAAAGAAAAAAGCTCAAGTGAGCAAAATAAAAAGGACAAGAAAATAAATGCTCAAATGAGCAATGATGAAAATGACATGAAATGAAAATGCTAAAAGATAAATAGTGCATAAAGCATAAAAGAATAAAAGCATAAAATAAAACAAGTTAATAATTAGTGGTTAGTTGGATAACCATCTTGAAACTTGAATTTGGAACTCATTAGAGGATTGGTAGAACCAAAGCCTCCATACAAAAAGTTGCATTTGCTTTTTGTCAAGTATATCATCCATTTGGAATTCTCATAAGTACCATTTAATGATCAACGATGTTTAAGTGATCCGTGTTGACCAAAGGTGTTGTAGATCCATTAGAGGATTGGTAGAACCAAATCCTCCACACAATGAATCTCAAGGTTATTAGATCAAAGAGATCAACTTAACATACTTGGGCTTGCAATCATAAGTTTGGGCCACAAATGATCATTTATTCGAATCGGGACAAAAATTTAGCGCTATGTTAAGCAATCGTAAGTGGACTTATATAGAATTCGCACCTATTTTGAGGCCGGTCAATAGCAATCTATGCACCATTTTTTTTGAGACATGATATAGAGATCATGCTCCAACAACACTTAGTGCAATGAGAAGGGTATGAGATGAAGAGGATTAGGGCAAAAGATGAATAAACCACTTTTGGATTAAAAATTTAATCAAACTATTATTAAAATCATTCATCCATTTTTGTGGAGTTAAACTCAACACCATGGATTCAATATTGTTAATAAAGTCATGATCAAAAAATCAACCCAAAACAGCCAGAAAATAATCACAAAATAATAACATATTTAATATATACATTAAAAGGTTTAAATATGTTTAAAAAATGGAAAATAAATGAGGAAAATGTCAATTATATTCAAATTAATCATGAAATGAAAAATAAGACCATAGAAAAATCAAAAAAGAGGCCAAGTGGTTTTATAAAAATTTTGGGAATTTTTAAAAGTCAGAAACTATTTTTAAAAATTAAAATAAATGGGTAAAATAAACAAAAATGGTAAAAAAAAGTAAAGTCATAAACAAAAATAAAATAGGGTCACTTATATTTGTCACAATATCATTGGATCATTCCATAATTTTTTCAGAATTTAAAAATGTGTAAAAGTATTTTTAAACATTTTAAACAAATCAAATAAGTGTAAAATTAATAAAAAATACCAAAACACAAAATTAAATTGTGAACAAATAAAAATCAGAAAGAGAATAATCAAAAATATTTTTCATAATTTTTTCAGATTTTTTGGACTAAAAATGAATTTTCTATGATTTTTTGAAGTTTAAAACAATTAAAATATAAAAATTAGAAAAAAGAAAATAAAAGAAAAAGATGTGGACCATTGGATGAGAGTCAAAACGCGTTAGTAATCAAATCTAAGGGATTTGATGCACTGTGCATATCATGGTCTTTAATGAATAATGTACAAAATCATTAATAAAATCAGAATTTGAAAATAACAAATGTCACGCTTTCATTGGTTATAAGATGACACGTTGGTCATCTTCAACCTCCAACCCTCACGAATTGCAGGTCTCTCAAACTGTAAAATCAGAAGCTCAGACCTATGCCATTTGCTTCGTCTCTTCAAGACGAAAACAACCACACCCTCGCGCCAAATTTATATAAATTGTAGCTTAAGCAATTTGGAAAGAAAGTTTTGAAAATGGATTTGAAAATTCATGGTCAAAACGTGTTTCCAGTAAGAAGTAAGTGTTGCAACTAGAACTAGGGCAATGAGAGAAACACAATGATACCAAAGTTTTGAAGAATTGATGAAGGAATCTAACTATTGAAATTGAGTTGCACAGCTCTGAAATTGGACTTCTAGGGAGCAATGTAGGGCAAAATTCTTGAATGTAATTATATGATTAGCTTCAGGTAAGATCAAGGAAGGTGAATTGATGAAAAAAATGGATTGAAAAAGACTTGAGAGTAGGATTCGAAGTAGCTGAATTCTGAGTTGTGAAGCAAGTTTGGCAGGGTGATTCTAGCTATCTAAGCTTGGGAAATTGAATGGGGAATGACCCTCTATTTATAGGGAATCAAATGGAATGTTCAAGTGTGTGAAATGATGAAGTTTGGAGGGAAATCGTGTGAACCTGATGCACGAGCAAAGTGTGATCTGATTTGCATCAAAACTCATCTAATCCTTGCGTTTCAAGGCTCTAATCCACTTTGGCAACTTGGTTAAACATATTTAGATCACAAACGCGTGCTAATTTGATGTTTAAAGGCCAAAACATGAATTTCAAATTCTGACTTATGGAGAAACTTCAGTTCCAAGTTACCAAGTTTAATCCAATGGCATTTCCACCTCAAGGGGTCTTAGGGAAAAATTCTTGATGCTTTGGAAAGATGAGATAACAAGATTTGTAATGGAAAAAGAATGGGATCAAATGGATGCTTGAGCTGAGAGTTGCATGGAGTCAAAGTTGAAGAAAAAGAGTTGACTTTCCATACTTAGAAATATTTCAAATTCTTCTTTAAAAATGACCTATAATATTTTGCATCAAAACATGGACTTCCACTTAGAATTTGCTCTTGACCAAAAAAGATGGAATGGAGTAAATATCTTGAGTGACAGTTTGCAAATTGAACCACTCAAAATCTCCAAAAGTTGAGCAAGTTATGACTTATTGAAGTTGGCCAAAAATCAAGAAATGACCTATAATCTTTTGCATTCTTAAGGCAACTTCCATCCATTTTTTCACTTTGAATATAAAATAAGGCATGAAGTACACATTCTTAGGGTCATAATGAAAAAATAATGGGCTCAAGGTGATAAAAATGGACCAAGTTATGACCATTTGAGGTCACATATGGAAAATTGGGGATTCATCTGGATGACTTGTAATCTTTCTTCTTCACCAAGTTCCTTCCACATGAAAACTCCTTGGAACTTTTGAAGTGATTTGTTAGTAACTCTTTGAAGAAAATAATGTTTTTGGAATCACTCAAGAATACCAAAATATGAGCACGATATACCCCTTTGAAGTCCAGAACCCTAGCCTCTATATCAATAGAATGCTTGGTGGAACTTTGCCAATTTTGAATAAAATTTTTTGTGCCAATATTCTTCCTTTGTAAATAGAAATTGTTGAGAATGATGATGAGGACTCATGGCCACCAAAACCACTTCCAAACCAATATTCAAAACAAACTTCAATGTTGAGGTTTGAATTCCTCAAGTTATTGACTAGGGCATGGAAATAAACTCATGAACCCATTAAGCAACTTGCTAAAACTCATTGCCTTTACCTACATTATTAACAAGTAAGACAAACCAATATTGCATTTTGTTAATTAGAGAGAAAATCAAAGCAAAATATCCATGATCACAAAAGAAAACAAGTTAAGGTGCTTGGTAATTCCTCAGAAGAGCAAGGCTAAAGATAGGGAGAAGAACCAAAAGCCCTAATGTGATCTTGTTGTGATTAAAATAATATGCTATGATGAGGGAATCTTAGGGGGAAAATTGGGGTATAACAACTGCTCTTATTTAAGTTTATTCTATCCAGAGATATGAAGGTTAAAAATCTTCGCGTCGACGTGATCGAAGATACTTAAATACAAAACAAACCCTATTTTTGGCCCTAAGATGCCATGAAAATGCTTATGCATATGAACAAAACCAAAGAGACGCAAAGTAACATTGGGGATGCAACAAAAATGAAGAAACAAAGGAGCAACCCAACCAGAAAAATAAATTACTGGTGAACCACAAGAACAAAATCAGAGAGGAAGATAACAAGCATCGACGTTCACTGCCGATGTATTACCAACGTTCACTGAAGGTAGAAAGAGAAAATATATCATACCACCGTCGTTCACTGACGATGAACTATCAAAGTTCACTGAAGATAGCAAAAAGATAACAAACACCAACGTTCACTTCCGATACACTACCAATGTTCACTGAAGGTAGAAGGAGAAAAATATATCATATCACTGCCATTCACTAACGATGAACTATCAACGTTCACTGAAGATAGAAAAAAGATAAAAAAAACATCGACGTTCACTGCTGATACACTAGCAACATTCACTGAAGGTAGAAGGAGAAAAATATATCATATCACCGCCGTTCACTGACGATGAACTATCAACGTTCACTGAAGATAGCAAAAAGATAACAAACATCGATGTTCACTGCCGATACACTACCAATGTTCACTGAAGGTAGAAGGAGAAAAATATATCATATCACCTCCGTTCACTGATGATGAACTATCAACGTTCACTGAAGATAGAAAAAAGATAACAAACACCAACGTTCACTGCCGATACACTACCAACATTCACTGAAGGTAGAAGGAGAAAAATATATCATAGTTTCCCCAAGATTCTGGCATTTTGCCTAGAAGGGGTCTCAACTTCTTCTTTAACCAAGGCACTCTACCTGGAAAGGGTAATATGTAAGCTGTCTCAAATAAAAAGACCTCCACTCACTGTCAAGGGGAATTGCAAAGAGAAATGACTCCTTGGGGATAGCAATATGACTTCCTGGGGACAACAATATGACTTCCTGGGGATTAAATTATGGCTTTCTGGGGAAATGCCAATATATTCCTGCTGAGGGGATAAAGTCTTCTTGTGCAAAATAAATGCACAAATTAAAACTCAAAGTTTTCAGAAATCCAAGATAAATGATATTGTCATGTAGCCACAAATCCAATTCGGAAATATACTGGAGCAAGACGGCTAATGTAGATACATTATTTGAGAAATAAACTCAAGAGGGAAAACCAAATCTAACCAAGCAAAGAGCGCTGCAGGAAAGGTCAGAACACAGTGTTAATGAACAATGATTTTTAGCAATGCATGATGTATATATGAAAGTATGAGTGCTATTATGCATATGCTGGTAAAAAGGATACATAATCAGTGCAAACAAACAAAACCGCCTCAGGTAATAACAACATTGGGATAAACTTCAACCAAAAGGATCAAGCCAAGAAAGGTAAAAAAAACAACTGTGGAGACCAAACCCATTACCTGCCTTAATTTCACCGAGGAGAAACATAATCTGGATGTAGCCAAATTAAACAAATACCGGGATAGAACACCCTTCTACCGGTTTCATCAGAGAAACAGTTTTCCAAAAGCAACATGCCTAATGGAGATTGCAAGACCAACCTCAAATAAAGCAGACTGACGCCGAAACAACCAAACCTCACTGGGGGATTCAAGCCTACCTTTCTGAAGAAAAAAAACTGCGAATTGAAAATTTTCATCACGAACACTCATTCTAACAAGAGATGCACTGGGACAACTTTCCCGGGAAATCCAGAAGTCAATATTAATGCTAAAACTGCAACAAGAGCGACATCTCAGCACACCGAGGGAATAAAACCTTTCACCATATGAGGGAAAACTCGCTGGGGAATCTAGGACGGAGTCTTCTAACCATGCAAACCCAAAAAGCGAATCAAGACTTGATTGGGGATAATGGGATCACAAACCCAATACTGTACCTTGCACCCACTGGAATTGTCTCTAACTATCTGAGAAACACACAAGGATTGCGCACATACCAGCAAAATGACTTGAGAAAACCTTCATGAAGGGAGTAAATCTTCTTAAAACAACCAGAGTTTGTTCATTCCTGGGGTCACCCTTCTTGTTGTCATTGTTTCATCACAAATCCCAAAGTAAATTGAATTGTAAAGATCTTTTCTCTTTTTTTTGAAAAGTCAATTTTTCTTTTTTAATCTTTTTGCTTTAACAGTTATTATCAGTAATAAATGATGTCTTTGCAAGCTAAGTAAAAACAAGAACACAAATAATTGGGTAAAAGCTCGAATTTCATTAATAGAATGGTAGCTTGCGAATGGCGAGACTCCATGGATAATTACAAAGTTTGGGAAATGGTAATGCATAATGGAAAGGATACATTGAGATACAATGACCACTATCCCCCCTAACAACTTTTGAAATCCTGAGCAACAGCTTTTGTTGAAGTATGGTGAGGATCTGAGAAGATTGTTGCTTCAACGATCAAGTCTTGTCTGACGTAGTTACTTGCCAAGAAAAAATCCCTAACTTTTGCCTAAGATGCCCTTGTGGGTTTTCAACTTAGCGGGAAATTTATTCTGTTTATGTCTCTAATTTTTGCCTAGACCGCCCTTTTGGGTTTTCGGTCTACCGAGACGCTCCTTTTTGCCTAAGCCGCCCTTTCAGGTTTTCAACTTAGCGGGCTGTTCTTTTATTTCTTTAGGCAAAGTATTTCTTGACTGCGTCAGCATTCATGGGACATGGGAACTCCTCGCCATCCATAGTTTCAAGAATTAATGCACCACCAGAGAAGGCTTTCTTGACAACATACGGACCTTCAAAATTGGGAGTCCACTTTCCCCTAGAATCAGTGTTGAAAGACATGATCTTCCTGAGCACGAGGTCGCCTTCTCTGAATTCACGAGATTTGATCTTTTTATCAAAAGCTTTCTTCATTCTTTTCTGATATAACTGCCCATGACATAATGCTATCATCCTCTTCTCTTCAATCAAATTCAATTGGTCAAACCTATTCTGGACCAATTCATCCTCTGTCAACTTGGCTTCCATTATCACCCACAACGAGGGAATCTCTACCTCATCAGGGAGTACAACTTCCATTCCATACACTAGGGAGAACGAGGTTGCTCCCGTTGAAGTGCGAACAGATGTTCGATATCCATGCAGAGCAAAAGGGAGCATTTCATGGCAATCCTTATAAGTGACAACCATTTTCTAGATGATTCTCTTGATATTCTTATTAACAGCTTCAACAACCCCATTCATCTTTGGCCTGTATGAAGATGAATTGTGATGGACAATCTTGAATTCTTTGCACAGTTCTGTCATCATCTTGTTGTTTAAATTCGAGCCATTGCCAGTGATGATTCTGCTCGGCACACCATAACGACATATAAGATTGTTTTTGATGAAACACACAACCACCTGTTTGGTAACATTGGCATATGAAGCAGCCTCTACCCATTTGGTAAAGTAGTCAATTGCTACCAAGATGAAATAGTGTCCATTCAAAGCTTTGGGTTCTATCATCCCGATCATGTCAATACCCCACATAGAGAAAGGCCATGGGGAGGAAATCACATTGAGAAGTGTCGGAGGCACATGGATCTTATCTGCATAAATCTGGCATTTATGGCACTTCTTTGCAAATTTGTAACAGTCAGATTCCATTGTTAGCCAATAGTAACCTGCCCTTAGCATCTTTTTAGCCATCGAATATCCATTAGCATGAGTGTCAAATGAACCTTCATGGATCTCATGCATCAACATGTCCGCTTCGTGTCTCTTCACGCATCTGAGCAAGACTATGTCATAATTTCTCTTGTATAACACATTTCCACTGAGGAAGAAACTGCCTGCTAATCTTCTCAGTGTCTTTCTATCTTTCCTTGACGCACCAATCGGGTATTCCCGAGTCTGAAGAAAATGCTTGATATCATAATACCAAGGTTTCTCATCTGCTACCTCCTCGGTTGCAAACACATGAGCGGGCCTATCCAATCGTCGAACTGTAATTTGGGGTATATCATTCCAAGTATTTACTTGGTACATGGAAGCCAGAGTTTCTAGAGCATCTGCCATTTGATTTTCATCCCTAGGAATGTGATGGAATTCAACTTTATTGAAGAAGGGTAATAATCTTATAGCATAATCATTGTAAGGGATCAAGCCAGGGTGACGAGTATCCCATTCTCCTTTAATCTGATTTATTACCGAAGATGAATCACCATACACATCTAGAATTTTGATTCTGAGATCCATAGCTTCCTTAAGACCCATGATGCAAGCCTCATATTCTGCCATATTATTAGTGCAATCAAATGTTAACCTCACAATAAAAGGAATGTGCGATCCATAAGGAGTAACAATCACAACACCAATTCCTTTACCATAAGCATTCACAGCTCCATCAAATATCATACTCCAACGAGATTCAGGGTCGGGGCCCTCCTCAGGCAATGGTTCATCATAATCTTTCACTTTCAAGAACATCACATCTTCATCAGGGAATTCGTATTCTGCAGACTGATGATCCTCCACCGGTTGGTGGGCAAGGTAATCTGCCAACACACTACTTTTAATAGCTTTTTAAGTGCGGTACTCGATATCATATTCAGATAACAACATCTGCCAGCGGGAAATTCTCCTAGTAAGAGCAGGCTTTTTAAAAATATACTTGATTGGATCCATTTTGAAGATCAACTAAGTGGTATGATTCAACATATACTGCCGCAAACGCTTTGCTGCCCAGGCCAAAGCACAACATGTCTTTTCTAACATAGAATACCGTGACTCACAATCAGTGAACTTTTTGCTGAGATAATAAATAGCGAACTCTTTCTTTCCCGTTTCATCCTGTTGTCCCAGAATACAACCCATGGATTTATCTAACACCGTTAGATACATAATCAACGGTCTTCCTTCTACGGGAGGGAGCAAGATAGGAGGTTCAAGCAGATATTCTTTAATGCTTTCAAATCCCCTTTGGCAGTCATCCGTCCACACAGAACTTTGATCTTTCTTTAACAACTTAGAGATCGGTTCACACGTTGCAGTCATGTGGGAAATAAATCTGGAGATATAATTCAAACGCCTGAGGAAACCCCTGACTTGATTTTCAGTTCTTGGTGCTGGCATTTCTTGAATTGCTTTGACTTTGTCAGGGTCAACTTCAATTCCTTTCTGGCTAACAATAAAACCCAACAATATCCCTGATCTAACTCCGAAGGTGCATTTATTTGGATTCAAGCGGAGACGATACTTCCTCAAATGCTGAAACAACTTCAATAAATCTTCTATATGCCCTTCTTCAGTTTGGGATTTGGAAATCATATCATCAACATATACTTTGATTTCTTTGTGCATCAGATCATGGAATAGGGTTGTCATAACCCTCTGGTACGTTGCACCAGCGTTCTTCAACCCGAAAGGCATCACTCTGTAACAGAATGTTCCCTAGGGTGTGATAAACGTTGTTTTTTCCATGTCCTCTGGAGCCAATCTTATTTGATTATATCCGGAAAATCCGTCCATGAACGAGAATACTTTGAATTTTGCAGTGCTATCCACTAACATGTCGATATGAGGCAATGGAAAATCATCTTTTGGACTAGCTTTATTTAGATCTCTCTCTATGCACATGCGGACTTTTCCGTCTTTTTTCGGTACTGGAACAATATTGGCAATCCATTGAGGATACACTGACATCACAAGAAAACCAACATTAATCTGCTTTAGGACCTCCTCTTTGATCTTTACAGCCATATCCGGGTGGGTTCTTCTCATCTTTTGTTTAACTGGCAGACACTCTGGCTTCAACGGCAAACGATGCTCGACAATGTCTGTATCTAGACCAGGCATATCTTGATAAGACCAAGCAAAAATATCCACATATTCCTTCAATAGCTTAATCAACCCGTTCTTTACATCAGGATGCAACGATGTTCCAATCTTGACTTCCTTCAGATCTTCTTCTGAACCCAAAATAATCACTTCTAAAGGCTCCTTATATGGCTGAATGGTATTTTCCTCGTGCTCGAGCGACCGTGAGACCTCTTATGGAATCTCATCACAATCTTCTTCCTCAGCCCCAAACACAGGACAATCAAAGTTGGGAGAGGGTGCAGGGTCATTGTATTCAACGGGTTTTTTAATTAATCTGCACATATGATTTATGATTGCTTTTAGAAACTGACACATATAACAAGTGATCATGCAAATTAATTTTCAGTTATTATTTATTTTGAAAGGTTTTTTTATTACCATTTCCCAGGAAAAAGCAGAAAATAAAAGACATAATTTTGGAAGCAAAGACAACTTTTATTAATGATTTTAATAGTTATAGCAGACCGATAAGCCCTACAATATTAATACTTCCATCTTGGGCAGAGTGGAAGCTTTTCAAAAGAAAGAAGCAGATTAACAGAACAAATTACTTTCAAACATGTATGCAAGAAGGAACATCAATGGTGACCCTATTCTGAACTCGGACTCCATGCGTCACATAATTCGATACTTCCTGCTCTGCTTCATCCTCTTCAACAACATTAATTCCAGAACTAATTGGATGGAGGTAGCCGCCGCTGCGGAAAACTTCATGATAACTGTTCACAGAAGACTTTGACTTCAAACTTTAGCCTTTGCCATTCCTTGAAGATAAACCCAAAATAGTTCTGTTCTTGTTCACGGGCGGATCCACAAGTCGCCCCCAAACTATATTATGACCATTGCGTACAACCTGCTACGCGTCCTTCAGGGAAACCACAAAATTATAATTCCTCCTTATGTTGTTAATAGATAGAGCTTGGAACTGGGTTCCAACAATAGCCTCATCTGCTTCTACAATACTGAAAGAGGATAGATGGGATATCAACAATGCCTGCTCCCCATTTATGATCACTACCTTCCCTTCAACACAAATTTTAGCTTCTGATGCAGAGTTGAAGTGACAGCCCCTGATTCGTGTATCCATGGCCGTCCTAGCAAACAACTATATGCGGGAATAATGTCCATAACCTGGAAGGTTATCAGGAACAAATACGGTCCTATATGGATGGGTAAGTCTACTTCACCGATGACAGATTTCCCCGACCCATCAAAAGTCTTCACAATGATGCCACTCGGGCGCATAGGTGCTCCTTGATACTTTAATTTCATGAGAGTACTCCTCGGTATAACATTCAACGCGAATCCATTATTAATTAGCACATTGGATAACAAATCATTCTTGTAGTTCATATATATGTGGAGGGCCAGGTTGTGATTCCTCCCTTCATTTGGTAACTCATCATCGCAGAAACTCAAGTTGTTACATGACATAATGTTTCCAATACGCTGCTGAATTGATCTAACGGCATGTCATTCTCCACAAAAGCCTGGTCTAGTACTCTCATCAGTGATTCTCTATGAGCGGAGGAATTCGTCAATAAAGCTAGGATGAATATCTTTGAAGGAGTCTGCAATAGCTGATCTACAATTTTGTAGTCGCTCATCTTAATTATCTTCAAAATATCATCCAATTCTTTCTCTAATGTAGCTCCACTGGTCTCTCCTGTAGCCTTCTTAGGCTCATCATTCTCAATAATTTTCTTTCCAGCAACAATATCTCTTCGAATAACCGGCGCAAACACACGACCACTACAGGTCACCTTGCTATTATCAACTATATTTCCAACATATGGCATTGGCTGGATGGGAACTTCCACCCCATCCTCTAAGATTGTAGCGTTGTATTTGTAAGGCACCACCTTATCTGATTTATAGGGAACAAGACCTGGCAGACTAATTACCAATGGGGTAACAACTGGTTTGCTATGGTACTCCACCTCAAGATGAGCGGGCGCACCAAAACAAGGTACAATGATGTTTACCCCTTCCTCAACACAATTAACCATCCAAAGATCATTTCCGGCAAACAAATCTTCTTCTGAAGAGAAATACTCATCCGTGGAGGCGTACTCCTCCTCTGACTCTTCTCCCATCAAAAAAACTTCAACCATATCAATCTCATGATAATCATCCCTCTGACTTGTGATCTTGATAGTTCCATTGTATAATAGCAATTGAACTCCCTCTCTCACAATAGAACATCCTCGGGGGTCTTGGCAGAAAACCACGCATGATACATATTGGTGTTCCACCTGACCAGCAGTACGGCAGAAAGTAGCATGCAAATGCACGAGATCTTCATTCAAATGCTCTACTTCAAAAATTCTGAATTCACCAGGACATCCAGAAACCATATTCACTTCCTCTTCATACTCTGCCCTAGGCCTGATTATATGGATTAAACCTTCATCCATCATCTCTTGTAAATCAGCCTTTATCTTCTCGCAACCCTGTATGTCTGTACTGCAAATAGCACAAACGGCGTGGTCATGCGTATAGTAACTGAATTCACAGAGGTCTGCATGAATCTTCACCAAATCTCCTCTAAACAGATTAATGTCAAAAATCCGGAAGTCGCCTGGACAACTGGCCACCATATTCACAATATTTACTCCCCCGTGCTTGGGTAGAGGATTGTCTTTCACATTAGGTCCCATGTCTTTGAAAGATAAAATTCCAAAATTCACCAACCTTTGCACTTCATTCCTCAAAGGGTAACAGTTTTCAACACTATGCCCTGGTGCTCCTTGATGAAAGGCACACGTCTGGTCTGCTTTGTAATACCAAGGCAATGGCGACGATACAGCTGGAGGTGGTCGTGTCTGGACCAAATTCTTCTGAATCAATGCTGGTAGTAGATCTTCATAACTCATGGGGATAGGGTCATAGTTCTCCCTTCTCTAATTATTCCCTTGGTTCCCCTGCTGGGACTGTCTTTGATAAGCAACGGTAGTCGGAGCGGTATTTATAACAGGAGTCACTGAGGCAACTTGCTGGTGACCCTGATAATTCCTTCTAGGAGCTCTCACTCTCCTCTCTTGTATGACAACATTTGTATCCCCCTCTTTCTTCTTTGTAAACCCATAAGCTGGCTTTTTCACACTTCTAGATCCTTCACCCTTCATCAAACGACTTTCTCTTACTGCCTCTTCTAGGCAGACACCCATCCCTACCATCTCTGTAAAATCACTTGGGACACTTGCTACCATTCTTTCGTAGTAGAAAGCACTTAGCGTCTTTAGAAAATTTTTAGTCATTTCCTTCTCCTCCATGGGAGGAATCACTCGTGCAGCTACTTCACGCTATCTCTGCGCATACTCTTTGAACGATTCTCTGTCTTTCTGAACCATGACCCTAAGCTGGTCACGGTCGGGCGCCATGTTCACATTATACTTGTATTGGTTAATGAATGCTTCTCCCAAATCATTAAAAGTATGGATGTTGGCGTTGTACAAGCTCATATACCATTTCAATGCTGCGCCGGTCAGACTATCTTGGAAAAAGTGAATCAGCAGACGCTGATCATCAGTATGAGTAGACATTCTCCTCACGTACATCACCTAGTGAGCACGAAGGCAAGTGTTGCCCTTGTACTTCTCAAACTCCGGGACCTTGAACTTAGCAGGCACTTTAACATTCGAGACCAAACACATCTCATTCACATTCTACCCAAATAGCTCCTTTCCCCTAAGAGCCTTCATCTCTCTTTGCATTCTATCAAACTGCTCTTGGAAATCATCCATTATGTCATAAAGACCCAAGTCCTCACTCAGCGGAAGGAAAGGACGACATACATCTTCAAACGGAACCAAATTCACCGAAGGAGGTGCAGTAGGAACAGTATGCACCACAAGAGGTGCCGGAGTAACAACAGTCTGAACCACTGGAGCATCTTGAGGGCCAAGATTGAACCCTTCAGGTGAAAAATTCTCTAGCATTCCCCACGGATAACCCTGAGGCATACGGTTTTGAACAACAGCCGGAGTAGCGGATACAAGAACAATAGGAACTTCAACATTTGCCCTTGTTGGTTGAGGTTGAACACTTGGTGGCTGATTCTGAGCAACCACCAGAGCTTCCATCAGAGTAGTCAAGTTGGCCAAGCCAGCCTTCAGAGCAGAAACTTCTTCGCGTAACTCGCGATTCTCCTGTTCCAAATTGTCCATCTTCCTTTTGAAGTTAGCCCGAGTGCTGTAGTGATGAGTCAGCTTGCTGAACGAAGTAACAAGCTGGGTAAGGCACCTGGATATGCATAATAAATGCAAGAAATATGTGCAATATGATGCATGATATGCAATGCACATGATTTTATTTTTTCTTTATTACTTAATATTTCAAGGGATTTAACGTTTATAGACATATTGCAAACATCAAAATAATAACACATTTGAAATACTGAAATTTTTTATTATAATAACTTCAAAAGGGATTACAAGTTTCAATGATCCTAAGTACGAGGTGAAAATACAATCTAAAAATCCTAAGAGAAAGAAACTGATAGAGATCAATCTGTACGCTGGCGCTTCCCTGTGAGCCTGGCAATATGAGCCCTCAACCTCTGGTTTTCTTCTACGTGCCTGATGGCAATTTCCTTCCAATCCTATGAAGCAGGAAGTGAGTGATCAGCACCTGTTTGAGGCTTAGGAGAAAATAAATCCCCTTGCCTCTCCATAGACTCTACCGCTCGACTCTCAAGGATCTCGATCAAATCGTCTTTCTCCTTCAGGTATGCTCTGTAGGAACCCTTTAAAGTCTGGAATTGTTCTTCCAAGCATCCCTTTCTTGTTGCATCCTAACCAAAGCAAGTTGCAGCTCCTCTAGATCATCTAATAAGGGAGGAGTGATCTTCACAAATAGGTCAGGCATGGGTGTCTCCCGAGTATACGGCATCATAAACTAAATGGCTCTCGATCGGACCCACTGAAGATATGGCTCCAAAGAAACAACACCCCTAGGTCCCAAATCCTTCCTACTCTTCTTATGAATGTGATGTCAGGCCTTCGCAATCTGCTCCCTATCTTCCCTGTGGTCTTCTTCTTCCTTCAGAAAGAAACTACTCAAATGAATACTGTTCGGTTTATCCCTCATCGGATAACCAAGTTGTCGCCGTGCAAGAACAGGGTTATAGTGAATTCCTCCTTTTGTACCAAGAAGAGGTACATTAGGGAAACTACCACAACTATCAATAATCTCCACATCCTGATAAGCTCGATGATACCTATCAATATCCGAGTGAGTAAGTGCCATGATCTTAGGAGCCCAACGGGGTTCCTTCTTGACATCCCAAAAAGCATCAGACTGAGGCATATGAGAGATGAACCACCGACACAACAAAGGCGTGAAACAAGTAATCATTCCCCCATGATAGGAACTCCGAAGAGGAACAGAGTAATAAGAATCACCCAACAGTGTAGGAACCGGGTTTCCAATCATGAAAATCCTGATAGCGTTAATGTCGACAAACTTGTCCACATTAGGAAATAAGAACAATCCGTAAGCAAGTAAAGAAAATATGGCCTCAAAAGAAACCGTACTCTTCATTCTAGCAAAGTAACGAGCTTTCTCCAATAAGAACTGCGCTGGTAATCCTCTAATTCCTCCTTTAGTAGTCATATGGGCTTCCACCTCATACTTTCCCAGATGAATCAAAGCAGCAATCTCATGTGGTTTTGGCTCACCCTCTAAACCAGTAAAAGGAACACGATCGGTAATAGGTAAATTCAATAGATAAGAATACTCCTCCAGTGTAGGCATCAACTGATAATCGGGAAAAGTAAAGTAGTGATACACCGGATCATAGAACTGGACCAAGGTCAAGAGAATACCCTACTTCATCTTAAGCTTCATGAGAGGAATAATGGATCCATACTTTTTCTGAAAGTCTGCAGAACACTCGACCTCTGGAATTAGACTGATCAACTCATCTACCTTGGGATCCTTGAAACTGTATTTCCCGGTCTTTCTCTTTCCAGAATCCATGGTTAAAAGTACCTGAGATATTTACAAATAGTCAACCTTTAAATTCCTTGAAATATTGTTTTCGTCAAACGATGCTTATGGGTGCATGGATGTATGATGCAACAATCACACACAAGATCACACATATAGGGTTCATAGGTTCAACGTCACGAGCATGAGGTCAGAGGTACTACCCATAAGGTGTTGGTCTAAAAAGTTATCACCTGCCAGACAAGGTTCTAGAGGTTCCCAGAGTCTACATCCTTCCTTCGAATATTATCAACTTCCCGATTAACTGGGTAATTAGTAATATTCTCAAGACAGACTCGTCCGACCATAGTATCACGTGACAACTATTTCCGAATTACTCCGTCATAGATTCCGCACTACACCTAAAAGGCCAAGATGGGTTTGGTATTCTACGATCCTCAGTTTCAGCAGGCTCCCAGGTCGAAAGCAGTACGTCTTCCCGATTACTCGGTAAACGACACTACAGTCAAAGGGGCCTCCACCGAGTGGGGGATCTCATGCCTCATTTTTTGGGATTACTCCCTCAAAGTTAACATGACTATACCGCCCGTCCTATCTTAAAGTTTGCCCAAGTCCGGGTATAGGACTCGTGAGTAATCACCAAGAACCCTGAAAACCAGGAAAATCCAGACAAACATATATACAACATATATCACATAAACAACAATAGCACATATACAGATATAAACAAAGATAGGCTCAACCCACTTAGGGATGGACCAGCAAGAGGTCAATATGTCCCCAGTGAAGTCACCATTTTTCTGTAGCGGTAGAAATGTTCAAGACTAATTCATTGGATTGACTAGACTTTATACAAATCAAAATAAAAATCGCCACCGCGCTTTATTGTTTCCAAAGGAATGTGAAAAGAGCGAGTAACCCAAAAAAAAGGGGGAATGATTCAAGGTAAGGGGGTTGGTTATGCAAAGGGAAGGTATTAGCACCCTAAACATCTACGGTACTCCGCATGAACCTCTTTGTAAAATCTGTATATTTTGGCTATAAAAGAGTGTTGTATATAAAATGGATGGTGGAGGTGAGAAAAGAAATATATATTTTTTAAATGATTTTTGCACCCGCCGCGGTTGCGAACCTTTAGTGCAATAGGGGATCAGGGTACACGTAGTTCCTCTTTTTTAAAAATTTGAAACAAAAGTGTGTTGGTTAATTTTATGAGATAAGACATCATCGTCATTGTCCGTGTGGAAAACATATTTACTACCCACAATCATGAGGAAGGAGAATTTGCATCATCTCAAAGTGGAGGATATGGCTTGGATTTTAAAATCAACAATGCCTCACTCAACACCTAAGTGGAAAATATCTCACTTCACTACATATTGTAGAAGTATAGTTGTTGCATCACTCCAAGGATTGACAAGAGTCCAATATTTTGAGAAAAGTTTTAAAGTAGAAGCCAAAGTGGCAAAATAGTTTGAAATGAGATTGATTGACTTTTAGTCTTCTCACAAAAAATGTCAAGGTATTATTAAATTGATTGGAGTTTGTTTATGAAAATATTTTGAAAATGCATGGACCTAAGCCCAAGTTTATTATGAAAGTGGTTTAAGTTTCAAAACAAGAAGAGTTTTCAAAAGGAGGGAGAAGATTTTTGAAATTAAAGAAGATGGGAGGAGAAGAAGATACTATCCTAAAGCATAAGGTAAAAGCTAAGGATACGAACCATCTAACCAACTAGAAGCCACAACTTTGACATAATGATCCAAGATAGAATTCCCATTTTTTGGATTGAAACCAAGCAAGCAAAGATACTAGACCTCTTCAAGTATGTTTAGTCTTCACAAAAATTGGGCAGATTAACGGCTGTATATTGGTGAATTCCAGATTACAAACAAAGGATGTAATCACAAAAACCTGCACACAAAAACAAACAAGAAACCCAATGTCTTGAGGTAAACCTCAAGAGCTCCAAACAAAATAATCAGATAAGATCACAAGGTCTCCAAGGTAGGCAAAGGTTTCTAATCCTAAGTCCAAGAAAAAGTCCACTGCTCCATAATGCCAAGGATAGTAACCAAATAGTCCAAGTACCATTAAGAGTTTTTTAGGGTTTAAGTTGATTATTAAGTATCTTAAGAAAAGAAAAAGAAAAAATCTCAAGTGAGCAAAATAAAAAGGACATGAAAATAAATGCTCAAATGAGCAAAGATGAAAATGGCATGAAATGAAAATGCTAAAAGATAAATAATGCATAAAGCATAAAAGAATAAAAGCATAAAATAAAACAAGTTAATAATTAGTGGTTAGTTGGATGACCATCTTGAAACTTGCATTTGGAACTTATTAGAGGATTGGTAGAACCAAAGCCTCCACACAACAAGTTGCATTTGCTTTTTGTTAAGTATATCATCCATTTGGAATTCTCATAAGTACCATTTAATGATCAATGATGTTTAAGTGATCCGCGTTGACAAAAGGTGTTGTAGATCCATTAGAGGATTGGTAGAACCAAAGCCTCCACACAATGAATCTCAAGGTTATTGGATCAAAGAGATCAAATTAACATACTCGGGCTTGCTATCATTAGTTTGGGCCACGAATGATCATTTATTCGAACCGGGACAAAAATTTAGTGTTATGTTAAGCAATCGTAAGTGGACTTATATAGAAGTTGCACCTATTTTGAGGCCGGTCAATAGCAATCTATGCACCATTTGTTTTGAGACATGATATAGAGATCATGATCCACAACACTTAGTGCAATGAGAAGGGTATGAGATGAAGAGGATTAGGGCAAAAGATGAATAAACATCTTTTGGATTAAAAATTTAATCAAACTATTATTATAATCATTCATCCATTTTTGTGGAGTCAAACTCAACACCATGGATCCAATGATGTTAATAAAGTCATGATCAAAAAATCAACCCAAGACAGCCAGAGAATAATCACAAAATAATAACATATTTAATATATACATTAAAAGGTTTAAAAATGTTTAAAAAATGGAAAATAAATGAGGAAAATGTCAATTATATTCAAATTAATCAAGAAATGAAAAATAAGACCATAGAAAAATCAGAAAAGATGCCAAGTGGGTTTATAAAGTTTTTGGGAATTTTTAAAAGTCAGAAACTATTTTTTAAAATTAAAATAAATGGGTAAAATAAACAAAAATGGTAAAAAAAAGTAAAGTCATAAACAAAAATAAAACAGGGTCACTAATATTTGTCACAATATCATTTAATCATTCCATAATTTTTTCAGAATTTAAAAATGTGTAAAAGTATTTTTAAACATTTTAAACAAATCAAATAAGCGTAAAATTCATAAAAAATATCAAAACACAAAATTAAATTGTGAAAAAGTAAAATTCAGAAAGAGAATAATCAAAAATATTTTTCATAATTTTTTCAGATTTTTTAGACTAAAAATGAATTATCTATCATTTTTTGAAGTTTAAAACAATTAAAATATAAATATCAGAAAAAAGAAAATAAAAGAAAAAGATGTGGACCATTGGATGAGAGTCAAAACGCGTTAGTAATCAAATCCAAGGGATCTGGCGCACTGTGCATATCATGGTCTTTAATGAATAATATACAGAATCATTAATAAAATCAGAATTTGAAAATATCAAATGTCACGCTTTCATTGGTTAGAAGATGACACGTTGGTCATCTTCAACCTCCAGCCCTCACGAATTGCAGGTCTCTCAAACTGTAAAATTAGAAGCTCAGACCTATGCCATTTTCTTTGTCTCTTCAAGACGAAGACAACCACACCATCGCGCCAAATTTATATAAACTATAGCTTAACCAATTTGGAAAGAATGTTTTGAAAAGGGATTTGAAAATTCATGTTCAAAACGTGTTTCCAGTAAGAAGTAAGTGTTGCAAATAGAACCAGGGCAACGAGAGCAACACAATGATACCAAAGTTTTGAAGAATTGATAAAGGAATCTACCTATTGAAATTTAGTTGCAGAGCTCTGAAACTGGACTTCTAGGGAGCAATGTAGGGCACGATTCTTGAATGTAATTATATGGTTAACTTCAGGGAAGATCAAGGAAGGTGAATTGATGAAAAAAATGGATTGAAAAAGACTTGAGAGTAGGATTCGAAGTAGTTGAATTCTGAGTTGTGAAGCAAGTTTGGCAGGGTGATTCTGGCTATCTAAGCTTGGGAAATTGAATGGGGAATGACCCTCTATTTATAGGGAATCAAATGGAATGTTCAAGCGTGTGAAATGATGAAGTTTGGAGGGAAATCGTGTGAACCTGATGCACGAGCAAAGTGTGATCTGATTTGTATCAAAATTCATCTAATCCTTGCGTTTCAAGGCTCTAATCCACTTTGGCAACTTGGTTAAACATGTTTAGATCACAAACGCGTGCTAATTTGATGTTTAAAGGCCAAAACATGAATTTCAAATTCTGACTTATGGAGAAACTTCAGTTCCAAGTTACCAAGTTCAATCCAATGGCATTTCCACCTCAAGGGGTCTTAGGGAAAAATTATTGATGCTTTGGAAAGATGAGATAACAATCTTTGTAATGGAAAAATAATTGGATCAAATGGATGCTTGAGATGAGAGTTACATGGAGTCAAATTTAAAGAAAAAGAGTTGACTTTCCATACTTAGAAATATTTCAAATTCTTCTTTAAAAATGACCTATAATCTTTTGCATCCAAACATGGCCTTCCACTTAGAATTTGCTCTTGACCAAAAAATATGGAATGAAGTAAATCTCTTGAATGACATTTTTCAAATTGAACCACTCAAAATATCCAAAAATTGAACAAGTTATGACTTGTTGAATTTGGCCAAAAATCAAGAAATGACCTATAATCTTTTGCATTCTTAAGGCAACTTCCATCCATTTTTTCACTTTGCACATAAAAGAAGGAATGAAGTACACATCCTTAGGGTTATCATGAAAAAATAATGGGCTCAAGGTGATGAAAAATGACCAAGTTATGACCATTTGAAGTCACATATGGAAAATTGGGGATTCATCTAGATGACTTGTAATCTTTCTTCTTCACCAAGTTCCTTCCACATGAAAACTCCTTGAAACTTTTGAAGTGATTTGTTAATAACTATTTGAAGAGAAGAATGTTTTTGGAATCACTCAAGAATACCAAAAGATGAGCAAGATATGCCCCTTTGATGTCCAGAACCCTAGCCTCTAGATCAAGAGAATGCTTGGTGGAACTTTGCCAATTTTGAATAAACTTTTTTGTGCCAATATTCTTCCTTTGTAAATAGAAATTGTTGAGAATGATGATGAGGACTCATGGCCACCAAAACCACTTCCAAACCAATCTTCAAAACAAACTTCAATGGTGAGGTTTGAATTCCTTAAGTTATTGACTAGGGCATGGAAATAAACTCATGAACCCATGAAGCAACTTGCTAAAACTCATTGCCTTTACCTACATTATTAACAAGTAAGACAAACCAATATTGCATTTTGTTAATTAGAGATAAAACCAAAGCAAAATATCCATGATCACAAAAGAAAAAAAGTTAAGGTGCTTGGTAATTCCTCAAAAGAGCAAGGCTAAAGATAGGGAGAAGAACCAAAAGCCCTAATGTGATCTTGTTGTGATTAAAATAATATGCTATGATGAGGGAATCTTAGGGACAAAAATTGGGGTGTAACAATACTTTATTTATTTTACTAATTATTCCTGTAAATTTAATTAAAAATAGGGTTTTAGTTATTTCCTTTTCCACCATTCTAAATATTTTATTTTAAAATATAAAAGACCAAAAATATTTTATAATACTATAAATTATTTTTTAAGACAAAAAATACCAAAAAAATTCTTCTCATGAACTTAATTTTCTTTTTAATTAATATTTAGATTAGGGTTTTATTTTATTTCTTTTCCTAGTAAATTTATGGTTTGATTTTTATTATTTTAATTATTTATTTTCTTTTAATTAATTAGGTTAAAACAAAACCCCTTTTCCTAAAAAATCCAAACAAAATATCCATTTTCTTTACACTTACATCCTTATACATTTATTTATTTTGTGCATTTATTTAGTCAATTCTTGTATAAATTCAATATGGTTGTAATAGATTAATTAGGTTTATTTTCTAGCAATCACCATTCATAATTTGTAAACCCCCTCCCACAAGTATTATAATAGCGTAGTAACTTTAAATTTTGTAATTTATCACTTTATATGCAAATGCTAGTAATTAGAGTTTGTATGGAAAGACTAAAACCAATCAATTAGAAAAAACCTAATCAGAGACAAAAATCAAGCATGAAAACAATACACTTGCACACAAGCGCCCCTAGGGAAAATCCACTTGGTTGCCTTACAAAATGGCCATATTACGCATGTGAGGTATCTTAGCAAAAACAAGCAAAATATAAGATCATAAGTCCCTCGATGATGCTATCTAAGTTGCCTTTAAAATGATCTTAGTCCCTAAAAGAGAATGCTAAGATACCTTGCAACATTGCTAATCATGGTTATACGATGACCCACGCCCGTCCCTTTGCATCCAAAGATAGGGTTACTTACCAAATCAATGGTAAAATAACAATGTCAAAGGAAAGGGAAAACAAACAAGAAAGACTTTTGAGTAGGTAGATTGCTCCTAATTACTTGCTCAATTTCAAAACAAAACATCCTTGCTATTTTCAAAATAAACACTTACACTTTCAAAACATCTTACAAACTTGAAAACATTTTCAAAAGATCAACATCTTTGTATACATTCTTACGAACTAGAATCATTACAAAGTTTGCCTAAACAATGGACTCTTTACAAAATAATTTCAAAAACCAAAGCATAATTTCAAACAAAAGCAAGTGATCTAGCAAGTAACTAAGAGCCCATGGAAAACCATGGATGAAAAGGGTGCTAATACCTTCCCTTTTCATAATCTACCCCCCGAACTCAAGAAATAATCTCAAAGGTCTTTCCTGTGCTTTTTCACCTTTCCTTTTGGATAAAAAAAAGTCGATGGCGACTCTTGCTAACGACAACATTTGCGATCAAACGCAAAACCTCCAAGTCAGTTCTCCCACCGTAACAACAGAACTGGCGACTTTGCTGGGGAAAATTCTAAAAGTGGGGTTACCTTAGGGTTAGATCACATTTACTTTCTTTCAATTGTTTGACTTGTTTTCTTTACATTATGGTTCTTTGTTTGGGTTTGAATCCTCTACCCGGATTTGGGATACCTTATAGGTAAGTAGCAATACATTGTGGAAAACTGTGTGGGGTATACCAATATGGTCTAAGAAATAGCTATGTTAGTGCGACATATTTATGGGTACCGGTAGCCCTTGAGTTAATCAATGAGAATGCGAGGCCACTGAGTAATGTCATGAAGCACTAATGAACTTTTAGAACCTTTACTTGACCAACTTGGCCTTTAGCACGTAGTGAGATGACCGACTTTGGTGCAGTTCGAAGTTGGTAGATACTCGATACTACACTCATTGAAGTTTGGTTTCTTGGGATATTTCGGTCTCCATTAAAGAGGCTTGTGCTAAAACAATGACCAAGGAAACAAACCAGTGATATTGAGCTCCTTAGAACCCGGTTACTATTGCTAGGACAGGTTTGAACCAACTAAACTTCAAGAGGGTACTTACCTATGAGACCCCGTGCAAGCCTAAACCTAAGGACTTGTTTGCTTTGTTTGTATATACATACTTATACATAACATCATGAACATAATAACATCATACTCATTCACTAACCATTTCAATGATCTTGGGATTTATCTTTGTTCTATTTTGTAGGATATCGATTCTATTCGCAGAAAAACCATTCAAGTCAATCTTGTAAGGATCCCTCCTCAACTTAAGGAGATAGCTTCAAGGATTTTAGAAAATTTTCCATTCACCGAGAGAAATGGCCACCTGCTAAACTTGGTCACCTCTAACACTGATGAGGAATGATGAAGGTGCTCTTTCAGTTCTTTGATCCTTTACACCATTGCTTCACATTTCCCGATTATTAACTTGTGCCAACTTTGGAAGAATTATCCCGACTCTTGAGGATTCCCATTCTCAATCAACTACCTTTCAACGGTACGGAAAGAGACCCAAAGCCAGAAGAGATTGCTCAAGCTCTACACTTACAATCTTCTGATGTCACAACTAATTGGGAAACAAGGAGTGGTGTCAAAAGTTTCCTAGAAAAGTTCTTGTTTGAGAAAGCCCAAAACTGTTGGAACTCTTTAGATTTGTAAGATTTTGAGGAAATTGTGGCTCTCCTCATCTATGGTATGGTTTTGTTTCCAAATCCTGACCAACTCATAGATGTGAAGGCTGCCAAAATCTTCATATCCTGCAACCCGGTGCCTACTTTGCTAGGGGACATCCTACATTCTTTTCACACTCGCACCATGAGGAAAAGAGGTGTCCTTATGTGTTGTACTCCTCTCTTGCCAAGATGGTTTATTTCGCATCTTCCCCAATCTATATTGAAGAACGAGTAAGGTTTAAGGTGGTCACAAAGGTTTATGACGCTCAAACATTCAGACATTCATTGGTGTTCTCGATCCATAGAGAATGTTACTATTGTCGACCGTTGTGGAGAATTCCCTAATGTCCCTTTACTTGGCATTAGAGGAGGTATCACCTACAACCCCTTCTTAGCCTTAAGACAATTTGGTTACGCCCGAAGGGATGGCCCTTATGAGATGTCCATTCAAGGTTTGGTATTTGACTACGAGAACGACGATCAAGGTCTTCGCCAGAGATTTATCCGAGCTTGGAGAATGTTGAACAAGGTAGATAGCAAGAAATTAGGGCATAAGAATTCCATTCCTCTTGAGCCTTATCCCTCCATTCTCCCGGTAATCATGGAGCCTGTTATGGAAAGAGATGTTCCATACAATATCCTACATCCTGACATGCCCATATCTCTTGAAGACTTACAAAGAGATTGGATACAACTCAAGGGGGAGCGAGATACTTTCGAAGCCCAATTCTATGCTAGCGAGAAGAAGGTTTTGGAACTCACTAAGAAACTTCATGAGGAGAGGAACCTAAATGCCTACATCATACCAAAGAGGATTCATACTACCTTTTTATCTTAGAGTTTTTGTTTTTTTTTCAAAAAGGCATTGATGTACTCAAGCTTTAATTTATTAATATAACGTGTGTTTCCTTTTTGTCTAAAACAAATTTGAATATTTGAAATCCTTGAAATCATTACATATGCATCTATCATTCATCATAACATAAGCATGTTTCTTGCAACAAGTCTCCTAATCTTTCTACTGTTTATTTCAGTAAGATGGATCTTGAGCAAACGGTGAAGGACCTCCAAGCACAAAATGCTCAGTTTCAACAGATGTTCTTAACTCTAGCCAAAGGACAAGAAGAGTTAAAGACCTTGCTGGTTGAAGAGAAAAAGAAGAAGACAAAGAAGATAACCAGAGTTCTAAACATGGGAAGAAGATTCCAAGGAAAAGCAAGAAGGACCCTAGACTTTGCAACGTCATCTGGTGAGAAAGACAATCAAGATGGGAAAGGCAAGGAAACAGTTGTCCAGCCAGAGTCAGAAGAGGAAGAGGAAGAAGAAGATTATTCTAAAGAAAAATATCCTCCAGCCGATGACAAGTATAAGCATCTAGAAGAACGGTTGAGTGCAATAAAAATTCAAAAAGTGCCTGGGTTGGACTTCGAGGAATTGGGTTTAGTGTCTGGGATTGTCATTCCTACAAAATTCAAAAATGCATCTCCGGTCCTATGTGAGGAAAATACAACCTCATACCACTGACAAGGACTTATGGGTACACTTCTTTCAAGACAGCCTGTTTGGAACTCAACTTGATTGGTTTTATCAGTTGGAAAGAGCCAACGTTCATAATTGGGAAGATCTGGCCGCCACCTTTTACAAAGAATACCAATACAATGCTAATCTTGCGCCCACCCGTAATCAACTCCAGAGTATGGCTATGGTTTCGAGTGAAGGCTTTAAGGACTACCGGTAAAAATGGAGGGACTTAGCAGGAAGAGTCCAGCCTCCCCTATCTGAAAGAGAGTTGGTAGACATGTTTTTGGGCACCCTGTCTGGTCCTTTCTTCAATCACTTAATTGGGAGTTCATCGGCAGGTTTTACCGAATTGATATTGACCAGAGAAAGGGTGGAAGCCAGGATAAAGAATGGAAAGATTCAAAAAGATGCATCATCTGCTGCTGTAAGAAAACCATTCATTGGAAAAAAGAAGTTGTTGCTGTATATACTCAGAGAAATCAAGATAGGGCTGAACGCCGTCCAATGGTGGGGGCTGTCATGATTCCTAAACCTATACCTGCTCAGCAAAGAAACAACCAGCCAAGAATTGAAAGACCAGTCAGACAGTTCACACGAATTAATATGGCACTATCTCAAGTATTTCCACATTTGTTAAGATCAAATTTAGTGACTTTGAAAGAAGCTCCAAAGAATCCTAACACGACTTCTCCTCACTATCATCCTAATGCCCTCTGTACATACCATTTTGATAGTCATGGACATGACACTAACAATAGTTGGGCTCTGAAGAACAAGGTACAAGAACTTCTTGAAGCCAAAGAGATTGAATTCGACGCGCCAGAAATTCCCAATGTTATTACTGTCCCTATGCCCAAACACGACCATAATGCCAATGCCATTGAGGAAGATATGTTTGTTACTTTGGTTGATGAACTTGTGACCCCACTCTTGACTATCAAAAAGAACTTATTGAATGTTGGTGTATTCCCAGGCTGTGTTGAAAGATGTCATTTCTGTTTATCCTCACCAACCAGTTGTCATTTGTTAAAAGCAGGCGTTCAACACCTAATAGATGACAAGGAAATTTTGTTCGAGAAGACTTCTATTCCAAATGCTTCTTATAATGATGTTTCCATCGTGACCATTTCCGCCAATTCTTCCAGGTCTCCACCAAAAGACCCGTTAGAATTACATCGGTTTATAAAGTAGATCTGTTGATAATTACAATGCCTAGACCAATTCCGTATTCGTCAGACAAAACCGTCCCATGGAATTATGGAGGTGATGTCTACTACCACGGTATCAAGCAAGATTGGCCAGCTGCTGAAGATTCAAGCTCTGAGAAAGTTGACTATGATATCAGTAACATCGCAGGGACTAATAAGATAACCCGAAGCGGAAGGGTTTTCTCTCCAAAAATTGCTCCTCCAAAAGCTATTTCTGGACCCGTAATCATTCCTGTTGTTAATTCTCCTCCAAAGGTTATTCCCAGTCCTACAATCATCTCTGCTAATACTCCTGTTGACAAAACTGTTACAATCCATGTTATCACCCCTACTGACATTCCCGCTGCTGAGTCAACCGAGACTCGAGGTAAAGGTATTTTGGTTGAGCCTATCCGGATGAAGGCATAATCAGTAGCCATCCCTGAGACCTCCCAAAAAGAGATGGAAGAGATTCTAAAGATCATAAAAAGAAGAGACTACAACATAGTCGAGCAACTGGGGTAAACTCCATCAAAAATTTCCATGTATGCTTTATTATTATGCTCCGAGGCTCATGCAAAGGCCTTGGTAAAATTCCTCAAAACTTCCCATGTACCCCAAGAAACATCTGCCGATTAGTTCCAAGACTGCATAGCCAGCTTGACTACAGATAATGGTTTAGGTTTTTTAGATGTTGATTTAACGCCAAGGAGGAGGAAGCATAACGAGGCCTTGCATGTCTCAGTCGAATGCAGGGTCACGACTCTGGATCATGTCTTGGTTGACACCGGTTTGTCTCTGAATGTGTTGCCTAAAAAGGCTCTTGATAGGCTTGACTGTGAGGGATTAACATTGAAACCGAGTAACATAGTAGTGAGAGCCTTCAACTGCTCAAAAAGGATGGTACATAGGGAAGTGGACATCCCCATAAAAGTTGGAATCCAAACATTCGATTCAACTTTTTATGTAATGGATATTCACCCTTCATATTCCTGCTTATTAGGCCGACCGTGGATTCACAATGCTGGAGCTGTTACTTCTACGTTGCATCAAATGCTTAAATACCCAATTCAGGGGAAAATCATCACCGTTCATAGAGAAGAAGAGTATATGGTCAGCCATCTAAATTCCTTCAGATATGTGGAACTAGATGGTGAATTTATTGAAACTCCATTCCAGCACTTTGAAGAAGTCCCGCAAACTATGGCAGTAACCAAGGCTGTGTCTCAAGTCCCCAAGATTACAAGGCTTCCACTCAAGATGTCGTCTTTAAAAGATGCCAAGGCAGTGATAGAAGAAGGTGGGTGCACTATTTGGGGATAACTCCCAGATATCCCATACAAATCTGATAAATTTGGTTTGGGCTTTACTTCAGGAGCCCAGAAAGCCATACGCCGCGCTCGTGCCGGAGGACCACCCCTGAAGATCAGCAATCACGAAGTCAACGCTGTGGAGGATGATGAAGACAGCTATGACCTGGAGGATTGGATTTTCCCAACTGTCGGTGGAGGGCTCAGCAACTGGGAGGCTAGAGATTTTGTCCCGGTCACATTTATCCCACAGTAATTTGTCTTTAAATTTTTTCGGATCTGTAATATTAAAACAATTCATACTCTTAAAACCTTATGTCTTACTCGAGGCACAATGGTTCATTTGTAAGGGTTATTATCTCATTTCCATATGACATAAATGAATCATGGACGTTTTTTTTCATACAAACTTTGTGCTCATTGTTTTTCTTTTTACATTTTCATTTCTTTCAAAGATAGATAAACCCTTACACACACTCACACTCACAATGTAGGTCTACATCCATTCGGGATCCCATGGGTAACGGTTATGCTATGGCCTTTTGTGACTATGAAAATCTAATCTATCAAGCCGAAGACGAAGGTGAGGAAGATTGTGAAGTACCAGGAGAACTCGCCAGGTTACTACAACAAGAAGAGAAGACCATTCAGCCCCACGAAGAGCCAGTGGACACAATCAACCTAGGTACCGAAGAAGCCAAATGAGAAGTCAAGGTGGGTGCCAATCTAGAACCCAGTGTCAAAGAGCATCTGATTCAGTTGTTACACGATTATGTTGAGGTCTTTGCCTGGTCGTACGAAGACATGCCAGGACTTGATGCATATATCGTGGTACATCGATTACCTACAAGAGAGGACTGTCCTCCGGTAAAATAAAAGGTCTGTCGAATGCGACCAGACATGTTAGAGAAGATCAAAGTAGAAGTCATGAAACAATTCAACGCCAGATTCTTGGTTGTCACCTCCTATTCGCAATGGGTTGCCAATGTTGTTCCAGTGCCCAAAAAGGACGACAAGGTACGAATGTGCGTGGACTACAGAGATTTGAATAGGTCAAGCCCTAAGGATGATTTTCCACTTCCCCACATTGATATTCTAGTTGAAAATACGACACAACACAAAGTGTTTTCCTTCATGGAAGGTTTCTCAGGCTACAACCAAATGAAAATGGCGCCCGAGGACATGGAGAAAACAACCTTTATCACACAGTGGGACACATTCTGCTACAAGGTTATGCCATTCAGGCTGAAGAATGCTGGGGCAACCTATCAGCGTGCCATGGTAGCTCTATTTTGCGGCATGATACATCATGAAATAGAGGTCTATGTGGACGACATGATAGCCAGATCTCAAACAGAAGAAGAGCATCTTGATCATTTACAGAAACTGTTTGAGAGGTTAAAGAAGTACAAGCTGAGGTTGAACCCAAATAAATGCACGTTCAGGGTGAGGTCTGGTAAACTCCTAGGCTTTGTCGTCAGCAATAAAGGTATCGAGGTGGATCCTGCCAAGGTGAAAGTGATACAAGATATGCCTGCTCCTCGTACCGAGAAGGAAGTCAAAGGATTCTTAGGACGTTTAAACTACATTGCTAGATTCATTTCTCACCTGACAGCTACTTTTGAACCAATCTTCAAATTATTGAAGAAAGATCAAGTAGTTAAATTGAATGACGAGTGCCAAACTTCTTTCGACAAGATCAAAGAGTACCTGCAAGAACCTCTTGTTTTGATGCCACTAGTCTAGGGAAGAGCATTGATCATGTATCTATCTATTTTGGAAAATTCAATGGGGTGTGTGCTGGGGTAGCATGGCGAGTCTGGCCGAAAAGGGCACGCTATTTATTACCTGAGCAAAAAGTTTACCGACTGTGAAACAAGATATTCACTTCTCGAGAAAACTTGCTATGCTCTGGAATGGGCTGCTCGCTGGCTAAGACAGTATATGCTGACCCATACTACCTTGTTGGTATCTAAAATGGATCTAATAAAATACATAAACCTGCTCTCTCTGGGAGAATAGCGAGATGGCAGATGATCCTGACAGAATATGACATACAGTATACTACCCAGAAAGTAATAAAAGACAGTGTACTAGCTGATCACCTTGCTCACCAAGCTGTAGAAGACTACCAGTCCATGAAATTAAAATTCCCAGATGAAGACATCATGATTGTAAACAACTGTGAAGAATTTAGACTATATGACGGACCTGAACAAGGATCCCGATGGACCCTAGTTTTTGACGGGGCATCAAACGCGCTCGGAAATGGTATTGGTGTTGTACTTATATCTCCTGAAGGATGTCATACTCCCTTTATGGCAAGACTCTACTTCAACTGTACAAATAACATGGCAGAATATGAAGCGTGCATTTTTGGTCTCAAAGCTTCCATAGATTTGGGGATCAAATCCTTAAATGTATTCGAAGATTCAGCTTTGGTCATCAGCCAGATTAAAGGGGAATGGGACACCAAACACCCTAACCTTATCCCCTACAAAGAACACATGTTGACATTGATCCCGTATTTTGAGAAGATTACCTTCAAGCATTTCCCGCGAGAAGAAAATCAGCTAGCAGACGCACTAGCCACAATGCCATCCATGTTTAAACTTAAATGGGATAACAAGGCTCCCAAGATCACCATTGAACGAATGAATGAACCAGCTCACTATCACGAGATTAATACTGAATAAGTAGTGGACCAGCCTTGGTTTCACGAGGTCAAGAGGTATCTTGAGGCTCAAGAATACCCAAAAGAAGCTTCAGTCAATGATAAGAAGTTCTAAAGGAGATTCTCTGCTAAGTTCTTCCTTAGTAACAGAGTTCTCTACAAACGCAACCATGACTTTGTTACTCCAGTGTGTAGACAAAATTGAAGATGAAAAAACCATGGTTGAATTACATGAGGGAACTTTTGGCACCCATTCCAGTGGGTATATGATGGCAAAGAAAATCCTACGGGCAGGTTATTACTGGTCTACCATGGAGGCAAATTGCTATCAACACTCTCGAACCTGCCACAAGTGTCAGATTTATGCTGACAAGGTGCACGTACCTCCAGTTCCTCTGAATGTCTTGACGAATCCTTGGCCTTTTGATATGTGGGGAATCAATATGACTAGGGAAATCAAACCAACAACCTCTAATGGACACCACTTCATCTTAGTGGCCATTGACTATTTTACAAAGTGGGTTGAGGTGACCTCTTTCGCTACCGTTACCGAGAACGTTATCGCCCGGTTCATCAAGAAAAACCTCATTTGTCGGTATGGTATCCTTGAGAGGATCATCACAGACAATGGTACGAA
This sequence comes from Vicia faba, assembly GCA_948472305.1. Taxonomy (NCBI): domain Eukaryota; kingdom Viridiplantae; phylum Streptophyta; class Magnoliopsida; order Fabales; family Fabaceae; genus Vicia; species Vicia faba. The sequence goes on along the minus strand of OX451735.1, from coordinate 1,154,240,563 downwards.
TCTAAACAACACTATAATCACCGCCCTGTGCGAGCAATTCAAGATCTAGCGTCACAATTCTTCCCCTTACCGGCCAAATATGAATGGTGCCGTCGAAGCCGCAAATAAGAACATCAAAAAGATCATACAAAAAATGATAGTCACATACAAAGACTGGCATGAGATGCTACCATTCGCTCTCCATAGGTATCGCACCACGACACGCACATCAACCTGGGCAACACCCTACTCTCTGGTTTACGGCATGGACGCTGTCTTGCCTATTGAGGTCCAGATCCCCTCTCTGAGAATTATGAAGGATGCAGGGCTGAATGAAGAAGATTGGATCCAGACTCGACTTGATCAACTGAACTTGATTGATGAGAAAAGACTTACTGATGTCTGTCATGGTCAAATGTATCAAAAATGGATGATCAAGGCTTTTAACAAAAAGGTCAGACGCCAATTGTATAAAGTAGGAGATTTGGTGATCAAACGTATCATACTTCCTCAAGGTGATCCCAGGGGAAAATGGACTCCTACATACGAAGGACCATTTGTGATCAAAAGCATTTTCTTTAGTGGAGTGTTGATCTTGACTACCATGGATGGCGACGACCTGCCGCACCCTCTGAACACGGACATTGTCAAAAGATACTACGCATAAGAGACCCGCTAGGTTGACACACCTAGGCAAAACAAGGGCATCCCAGCGAACCAAAAAGGTTTGGGCAAAAATTAGGGATAAAACAAAAAAATTTGTACACCCGGTAATTCGAAAACCCAAAAGGGCGACTTGGGAAAAAAAGGGTATCCCGGTGGACTGAAAACCCGAAAGGGAGGTCCAGGTAAAAGTTAGGGAATTAAAGCATATGATTATGTCCTGTTGGATCACCTTACGGACAACCTATGGCTTCAACCGACAAACTCAGAGGTTTTGATCAATTCAATCAGCTTCAGACAATGCAACAAATAGATGAGATGCTCAGTGACACGAAGGCTATAGCAGAATGGGAACCCCATGGGATTATTTCACATAACTATCTTTTCTTTGTATCAAATTTTCATTTTTTACGACGGCATTCTCTTACTAGAATGTCTGTCTCATTGTACAAAAATACTTACTCAAAGTCAATACAAAGATATCCCTTTGAAAGTGCAAAACTATCTATTTTTCTTTACTCTTGTGTTTTGTTCACAAAAACGTCCAATGATTCATTTTTGAACATATGCATTTGAACGTAATTACCATTTACAATTGAACAAAATAGAAAGACAAGTCACTAACGGCTTTAAGAGATAGGGAAATCTCTCTAAGCTATTTCCACAAAGTCCCCTGCAGTGTGCAGTTTAATCCCTAGCGGAATAAAACTTCCAGCTATCACTCCCCAGTAGAAGTCGCCAAATTTCTCAGGATTCTCCAACAGGATTTCACAAGAAATACACGGCGTTTCCCTTACAACAGATTTTATTTCTCTAAGCAGAAGTTCGTCAACACTTCAACTTCACAACATGAAGACTTAGACTCCATACCCTCAGCAACAGTCGGGGATTTATTTTCCATAGTCCAACGAGCAGTGCAGCAGATTAGCTCACATATGCATACATCGCAGCCATATATCATAAACATCGACAACACGAATGCATGTATCTCATTATACCATGCATTTCAACATGACATTACATATTAGATAACATTTTACCCTTTTCAGGATAAGGTTGATCAACAACTACCATTAACAATATTCAAATTTTCTAGATACACTTCAGATACACTTCAGACACGGACTCCATTCTAATACTCATTCATATTCAACTTTCAGATACAGTTCAGATACACTCCAAACACGAATGCCATTCTGATACTCATTCAGATTCAGTCTTCAGATACGGTTCAGATACGCTCCAGATATAGATGCCATTCTGATACTCATTCAGATACAACTTTCAAATACAGTACAAATACGCTCCAGACACGGATGCCATCCTGATACTCATTCAGATTCAACTGTCAGATACAATTCAAATACGCTCCAGACACGGATGTTGTGTGTGATCGGTGGGAATGAGAACTGACTGTTTTGGAATGCTGGTTCGCGTTTGCGTTTGTTTTCGCAAAATGTCGCGGTAAGCAAGAGTCGCCACCGTCTTTTATTTTATCCAACAAGGAAAGGACAAAAGCACAGAAAAATTCCTTTTTGAGATATTTCTCGGGTTCGGGAGGTAGATTATAGAAAGGGAAGGTGTTAGCACCCTTTCTATCCGTGGTTATCCACGGGCTCTTAGGTACTTGCTCACTGTGTTTTCAAAAGTTTGCTTTTCTTTGTGTTTGTGGGTTTGAAAAGAGTTTTTATTTTAAAAGGGGTGTAAGTGCGAAAAGTTTTGTTTTGTTTTTAAAGGAGCAATTACTTAAGAACCTCTACCTACTCAAAAAGGAATTAAACTGTGCAAATGTCCTTTAGACAGTGCTATCCCACTATTGAGGAGTAGGTAGCACCGTCGTTGGAGCTTTTCGGGTCAATTCGATTAAGGGACGTGTGGTCACTAAAGCAATGTTAGGACGCCTTAGTGGTAACCATAATGTCTTAGATCATTTTATCCGAGGCAACCATTTCGAGGCAACTTATGATCTTTGGACAAGAGGGCGACCTCTAAAACATCCTATACTCAATGACCACGTTCGAGGCAACCAAGTGAGGTGTACCCTAAGAGTGGCATGTGCGAGTGTATTGTTTTTCAGTTATATTATCTTTGTATATTTAGGTGTTCTACCGTTTGTTTTCAGATCTTGTCATACAATCCTAGTTAGCATACATCTAAGCAGTTAATATATGTATGGGAATTTAAAGTGCGGGAATTGCAAATCCTACGCTATTACAAGGCTTCGGGGAGGGGGATTATTTACATGTCCAAAATTGGGGGAATAAAGCAGTAAAGTGTAAAAGTCTTAGTTAAACTATCACAAGCTAGTAGGCAGTTACAATAAAATAAACGCGCGCGAATCTGAAAATAACCTCTAAAAATCCTAAGAATCAAATCTTTTTGTTGTTTTATTTTATTTTGGGAAAATGATCTAAATCTTCTTAATTTTAGTTTTGAGAAAATGTTAAGATAATTAAATGATTAATTAACAAAGTTAATTTAATAGAAAAACTAGCCTAATGTTTTTGTGTTTTTTTTTAAATTGATTTTATGTTGATTAAAAAAAAGAAATAAAATAGTCAAAACAAAGATGAAATCGAAGGAACAGGCAGTAAATCAAGAAAGGTATAATTCTGGAGGCCTGGATCGAAATAGGTGTGGGATGTCTTTCGATCCAGTGAAGAGGCTTGATCGAAGGTGCATGAGGGGCTGCACTTTGGGGGTGTTCGATCTGGATATGTCATCCTTCGATCTGGGAACCCTGGATCCAGTTTGAAGCTAAGCTGCTAAGCTTCGAAGCTCTGAACAAGATTCTGAGAAGATATTTCCGGCAAAACGAGACAAATGTTAAAGATCCAGGGGGGACTTTACCCCCCTGATTCGAATCTACTCCCAATTCGAATCCTTCCTCAATTTGAATCTGCTGAATCTGGGTCTGGGTTTGTTTTATCCTGAGATTTGAAGGAGAAACTTAGAACGTGCCCAAGCAATGGCACGATCTCATCTTTGCGCTTTAGCTTACATGCAACATAATCAGTAATAACAAGAATACATATGCAATGTGTATTTAAATGTCATGAAGGTGCAATTTTGGTTTTGCAAACCCTTACCAATTAAAGATGTATGATCTGTGGCTCTGGGTGTGGAGATGTTTGCTGAATGGCTGCTTTGGCTTGGATTACTTATGAAAATGTTGATAACCTTTGGTGAGTTTGTGGGCAGCGTATCTCCAAATCCTCGTCTCTTTCTTTTTCTCCTTTTTTTCGTTTTTCCCTCTTTTGTAATGTGTCACTGGCCTCGTATTTATAGGAGTGTGGGGGTGCACGAAAATGGCAAGGGACAGCCATTTAACCAAGCCTTTAAAGCCATGAGACAAGAATCAGACATATTAAAAGATTTCCTTTTTTGAAATATTCATGTCTCTTTGGAATCTTGAATGAACCTGGACACCTTTGATTTTCGAATGCCTTCAGGCCCTTCTCTTCGATTGGTATTGATTTGCCTCCTTCGAATGGATTTCTTATGTACCCTTCGAATGGGCCTTTTGAATATTCTTCGAATTGACCCTTTGAATGCTTCTTCAAATGGACCTTTACATGTTCTTCGAATGAGTCATTTACATGTTCTTCGAATGAGCCTCTTGCCTGGTGTGCTGGCAAGTTGAGGGGCCTTTTCCTTTGTGAATCGAAACAAACTTGTAGGAGACTCTTGCCTCGTGAGTCGAAGGTAAGCCTGAAGTAGTTAACGCATAGTCGAAGCATTGTGAAATTGACTTGATTGAAGGGGGGTCCAACGCTCAATCGAAGACTTGCAGACCAAAGCTTGATCGAAGGGTTCCAAACACCTAATCGAAGCTTACTAATCAAAGCCTGATCGAAGAGTGCCAAATGCCCAATCGAAGATTGGTGAGTCAAGCCTGTATCGAAGGATTTTGGATGCCCAATCAAAGACTTTTTCCCAGATGCCAATCGAAAGACACTTTGTTCATCTTAAAAAAAAACTTTATTTTCGTTAGGCAAGTGTTTGTGACCAACCATGTAAGGGAAGACCTTTGTAAACATGAGACAACAAATTTTTGGGTACAACAGTTGCCCCTGTTCAATTTTCTTAAACCTGAGGATATAGATTGGCTTTCAAGCCTTTCGTGATCCGAAGGTGGAAGATATTTGAACACTAGAGTTCCCAGAAATTTGCACTCGCATGGTGTAGTATCAGCATTGTGACGTCGGGAATGGGCTTACAGATGCCATTTGGAGATTGTTGGTAGGAGGATGGGCTTATAGATGCCATCTGCAGGAGTGTCGATCGCATAAGAGATTCCTTAGCGAGAACTTGCATACCTGTTGTTGTAGAAGATTCTGCTGGGGAAGTCTAACTTTGTTGAGATTTAGGAACCTGCCTGTACTTCAACTGAGAGAATGCTTCAGTTGAGTTTTAAGAACCTGTTCATAATTCAATTCGGGGGAAACATCTTCATCAAGATCTAGGAACTGTCTTGTGCTCAATGGAGTATACCACTGAGGTTATAGAACTTGTCCATACTATGATGGAGGAGAACATCAAGATCTAGGAACTGACTCGTGCTCAATGGAGTATACCATTGAGGTTATAGTACTCGTCCACACTATGACGTGGGGAAACATCTTCATCAAGATCTAGGAACTGTCTCGTGCCCACCGGGAGTATACCGTTGAGGTTATAGAACTTGCCCACACTTTGACGGAGGAAAACATCAAGATCTAGGAACTGACTCGTGCTCAATGGAGTATACCGTTGAGGTTATGGTACTCGTCCACACTATGACATAGGGAAACATCTTTATCAAGATCTAGGAACTGTCTCGTGCCCACCGGGAGTATACCGCTGAGGTTATAGAGCTTGCCCACACTATGACGGAGGAAAACATCAAGATCTAGGAACTGACTCGTGCTCAATGGAGTATACCGTTGAGGTTATAGTACTCGTCCACACTATGATGTAGGGAAACATATTCATCAATATCTAGGAACCGTCTCGTGCTCAATGGAGTATACTGCTGAGGTTATAGAACTTATCCACACTATGACGGAGGAGAACATCAAGATTTAGGAACTGACTCGTGCTCAATGGAGTATACCGTTCAGGTTATAGTACTCGTCCACACTATGACGTAGGGAAACATCTTCATCAAGATCTAGGAACTGTCTCGTGCCCACCGGGAGTATACCGCTGAGGTTATAGAACTTGCCCACACTATGACGGAGGAAAACATCAAGATCTAGGAACTGAATCGTGCTCAATGGAGTATACCGTTGAGGTTATAGTACTCGTCCACACTATGACGTAGGGGAACCGTCGAGATTGAGAACCTTATCTGAAATTCAACCGAGGATAATTCAATTGAGATTTAAGAACCGGTTGGGTCTTTGACGTAATTGAGAACTTTAACTGTATCTTTCCTGAAATGTAAAGGTAAGTCATATGCAATGCATGATATGGATCAGGAAATGATGTTCTCAAAATAAATGAGATTGTATTCGTATGATTCTTATATGCATGTATCATGATGTATGGGAATGTGATGTTTTAGCTGGGGAAAATAAATCCCGGAGCTGCTGGAGAATAAAGTTGAGTTCTTCGTTTCCGCTGGGGATGATGAACGAAGATGATTGTGAGAATAAACCTGCAGGAGAAAAGAACTCCGTTGGGGAATAAACTTGATGAAGAGATTACTCTGAGGGGAATTACTCTGTGGGGAAGAGATGTTCTGCTGAAGATTTTAACGATAAACTCCGCTGGGGATTCTGGTGATAAGCTCTGTTGGGGATTTTAATGATGAACTCTGCTGGGGATAGATTACCGTTGCTGGTGATATTGAACCTGTTGAGGATAGAAGTCCTGTTGGGGGGAAAGAAAGAACTTTGCTGGGGATAATCTTTCCGTTGCAACTTGCTGAGGATAACTCAGTTAGGTTCTTGTGAGGATAATCTATGAATTCGGCTGAGGAGACTTATTTGTGCTTCGCAGGGGATAAGCTTCCAGAGTCTACTGGGGAAGATGATTCAACTCCATCGGGGAAGCTTTTTTAGACTGCGCTGGGGAAATGACTCCATTGTGGTATCTTGTATTCTGCCGGGGAACATTCTTATATTCTGTTTAGGAATATTAAGACTTCCAGGGATGCTCTTACGCTTGCTAGAGAACATCTGTATACTCCGCTGGGGAATATTAAGATCTTCTGGGGATTGTAGAGTAGTCTACTGGGGAAGAGGAGTTGTGGTCCTTTGATTTGTAGTAGTCGGAGAGGCAAACTCAAGCTGGTGAATCCTGGTGCTTTTGGGGAAATAAACCCTGTCGTCAGTCTGCTAGAGAGGTGACATCTTCGTTGGGGGAAGTCCTCGGGGATTCTTGAGGTTGATTCAGCTGGGGAAAGGTTTTCAGAGATTAAACCCTTGCTGGGAGTCATCCTATGAGAAGGATTTTGGGGAGATTTGTCATTGCCCCTAGTAGCAAGTGTTTGTGACATTTCCAGAAAATGTTTAATCGTATGTAACCCTTCACCGAGATTGATGTTCAATGCCCCAAGTGACGGAGATGGAGACTTGCCCCTGGTTACTCTGCACTTCCTCAGAGATTTCTTGAAATCTTGACTAGACTGCCCCAGGTGTGCTGGATAGTGACATGTCAAGTCCCGTTGTTGATAGGAGATTTTTCAATGGAAGTGTCATCCTTTTTGAAGTGATTTTGTTCACTGAGAGGGCTTTCGTTCATCGGATATTCGTTGTGTGAATTTCTCCGCTGTCAAACAAATAGCCAAATGCAAACAATGATATTCAAATAATGCAAAGTTTATGCTTGTCTCGAAGTTTTGAAAAATGCGTTTTTTAGCAGAAAACTTTTTATAAGACAAATTCATCACAAGATTTAGGGCAAAGCCTTACAGGAGTCAGGATGCCTTTTGTAACAGTATGCTTTTGAACTAACCCATGCTTCAATTAGGACTTTTGAAGGGTTGTAACGTGGATTGGTTCACGGTTTAAGAAACAAAGGATAAAGGCTCAAAGTATATTTGTATCCACCTGCTCTTCGTGATGTTCTTCAATCCTAAACTCAGTTAATTGTGCGTCGAACCCTATTCGAATTTGGAATGATGTTTTGGTGATGGTTAACACAAGTTGGATTTTTGAAGGCAGTCATCATTTTTTTTGCAACATTTTTCATGTTGTCGAGGATTTGTAATGACCTCGTTCTTTTGATTTATTATCCCTAATTTTTGCCTGACTGTTCTTGTTTTTGAGATTACAGTCAGCGGGATGCCCCAAATTTCTTGAGCCTCCTTTATAGGTTTTGGCTCAGTGGGCTTTTCTCTTTTGAGAGATTGACTGCCTATGAGATAAGGAACCACCACTGTCTTTTGATTCCAGAGGAATGCTTTTGATGTCGTTCGTTGTATTATGAACTGATAGTTTTGCGACCTCAATGCGCATCTTTTGAATTAACAGAGAGACTACCCTGCCCCAAGTTTAAATTAAAGGTTTCAATTTGTGTTTAAAACAGAAAACTCCTACTTCTTTGGCTCGAAGGAGTTGACTAGGGATTATCTTCCTTATAACTCCAGTGTTTAGGATTTGAAAGAAACGCATGTACATCGTCAGCAAGGTCTGTCCAAAAGCATATTGTATGAGATTATGGCATTGTTTCGTCATCCTCCCTCTAAAGGCTTGTAACTTTTAGCAAGAGTTGAATGTCATAAAGTGAGTAAAAAGCATAGTTTAAATGTAATTAAAATGATTGGATCAAATCAAGACAAACATATGCAATGCATTAATGAAACAAAGTTTTGCATTAATAGATAATTGTTTGAATAACAAAGAGATTACAACTTGAAAATTCAAATGAACAAAAGCTTTCAATGATTCATCATAGGAGCAGTGATTATGTTTTGAGTCTTCGGAGGGTCAAACTTGATCTCCTTGGCATCAATCATATCTTGGACCTTGTTCTTCAGAGACCAACAATTGTTTGTGTCATGTCCCGGACTGTCAGAGTGGTATGCACACCTTTCATTGGGATGATAGGTAGGAGCGGAAGTATTTGGGTTCCAGAGAGGAGCCTTTAACGTAATCAGCTCTGCCTTCAACATGTGTTGTAGCACTTGACCCAGTGACATGTTGATCTTAGTTAATTGTCTTTTAGGCGTGACCTCGTTACGCTGATGCCCCTGTCTTTGTTGAGCAGGCGTAGGATAAGAGATCAACATTTCTCCTACGTATTGGTCATGACGACCCTTTTGACCATACACAGTGTTGGACTCTTTCTTCCCATTGTAGGGCTTTTTCTGAGCATCAGAAGGTGTAGCTTCTTGAATCTTCCCACTTTTGATGCCAGCTTCGACCCTTTCGCCGGTCAGTATTAGCTCGGTGAACCCGGCTGAAGAGCTTTCGATCAAGTGGTTAAAGAATGGACCAAACAGGGTCCCCAAAAACATATCAACAAGTTCACGATCAGCTAAAGGTGGTTGCACCCTTCCAGCAAGGTCTCTCCATTTTTGAGCATACTCTTTAAATCCTTCACCCGTCCCTATTGACATACCCTGGAGTTGGGTACGCGTAGGAGCGAGTTCGGAGTTATACCGATACTGCCTATAGAACGCAGTAGCCAAATCCTCCTAGCTGTGGATACTGGCTCCGTCCAACTGATAGAACCACTCAAGCTGAGTCCCTGAAAGACTGTCTTGAAAGAAATGGATCCACAAGTTCTTATCAGCAGTGTAAGGCTGAATCTTTCTTACATATGACCGGGGTGCAGCTTTGGACAGGAAGCTCCGTCATACTTGGCAAAGGCAGGTGCCTTGAATTTATGGGGAATCACCACCCAATAGGATAGACCTAGATCTCCGAAGTCCAGACCGGGCACCTTCTGTATCTCCATAGCGCTCAAACGGTCTTCCAGCTGTTTGTACTTATCCTCAGCATGAGGATACTGTTCTTCATCATAGTCTGTCTCGTTGTCGGAGACCATAGGGCTAGGGGACCTCCTTTCTTGTGGACTATCTTTCCCTCCAGATGAGGTGGTCATATCAACTTCATTCTAAGCCCGTTTCCAAACCTGCGTCCAGTGTTGAACAGGATGGTCCTCTTTTTCTTCTTCTTTTTCTCCTTCAGAATCAAAGTCTTCAGGTCCTGCTGACCCTTAGCTAGATTCATGAACAACTCTTGAAATTGGGAATTCTGGGCCTGGAGGGCCTTGATAGCTTGCCCGGTTGAAGGTTCAGTAGACATGATGATTGCTGAAATAAACAGCGAAGAAGATAAGAGACCTATAATGGGAGACCTGTTATGCAATGATATGTATGATATATGTATGCAATGTTTTCAAGGATCTCGCGGGGTAAACAAGAAACTGTTAGAATCTGAATCGGGTAGCTTGATTGAAGGAACTTCATGTTGCTGAGAGTCCTTCTTCAAGAGTCAAGCTCACCATATCGAGTGGGTCATAGCCCCTGACTCAAGTTATCGTGTTTTAATTTCTAAACAACCTTGGCTAGAGGAAAATAAATTCCCTTTGCCCCTTGTTGGATATTTGATTTACCATAACCTGCATCACAAGCCCTTGAGATCCTTGAAATGGTTAAGGAAATGTTAAGGCATGATGTTATGATGTGTATGATATGCGTTTAAGCAAAAGTGTGAAGTGATGTAAGTAAACCCTACAATAAATCCAAATTATCGGATAAGGACTGTAAACAAAACCTGCAAGGAACTCATGTTGTCAGATAACAAGAATGTGCAAGTAGTTCAAGTTTGAAGGCACACAAGTCACACAAATAGCCTTAAGTTTAGGCTGGCATGGAGTTTAGGTATTACCCTCTTTCAGTTTCAGTTGGTTCAAAACCTGTCCTATAAATAGTAACCGGGTTCTAAGGAGCTCAATATCATTGGATTGTTTTCTACGTTCATCGTTTTGGTTTAGCCACTTAACTAGCGACCAAAATATTCCAAGAAAACAATCCTCAATGAGTGTAGTATCGAGTATCTACCAACTTCGGACTGCACCAAAGTCGGTTATCTCACTACCTCTAAAAAAGGCCAAGATGGTCAAGTAAGGTTCTAATTCATTAGTGCTTAGTGACATCACTCAGCGGCCCCGTATTCTCTTTGATTGACTCAAAGGCTACCGGTACTCACAAATATGTCGCACTAATATAGCTATTGCTTCAACCGTGTCGGTATACCCCGCACAGTTTCCACAACGTATTGCTATCTATGAATGTTTCCCAAATCCGGGAGGAGGATTTCAAACCCAAACAATAGAACCAAGTGTAAAGCAAACAAAGCAATCAAGGTAAGCAAGTAAAGGTGATCTAAACCCTAAGGTAACACCACTTTTAAAGGAATCCCCAACAGAGTCGCCCGTTCTGTGATCGGTGGGAATGAGAACTGACTGTTTTGGAATGCTGGTTCGCGTTTGCGTTTGTTTTTGCAAAATGTCGCGGTAAGCAAGAGTCGCCACCGTCTTTTATTTTATCCAACAAATAAAGGACAAAAGCACAGAAAAATTCCTTTTCGAGATATTTCTCGGGTTCGGGAGGTAGATTATAGAAAGGGAAGGTGTTAGCAACCTTTCTATCCGTGGTTATCCACGGGCTCTTAGGTACTTGCTCACTGTGTTTTCAAAAGTTTGCTTTTCTTTGTGTTAGTGGGTTTGAAAAGAGTTTTTGTTTTAAAAGGGGTGTAAGTTCGAAAAGTTTTGTTTTGTTTTTAAAGGAGCAAGTACTTAAGAACCTCTACCTACTCAAAAAGGAATTAAACTGTGCAAATGTCCTTTAGATAGTGCTATCCCACTATTGAGGAGTAGGTAGCACCGTCGTTGGAGCTTTTCGGGTCAATTCGATTAAGGGACGTGTGGTCACTAAAGCAATGTTAGGATGCCTTAGTGGTAACCCTAATGTCTTAGATCATTTTATCCGAGGCAACCGTTTCGAGGCAACTTATGATCTTTGGACAAGAGGGCGACCTCTAAAACATCCTATACTCAATAACCATGTTCGAGGCAACCAAGTGAGGTGTACCCTAAGAGTGGCATGTGCGATTGTATTGTTTTTTAGTTATATTATCTTTGTATATTTAGGTGTTCTACCGTTTGTTTTCAGATCTTGTCATACAATCCTAGTTAGCATACATCTAAGCAGTTAATATATGTATAGGAATTTAAAGTGCGGGAATTGTAAATCCTACGCTATTACAAGGCTTCGGGGAGGGGGATTATTTACATGTCCAAAATTGGGGGAATAAAGCAGTAAAGTGTAAAAGTCTTAGTTAAACTATCACAAGCTAGTAGGCAGTTACAATAAAATAAACGCGCGCGAATCTGAAAATAACCTCTAAAAATCCTAAGAATAAAATCTTTTTGTTGTTTTATTTTATTTTGGGAAAATGATCTAAATCTTCTTAATTTGAGTTTTGAGAAAATGTTAAGATAATTAAATGATTAATTAACAAAGTTAATTTAATAGAAAAACTAGCCTAATCTTTTTGTGGTTTTTTTTAATTGGTTTTATGTTGATTAAAAAAAAGAAATAAAATAGTCAAAACAAAGATGAAATCGAAGGAACAGGCAGTAAATCAAGAAAGGTATAATTCTGGAGGCCTGGATCGAAAGAGGTGTAGGCTATCTTTCGATCCAGTGAAGAGGCTTGATCGAAGGTGCATGAGGGGCTGCACTTTGGGGGTGTTCGATCTGGATATGTCATCCTTCGATCTGGGAACCCTGGATCCAGTTTGAAGCTAAGCTGCTAAGCTTCGAAGCTCTGAACAAGATTTTGAGAAGATATTTCCTGCAAAACGAGACAAATGTTAAAGATCCAGGGGGGACTTTACCCCCTGATTTGAATCTCCTCCCAATTCGAATCCTTCCTCAATTTGAATCTGCTGAATCTGGGTCTGGGTTTGTTTTATCCTGAGATTTGAAGGAGAAACTTAGATCGTGCCCAAGCAATGGCACGATCTCATCTTTGCGCTTTATCTTACATGCAACATAATCAGTAATAACAAGAATACATATGCAATGTGTATTTAAATGTCATGAAGGTGAAATTTTGGTTTTGCAAACCCTTACCAATTAAAGATGTATGATATGTGGCTCTGGGTGTGGAGATGTTTGCTGAATGGCTGCTTTGGCTTGGATTACTTATGAAAATGTTGATAACCTTTGGTGAGTTTGTGGGCAGCGTATCTCCAAATCCTCGTCTCTTTCTTTTTCTCCTTTTTTTTCGTTTTTCCCTCTTTTGTAATGTGTCACTGGCCTCGTATTTATAGGAGTGTGGGGGTGCACGAAAATGGCAAGGGACAGCCATTTAACCATGCCTTTAAAGCCATGAGACAAGAATCAGACATATTAAAAGATTTCCTTTTTTGAAATATTCATGTCTCTTTGGAATCTTGAATGAACCTGGACACCTTTGATTTTTGAATGCCTTCAGGCCCTGCTCTTCGATTGGTATTGATTTTCCTCCTTCGAATGGATTTCTTATGTACCCTTCGAATGGGCCTTTTGAATATTCTTCGAATTGACCCTTTGAATGCTTCTTCAAATGGACCTTTACATGTTCTTCGAATGAGTCATTTACATGTTCTTCGAATGAGCCTCTTGCCTGGTGTGCTGGAAAGTTGAGGGGCCTTTTCCTTTGTGAATCGAAACAAACTTATAGGAGACTCTTGCCTCGTAAGTCGAAGGTAAGCCTGAAGTAGTTAATGCATAGTCGAAGCATTGTGAATTTGACTTGATCGAAGGGGGGTCCAACGCTCAATCGAAGACTTGTAGACCAAAGCTTGATCGAAGGGTTCCAAACACCTAATCGAAGCTTACTAATCAAAGCCTGATCGAAGAGTGCCAAATGCCCAATTGAAGACTGGTGAGTCAAGCCTGTATCGAAGGATTTTGGATGCCCAATCGAAGACTTTTTCCCAGATGCCAATCTAAAAACACTTTGTTCATCTTCGAAAAAAACTTTATTTTCGTTAGGCAAGTGTTTGTGACCAACCATGTAAGGGAGGATCTTTGAAAACATGAGAGGGAAAATTTTGGGGTACAACACTGTGATACGGTGGCAGAACCGACTGTTTTGAAAATGCTGGTTTGTGTTTTGCGTTTTGTGTTTGCAAAATGTCGCAGTAAGCAAGAGTCGCCACCGACTTTTATTTCATCCAATCGGAAAGGAAAAAAGTACAGAAAAATCCTTTTTCGAGATTTTGAGTACGGGGGGTAGATTATAGAAAGGGAAGGTGTTAGCACCCTTTCTATCCATGGTTTTCCATGGGCTCTTAGGTACTTGCTCATCTTTAAAATTGCTTGCGTACGTGCTTTGTTTTGAAAAGTTTGACTTCGTGATAACCCTTCTATCAGTCCTCAAAGGTGTGACAAAGTTTGTTTTGAAAATTTGTTTGAAAAGTGTAAGTGTGAAAAGTTTTTATTTGAGAAAATACCTACTAGCATCTACCTACTCGAAAAAAGATCGTTTCTATTATTGTTTCCTTTAGATAGTGCTATCCCACTATTGAGAAGTAGGTAGCACCGTCGTTGGAGTTATAAGGGTCAATTCGTAAGGGACGTACAATCACTAAAGCAATGTTAAGACACCTTAGTAATTACCCTAAACTCTTAAGATCATATTCAAAGCAACATTTCCGAGGAAACATTTCCGAGGCAACATTTCCGAGGCAACATTTCCGAACGGGACACTTGATCTTTGTTAGACAGGAGGGCAACCACTAAGACACCTTATGCTTAATGATCGTTTACCGAAGGCAACCGAAGTGAGGGTATACCCTAAGAGTGATATGTGCGATTGATTAATTTCAGTGATTTATCTTTGCACATTAGGGTTTTTCTAACTGGATTAATTCGCCCTACATCTTGTCATACAATCCTATTATCATACATCTAAACAGTCAAGTATTTGCGAGAATTAAAATGCGAGAAAGTAAATCTACGCTATTACAAGGCTTCGGGGAGGGAGATTAATTACATAGCCAAAAACCCGGAAGAAGAAAAAACGATAAATAAAAGCCCTAGATTAAACTGTTACGAACCATGAACAGTTACAATAATATTGTCAAAAATAAATAATCAGCGCGCGGTGAATTAAATACGAAGCGACTAGGGTTTTGACCCTTGACTGAACCTAATTGTAATTGATTAAAGTAAACATATTTTTTTGTCATTTCTTATTATTTAAGAAGGTAATGAAATAATTGAATTAAAAAAGAAAATCCTAAATTTTAATTAATTTTAATTGTGAAAGAAATTAGAATTGCCTTAAATTAATTAAACTAATTAAAAAAACACATTTATTAAGAAAATAAGTCTTCTTTTTTTTATGATTTTTTTGATTGGTCCATTTTTAGAAAATAAATTTGGTGTTGATAAAAAAGAATAATTAAAGAAAAGAAATTAAAAGAGGAAAAAAATGAAATAACCCAAAGGCCCGCTGTCAGCGGTTCTGATAAGAGGATGATAGTCCAGAAGATGGTGGCCCTCAGAAGATGGGGACACTGGGCTTGCTCCTGGCTGGTGGATCCAGCAGATTATGACCCTCAGAAGATGGGGCGCGCTGGATCTAGCTCTGACTGATGGATCTAGAGGATAATTCCCAGAGGATGCTTGATCTGGTCCTGGTTGATAGGTCTATAAGAAGATGGCTAGAAGATGCTTGATCTGGTCCTGGTTGATGAAACCAGAAGATGACCCTTAGAAAGTGCAGGCGCTGGATCTAGTGAAAACAAAGGGGAAAAATTCCAAAAGCTCACGCCTGGGATCGAACCCTGAATCACGAGCTTCTGACTTCCTTCTTCTGACCAACTGCGCTGGATGTTAGTTTATCAATATAATAGAAACAAACAAATAGATCAGAACTACAGGCTTCTGGCCAGAATAACATGCCAGAATTTGAACCAGCCAGTCAGGCTGTGACACGCTATCGTCTTCCTCCCTGGAACCGTCTTTTAAAACTATGAACATTTACCTACAGACATGACGCTGTAGCTATAACCCTGCGTATTTCAAAAATTGCGTACAAGCAATATAAATAAGTTTCAAGACCATGGATCAACTCGGTTTAACCCTCTGATCACAATGGTATCCTTCATTAGGGCCAATTGTTCCTACATTTAAAAGCCCTAAAGAAATAATACAAAACCTAGCTATGGCAGATGTTCACACAAGCATTAGAAATATAATTAAATGGTATCAAAAGCTTGCAAACTCAAAGACAAACGCGAATATATCATTAGAATATGCAATGGATGAGTGAATCAATAATGCTGAATTCGAAATTGGAAGCATGTCGTGATACCTGTATCCTACAATTCCAAGCGTGAGGAAGCCTGCAAATGGGTGAGATTCCTTCTGGAGATGTCCAACAATCAACTGGTAATCTGAGAACGACACGAATTGGCCTCTAGTACAGGAATTGGATCACCACTTTTCTTGCAATTTTTGAGTTTTTCTTTTATCTCTGCACGGCTGCCTCTAACCTCCTCCCTGGTTTGCCTTTGTTCACTATCTATAATAGAGTGCAATAGGGTAAAAATTTGCATCAAATCTTTGCCATTTATGAAGATTGACCATTGATTTATTCCTTGCATCAAATCTTTCTGAAACAAGCATTTTCAATCTTTTTCTATCCACATGAAGCCTTGCACGATTTGATCTTGCCACCAGTTGTATAATAACTCTAATCATGCAAAAAATCTCAAGGTTTAATTGATTTTTGATATTTTCATTATTTTATATTGATTTTATTTGATTTAAATGAAATAAAATAAAAAATAAATAATAAAAATAAAAGAATGACAAGTGGAAGGACTCATGGGTCGTGGATCACATTACAAACTCAGTGCAAGCATAAAACGTTAGGCCCATTTAGCAAAAAAATGCAATTTTGGACACATTTGATTTTTGGCAATTTTGCAAAAAGGGTCAACTTGGACAATGCATAACTCTCCCAGTTTTGACCCTAGAGAGGTGTTCTTGAACTTTTTAGAAATCTTAGGATGTCCTCTAAGCAACCCTTTTTGTTTCATCTCAATTGAGTCTTCCATGTTCATGTATGAAACTTTGACCCAAAAGGTGTTTTTGTTGACTTTTCAAAATGACCTATAATGTCAAAATTCATATCTTCTTGTGAGTGCATATTTTGAACTTGGGATATGAAGATGAATTGTAGGTAATTACATCCTCTTAAAAATGAGCTTTGGATAGGTCATTTTTGATAAAGTATGAGAAAGTTATGCTTGGTCAAAGTTGAGTAGACTTTTCCTACAAAAGCCTAATTTAGCAATTTTTGGGTTTTGATGAATTGTGAGCAATCCTTGATGAATCATGATCAAACCTTTATCAAATGATGAATGATACTTCAAAATTAGGATTTTTATAAAAAATCTTGAAGTTTGACTATATGTGGGCCACAGTTGACTTTTGACCTAACACAATCGATTTCTAGGTATTTAAGCAATTAACCGAGCAAACTTCTTCTGCAAGGCTTGAAACTTGACATGGATGATCCTGGGAACCTATTAGGACAATGTTGAGCATTTTGGATCCTTTGGACTTAAGCATCTTGATGAAAAATGAAACCCTAATTTGAGGTAGACTGTCTTAGGAGAGGGTTTGTCTGGTCAACTTTTGAACTTCCTTGAGCAATTTGGGACCTCACTTGCCATGTGTTGAGAAATATGGGAGGGAAAATTTTGGGGTACAACAGCTGACCCTATTCAATCTTCTTACACCTGAGGATGTAGATTGGCTCGTCTGCCTTTCGTGATCTGAAGGTGGAAGATGATTGAACACTAGAGGGCCCATAAATTTGCACTCACATGAAGTGATACTTGATTTGCGATATTGGGAATGGGCTTATAGATTCCATTTGGAAGTCGATGCCGGAAGATGGGCTTAAAGATGCCATCCGAAGAGGTGTCGATCGCATAAGAGATTCCTTTGCGAGATCCTGTATACCCGTTGTTAAGGAGGACTTCATTGGGGAATGTTGGTCTCTGTCTTGAGAATAATAGAGTTTTAGGAGCTTCAGTTGTTCGTTACTCTAGTGGGGACTAATTCCGGATTTGGGAAGCGAAAGTGGACTGTGTGTTTGGTCGGGGTATATGTCGTACCGCGACTTTCTGGGGAAATATGAAATCCATTTTGTTTGATCGGGTCTCGGTCTTACAGTGTTGTGGACTGTTATCTGGATGGTAGGGCTGTGAGAAGGAACCTGGATAGTAGGGTTACTTCGATATGAAATCCTGGATAGTAGGGCTGTGATAAGGAACCTGGGTAGTAGGGTTACTTCGATATGAAAGCCTGGATAGTAGGGCTGTAAGAAGGAACCTGGATAGTAGGGTTACTTCGATATGAAAGCCTGGATAGTAGGGATGTGAGAAGGAACCTGGGTAGTAGGGTTACTTCGATATGAAAGCCTGGATAGTAGGGCTGTGAGAAGGAACTTGGATAGTAGGGTTACTTCGATATGAAAGCCTGCCTAGTAGGGCTGTGAGAAGAAACCTGGGTAGTAGGGTTACTTCGATATGAAAGCCTGGATAGTAGGGTTGTCAGAAGGAACCTGGATACTAGGGTTACTTCGATATGAAAGCCTGGATAATAGGGTTGTGAGAAGGAACCTGGGTAGTAGGGTTACCTTGATATGAAAGTCTGGATAGTAGGGCTGTGAGAAATAACCTGGATAGTAGGGTTACTTCGATATGAAAGCCTAGATAGTAGGGTTGTGAGAAGGAACCTGGAGAGTAGGGTTACCTTGATATGAAATCCTCGATAGTAGGGCTGTAAGAAGGAACCTGGATAGTAGAGTTACTTCGATATGAAAGCCTGGATAGTAGGGCTGTGAGAAGGATCCTGGATAGTAGGGTTACCTTGATATGAAAGCCTGGATATTAGGGCTGTGAGAAGGAACCTGGATAGTAGGGTTACCTTGATATGAAAGCCTGGATAATAGGGCTGTGAGAAGGAACCTGGATGGTAGGGTTACCTCGATATGAAACCCTGGATAGTAGGGCTGTGAGAAGGAACCTAGATAGTAGGGTTACTTCGATATGAAAGCCTGGATAGTAGGGCTGTGAGAAGGAACCTGGATAGTAGGGTTACCTTGATATGAAATCCTGGATAGTAGGGCTGTGAGAAGGAACCTGGATAGTAGGGTTACTTCGATATGAAAGCCTGGATAGTAGGGCTGCTTTTGTTGCGCCGATGATTACTATGTTTTAGCTTCGAGTGTTGATCATGGGCTTGCTGGAAATTGTTGATAATAATGTCTTTCCTGAAATAAATACAGGGTTAGTCATATGTGATGCATGAGATGCATTGTGTTTTGACGTTCTCAAAATAAATGAGACCATGTTATATGTGGTGTATGCATATGTCATGATGTATGAACATGAAATGCTGACGTGATAATCGGAATCGGGGGAGATAAATCCCTGATTGCCATGAAAACCATAGCTTCTCCACCTTTATTGGGGATGGTGAAAAAAGATGACCGTGCTGGGGATTTGCCCCTTGGTTGGTAAATATTCTGCCGGACGAGACTCTATCTGAGGATGACTCTGTGGGGAATAACTCTGTTGGAGAGGAGATACTCTGTTGATAGGTATGCTGACTTGGAGAAATCAATCAGCTGTGGATGAACTTCCATTGCGAGTGGTAATGAATTTTTTTAGAGACTGAATTCCTACTTGTGAGAGAAATAAACTCTGCTTGGGGAAAAATTTATTGACTCACTTGCGATTGTGAGCCTTAGCTGGGGAGAGTTATGCCCTATTGGGAAAGTTAACACCACTGTCTTTGGATACTTCTTACCCCGCGGAGAGTGTATGTACCACTTCTCATGTTCTACAGTTGGTTCTATCCCTGTACCTGATGGGCAGAGTAACTGTAAGGCTTGGACATTTCTTGTTTGTCCCTATTCCTAGAATTATGAGTAATCGTCTTTTGTTTCTTATGTAAATATTTATGAGCAACAATTATTTTCAAATGCATATATCAAAAATTAATCATTAGACATTCTTGCAAAACAAAACTGAAAAAGAAAAAACAAGTTTGAAATTTCTTGTGAAAATGAATTGTATTGATTTTTGAAGTTGTCCTGTAATAGGCGTTTTGTACAAGAGGCTAACGTCCTAGTAAGAGAACGCCGCCGAAAGATAGAAATTATACAGTTTGTGAAAAAGAAAGAAAAACAACTATGTGAAACAATTCCATTGGGTTCCAACTCTGCTATTGCCTTTATATCTTCAAGCATCTCATCACTTTGCCGCTTGGTTGAAGGTGGATCAGATTGATTGGCGCCATCCGAGCTTGATAGTTGATACCGAAGTCTGGTTACAAGATGATCCAACGAGACATAGTGTTACGCTTCAATCCCTAATTTTTTCCTGGACCTCCCTTTTGGGTTTTCAATCCACTGCGATACCCTTTTTTGCCCAAGCCGCTTTTTCAGGTTTTCGACTTACCGGGTGTACAGTTTTTTCATTTTCATCCCTTACTTTTTCCCGAACCCTTTTGGTTCGCCAGGAAGCCCTTATTTTCGCCTAGGCCAGTCAACCTAGAGGGTCTTTGATTAGGCGTAGTATCTTTTCACTATGTCTGCATTGACAGGGTGAGGAAGGTCGTCACCATCGATGGTGGTTAGAATTATAGCTCCTCCCGAGAAAATGTTCTTAACCACAAATGGCCCTTCGTACATGGGGGTCCATTTGCCCCTGGGATCACCTTGTGGCAGTATGATGCGTTTGATCACCAGATACCCGACTTTATATTCTTGACGTATGACTTTCTTGTTAAAAGCCTTAATCATTCGCTTTTGATACGTCTGACCATGACATATAGCAATAAGTCTCTTTTCATCAATTAGATTCAGCTGATCAAGTCGGGTATGGATCCAGTCGTCTTCGCTCAAACCCGCATCTGTCATAATCCTGAGAGAGGGTATCTGGACTTTGATGGGTAGGACTTCCTCCATGCCATAAACCAGAGAGTAGGGTGTTGCCCATGTCGACGTCTGTGCTGAGGTGTGGTACCCATGAAGAGAGAATGGTAACATCTTGTGCCAGTCTTTATATGTCACATCCATCTTCTGCACAATCTTCTTGATGTTCTTGTTAGCTGCTTCAACAGCCCCATTCATCTTCGGTCGGTAGGGAGAAGAATTATGATGTTGTATCTTGAACTGTTTTCAGAGCTCGATGACCATTGTATTGTTGAGATTTGTACCATTGTCCGTAATGATCCTCTCTTGTACACCATATCGATAGATCATATTTTGTCAGATAAATCGCGCCACGGCGTTTTTGGTTACTGTAGCAAAGGAAGTTGCCTCGACCCACTTCATGAAATAATCATTTGCTACTAGAATGAAGCGACGCCCGTTAGACGCAGTAGGTCTGATCTCGTTGATCATTTCGATGCCCCATATTGCAAAGGGCCAAGGAGATGTCAAGACATTCAAAGGGACTGGCGGTACATGCAACTTATCAGCATAGACTTGGCACTTGTGACAGGTTCGAGAATGCTGATAACAATCAGCTTCCATAGTGGACCAATAATATCCAGCCCGTAAGATTTTCTTCGCCATGGTATGTCCACTGGAATGAGTTCCAAAGGTGCCTTCATGTAATTCAGTCATGATCCTTTCTGCCTCGCTCTTGTCCACACATCGCAGCAAGGTTGAATCATGGTTACGCTTATAGAGGATTCCATTACTAATGAAGAACTTCGTAGCGAATCTTCTCAGAAACTTCTTATCATTAACAGATGCCCCCTCGGGGTATTCTTGAGCCTCAAGATACCTCTTTACCTCGTGAAACCAGGGTTTGTCTGCTACCTCTTCGGTGTCGATCTCACAGCAGTGTACGGGTTCATCCAGCCTCTCAATGGTAATCTGGGGAGCTTCATTGTCCCACCTAACCTTGAACATAGAAGACATGGTAGCTAGCGCGCTCGCCAACTAGTTCTCTTCTTGCAGAAAATGTTCAAAGGTTCTTTCCTCAAAGTGTGGGAGCAACGTCAGTACATACTCTTTGTAAGGAATGTGATTCGGGTGCTTCGTATCCCACTCGCCTTTGATTTGACTGATCACTAGAGCAGAATCTCCGAATACACTCAAGAACTTAATCCTCGGGTCAATAGCAGCTCGAAGACCCATGATACACGCTTCATACTCCACCATATTGTTGGTGCAGTTAAAACATAATCGGGCGATGAACGGAGTATGACAACCCTCAGGAGATATGATTACAGCGCAAATGCCATTACCCAATGTGTTCGAGGCTCCATCAAAATACATAGACCATAGGGATCCCTCTTCGGGTCCTTCACTCGGTCCAGGTTTTTCGCAGTCGGTCACCAACATGATATTCTCATCCGGGAACTCGAAATTCATGGATTGGTAGTCATCCACGGCCTGATGCGCCAAATGATCCGCCAATACACCCCCTTGATTGCTTTTTGGGTTGTGTATTGGATGTCATACTCGGTTAGGATCATCTGCCATCTCGTTATTCTTCCGGACAAGGCAGGCTTTTCGAAGATATACTTGATTGGATCCATTTTTGATATCAACAAAGTGGTGTGAGTCAGCATATACTGTCTCAGCCGGCGAGCAACCCATGCCAAAGCACAACAAGTTTTCTCGAGCAATGAGTATCGGGTCTCACAGTCGGTAAAATTTTTGCTAAGGTAGTAAATAGCATGCTCTTTTCGGCCAGACTAGTCATGCTGCCCCAGCACACACCCCATTGAACCTCCTAGCACTGTCAAGTATAAAATCAAAGGTCTTCCTTCAACTGGAGGCATCAGAATTGGTGGTTCTTGAATTTATTCCTTGATTCTTTCGAAAGTGGTCTGGCATTCATCATTCCACTTTACCACTTGATCTTTCTTCAGAAGCTTGAAGATTGGCTCACAAGTAGCAGTCAAATGTGAAATGAATCTAGCAATGTAGTTCAGACGTCCCAAAAAGCCTCTAACTTCCTTCTTTGTGCGAGGAGCTGACATCTCTTGTATGGCTTTTACTTTTGCGGGGTCTACTTGAATACCTTTGTCACTGACAACGAAACCCAGAAGCTTACCAAACCTTACCCCGAAGGTACACTTGCTCGGATTCAACCTCAGCTTGTACGTCTTTAACCTGTCGAACAGTTTCTGGAGATGATCAAGGTGCTCTTCCTCAGTCTGGGACCTAGCTATCATGTCATCAACATAAACCTCGATCTCATGGTGAATCATGTCGTGGAACAAAGCAACCATGGCACACTGATAAGTTGCCCCAGAATTCTTCAACCTAAAAGGCATTACCTTGTAACAGAAGGTGCCCCACTGTGTAACGAAGGTTGTCTTTTCCATGTCCTCAGGAGCCATCTTGATCTGGTTGTAGCCAGAAAAACCATCCATGAAGAAGAAGATCTTATGTTGCGCGGTGTTGTCGACCAGAACATCGATGTGAGGAAGTGGGAAGTCATCCTTGGGGCTTGCCCTGTTCAGATCTCTATAGTCCACACACATCCGTACCTTACCATCCTTCTTAGGCACCGGAACAACGTTGGCAACCCACTGCGGATAAGAAGTGACAGCTAAAAATCCCGCATCGAACTGTTTCATTACCTCTGCCTTGATTTTCTCTGACATTTCCGGGCGCATACGGCGGACCTTCCGCTTTACCGAAGGGCAGTCTTCTTTAGTCGGCAGGCGATGTACCACAATATCAGTGTCCAAACCAGGCATATCTTCATAGGACCATACGAAGATCTCAACATAGTCGCATAGCATCTGCATTAACCATTGTTTGACACTAGGCTCCAGATTCGCACCTATTTTAACCTCTTTCATGTCTTCCTCTATACCCAAATACACTGACTCAATTGGCTCTTCATGAGGCTGTATGGCCCTTTCTTCCTGCTGTAACAACCTAGCAAGTTCTCCAAGAACCTCACAATCATCCTCACCTTCGTCCTCGGGTTGGTTGATCGTATTTTTGAAGTCATACCTGGCAGTAGCAGAGTTGTTATCAATGGGATCCATAGTGGATATGGATCTGCATTATGATACGTGAGTGTGTGTAAGAGAATAGCTGTTTTGATAAAGTGAGAGACAAAAGAAAAGCAAAGAGGGCAAAATTTGTAATGCAAGCAACGTCCAATGCTTTATTAATGATATATGAAATGACAAATAATAAGCCCTCACAAGAAAAGCCAAGGTGCCTCGGGCAAGGCACCAGGTCGTAAAGTTTCCAATTGTTTATTACAAATCTTAAAACAAAAGTCAATTACTGCGGAATAAAAGAAACAAGTATGATGTCCTTCATCGTCCAGTTATTCAATCCTCCATTGGTTGTTGGGTAGATCGAGCTGTCGATATCTGAATCTTCTTCACCATCTTCAATTGCATTAACTCCCTGGTTGCTGATGTGCAGAGGAGGTCTTCCAATCCATGCACGCCTAACAACCCTTTGAACCCCTGTAGTAAAGCCCAAATCAAATTTGTCAATTTTGTGCGTGAAATCGGGGAGCTGACCCCAATTGGTACACCTACCTTCTTTAATTACAGCCCTGGAATCCTTGAGAGAAGCCATCTTTAGCGGAGGTTTGTTGGTAGCAACTTCAGTTGATGCCAAAGTCTGAGGGACCTCTTCGAAATTTTGACAAGGCATTTCTATGAATTCCCCGTCCATCTCCACGTAGCAGAAAGAATTGAGATGACTCACCATATACTCTTCTTCACCTTGTACCGTGACAATTTTTCCCTTCACCGATTATTTCAGCATTTGATGGAGCATAGAAGTCACTGCACCAGCCTTATGAATCCAAGGACGACCCAGCAAGCAAGAATATGATGGTCTGATATCCATCACATAGAAAGTGGACCCAAAAGTCTGAGTGCTAACTTTAACAGGGATGTCCACCTCCCCGTGCACCATTCTCTTTGACCCGTCGAAATCCCTGACCATAATATTGCTCGGCTTTAGAATCTAACCTTCATAGTCCAGACAGTCTAATGCTTTCTTTGGCAGAATATTCAATGAGGACCCGTTATCCACCAGTACATGGGCCATAGTGGTGCCTCTGCACTCGATCGAGACATGCAGAGCATCATTATGATTTCTCCCTTTTGGTGTTAGATCTGCATCTGAGAAACCAAACCCATTGTCGGCAGTCAGGCTAGCTATGCAATCTTTGAATTGATCGGCTGACGTTTCCTGCGGTACATGCGCAGTTTTGAGGAATGCAATTAAAGCCTTTGCATGGGCTTCAGAACACAACAACAAGGACAACATGGAGATTTTTGACGGGGTCTGCCCCAGCTGCTCGACTATGTTGTAGTCGCTCTTCTTGATAATCTTCAAAATTTCCTCTATTTCTTATTTAGAAGTTTCTACAATGATCTTCTTATGCGCCTCCGTCCGGGCAGGCTCACCTGTGCTTTCTTTGCCCCGAGTCCTAGACGACTCGGCGACAATGGTGATAACTGGAATAGGAAATGGGATAGTAGTTGATGTACTAGAAGATGAAATGACAATAAGTTTGTGGATAGTTGGAGGGGAGATCTCGGGAGAAAAGAGTCTTCCACTTCTGGTGACCTTATTGGTCCCGACAATATTACTGATATCCGTATCAGCTTCTTCAGCCCTCAGATCTTGTTTAACACCATGGTAATATACATCATCACCGTAATGCCATGGGATAACCTTATCTGAGGTATATGGGATGGGACCCAGAGCGGTGATTATTAACGGAGCAATTCTTAGAACGGGTGTAACCCTAACAGGTTTTCTCGAGGAAACCATGGAAGGGTTGGAGGAAATGGTGATAATGGCAACATCTTCAAACGGAATCATAGTCTTCTCAAACAAAATTTCCTTATTATCCATCAGGCGTTGAACACCTGACTTCAATAAACAGCAACCGGAAGGCAGAATTGAACACATGTGGCAACCTTCACCATAACCCGGAAGCAAATCGGCCAACAACAAATTCTTCTTAACCATCATCAAAGGAGTAGAGATCTCCTCCATAGAGGTTACAAACATATCGGTGTCCTCCACATTGACTCCACGACCATGTTTGGGCATAGGAGCGGTTATAACGTTTGGCTTTTCCGGAGCATCAAACTCAATCTCTTTAGCTTCCAGTAAATCTTGTACTTTATTCCTAAGAGCCCATCAATCGTTCGTGTCATGGCCAGGACTCTCTGAATGGTATGTGCACTGCGTGTTGGGATTGTATCTGGGAGAAGCAGTGTTGGGATTCTTGGGAGCCTCTTTGAAGGTTGCCAAGTTGGATTTTAACAGATGTGGCAGAACTTCAGCCAAAGTCATGTTGATGTGGGTAAACTGTCGTTGTGGTCTTTCTACCCTTTGTTGATTGTTGAATTATGGAGCAACGGTTGGTCTTGATATTACTACGGCATTTACCGCTTGCCGGTGTTCAGGTCTACTTTGGCCCCTCGGGCCGTAGACTGCACTAGATTCTTTCTTACCGGTGAAAGGCTTCTTTACTACACTTGATGAAGCATCCTTCTGTATTTTACAACTTCGAATGCCAGCTTCTACTCTCTCTCCAGTCAAAATCAACTCAGTAAACCCAGATGACGAACTGCCAATCAGATGATTGAAAAATGGACCAGATAGCGTCCCTAGAAACATGTCGACCAACTCTCTATCAGACAAAGGGGGTTGGACTCTTCCAGCTAAGTCTCTCCACTTCTGAGCATAATCCTTAAAGCCTTCACCCGCACCCATGGACATACCCTGGAGCTGAGTACGAGTGGGAGCAAGGTCGGTGTTATACTGATACTTCCTGTAAAAAGCAACGACAAGGTCTTCCTAGTTTTGGACACTGACTCCTTCCAACTGATAAAACCATTCAAGTTGAGTCCCTGACAGACTATCTTGAAAGAAATGCACCCACAAATTTCTATCAGCAGTGTGAGGTTGGATTTTTCTTACGTAAGAGCGGAGATGGAGTTTTGGACAGGATACTCCATCGTACTTGGCAAAAACCCAGAGCTTTAAACTTATGAGGGATCACCACTCCCGATACCAGTCCTAGTTCTCCGAAATCTAAACCATGGATCTTATGAATCTCCATAGCACTCAGATGGTTGAAACAACCGGCTGAAAATCATCAAAACAATGAAGTCACCATCGAACGTCTTTTATCCCACATGTAGGGAAAGGTAAACATCGAGAAAACCTGAGAAGGGAGAAGTCACGGTCTTGCGACCGAAAGATCGGGTAAGGGAGTATGTTATGCGAGGGGAAGGTATTAGCACCCCACACGCCCGTAGTACTCTACGGTATCCACTCTTGTTATCTATCTTATGGGTGTGTGTAATCTATGCTTACTGTTTATTATACTGCTGAAGGGAGAATGCATGCAAAAGAAAGGGGAAAAGGAATGTAGGGAAAATAAAATTGTGCTTGCATGGGCCCTACCCCAATGCCTACGTATCTGTTTTGAGGAATCAGAGCTACCGTAGTTCGGCTCATATGTTTTTTTGTTTGTTTACGTTTTTTACGGACGAAGTTAATTCCGCCTTCTACCGCAGCTCGACCTTTGGAGACTTATGCGTTGGCACAAAAGTAAATTAATCGTGTCCTTACCTGAAAAGGTTGTTTAGAAAAGTGCTCGAGCGCACAAATGGTTTGAGTTGGTTTGTATTTTGTTGCAGATAATGACTAGTCGACCTCAAGAGAGAGATACTAGCCATTTTTCTACTTAGCTATGAAAGGGGTCTTTGAGAATTGAACCATACCTAAACTTGAGATAAGGAACAATAAGATCGAGAAGAGACCCGCTTATCATTTCTCATACTAAGAAAAAGCATGATTCTCATCAGTAGTTTTAAAGTGTTTTGAATTTTGAAAGAAAAAAGAAGTTTTTGTTTTAAATGCGTATGCAAAAGGGGAAGAAAAGTCACACGGAGACTAGTCTATTCCTACACCTAATGTTATCATGCATTGATAGCTGTAAGATTCGGGTTCTCGAGGGAATTCTATCTAATATTAGCAAGAGGTAAAGAAATACAATAAAGTGCAAAATGAGGTGCAAAAGTGAAGTCACGATGATACCGAATGGAGGAAGTCTGTTTCCTCCTTAAAGCCACACAAGAGATAAGAAAACTCTACAAAAACTGCTTTGCGCGAGTGATCAAATAATTAACCTCCAAGCATTCTGAATCACAAAAGTTTCATCATTACTATCATGAAATCTTGACTCTTCGAAGCTACGCAAGCAAAGAGAAAATTCCACAGAAGCTGCTTCACACAAGTGACCAAACGAATAACTTTCCAAGCATCCCACATTACAAAAGATTGTTTCAATACTATCACAGAATCTTGGCTAAAAATAACAACAAAAATGATTACTAATCATGAAAAGAATAATAAAAAATTTTAATTAAAATTCTAAAGAGAAATCCTAAAGAACTCTAAAACATTCTAATATTGTTATTCATGCATTGTAAAATTTGTGTAAAGAAAATTCAAAAGACAAGCTATTAAAATTCTCAAACAAAAGAGTAAAAAATGAATCCAAGTATTTGGAACAGCTAGCCCAGTCAATACAGGCCCCCGAAGTCGTTTTTGGTCAGCTGATGGTGTGTCCCAAAAAATGATCTGTTGGGCTTGTTGTAGAAGGAAGATGCGCAGCAAGGTCCAATCAACACCAAAGTCCAGCCTATACTACTTGATCAGCCTTGTTCAATACAGGTTTTCTGTATTCATAATATTTATTTATTGAATTAAATGACAAAAATAAACAATAAATGAAATTGAGAAAAGAAAAAAATGATCTAGGGTTCAAGCATGGCGTCGTTCCGTCTTTCTTCTTCTCTTGCGGCGCCGCTAGCACAAGATCTCAGACTCTCATCTCGCCTACCGGTCACCACTGAATATCACTCCACCTCGTCTCAATTACGCGTGTGATTCGATCCACGAAGCTCTCAACATCGTTCAATTAGGAGGCCTCATACATATCACCATCTCCGATTTTCTCTTCCTTTCACTCATCTTTCTTGATCTTCTTCCATGAACGACTCTCAATCGCTGTGAATCTGATACATAGGTCGACGACAGAACGGAGCGGAGGTCTGAGGGAATCTGAAGAACTTCCAGGTATCGAGTCTTAATTTTCTTCTTCCATCTTTTCTCTCTTCGACATTTTTGTTTCTGTGTGTTGAATCATAACGGTTTGTAGTTATGTCGATGTTGCGATACCGTTGCAGTAATGTCGATGACGTTGCAAAGATGGTGATGATGCTACGATGAATATTATGGAGATGATGAAGGTTCTGTGTGTGAATGAATCTGAAAAAAGGATTGAAGAAGAGTGAAAGAGGTCGAAGATGATGAAGGGTGCAGAGGGAGTGAATTTAATAGTTTTTGGTGAGTTTCTCTATATCTAATATTCTGACTTTTTTGGGTTTTTTCAATCGAATCTCCCTGTATTCTGTGAATCCTATTATGTATATGCTGTGAAATCTATTATAGATTTTTTATAGAGTTTGTTACAGAGTTAGTTAGAGGAGGGTTAGAACTCTGTTGAGTTAGTTTTGATCTGTTAGGAATTTTGTTGGGAAGTTTATTCTGTTTTGGGCTATTGCAGTTAGAGTTTTTTATGAATTGGTTAGAAGTTTGACAGGGCTGTTAGTTGTTTGTTATTGGTTATGATTTGCAATTTTGTTTTGGCTTCTACTGGTGTATCTGGGTGGAGGACATGGAATACTTTAACAAGGTCAGCAAAATAAATCTTTCCTTTCTGCTTATTTTTCCGTCAGGTTCGATTGAATTACACATAGCCTAAAAAAATCCTGCTAATGCTTCGACGTCACTGACAGAAAAAGTTGTATCTGCTGCAAGGGTAACTGGATTATGCGGCCCGGGAAATCGTCCATTTTTGACTTAAAGTTGACACACCCCACTTTTATGAATTTCCCTTGATTACACTGATCATAGGATTAAAGTAAGATTTAATACAATGCAATCTGCGAAATCCTTCCTACAATGAGAACCAAATTCTTCAACTGAAAGAAATTCTTGTAAGAGAAATGAGTCTTGGAAGAGAATGCACTATAGTTGTTGAATTGATAATAACTGTTTTCTTTTTGTTGTATAAATGTTCAGGATTGCTTTAGATTGAAACAAGAAGATAATGAAGATGGAAGCAAACTAAGGTTGCATTTCAAACACGACAAGGCCACACATAAAGCGATGATGAGAATCAATATATGCATCTTTAAGTGTATTTCTCATTTTTGTAGTATGTTTTTGGATATTGAAAATGGTGTTGGATATTTGTAATGTATTTTGGAACTTGAATAAATGGAAGCTTTGATGAATTGTAAATTGAAAATTGGATGATGTAATTCATTTGTAACCTTGAACTTTCAAATTGATTTTGAACTTCCAAATTCCTTTCCCTTCAATATTCCCTTTAGACGCCTTTGTATGAATTAAAATAATCATGGCACGAATCCAAAATATTTGCAAGGTAATCAAAAGAGACTTGAATCTTCTTATCAAGATATATCCCCCTTGAATGATATTTGAATGAATGAATCTTCCTAGAAACCATATGAACGAATCTCTCACCCTTATCTTGAATCAATATCAAATCCGAGCATGATTAAAAGTTTTAATGAATCCAATTCAATAATCATCAGTAAGCCAAGTTACTTGTGATGTGAGGTAACAAGTATTTGAAAGAACGATGAAGTTTTGAACTCAATGGACTTACAACTTCATGCTATATACCACAACTTGCATTTTACAATCCAATCCACACTATATCTTAACTTCATGGACAACAACAATGTCTTCAGGGCGCCTCAAAGTATAGAAAGAAACATAATATGAAGCCCAATGAACCTCAGTCAATAGATACTACAAATTCAAATATAGAAGATGTGACACCCTAATCAACTTGTGTTTGATGAATTCTTAATAGAGTATGACCTTGTAGCCCGATGAAGGAAAGATCCACAACATCCATGAACAAAAAATCCTAATTCCGCACTTTCACTGCCTTGAAAAATAACCAGAAGAATCAGGCTCTATTTGAACATATACACCTTAGCCAGTTTATAAGACCCTAACCCTGAAGGTTCTCGACCCCTTGCGAAGTTATGTTGTTAGCGAATGTATGCAATAAATGACCTAATTGAAATATGTACATGAGAAAAGTGCGACAATGCGTAAACCAGATAAAAGTAGAAGGGGAGGACAAATTTGGGGTATTACAGCTTCCCCTATTTAATCGTCTTAAACCTGAAAGTACGATTGGCACATGCCTTTCAGAAGTTCAAGGTTGGAGATGATTAAATATCAATGCCAAAAATTTGTCCTGAGAGAGAGAGAGTAAGTGTTTTCTTTATTTATTTTTGTGTTATCTGCTGGGGAAAAGAAATTTTGTTTTTTCAATGAAGAGATAGAGATTGGACTTGTAACGTGGAGCAACGCCAATACAATACAAATGGTTGGTATGAAAAGACAGAGGACGAGGTCTACGGGCGACCTGCGATCCTAAGGTGACACATGAGAGTGATTTGACAGAGAACCTAGCCAAAGGGCGATCTCAGGTTCTAAGACAAAGTATATGGAAAGAACCTAGCCAATAGGCGATCTTAGGTTCGACGATGATTTGAGGGAAGAATCTAGCCAATAGGCGATCTCAGGTTCGACGAAGGAAACATGGGTAGCGACACGGATGAGCATCAAGAAAGGTTAAACACGGACGAGTGTTTGAATCAATACAGACGAGTATTGAAAGAAGATACGGACGAGTATCAAAGGTTAAACACGGACGAGTGTTTGAATCAATACGGACGAGTATTGAAAGAAGATACGGACGAGTATTAAAGGTTAAACACGGACAAGTGTTTGAATCAATATGGACGAGTATTGAAAGAAGATACGGACGAGTATCAAAGGTTAAACACGGACGAGTGTTTGAATCAATACGGACGAGTATTGAAAGAAGATACAGATGAGTATCAAAAGGTTAAACACGGACGAGTGTTCAGGAGACTGACATGGATGAGTGTTTAGGAATTAACACGGACGAGTGTTTAGGAATTGACACGACGAGTGTTTAGGAATTTACACGACGAGTGTTTAGGGAACTGATACAGACGAGTGTTGGAAGTTGACACGACGAGTGTTTAGGGAACTGATACAGACGAGTGTTGGAAGTTGACACGACGAGTGTTTAGGGAACTGACTACCAGACAAGAACTGGGTTTAGAATGATAAAGTGTATTGATTTTGCTGGGCATTGAAAAGGTGAAGGTCACCGACTGGGGACTTTGGGCATGATACCCTCCTGTAGGGACGTATTGTTGTCCTTGAATAATTCAGGTCTTTCATGTAAGGTACCTGATCTGGCTTATGCTTTGTATACATGTTTGAATTTCTTTTGCCGCAAAGATCCATTCTGATGGATCTGCTACGCGCTTTTGAGGATGAAATGTTATGCAGTGATAACTATATGCAATGCGAAGAAATAAACTTCATGGGGATAAGAGTAGGCTTGCTGGGAACCATTGCTCATCACTGGGGATGCTGATACATATCGACGCTGGAAGCCTGCAGTACCAAAGATCGCTGGGGATACTGATAAAAATTTTCTCTGGGGAGCCCTTGAAGTTCAAAGATCGTTGTTGACTCTGCTGAGGATTGAATTGCTGATGAAGCGAGTTTTTAGGTACACTGCTGGATTCTGAATCGTACCGTTTAAGGAAGAGATAATCTGACCAAAGCTCCATACATCCTGAACTGTTGAGGGGGTGATAGAAGTGAATATGTCGAAGAAAGGATACAGAACACCATGTGGGTCTCTCTGAATACTTGCCCCAAGTTTACGCAAACTGGGGAATTATCTCTTGAATTACTTGGGGATAAGAGATGGGCATGGACACTTACGAGTGCCCCAGTTTAGCTCTGTGAATGCCCCGGTTGAGCTTTGCGAATGCCCCGGTTTAGCTCTACTGGGATGTTCTCAATTAACTCCACTGAGGGTGCACTTGCGCGTGCCGAGTCAAAAGATGATTCTGGACTTTCTGAACTCACTTGGGGAATCAGATTTGAAGTTGTCAGCAGCGGATGAAGGCAGCTTCATGCGCTGGCTAGGTCAGGGTGACCGTTATGATGCTTTTAGCTTGATCATAGTATTGTGCAACATAATTGACTTGAGCAACTAAGTACGGATGAGGAATGCCCCTGTCTGGAGGATCTCTGGGAAGATCTATGTTGAATAGAATACCAGAATATTCGTGCCACAATACGATATGAGGTGGCCTGCCCCAATGTCTTGAGCTACGAAATAAACTGCTCTTGATTACAACTTTCTTGGAGAGATTTGTCGAATCTCGACGTAATTTCCCTAGGTTGAATGAATTATGAATAGATCTCTCGATGTGATAGCCTCTGATTGATCGAGCTTGAAGAGATTTATCGACGTGATAGCCTCTGATTGACAGCTTTGAGGGAATGCCCCAGATTTGGCTGAACTTGGAGAGATCGACTCTCGACTTGATTGCCCCAGATTGGATGGCTCTGCTAACTTCATCCCTGAATTGTACTCAGATTGTGAAGTACCAAGATGATTTCTCTTGACAGAATCATCGGTCAACATGCTACTGGATAAGTCATTTCTCTTGTGGCAGCTGTCTCTTGCTTCAACAGGGTATTCAAGCCTCTCTTCTCTGACAAGATTGAGCTCTTTACCGATTGTTCATTGTGTAAACTTACTTGATGTTAATCAGTTATTTTGTATGCAGAAGAATGCTTATTATGAGAATGATAATTCTAATGCAACACATATGTAAGTCTTGAAGTTTGAGAAATTTTTGAATTAAATGACGTCACAACTCTGTTGTGAACGAGTCACTAGCTAGAGAGAAACATTTGCAAATGCTTTTTTACGAAAGATAATGCAAGCATATGATGCCAAAACAGATATTGGAACGTACCTCTTAGGAGTCAGTTAAACGCTATCTCTTTGTAGCATGTTTTCGAATTGACCCATGCTTCAGTTAGGACTTTCATGGGTTGTAACGTGGCCTGGTTCGTGGTTTTTAGAAAAAAGGATTTAAGGCTCAAAATTATTTGGTGCCCACCCGTTCTCCATGATGTTCTCCATTCCTACGTTCAGTTGACCTCATACAAGCGTTCATCTCTCTAGAAGAGTTTGCGATGGTTGAGGAACCACAGTGGTTTCTTGGACACGACAGTCGCTACCTTCTTTGCCTTTGGTGTCTGATCAGATGACTTTGTTCTTTGATGAGGATTTTAGTTGGTAATCCTTTTCTCGCCTTTTAGGCTTTTCAATTTCTTTCTTGCTTTCCATAATTTTTTCTTGGACAAATTATTTTGAATTTCGATTTGAAAGTCCTGCGGGATGCCCCAATTTTTTGCCTAAGCGACTTGTTTTCAAGTTTTGACTTAGCGGGGATTTTTGTTTCTTTCTTATTCGTATTTTTTTCATTTTGAACAATTCGTTGATCTTCGCGTTGTTTTTTATTTTTCGGAAGTGATCGTGACTGTCTGAGTCTTTGATAGACGAGGGATAGTCATTGTTGTATTGTCATTTGTCGACCTCCTGATGTGCGAGAGATATCCATTGGGATATTGTTAATTGATGCACGTTGCTGATAGATGAGGGTTGACCACTATGGTTTTGACTTTCCTCAACCTTTGCTGGATAACCATTGTTGTATCCTTGGATACACACTCTTGATGAGTTCTGAATGCTTGATCAGATTAGCTGAACACTACCCGCCCCAAGGTTAAAATGAGGGTTTTTTCTGAATAGAAAAGAAACTCCTACTTCGAAGGCTCTGAGGGGTTGACGAGGGTCTATGTCCCTTATATCTCCGGTGTTTAGGAATTGAAACAACGCATGTACATCGTCAGCAGGGTCTTACTCAAAAGCGTACCAACCAGAGATTTTGCGTTTTCAGATTGTCTTCGTCCTCCTTTTAATCTTTACCTAAGCATGAGACTAGGAAATCTGGAATTAATATGTAAGTAAAACATTTAAAGAGTGATAACGAATGGATGAGTAAAAATGGAAGGAACACTTCAAGACAAGCATACTTATTGCATTGAGATTTTCGTTCAAAAATAGACAAGTTTATATATACAAGCAATGTTTAAACAAACAAGTAAGAATGCAAATGAAAATGCAGTAAAGAAACCAATGATTGCCACTATTGAGGAGACTTGACTCCGTATGGACTTGCTGATTCTGACGACTTTCTACAATCTTGATGCTCGAGTGGGCGATAGAATTCCCTTTCAGATCTGATGTGAGCATGACAGTCTCTAAATGGATCCAGTCTTGGACTTGGTCTCTGGATGACATACCATCTTCAATCGATTGGCCAGGTGCCCCAGTATAATATGCATCACCAAGCGTATCATGTCTTAAAGAAATAATAGATATCATCATCAGAGTTTCCATGACCTGGCTTATTTGAGTCTTTAATCCATTATCTTCCCGCTTGAAGAAGTTTTTGACTACGAGCCAAAGCTTGCATGTACCACTCGGAGTTATTCCATAACTGATCTCTGAGCATGTGCAGTGAGAAATCAAGTTGAACCTTTGAATAGAACCCCAAGTCTGAATAAGAATTCCCAATCCTCGGGTACCTGTAATGAATGCATGAATATGCATGAGGTGCATGAATGAATGCCATACATGTTCTGTCATTTCCATTGAAGTCGCCAGCTGAAACAACCGGCTGAAAATCATCAAAACAATGAAGTCGCCATCGAACGTCTTTTATCCCACATGTAGGGAAAGGTAAACATCGAGAAAACCTGAGAAGGGAGAAGTCACGGTCTTGTGACTGAGAGATCGGGTAAGGGAGTCTGTTACGCGAGGGGAAGGTATTAGCACCCCACACGCCCGTAGTACTCTACTGTATCCACTCTTGTTATCTATCTTATGGGTGTGTGTAATCTATGCTTACTGTTTATTATACTACTGAAGGGAGAATGCATGCAAAAGAAAGGGGAAAAGGAATTTAGGGAAAATAAAATTGTGCTCGCTTGGGCCCTACCCCAATGCCTACGTATCCGTTTTGAGGAATCAGAGCTACCGTAGTTCGACTCATATGTTT
Source organism: Vicia faba (assembly GCA_948472305.1). Taxonomy (NCBI): domain Eukaryota; kingdom Viridiplantae; phylum Streptophyta; class Magnoliopsida; order Fabales; family Fabaceae; genus Vicia; species Vicia faba. The sequence goes on along the minus strand of OX451735.1, from coordinate 1,154,204,779 downwards.
TTTTGTTTGTTTACGTTTTTTACGGACGAAGTTAATTCCGCCTTCTGCCGCAGCTCGACCTTTGGAGACTTATACGTTGGCACAGAAGTAAATTAATCGTGTCCTTACCTGAAAAGGTTGTTTAGAAAAGTTCTCGAGCGCACAAATGGTTTGAGTTGGTTTGTATTTTGTTGCAGATAATGACTAGTCGACCTCAAGAGAGAGATATTAGCCATTTTTCTACTTAGCTATGAAAGGGGTCTTTGAGAATTGAACCATACCTAAACTTGAGATGAGGAACAATAAGATCGAGAAGAGACCCGCTTATCATTTCTCATACTAAGCAAAAGCATGATTCTCATCAGTAGTTTTAAAGTGTTTTGAATTTTGAAAGAAAAAATAAGTTTTTGTTTTAAATGCGTATGCAAAAGGGGAAGAAAAGTCACAGGGAGACTAGTCTATTCCTACACCTAATGTTATCATGCATTGATAGCCGTAAGATTCGGGTTCTCGAGGGAATTCTATCTAATATTAGCAAGCAGTAAAGAAATGCAATAAAGTGCGAAATGAGGTGCAAAAGTGAAGTCACGATGATACCGAATGGAGGGAGTTTGTTTCCTCCTTAAAGCCACGCAAGAGATAAGAAAACTCTACAGAAACTACTTCGCGCGAGTGATCAAATAATTAACCTCCAAGCATTCTCAATCACAAAAGTTGCATCATTACTATCACGAAATCTTGACTCTTCGAAGCTACGCAAGCAAAGAGAAAATTCCACAGAAGCTGCTTCACACAAGTGACAAAACGAATAACTTTCCAAGCATCCCACATTACAAAATATTGTTTCAATACTATCACAGAATCTTGGCTAAAAATAACAACAAAAATGATTACTAATCATGAAAAGAATAATAAAAAAATTTAATTAAAATTCTAAAGAGAAATCCTAAAGAACTCTAAAACATTCTAATATTGTTATTCATGCATTGTAAAATTTGTGTAAAGAAAATTAAAAAGACAATCTATTAAAATTCTCAAACAAAAGAGTAAAAAATGAATCTGAGTATTTGGATCAGCTAGCCCAGTCAATATAGGCCCCCGAAGTCGTTTTTGGTCAGCTGATGGTGTGTCCCAAAAAATGATATGTTGGGCTTGTTGTAGAAGGAAGATGCGCAGCAAGGTCGAATCAACACCAAAGTCCAGCCTATACTACTTGATCAGCCTTGTTCAATACAGGTTTTCTGTATTCATAATATTTATTTATTGAATTAAATGACAAAAATAAACAATAAATGAAATTGATAAAAGAAAAAAAATGATCTAGGGTTCAAGCATGGCGTCATTCCGTCTTTCTTCTTCTCTTGCGGCGCCGCTAGCACAAGATCTCAGACTCTCATCTCGCCTACCGGTCACCACTGAATATCGCTCCACCTCTTCTCAATTACGTGTGTGATTCGATCCACGAAGCTCTCAACATCGTTCAACTAGGAGGCCTCATACATCTCACCATCTCCTATTTTCTCTTCCTTTCACTCATCTCTCTTGATCTTCTTCCATGAACGACTCTCAATCGCTGTGAATCTGATATATAGGTTGACGACAGAACGGAGCGGAGGTCTGAGGGAATCTGAAGAACTTCCAGGTATCGAGTCTTAATTTTCTTCTTCCGGCTTTTCTCTCTTCGACATTTTTGTTTCTGTGTGTTGAATCACAACAGTTTGTAGTTGTGTCAATGTTGCGATATCGTTGCAGTAATGTCGATGACGTTGCAAAGATGGTGGTGATGCTACGATGAATATTATGGAGATGATGAAGGTTCTGTGTGTGAATGAATCTGAAAAAAGGATTGAAGAAGAGTGAAAGAGGTCGAAGATGATGAAGGGTGCAGAGGGAGTGAATTTAATAGTTTTTGGTGAGTTTCTCTATATCTAATATTCTGACTTTTCTAGGTTTTTTCAATCGAATCTCCTTGTATTCTGTGAGTCCTATTATGTATATGCTGTGAAATCTATTATAGATTTTTTGTAGAGTTTGTTACATAGTTAGTTAGAGGAGGGTTAGAAATATGTTGAGTTAGTTTTGATCTGTTAGGAATTTTGTTGGGAAGTTTATTCTATTTTGGGCTATTGCAGTTAGAGTTTGTTATGAATTGGTTAGAAGTTTGACAGGGTTGTTAGTTGTTTGTTATTGGTTATGATTTGCAATTTTGTTTTGGCTTCTACTGGTGTATCTGGGTGGAAGACATGGAATACTTTAACAAGGTCAGCAAAATAAATCTTTCCTTTCTGCTTATTTTTTCGTCAGGTTCGATTGAATTACACATAGCCTAAAAACATTCTGCTAATGCTTCGACGTCACTGACAGAAAAATTTGTATCTGCTGCAAGGGTAACTGGATTATGCGGCCCAGGAAATCGTCCATTTTTGACTTAAAGTTGATACACCCCACTTTTATGAATTTCCCTTGATTACACTGGTCATAGGATTAAAGATTTAATACAATGCAATCTGCGAAATCCTTCCTACAATGAGAACCAAATTCTTCAACTGAAAGAAATTCTTGTAAGAGAAATGAGTCTTGGAACAGAATGCACTATAGTTGTGGAATTGATAATAACTATTTTCATTTTGTTGTATAAATGTTCAGGATTGCTTTGGATTGAAACAAGAAGATAATGAAGATGGAAGAAAACTAAGGTTGCATTTCAAACACGACAAGGCCACACAGAAAGCGATGATGAGAATCAATATATGCATCTTTAAGTGTATTTCTCATTTTTGTAGTATGTTTTTGGATATTGTAAATGGTGTTGGATATTTGTAATGTATTTTGGAACTTGAATAAATGGAAGCTTTGATGAATTGTAACTTGAAAATTGGATGATGTAATTCATTTGTAACCTTGACCTTTCAAATTGATTTTGAACTTCCAAATTCCTTTCCCTTCAATATTCCCTTTAGACGCCTTTTTATGAATTCAAATAATCATGGCACGAATCCAAAATATTTGCAAGGTAATCAAAAGAGACTTGAATCTTCTTATCAAGATATATCCCCCTTGAATGATATTTGAATGAATGAATCTTCCTAGAAACCATATGAACGAATCTCTCACCCTTATCTTGAATAAATATCAAATCCAAGCATGATTAAAAGTTTTAATGAATCCAATTCAATAATCATCAGTAAGCCAAGTTACTTGTGATGTGAGGTAACAAGTATTCGAAAGAACGATGAAGTTTTGAACTCAATGGACTTACAACTTCATGCTATATACCACAACTTGCATTTTACAATCCAATCCACACTATATCTTGACTTCATGGACAACAACAATGTCTTGAGGGCGCCTCAAAGTATAGAAAGAAACATAATATGAAGCCCAATGAACCTCAGTCAATAGATACTACAAATTCGAATATAGAATATGTGACACCCTAATCAACTTGTGTTTGATGAATTCTTAATAGAGGATGACCTTGTAGCCCGATGAAGGAAAGATCCACAACATCCATGAACAAAAAACCCTAATTCCTCACTTTCACTGCCTTGAAAAATAACCAGAAGAATCAGGCTCTATTTGAACATATACACCTTAGCCAGTTGATAAATCCCTAACCCTGAAGGTTCTCAACCCCTTGCGAAGTTATGTTGTTAGCGAATGTATGCAATGTTAAATGACCTAATGGAAATATGTACATGAGAAAAGTGCGACAATGCCTAAACCAGATAAAAGTAGAAGGGTAGGACAAATTTGAGGTATTACAACGGTCTTCTAGCTGCTTGTTCCTATCCTCAACATGAGGATATTGCTCATCATCGTAATCCGTATCATTATCAGAAACTGCTGGACTAGGGTCCTTTACCCTTTCTTGGTTCTCCCCGTCCTGGAATAAGGAGGTCAGATCAGGTGATTGTCTTATCCTTTCTCCGAATCTTCTACCCGTGTTCAGAATACCAACCTTCTTCTTCTCTTTCAGAATAAGGGTCTTCAGGTCCTCTTGCCCTTTAGCCATACTTAGGAACATCTGTTGGAATTGGGCGTTCTGTGCCTGAAGATCTTTGATGGCTTGATCAGAAGACATTTCTGTTGAAATAAACAACGAAGAAGATGAGAAACCTGTAATGGTACCTATAATGATGTGTATGATAATGGGATGTGCATGTAATGATTTCAAAGACTTCTGGAAATTTAAATTTGTAACCCAAAAAATAAACCAAACTTTATTAGCTTTAAACTTGTAAAAGGTTCAACAATGCCTTTAAGGCGTTACAAAGAAGTAAATGGAAAACAAATCTAAAACTAGAAAAATCAAAATCAAAAGTCCCATGGACGCTTCCTCTTTGTGCCGATGTATTCATTGATCACTCTTTCTTCCTCGAGCTGCCTGGTGAGCTTCAAAATCTTCCTTTCTTGCTCATGGTACTTTTCTCGGTATGTATCCCGCTCATCCTTCAGTTGAATCCAAGACCTCTGCAATTCCCAAGGATCAGTGGGCATGTAAGGATAGAGAACCGTGTAAGGAATGCCCTCTTCATTAGTGGGCTCTACAATCACTGGAAATACGGCTTCATAGGGCATCCCAATCTTCTGGGCACGAGCTCGGACCCATTGTAGGTAAGGCTGCATAGGAAGGGAAGTCCTTGGTCCCAACTCTTGGGGTCAGATCTGTTCACAATTCCCCAAGCTCGTATAAACCTCCGACGATGCTCCTCAACGTCCTCCTTGTAGTCAAATGCAATATCCTTAAGAAGTAGCTCATGGGGACCATCTCTCTGAGCACGACCAAACTTTCGCAAAGCTAGGCAAGGATTGTAAGTTATACCCCCTCTGATTCCAAGCAACGGGACATTAGGGTATCCCCCACAACGGTCAATAACAGCAGTGTCTTCCATAGCCCGGGAAAACCAAAGAATGTCTGTATGGGCAAGTGACATTATCCTGTAGGACCAACCCAAACCTTCTTCATTCTTCAACACAGACTTAGGGAGGTGCGAAATAAACCACCTCGACAGCAGCGGCATGCAACACATAAGAGTCCCTCTTCTTCGTATGGTATGAGTATAAAAGGCATGCAAGATATCACATAGCAGGGTAGGCACAGGATTACGAGGAAGGAAAATCTTGACAGTATTTACATCTTCAAAGGAATCCGGATTCGGTAAGAGAACCAAACCATATATAAGGAGAGCCAAGACATCTTCAAAAGCCTTAAAATCCAAATTATCCCAAAATAGCTGAGCCGGATCTATCAGAAATTTGGCTAAAAAACCTTCGACCCTGCTTCGTGTTTCCCAATTAGATACTACATCAGCCCGTTTCAAATGCAGAGCTGAAGCAATGTCTTCTGGTCTAGGAACCTCCCCCATACCTGTGAAGGGTACCTGTTCAAGAATGGATATGCCCAATAGATGAGAGAAATCTTCCAAGGTGGGTACCAGCTGGTAGTCTGGGAAGGTGAAGCAATGATGCACAGGATCGATGAACTGGAAAAGTACACTCATCATCTGCTCATCAAGATTTGAAGTAACCAGGCTAAGAAGCTTACCATGTCTCTTAATGAACATAGAAGTCTCAGAAACTCTCGAGGCTAACTCTTTAAGTTGAGCAGGTATTTGCACAAAGTTGACTCGGATGGTATTTCTGTGCACGGAAGCCATAATCTGCAAAACAGAACAAAGATAAATTCCCTTGGTCTTTGAAATGGTTAGGATAGTGAAGTATATATGCTATGTTATGATGCATTATGTCATGATAAAAAAACAATAAGTATAGCAGATAACAGGCATGGCAAAGACAAACAAGTCACACAAAGCCCTTAAGTTTAAGGCTTGCATGATGTCAAAGGTAGTACCCTCTTAAAGTTTAGTTGGTTTCAACCTGTCCTAACAAAAGTAATCGGGTTCTAGAGGATCTCAATATCACTGGCCATCCTCCATCGGTCATGGTTTCAGCTCACACAATCTTTTCTTGCGGCCGGAACTATCTCGAGAGTATGGTCTCAATGAGTGTAGCATCGAGTATCAACCAGTTCTCAGCTTTACACCGAGGTCGGCTATCTCACTACTTTCTAATGGCCAAGTTGGTCGATTAAAGGTTCTAAGGCCAGTTGATGCTTAACGACACCACGTAGCGGCCCCGTATTCTCCTCGTTTCTCCACAAGGGATACCATTACCAACCAATGTTCCACATCAATGTAGCTACTGCTTTAACCGTATCGGTCTACGTTGTACAGTTCCCTCACAGTTTATTGCTACTTACCTAAAAGGTGTCCCCAGATCCAAGTTAGGATCTATAGTAACTCCCAAACAAAACCCTTAAAAGTAAAGCAATCATAGCAATCAAGAGAAGCAATTAAGATGAACTAGATCCTAAGGTATACCCCACTTATTAAGTCCCTAGCAGAGTCGCCAGTTCTGTGATATGGTGGCAGAACCAACTATTTTGAAAATGCTGGTTTGCGTTTTGTGTTTTGTGTTAGCAAAATGTCGCAGTAAGCAAGAGTCGCCACCGACTTTTATTTCATCTAATCGGAAAGGAAAAAAGTACAGAAAAAATCCTTTTTCGAGATTTTGAGTACGGGGGATAGATTATAGAAAGGGAAGGTGTTAGCACCCTTTCTATCCATGGTTTTCCATGGGCTCTTAGGTACTTGCTCATCTTTAAAATTACTTGTGTACGTGCTTTGTTTTGAAAAGTTTGACTTCGTGATAACCCTTGTATCAGTCCTCAAAGGTGTGACAAAGTTTGTTTTGAAAATTTGTTTGAAAAGTGTAAGTGTGAAAAGTTTTGATTTGAGCAAGTACCTACTAGCATCTACCTACTCGGAAAAAGATTGTTTCGATTCTTGTTTCCTTCAGACAGCGCTATCCCACTATTGAGAAGTAGGTAGCACCATGGTTGGAGTTATAAGGGTCAATTCGTAAGGGACGTACAATCACTAAAGCAATGTTAAGACACCTTAGTAATTACCCTAAAGTCTTAAGATCATATTTAAAGTACCATTTCCGAGGCAACATTTCTGAGGAAACATTTCCGAGGCAACATTTCTGAACAAGACACTTGATCTTTGTTAGACAGGAGGGCAACCACTAAGACACCCTATGCTTAATGATCGTTTACCGAAGGCAACCGAAGTGAGGGTATACCCTAAGAGTGATATGTACGAGTGATTAATTTCAGTTATTTATCTTTGCACATTAGGGTTTTTCTAACCGGATTAATTCTCCCTACATTCTTGTCATACAATCCTATTATCATACATCCAAACAGTCAAGTATTTGCGAGAATTAAAATGCGAGAAAGTAAATCTACGCTATTACAAGGCTTCGGGAAGAGGGATTAATTACATAGCCAAAAACCCCGAAAGAAAAAAAAAACAATAAATAAAAGCCCTAGATTAAACTATTACAAACCATGAACAGTTACAACAATATTGTCAAAAATAAATAATTAGCGTGCGGCGAATTAAATACGAAGCGACTAGGGTTTTGACCCTTGATTGAACCTAATTGTAATTGATTAAAGTAAACATATTTTTTTGTCATTTTTTATTATTTAAGAAAGTTATGAAATAATTTAATTAAAAAATAAAATCCTAAATTTTAATTAATTTTAATTGTGAAAGAAATTAGAATTGCCTTAAATTAATTAAACTAATTTAAAAAACACATTTATTAAGAAAATAAGTCTTTTTCTTTTTTTATGATTTTTTTGATTGGTCCATTTTTAGAAAATAAATTTGGTGTTGATAAAAAAGAATAATTAAAGAAAATAAATTAAAAGAGGAAAAAAATGAAATAACCCAAAGGCCCGCTGTCAGCAGTTCTGATCAGAGGATGATGGTCCAGAAGATGGTGGCCCTCAAAAGATGGGGACACTGGGCCTGCTCCTGGATGGTGGATCAAGCAGATTATGACCCTCAGAAGATGGGGTGCGCTGGATCTGGCGCTGACTGATGGATCCAGAGGATAATGCCCAGAGAATGCTTGATCTGGTTCTGGTTGATGGGCCCAGAAGAAGATGGCCAGAAGATGCTTGATCTGGTCCTGGTTGATGAAACCAGAAGATGACCCTCAGAAAGTGCAGGCGCTGGATTTGGTGAAAACAAAGGGGGAAAATGCCAAAAGCTCACGCCTGGGATCGAACCCAGAATCATGAGCTTTTTACTTCCTTCTTCTGACCAACTGCGCTGGATGTTAGTTTATCAATATAATAGAAACAAACAAATAGATCAGAACTACAGGCTTCTGGTCAAAATAACACACCAGAATTTGAATCAGCCAACCAGGCTGTGACACGCTATCATCTTCCTCCCTAGAACCGTCATTTAAAACTCTGAACCTTTACCTACAGACATGGGGCTGTAGCTATAACCCTGCGTATTTCAAAAATTGCGTACAAGCAATATAAATAAGTTTCAAGACCATGGATCAACTGGGTTTGACCCTCTGATCAAAATGGTATTCTTTATTAGGGCCAATTGTTCCTGCATTTAAAAGCCCCAAAGCAACAAGACAAAACCTAGCTATGGCAGATGTTCATACAAGCATTAGAAATATAATTAAATGGTATCAAAAGCTTGCAAACTCAAAGACAAACGTGAATATATCATTAGAATATGCAATGGATGAGTGAATCAATGAAGCTAAATTCGAAATTGGAAGCATGTCGTGATACCTGTATCCTGCAATTCCAAGCGTGAGGAAGCTTGCAAATGGGTGAGATTCCTTCTGGAGATGTGCGACAATTACCTGGTAATCTGAGAACGGCACGAATTGGCCTCTAGTACAGGAATTGGATCACCACTTTTCTTGCAATTTTTGAGTTTTTCTTTTATCTCTGCACGGTTGCCTCTAACATCCTCCTTGGTGTGCCTTTGTTCACTATCTATAATAGAGTGCATTAGGGTAAAAATTTACATCAAATCTTTGCCATTTATGAAGATTGACCATTGATTTATTCCTTGCATCAAATCTTTCCAAAACAAGAATTTTCAATCTTTTTCTGTCCACATGAAGCCTTGCACGATTTGATCTTGCCACCAGCTGTATAATAACTCTAATCATGCACAAAATCTCAAGGTTTAAGTGATTTTTGATATTTTCATTATTTTATATTGATTTTATTTGATTTAAATGAAATAAAATAAAAAATAAATAATAAAAATAAAAGAATGACAAGTGGAAGGGCTCATGGGTCATGGATCACATTACAAACTCATTGCAAGCATAAAAAGTTAGGCCCATTTATAAAAAAATGCAATTTTGGACACATTTGATTTTTGGCAATTTTGCAAAAAGGGTCAACTTGGCCAATGCATAACTCTCTCAATTTTGACCCTAGAGAGGTGTTCTTGGACTTTTTAGAAAGCTTAGGATGTCCTCTAAGCAACCCTTTTGGTAATATCTAAATTGAGTCTTCCATGTTCATGTATGAAGCTTTGACCCAAAAGCTGTTTTTGTTGACTTTTCAAAATGACCTATAATGTCCAGATTCATATCTTCTTATGAGTGCATATTTTGAACTTGGGAGATGAAGATGAATTGTAGGGAATTACATCCTTTGCAAAATAAGCTTTGGATGGGTCATTTTATATAAAGTATGAGAAAGTTACGCTCCAGACAAGGATTCCATTCTGATACTCATTCAGATTCAACTCTCAGATACAGTTCAGATACATTCCAGACACGGATGTCATTCCGATACTCATTCAGATTCAACTTTCAGATACAATTCAGATACGTCCAGACACGGACGCCATTCTGATACTCATTTAGTTTCAGCTTACATATAAAGTTCAACAATCATTTCTGGATGGCATCTACAAGCCCATCTCCAACAAATTTCCATCATCCCTCTAAATGTCATCTTTAATCCCATTCCTTATATACCATCAATCATCACATCACCGAGTGCAAATTTCTAGGCACTCTAATGTCCAATCATCTTCCACCTTCGAGTCACGAATGGAAAAACTCGCCAATCTAACTCTTCAGGCTTAAGAAGATTGAACAGGAGTAGCTGTTGTACCCCAAAATTTTCCCTCTCACTTATCAAGAATTTGCTCACAAGATCTCCTTTGGGCTCAAGACTACACTAGGGTTTGATCAACTCAAAGACACCTCCTTAAGCATTGATGACCAAAATTAGGGTTTGAGATTGCACAAGGATATTTGAACTTCCAATGCCCCATGTGACTTTCATGGATCATTATGGACCCTAAAGATTACTCATGTCAAGTTTCAAGCTTTGGATCACACTTTTGCTCAGTCAATTGAGCAGTTGGCCTAAAAATCAACTATATTGAGGAAAAAGTCAATTGTGGCCAATTTACAGTCAAACTTCATGATTTTTGATCCACGTCAACATTTTAAACTCATATGTATCATTTGATCAAGTTTGGACCACAATTCCTCAAGAAATTTGATCATATCTTCAAAAGGGCAAAATGGTCAAAATTAGGGTTTTGATTGGTAAAGGGCAATTTCTGATTTTTGACCTAGCAAATGATCAATTGAGTTAAGGCATGATCTCAAGATTCCAATTGAATCATTTTGACCTAATGACATGGCTCAAATAATTGCTCAAGTCCATTGGATTAACAAATGAATTTTCAGTCAACTGATCAAAAGTCAATTGTATACTGAAAAGTCAAACTTTGACTTTTTGGTCAAAATCAAATGCCAAAGATTACAATTAATCAAAGTATGTAAAAATATGAAACTTATTCATCAAGAAATCAAAAATTCAAGATTTCATTTTGAAAAATTAAAATTTCTAAACTTAGAATTTTTCTAAGTGTTGGAAATTTCTTATTTTTTCACAACTTTGAGCAAAATTTTCACCATGATGAAAGATGATTCAAAAGAAACTTCCAACATGAAAGTTGTATATCTCCATGAAATCTACAACTTTGCTTCACACAACTACTTCCAAAAGTGCTTGGATTTCATGTTATAATTTTAAGAATACATGGTCATGAAACAAAACACTTCGTGAAATTTTGCCCTAATTTGGTCAGGATTTTGACCTAACTTCATGGCACTTTTTCATATAGTTCCAAGGGGAATTTTAAAAAGTGATTCAAATATGGGTTGTAGAGCACATTGCAAGCTTTCCAAAATGTCCAAGAACTCCTTGAGATTATTTTTGATTATGGAGAATCGAAGAGATGAAGTTATGGTTTTATCACTTGAATTACAAGTCATTTTAAGATGAACAAATTCAAAATTCAAACTTATGCTGCATAACCTCTACTTTTCAGGCCTCAAACTTGTTAGACACTCTATAATTAATTTCTTGCATAGCTGTTAGAGGTCTCAATTCAAGCATTCAATGCAAGGGCATGCTTTATATCCATTTTGGGAAGAAAGTGCACAATGCCATTTTGATAAAGTGACCTTTTGCACAAAAATTGTTCTTGAGCCTTGCACTTGTTCTTTTCTGATCATACATGTCTCATAACACAAGGGAAATGGTTTAGACACTTACAATCACCCAGCCCATGCTTGTACCTCCTCTTGAAACTTGTTTTCCCACTTTTCTTCAAAAATCAAGTAACCTAGCAATTAGCTTGAAACTTGTACTTCTGACTTTCAAAACCACTCCAACCCCTTTGCTTATACATACACAAGTCATTGGCAAGAAAACACACGCATGCTTGAATCCTCTAAAACACCAAGAGCTCAGAAATGTTTCACATACCTCCATTGTTGCCTAAACTGACCAAAAGTTTGAAACTCACATCTCCCTCGTACGTTTTCAAGCCTTTTGGTTCCTAAAGTTTCTAAACATCATTTATAACTCATCTCACACCCTATTACAAGACTGTAACACCATTAACACCATCCTCCATTTTCAAAAACAGAGCTTTGCACTTGGACTTCTCCATAACTCCTCAGGCACTTTCAGCTCAAGCTAAGCATCCCACTAGCTTCCTGGGAACTTGAGGAAGCTAACCCAATCATTGGAACTCACTGAAAGCTTCTTAAACTCCAAACCCGATATCCTCTTGCAAGGTAAGTTTTCTAACTTTGGAACTCGTCATACATGCATCATCAAGGATTTGTTTGTGAATGAAAAATGTAGATATCATTGCCCTAAAGCTAACCATGTCCATAGTTTTCATTAATTTTGCTTAAGCTTAGAGAATTTTAAGATTGAAGTTTCTGAGATTTTTAGGGTTCAGATTAGGGCCATTAAAATTCATGCTCATCTTTGATCTTCAATTTTATTGCTTTGCATTTCTGAAATCGTGAGGAAATTTGCTACAAGTTTCATGTTTACAGTTTTCATTTTTGTTGAGATTTGAATAAGTTATAGAGGTTCTGGCTGGGCGTGAGGTTGAAGATGAAGTTGGCCTCAGGAACATGTTTGCCATATATATTTATGGTTTGATTTATATAAACGGATGTATAGCCACCCCAGTAGTTGAAACGCGCGCTTGTGACTTGAGGGACTTGGGTTCGAGCCCTAGTGGTACCCTTTTTGGATTTTTCACATTTTTCACACATTCTGACTTTTTTTTGGACAGACGCTGGGCCTCCCTTTGGGCCTTATGATTTTTTTCTTACCTCTAATCCCATGTTTCACTTACACAGCTCCTGGCCCATTTTTATTTCTTTTTCTTTTATTTTTATTTTTATTTTCTTAAATATTTTATCTTATATTAAAAAATTATAAAAAATATAAAAATAGTAGGTTTATATTTTGACTTCTTTATTTATTTTTTCTCACAAAAAAAATATTTTATTTAATCATACTTTATTTATTTTACTAATTTTTCTTGTAAATTTAATTAAAAATAGGGTTTTAGTTATTTCCTTTTACACCATTCTAAATATTTTTTTTAAATATAAAAGACCAAAAATATTTTATAATACTATAAATTGTTTTTTAAGACAAAAAATACCAAAAATATTTTTTTCATGAACTTAATTTCCTTTTTAATTCATATTTAGATTAGGGTTTTATTTGATTTCTTTTCCTAGTAAATTTAGGGTTTGCTTTTTATTATTTTAATTATTTATTTTATTTTAATTAATTAGGTTAAAACAAAATCCCTTTTCCTAAAAAATCCAAACAAAAATATCCATTTTCTTTACACTTACATCCTTATACATTTATTCATTTTGTACATTTATTTATTCAATTCTTGTATAAATTCAATATGGTTGTAATAGATTAATTAAGTTTATTTTCTTGCAATTCCCATTCATAATTTGTACACCCCCTCCCACAAGTATTGTAATAGCGTAGTAACTTTAAATTTTGCAATTTATCGCTTTATATGCAAATGCTAGTAATTAGGGTTTGTATGGAAAGACTAAAACCAATCAATTAGAAAAAACCTAATCAAAGACAAAAATGAAGCATGAAAACAATACACTTGCACACAAGCGCCCCTAGGGTAAATCCACTTGGTTGCCTTACAAAATGGCCATATTACGCATGTGAGGCATCTTAGCAAAAACAAGCAAAATATAAGATCATAAGCCCCTCAATGACGCTATCAAAGTTTCCTTTCAAATGATCTTAGTCCCTAAAAGAGAATGCTAAGATATCTTGCAACATTGCTAATCATGGTTATACGATGACCCACGCCCGTCCCTTTACATCCAAAGATAGGGTTACTTATCAAATCAATGGTAAGATTACAATGTCAAAGGAAAGGGAAAACAAACAAGAAAGTCTTTTGAGTAGGTAGATTGCTCCTAATTACTTGCTCAATTTCAAAACAAAATATCCTTTCTATTTTCAAAACAAACACTTACACTTTCAAAAAATCTTACAAACTTGAAAACATTTTCAAAAGATCAACATCTTTGTATACATTCTTACGAACGAGAATCATTACAAAGTTTGCCTAAACAATGGCCTCTTTACAAAATACTTTCAAAAACCAAAGCACAATTTCAAACAAAAGCAAGTGATCTAGAAAGTAACTAAGAGCCCATGGAAAACCATGGATGAAAAGGGTGCTAATACCATCCCCTTTCATAATCTACCCCTTGAACTCAAGAAATAATCTCAAAGGTATTTCCTGTGCTTTTTCACCTTTCCTTTTGGATAAAAGAAAAGTCGGTGGCGACTCTTGCTAATCGCAACATTTGCAATCAAACACAAAACCTCCAAGTCAGTTCTCCTACCGTATCACAGAACTGACGATTCTGCTGGGGAAAATTCTAAAAGTGTGGTTACCTTAGGGTTAGATCACATTTAATTGCTTTCAATTGTTTGACTTGTTTGCTTTACATTATGGTTCTTTGTTTGGGTTTGAATCCTCTACCCGGATTTGGGATACCTTATAGGTAAGTAGCAATACATTATGGAAAACTGTGAGGGGTATACTGACATGGTCTAAGCAATAGCTACATTAGTGCAACATATTTGTGGGTACCGGTAGCCCTTGAGTTAATCAAGGAGAATACGGGCCGCTGAGTGATGTCATGAAGCACTAATGAACTTTTAGAACCTTTACTTGACCAAATTGGTCTTTAGGACGTAGTGAGATGACCGACTTTGGTGCAGTTCGAAGTTGGTAGATAATCGATACTACACTCATTGAGGTTTGGTTTCTTGGGATATTTCGGTCGCCATTAAAGAGGCTTGTGCTGAAACAATGACCAAGGAAAAACCAGTGATATTGAGCTTCTTAGAACCCGATTACTATTTCTAGGACAGGTTTGAACCAACTAAACTTCAAGAGGGTACTTACCTATGAGACCCCATGCAAGCCTAAACCTAAGGACTTGTTTGCTTTGTTTGTATATACATACTTGTACATAACATCATGAACATCATAACATCATACTCATTCACTAACCATTTCAAGGATCTTCTGATTTATCTTTGTTCTGTTTTGTAGGCACTACAAAAGCGACTGTCCAAGGCTTCATAAGGAGATACCTAAAAATAAGTTAGTTAAGGAGAAGAAGAAAAGTCTCATGGCAATGTGGGATGACTCAGACTCTTCAGAAGCAGACATTGAATCAGAAGATGAAAGAGCTAACATTGCCCTGATGGCCAACATATCATAAGATACTGGATCAGAATCAGACTCAGAGGCAGAAGAGGTATTTTCTAATATTTCTAAATCTCAATTAGAGGAGAGTCTGTCAGAAATTCTAGAAACGTATCAGAAGCTTCGAGTCATAAACAAGAACCTAAAAAATTATCTAGTTTCTGACTCTAAAGAAATTAAGAATCTGAGACTTGAAATCTGAGCTGAAAGAAAATTTTTTAAAACATGAAAATGATTTACAAAATACTCACAAGGAAATTGTCTCAGAAGTTCCTAGTAACCCTGATAAAATCATAAAGGAATATGATCACAACTTTCAGAAGTTCCTCGCTAAAAACATAGATAGAAGCAAGATGGCTTCAATGATCTATTGAAATAGCAGAAATGGCAGAAAAGGGATAGGATACAAAGGTAAAGTATCCCAACCTAATAAAGTCAAGGATTTTGTTATTAAACGCACTCCTCTAAAATCTCACTTTACCTATGGGCACACACATGACTTAAAATATACCAATAATGATTTCTCTGCTACACCAAAATTCAAACAGAATTTTGGCAACTCTAAGAAACAAGGACCCAAAAAGATATGGGTACCTAAGGATAAAATTGTATATGTAGCAGATATCTTTGATAGCAAGACTGAAACACCAATCCTGGTACCTGGACTCTGGATGCTCTCGACACATGACGAGAAGAAAGCATATGTTCCAAAGCTTGGAGTTTAAATCTAGAGGCTACGTAGGTTTTGGAGGCAATCAGAAAGGGAACATCATTGGCTCTGGAATAGTTGGTAACAGTAATCTTCCTTCTATTACTAATGTTCTGTTAGTAGATGGATTAATGCATAACTTGTTATCCATAAGTCAATTAAGTGATAACGGTTATAATATAATCTTTAATCAAAAATCCTGTAAAGCAGTTAGTCAGAAAGATGGATCTATCCTCTTTAATGGAAAGAGAAAGAATAACATTTACAAAATAAAACTTTCTGATCTAAAAAGTCAGAATGTAAAATGCCTATTGTTTGTTAACAATGAGAATTGGGTCTGGCATAGAAAATTGGGGCATGTTAGTATGAGAAGAATATATCAGATTAACAAACTCAATCTGGTCAGAGGACTTGCTAACCTGAAGTTCAGCTCAGATGCTCTGTGTGAAGCATGTCAAAAAGGTAAGTTTGCAAAACCCCATTTTAAAGCAAAAAATGTTGTTTCTACCTCTATACCATTAGAACTTTTGCACATAGATCTATTTGGACCAGTGAAAACTGCATCCATTAGTGGCAAGAAGTATGGATTAGTGATCGTAGATGACTATAGCAGATGGACATGGGTAAACTTATTAAGAAATAAGGACGAGTCATACTCTGTGTTCTTTGCTTTCTGTAACCAAGTCCAAAACGAAAAAGATCTTAGAATCGTTAAAGTCAGAAGTGATCATGGAGGAGAATTTGAAAACAAAAATTTGAAATATTTTTTAATGAGAAGGGCATCTCTCGTGATTTCTCTTGTCCTAGAACTCCCTAACCAAATGGAGTTGTAGAACAAAAGAACAAAACTTTAGAAGAAATGGCCAGAACCATGATCAACGAGACTAACATTGCTAAGAACTTCTGGGTAGAAGCAATTAACACATCGTGTTACATTCAGAATAGAATCTCCATAAGACCTATTCTGGATAAGACTCCATATGAAATGTGGAAGAACAAAAATCCCAACATCTCGTATTTCCATCTATTTGGATGTATTTGTTTTATTCTTAACACCAAAGAACATCTGAACAAGTTTGACTTTAAAGCACAAAAGTGTATTATGTTAGGATACTCTGAATGCTCAAGAGGCTACAGAGTATAAAACACAGAAACACATATTGTAGAAGAATCAATCAGTGTTATATTTGATGACAAGCTTGACTCTCAAAAGTCAAAGCAAAATGAATCTCTTGCTGATATAGAAGTCCAATTTACAGGTACAGAAGACACTGCATCAGAAGTTCCCCACAAAGAATCACAAACAACATCAGAAGGAGATGTCACAAACATTACAACAACATCTGAAGAACCTCTCCAGAAATGACAATCTAGAAGCAGCCTAGCTCATCCTGAAGACAAAATTCTGGGAAAGAAGGAAGACCCAATCAGAAAAGATCCACATTCAGAAACTCTGAAGAATCTCTCATGGGATTAATGTCTCTGATTGAGCCAACTTCCATTGATGAAGCTCTTCTGGACAATGATTGGATACTGGCTATGCATGAGGAATTAAACCAATACACCAGAAATGATGTGTAGGATCTGGTTCCCAAACCAAAAGAGTTTAACGTCATTGGAACAAAATGGGTATTCAGAAACAATCTGAACGAACAAGGAAAAGTCATCAGAAACAAAGCACGGCTAGTTGCACAAGGTTATAGTCAACAAGAGGGGATAGACTATACATAAACCTTTGCTCCAGTCTCCAGGTTAGAATCTATCAGACTTTTAATTTCCTTCGCAGTGAATAATGGCATCACTCTCTATCAGATGGATGTCAAAAGTGCATTCTTAAATGGATACATTGATGAAGAAGTTTATGTGCACCAACCCCCTGGTTTTGAAAATTCCAAACATCCAGAATATGTTTTCAAACTAAAGAAATCACTATATGGTGTGAAACAAGCTCCCAGAGCTTGGTATGAAAAACTAAGTAGCTTTCTGTTAGAAAATGATTTCACCAGAGGGAAAGTGGACACAACCTTATTCTGTAAGCTATTTAAGAATGAAATTCTAGTTTGTCAAATTTGTGTAGATGATATTATTTTTGGATCTACTAAAGCCTCTATGGGAAGAGAATTTGCTAAGTCTATGCAGACAGAGTTTGAAATGAGCTTGATGGGAGAACTCAAATTCCTTATGGGCATTCAGATAAATCAAACTCCAGAAGGAACTTACATACACCAGAGAAAATACTTCAAAGAACTTCTGAAGAAATTCGACTTATCAGAATGTAAGCCATCCAAGACTCCAATGCATCCTACATGCATTCTTGAAAAGGAAGAGGTGAGTGAAAAGGTAGAGCAAAAGATCTATAGAGGTATGATTGGTTCTCACTTATATCTTACAACTTCAAGACCTGATATTATATATGGTGTATGTTTATGTGCCAGATTCCAATAAGATCCTAGAGAATCTCACTTAATAGTTGTTAAGCGAATTTTCAAGTATCTGAAAGGTACTACTAATCTTGGTCTATTTTATAGAAAACCCAGTGAATACAAATTAGTAGGGTACTGTGATGCTGACTTCGCTGGAGACAGAGTAGAAAGAAAAAGCACTTCTGGAAGCTTCCACTTTTTGGGAGAAAATCTGATCTCATGGACCAGCAAGAGGCAATCCACAATTTCATTATCAATTGCTGAAGATGAATACATATCAGCAATTGGATGTAGCACACAGATGCTCTGGATGAAAAGTCAGCTTGAAGACTTCAATATATTTGAGAGTAACATTCATATATTCTGTGATAACACTTCTGCAATTTTTATCTATAAATCCTATTTTACATTCTAGGGCTAAGCGTATAGAAATAAAACATCACTTTATTGACACAGACCATCAATGGGTTGATGTCTTCACTAAACCACTTTCTGAAGATATGTTTAATTTCATTCTGAAACATCTCAGCATGAAATTATGTCCAGAATAAGAGTTTTATTTGTATATTCTTTAACCCTCAGAATTTTATGTTTTTTCTGTGAACATCTAATCAATAATTCTTTAAAGGTTAGAAGGACAGTTGCATTAGGATATATCCAAGAAGATCTGAAAAGTTTCCAAACGATTCATTTCAAAGATAGAAGGATGTAGTTCACATTATCAACATCTGTCATCCTCTCACAAGCGTCCTTCTAAGGCTGAACACGCGTTCAAATTCTGAAGGGATTAAAGCTTTGATTGGATGCATTGAGACTCGTGTTATATTGGTAATTATTCTATATCTCCACACCATCTCCCTATTTTCAGGAATCATTAATGCTATGTAATCATTAATTTTTTTTTACTTTTCTTGCTAATTAAGTTTCAATTTACTTATAAATACACCATTCACTTTCACTCTCACTTCTTCTCGCTAATGTTTTTCTCTCTAGTTTTCGTGTGCAAAACTTTCTTTCAAAAAACCTTCAATAGTCTGTGTGAACAATGGCTTTATCTTCAAGCGCTCAGAACCCTCAATGTGCTCCTGGTTCATCTTCGTCAACTACAGAAAGATACGAAGAACTGTCAAGAACTCTATTGACCCCCATTGATTCATTAGAGGTTCTCTGCAAACTCATCATTGATTTTGAAAGCATGAAGGAAAACGACTATGATCTTACACCTGATATGGAATTTCAAGGATGGACCAGATATTTTGATCGTCTTCTGGGTCCAGTTTTCCCAAAATTGGTCAAGGAATTCTAGATTCACGCCTCTATATCAAACCATCAAGTAACTTCCTATGTGATAGGGAAGAAGATTGTAATTTCTGAAGATCTGATTGCAAGGTTGATTGGTCATAACAGCGGAGGAATCCGTTGCAGCAATATTGCTGAAAAATGTTCTGACCTAACAATAATCTCAAGAGAGATTTTTACCTATGGGAAACCATCAAACAAAATTAAATATCTGAAGGACTACTTCAGAATTTGGGCAAAAATTACTTTTGGCTATATCAACCACAGGAAGCCCAAAGCTCTCCTGATTACATCAACATTGACCAACAGTTTCTGTTGTACTTCATTGCAACAAAGGCAAAAATAAATCTTCCTCATCTACTATTCAATCATGTGAAGACAAGTGTAAAGGAAACCAGAGATGAAGAAAGAACTAAGAGGGATTGGATACCTCTGGGTAGGCTGGTATCAAATATTATAACTGAAAACAAATTAGTAGAATATCTGACTGAAGCTCAGCAGATCAACACTCTGGAAGTATGTGCTGGAAAACCTCTAAATGCTAAGAATCTAAAGAAGATGAAAATTATAGACAACATTAAGAAGGATCTAACTATTTCAACCAAAGAAGTCATCACAGCAAGAAGAGTTCCTCTAAAAGATTTCCCCTTGTTCTCTCAAATAGACGCTTCACCAGAAATCATTGTCAGATATCTGGAAACATGCAAGATGGATGGGACTAATCCAGAGTTAAACATTCGTGATCTGCGTCAATAGGCTCCAAAAGTTGTCCTCAAGAAATCCAGAAAAAGGAAAGCTACAAGAGAAGGATCTTATCAGAAGACACCAAAAGCTTCTAAGAAGAAAGGTAATTCTTCTTTTATTTCTGTTGTAGAATCAGTAATTTTATCAACATCTGAAACACCCTCCTCTCCATAACCAATAGAAGACCCATCACCACAAACCTTTGATGATTTTGATATAGAATTTGACCCTTCAGTCACACTAGAAAACATTCTGAACGAACCACACTCTCCTAATGCACATCTTGAACAAAATCATCCAGAACTTGCTCAAGTTCTTTCTGATATTGATAAATTTGATCCAGAATTTCAAGCTCCCCACATAGAAAATCCAAACTTCCAAGCTACCCACTCTGAAAATCCAAACACTCATGCTTCCCAACTAGAAAATCCAAATATTGACTCTGATACCACCACACCAATTCCTGGAATAACAGAACCTCTCATGGTTCAAAAACCTCTCTCAATCCATGACATTATAGATATCCCATCTCCTTACCATTCCACTCCACCAAACACACCTCCATCACCCATTATCATTTTTTATTCTCCTTCTCCCTCTGCTATTAATCCTCTAGAAGATCACCTAAGAGCTGTAATAGACTTAGAAGCACTAGATCACCTTGCTTCTAACTCTCGCAAAATTGTTATCCCAAAACAAAAACCAACTATCACCAAGGCAAATGTTGGTAGAAATTTACTGATTTTTGAAACAGAGATAATTGAATGGGTTAACTCTTTGAAGCTAGCATGCTTAGAAAATCGGAATCCTGCTGCTTTTGATTCTTACTGGAACCAGTTCAGAAAATGGTTCAACTCTGAATCCCAGAAACACAAGGAGTTAAGCTATGAAATGGCCCAACAGAACTTCTGTTATCAGCTGAATGTTTTCAAGGATCAAGTTTTGCGTCACTGGGAAAAGAAACATATTCTTCTGCTGGATAATGCTCCCTGGAAAGAGCTTCATCCTTCATAAGTTGATAAACCATGCTCTGATAATCTTCCTCTGGTTGTTGTTCAAGACAAAGGCAGAGAGACTGAATAAGCCACTGAGTCAGAACCTTCTACAGCTTGTTCTGATAAGCTTTCACCTTCTATGAATATACCTTCTTCATCTCTGGTTATGCAAACTCCGGAGGAGTTGAAGAAAGGAAATGCAGTGATCAAGGAGAGATTAGACAAGCAAGATGACACATGCAAAGAAATCAAAGAAATGCTCGGAAAACAAGAGGAATCGAACACTCAGATTAAGAGCTTGCTGGAAGCATTGTTCACACGACTTCCTCCACCTCAATCTTTGTTTTTAAAACTTATTTTCTTTACTGTATTAATTTTTTTTGTTTGCCTCGGAACGTGTTATTGCAATGAATTTTAATATAACTCAACTTTTGACTCTGAATATTAGTGTTTATATTGCTTTTTTATTCTTGACAAAAAGGGGGGAGAACCTAAGATATTTCTAATAACAGTATATCGAGACACAGTCTCAAATATTTTGAATATCATAACTTCTCGTTTTATTTTCTGAAAGCAAAACAGGAACAAAACTCTGATGAAGACAGAAGTAGATGCATCAAAAGCTCTGATCAGAATGAACTTCAGGGAAGTAATTCATCTTTATCTGAGTACTCAGCTCTAGAGGAGACACTATAATGCTTGATGTTCTGTTTATTTTGATTGAAATATACTAGTTTTTGTCATCATCAAAAAGGGGGATATTGTTAGAACATAGTTTGATGCTACAACCCTTGTAAGTGTTTTGATGATAACAAACACAAAGAACAATTATGCACTCTAAAATTATATTCTGTTTATAGAGAAGTTATGATGAAAGAAGATCAGAAGAGAAGCTACAAGTCTGTTCCTACTGTGATTGTAGACAACTCTCAAAAAGCTCTGATGAAAGGAGATCATAAGTTGCGCTAAAAAGATGTTTCAACTCTGATTATAAAACTCTGGGAAATAAAGTCTAACGCTGCAAACAGGATCTTATGGCTCTGATCTTCAAAAGTTCTGAAGCAAGAAGCAACAGATACTTCAATGTTCTGAAGCATTACAAATTAAATATTTCCATTTCAAGAGTAACGTCTGGAAGGGAACAAGAATCTTTATTTTTGGAAAGCACCTTAATTGTCATTAATCAAGTTTCCAAATGATCATCCATGCTGCGCCTATTTAAACAAGCCTTGAGGATACATTGTTTATGATTTTCACACATACTAAACAACGCTGCAATCATCTCTAATCCTCAAACATTCAATATTTTCAATTTGTAAAACATCACTATATTGTGATACTGTTTTGTAAGAAACAATACTGTACACTGTTTATTCTTATATTGTTTAGTGCATTTCCTTGAGAAAAATAGGGTTGTGGTTATACTCAAGAAGACTTTGGCAGTTGTCAAAGTAGACTTGTAATCAAGATTGATTAGTGGATTAAGACCTTGTTGGAGAGAGGCAAAATCACTTTGACGGATGGACTGGAGTAGTTTGAGTTCAAACAAACCAGGATAAAAATCAACGTGTTCTTTTCTTTGAATTTTAAGATTCTAATTCACCCCCCCCCCCTTCTTGTGTTTTTCCATTCTTCATCCTCTACCTTGTTCACAAGGATACTAGGTTTAGAAGCATGTTTTAGGAAATAGGATTTTAAGTTTTATTAGGGAAAAAGGTTTGAATTTTAGTTAGCGGGACTCGCAACGATTTTTGATCGTATGTATACGTATCCCCCTAGGAGGAATCAGAGCCCCATTTTGTAGTTCGCGGTATGTTTGTGTTTTTTATGGATTACGCAGATATTTTAATCTTCCCCACACTTAGTTTGAATGTGTAGATAGCGAAGATTTTGAACTAAGCGCAAAGTTAATTAAAAAATCTTTGTATTCCTTTTTGAAAATTAATTGTTTGATTTAATTTATTACAAAAATAGTTTGACATTTGTTTGCGTATTTTTTAACGTATATAACCGAAGGGTCTAATATAGCTCTCTTATCACGTGGCCAGATATTGGTCACGTGTCGCTAGCCGATATTATAATTTTAATGAATCGCGGGTTTTAATACTTTGATATGAAATATTAAATTGAATCAAATGAGGAGAAATGTTTTTAAGTAATGTAGTTAAAATATGTGATTTAGTATAAATGAATATTATATTCTTAAATGAATTTAAAAATAATTAATTATGTATAACAATAAATAAATAATATTGTAGTCATGAAAATATATAAAAGATAATAATAATAATAATAAGATAACAATAATAAAAAAGTAAAAATATAAATGAAATTATATGAAATAATTAAAAAAAGAAATTAAATTCGCAGGGGGTTTAAATTAACTTATAGTAGGAAAATTGGGAAGTGTGGATAAGAGGGGGGTGTAAGGAAGTAGGGTCCAAGTCCATATATTGGACTTGACCCGTTTTGGCTTGGGGGTGTGATTTTACATTATGTAAGAAAAATAAAAACAGGAGGGGTGCTGTTAGTGATTAGGCTAGGCCCACAATGGTTTGAGAGGGTCCATTTGGGTTGCATGTGATGTGGCACACTGGATTATCATGGTCATGCATATTTTGGGCGTTGGATGAGGATCATGTAGTTGATAACGAGGGTGCATGGTAAAAGTCTTGGGTAGGCGCACACTTAATTATATAACATTTACATTTTTTTTCAACAAACGCTCCCTAATTTTATCTCATCTGTCCCTCTCTCAATGTAACTTTTCTCTCTTCCCTCACACCCGAAAGAAAACCCTAGTTCTACTGTAACGGTAAATATCTCCCCGTTTCCTCTCCATATAACATCATCAAT
Organism: Vicia faba; assembly: GCA_948472305.1. Taxonomy (NCBI): domain Eukaryota; kingdom Viridiplantae; phylum Streptophyta; class Magnoliopsida; order Fabales; family Fabaceae; genus Vicia; species Vicia faba. The sequence continues at coordinate 1,154,180,748 of OX451735.1, read as the reverse complement.
CCTCTCCTCTCAAATCAAATATATCAACAGTCAAAGGAAAGATAACTAGATGAGCTACATGATTTACCTCAACGTGATTCTTCGTACTTTGCGTTTGTTTCCCCTTCGTGCTTTCTCTGATCTCTCTTTCATATCTTTTTGACAGGCACAGTGGTGGTGGTGTTTGCTAAGGGAAGGCGACGACGAAATCAAAAATTTGGGGTTTCGGATTTCGAAACCCAGATATCAAACGAAAACTTGGATTGATGACTCACAAAGCTTCGAATTCTTTTGTAAAAGAAATTTCTCCCTCTATCAAATTTTCTCCTTTAATCTGTCAATTTCACTTCAATTTATAGTGTTTTTACAAATTAGTTTTTTTAGGAAAGCTTTTACTCTATCTGCAATTATGTGTTACGAATTTGAAATGTTTCCCCTTTTTCTTTTTATTTGCTTTTGATTATGATTAATAAAGTTTATGCATTTTACTGATTTCAACGTTTTTTCCAAAATGTTTCCACAAATATCCGATCATGTCTTGATTATGTTTCTGCACTTGCCAATTTTGTTTACTGAGCATTGATTCAGGTGTTTATGTCCCTTAATTTTGAATATTGCTTTGTTATAGCATATTTGTGAAATTATTAAGTTTTTGTTTTGGGTTCGATACTTTACTGTCCTGGTTATAAATATTTTCCTCCAATTCTGATATCTATTTGCACTGACTATGAATTATCTTTTTGAATATTTTAATTAATCCCTTGAACTTGCTTATTTTCTTTGGTAACAAACTGGGAACTGAATTGATTGAAACTGATTCAATTGGTATAGTAGTTTTGTACAGGTTTGCATTTGTATAGGGCATATTGGATGCATAAGCATTCGCAAGCTTTAGTTGTTATCTAAATAAGTTGCTTCGTGAATTATCCCAGTTTACTGTCTATTTTATTTGTTTCTGTTTTGCCTGGATGTAGGGTTTTTCTTTGCAGGTATGCTGGCATGAAGCCTGCCATGGAGGAGTCTTGGGGGCTGGGGCCAGGAGGAGCAAGATTAGATATTTTGTTTATGTAGAATCTTAGGATATTATGAACATGTTAGGATAAGCTTAGGTCTTAGAATAAGTAGTTTTATGTAAAGTTCTTATCCTGTAAAACCCCTGTATATATGTCGTAGCAATGATGTAATTTTAACACTGGTTTGGAATTTGAAACATTCACTCTTCTTATTTTTACTGTAAGTGAACAAGAAAGTAATTACACCTTGTATTAATTCAAGAATAAAATACCAGAATAAACAAGTACTTCAAAAATTCTCCTTTACATTAGAAAACTCGTCCTTCTGCCTTTGGATAATCATATCTTAATAGCCTTTATGCTGGACTTGGATAAGTTTGAATGAATTTAATAAATGGAAAGAATGCTAGAAGTTTGTGCTCATACTTGAAAAAATGTTACTTTGAGAAAAAATTCTTATGTCTTTGATGGAATAATGTTTGATCATCTCATGAACCTTAAAAAAAAGATACAAACCTCAAATTTAGTCTCTATTTCCTTTTTGAAGGGAATTCAACCCTAAGTCCATATTAACTTTTCTTTTAAGTAACCAATCTATTAGTCAATGAAGGGAACACAAAGATAAAATGCCCATGATGAATCCATCATCTCTTGCACCATGTCTTAATTCACAAATTTAAATTGAAAGTCAATATTAAAACCCTAATAACATTTCCCTTGTTAACAGATGTAAAACTTGTAATCTACTGAAAATAGGAACTCTATAATGATCATGACAAAGAATTCTAGGCTTGTCTGATAAAAGGAGCCTTCAAACAATGTGGAACCCTAAATTTCTTGATCCCAAACCTAGTTTAGTTGGCTAAAGATTGTTTAAATTGGCGGGACAAATTTGGGGTATGACAGTCTCCATATACACTTAAGAATTTGATTCTTAGGTCAATAGCAGCCTTGAGACCCATGATGCAAGCTTCGTATTCGACCATGTTGTTGGTACAGTTGAAGCAAAGTATGGTAGTAAAAGGTGTATGTAAACCTTCAAGGGAAATGATTACAGCACCAATTTCATTACCAAGTGCGTTGGAAGCCCCATCAAAAACCATAGTCCATCGGGATCCTTGCTCAAGTCCTTCATACGGTCTAGTTTCTTCACAGTCTGTTACTAGCATGATGTTCTCATCCAGGAATTCAAAGTTCATAGATTGGTAGTCATCTACAGCTTGATGTACCAAATGATCTGCCAGTACACTTCCTTTGATTGCTTTTTGTGTAGTGTACTGAAAGTCGTATTCAGTTAAGATCATTTGTCATCGAGCTATTCTTCCAGAGAGAGATGGCTTCTCAAAGATGTACTTGATGGGATCCATCTTAGAGATTAATAAAGTGGTATGAGTCAACATATACTGACTTAATCAGCGAGCAGCCCAAGTCAAAGCACAACAAGTTTTCTCGAGCAGTGAATATCTTATTTCACAGTTGATAAATTTTTTGCTAAGGTAGTATATTGCATGATCTTTTCGACAAGACTCCTCATGCTGCCCCAACACACACCCCATTGAATTCTCTAACACTATCAGGTACATAATCAGAGGTCTTCCTTCAACTGGTGGAATTAGAATTGGAGGTTCTTGTAAGTATCCCTTGATATTGTCAAAAGCTATTTGAGATTCGTCATTCCATTTCACTACTGGATCTTTCTTCAGCAGCTTGAAGATTGGCTCACAAGTAGCAGTTAAATGAGAGATAAATCGAGCAATGTAGTTTAGTCGTCCTAGAAAACCTCTGACCTCCTTCTCAGTACGGGGAGCTGGCATTTCTTAGATAGCTTTGACTTTTGCGGGATCGACTTCAATGCCTTTGCCACTGACGACATAGCCTAGGATCTTACTAGACCTTACCCCGAAGGTACATTTATTTGGATTCAACCTCAACTTGTACTTCTTCAGCCTATCAAATAACTTGTGTAGATGGTCAAGGTGCTCTTCTTTAGTTTGCAATCTTGCTATCATGTCATCAACATAGACTTCTATCTCATGATGAATCATGTCGTGAAATAAACCACCATAGCTCGTTCATAAGTTGCGCCTCCATTCTTTAGTCCGAAAGGCATGACCTTATAACAAAAGATGCCCCATTGTGTGACAAAGATAGTTTTCTCCATGTCCTCAAGCGCCATTTTCTTTGGTTATACCCGAAGAAGCCACCCATGAAGGAGAATACCTTGTGTTGAGTAGTGTTGTCTACCAAGACATCAATATATGGTAGTGGGAAATCATCTTTGGGGCTCGCCCTATTTAAATCCATGTAGTCTACACACATATGGACCTTGCCGTCTTTCTTCGGCACTGGAACAACATTTGCAGCCCATTGGGGATACGACATCACTGCCAAGAAACCTGCATCAAACAGTTTCATTACCTCAGCCTTGATTTTCTATGACATATCAGGGCGCATGCGACGAACCTTTTGTTTGATCAGAGAATAACCCTCTTTCATTGGCAGACGATAAACTACAATATCAGTGTCGAGCCCTGACATGTCTTCATATGACCAAGAGAATACATCAACATAGTCGTGCAATATCTGAACCAATCTACTTTTGACACTATCTTTCAGGTTGGCGTCAATCTTGACTTCTTTCTTATCTGCCTCAGTACCCAAGTTTATCACCTCGACCGGTTCTTCATGCGGTTGGATGTCCTTTTCCTCTTATATCAGGAGTCTGGCGAGTTCTTCAGGTATCTCACAATCTTCTTCACCTTCATCTTTGTCTTGATAGATTGGATTTTCGAAGTCATAAACGGAAATAGTAGAGTTGTTGTCAATGAGATCCATAGTGGATGTGGATCTACAACTGTGTGTGTGTGCATGTAAGGTCACATGGATATTTGAAAATGCAGTAAAGTAAAAGAGCGCAAAACTTGAATGCAAAATCGTAAAATGTTTTAATTAAATGAGCATGTGATATTTGGAATGACAACCCTTAACAAATTGACCATTGTGCCCCAGGCAAGGCACATGGTTTAAAGTCATTATTTTGAAGGAAATTATACAGACAAACTTCTTAAAGAAATAAAAACAGAAAATGGCAATTACTCCTGGCTGAAGGAGATTGAGATGAAGTCTTTGGCCTTCAAGTTATTGAGTCCACCGTCAGCAGTTGGGAATATCCAGTCATCTAAGTCACCATCACTATCAGTGTCTTTCAGAGCATTGACTTTATTGTTGCTAATAAGGAGAGGTGGTCACCAGCACGAACACGTCGAACCTCTTTTTGCGCCCTTGAAGTAAATCCCAACCCAAATTTTTCATATTTATAGGGGATGTCCGAAAGTTGTCCCTAGATAGTGCAACCTTTGTCTTCTGTAACAGCACTAGCATCCTTCAAAGAGGCCATTCTCGATGTGTCCTTGGAAATCTTGGGAGTAGTTGCTTTAGCAGCATCAATCATCGGGGGAATTACCTCAAATGCCTGACAAGGAGTCTCAATGAATTCGCCATCCATTTCCACATATTTGAAGGAATTCAAATGACTGGCCATATATTCCTCCTCTCCACAGGCTGTGACAATCTTCCCTTTCATTGGGTATTTCAGCTTTTGATGCAATGTATAGGTGACCACACCTGCCCCATGAATCCAGTGCGTCATAGCAAGAAAGAATAGGCCAGGCGGATATCCATTACATAAAATTTTGAATTGAAGACTTGAGACCCCACCTTGATCGGCAGATCAACTTCTCTGTGGATCATTCTTTTTGAACCATCGAAGGCTCTTACCACAATGTCATTGAGTTTCAGCACTAGCCCATCACAATCCAGTCTATCCAAAGCACCTTTAGGTAAAACATTGAGGGAGGACCCAATATCTACTAACACATGCGCAAGGGTAGTGCCTTTGCATTCAATAGAGATGTGTAGAGATTTATTATGATTCTTCCCCTCCAGAGTTAAATCTGCATCAGAAAATCCTCAGCCATTATCAGTAGTTAGACTTGCTACACAATTCTCAAATTGATCGGCAATGGTTTCTTGTGGAACATGGGAATTCTTTATGAATTTTAGCAAAGCCTGGGCATGCGCCTCCGAGCATAATAACAAATACAACATGGATATCTTTTAGGGTGTCTTCCCCAGTTGTTCAACTATCTTGTAGTCGCTTTTTCGGATGATCTTCGGGATTTCTTAAATTGTCACATATTTTGTGGGTTCCTCCGTCCGGGCAGGCTCAATAACTTTCTCTTTACCTCGGGCACTGGCAGTTGGCCCAAAAGCAGGAATTCAAATAGGTGTTGTTGTAGTTGTTGGAGGAGAGATATCCGGAGAGAATACCCTTCCTTTCCTTGTTACCTTACTAGTTCCATTAATGTTTGTAATTTCAAGACCTTCATTTTCAACAATCCATGGCTCTTTCTTGACACCATGGTAATAAACTTCTGCCCCATAGTTCCAGGGAACATCTTCGTCAGAGGTATAGGGGACTGGCCCATGTGTAATGATGATTAAGGGAGCTACAGTTAGCTCATCCAGAATCCTTATAGGGCCTTTAGAGCTGATCCTAATAGGATTATTTGAAATGGTAATTATGGAGAAATATTCAAGTGTACTTTCAGGAAAACTTTTTACGGATGAAGTGTTTTTAAACAAAATTTCACGGCTATCAATCAGACATTGGATTCCTTTCTTCAGCCATATATAACCATTAACTTTGGATGCACATTGGTAGCAATTTTCAAGGCAGCCAGGATATAAATTGGATCTTAGTATATTCTTCTTAATGGTTAACAACGGAGTAGTCAAATCGTTGATGGTGGTGACAAAGGAGACATCGTCGATGGCATTGACACACTTACCATGGCTAGGCATGGATGTGGTAATCACATTAGGGGTTTGTGGTGGGTCAAACTCGATCACTTTGTTATCAATCAAATCTTGGATCTTGTTCTTCAATGCCCAACAGTTGTCGGTATCATGTCTAGGGATATTTGAATGGTAGGCGCATTTCACATTTGGATTATATTTGGGAGAGGCAGTATTTGGATTTGGAGGAGGACCTCGCAGATTTACCAAATCTTCTTTCAATAGATGTTGTAAAGCTTGAGACAGTGGCATGTTGATCTTAGTGAACTGCCTCCTCGGGGTATCAGGCCTTTGTTGGTTGTTTGATTGTTGTGGTTGTTGAACTGGGGTAGGGTTTGAAATCAATACATATCCTACTAACTAATGACGATCATTCTTGATTCGGCTCCCTGGTCCATAAACAACATTAGTTTCCTTCATACCAACATACAGTTTCTTTACAACATTAGAGGTTGAGGCCATTGGGATCTTCCTACTTTTGATTCCGCTTTCAACCTGCTCGCCAGTCAAGATCAACTCAGTAAACCCTGATGAAGAACTACCAATCAACAAGTTAAAGAATGGACCGGTCAAGGTACCCATGAACATGTCCACTAATTCTCTATCAATTAATGGGGGTTGCACCCTTCCAGCCATGTCCCTCAACTTATGGGCATACTCCTTAAAGCCTTCGCTCGAGCCTATAGTCATACTCTGTAATTGCACGCGAGTTGGTGCAAGGTTAACATTGTACTGGTATTGTCTGTAGAAGGCAGCAGCCAGATCCTCTCATGTATGGATATTAGTCTCCTTAAGTTGATAAAACCATTCCAATTGTGTCCCGAATAAGCTTTCTTGGGAGAAGTGCACCCATAACTTCCTATCGGCGGTATATGGTTTAATCTTGTGGACATAAGACCTCAGATGCATCTTGGGACAAGAGACCCCATCATATTCAGAAAAGACAAGGACCTTGAATTTGTGGGGAATGAACACCCCAAAGACCAAACCTAAGTCTCCGAATTCCAAACCAGGAAATGTTTGGATCTCCACAGCCTTAAGTCTGTCTTCCAGCTGTTTGTATTTCTCATCCACCAGTGGGTACTTCTCGTCAGAATAGTCTTTATCATCAGAAATCTGGTTATTTCCACCCCCAGCTCGGGTGCTTCTAACATCCTCATCTTGATTGTTGTTTTCTTCGGAGGATATAACATTTTCTTGAGCCTGTCGTGCAAGACCTTTGAACCTCCTTCCCATGTTGATAAAAGCCCGTTTCTTGGTCTTCTTCTTTGTGACGAGAAGATCCATCAACTCTTGTTGTCCTTTGGCTAAGTTGAGGAGAGTCTCTTGGAATTGTGCGTGTTGAGCTTGTAGATCTTTGAAGGTTTTATCTAGAGCCATCTTATACTGAAATAGACAGTAAATAGATAAGGAAACCTGTATCGAAAAACCTGCTTATGACATGATCCATGCTATGTGGATGCAATGTTTTCAAGGATATCAAAAGATTTAAATTTTCTAGCCAAAAAGGAAACAAAAACAACAATTGCATTAATAGGTTCAAAAATTACAATGGCCCCTTGGGCTTACAAAAAAGAAAAAGGGTGTCAAATGAAAACAAAATGAACTTTTACAACAAAAGGCTCAAGTCACCCACAGGCGTTTCCTCTTCGTGTCAATGTAGGCATTCATGCTTTGCTCCTCGTGAATTTGCTTGGTAAGCTCCAACACTTTCTTCTCACTTGCGTAGAATCGAACTTCAAAGGTGTCTCGTTCTCCTTCGAGTTGAATCCAAGATCTTTGCAATTCCTCGAGGTTGGTAGGCATGTCAGGATGGAGAATGGTATAAGGAATATCCCCCTCAGTAACAGGCTCCACAATTATTGGTAAGATAGCTGGATATGGAATCATGAGATTTTGAGCACGAGCTCGCACCCATTTAAGATAAGGCTCCAAAGGGATGGATTTCTTGTGTCCCAAAGTCTTGCTATTAACCTTTTTTACCATTCCCCAAGCTCGTACAAACCTTTGACGATAACCTTGGACATCGTTCTCGTAGTCGAATACAATACCCTGGATGAAGGCGTCATGAAGACCATCTCTCCGAGCATACCTAAATTGTCGCAGAGCAAGAGAAGGGTTATAAGTGATACCTCCCATAATTCCGAGGAGTGGTACATTAGGGAATTCCCCACAGTGGTTAATGATAGTGACATCCTCCAAAGTTTAGGAACACCAATAAATATCCGAATAAGAGAGCGACATTCCTTTGAGACCATCTCAAGCTTTGTTCATTCTTCAATACCGACCAAGGAAGGTGCGAAGTAAACCACCTAGACAACAACGGTACGCAACACATAAGAGTGCCTCTCATCCTCATAGTGCGAGTGTGAAGACAATGTAGAATGTCTCCAAGCAAAGTTGGCATAAGGTTGCGAGAAAGGAAAAGTTTGACAACATTCATGTCTATGAGTTGGTCTGGATTAAGAAATAGTACTAACCCATAGATGATAAGAGCCAATACTTCTTCAAAAGCTTGCAAATCTATAGCCTCCCAAAACAATCGAGCCTTCTCCATCAGAAACTTAGGTAAAAAACCCTCGACTCCACTCCTTGTTTCCCAATTAACTACAATGTCAGACCTCTTCAAATGTAAGGCTGGTGCAATTTCTTCAGGTTATGGATCTTTCTCTAGACCGGTGAAGGGTATTTGATCAAGAACATGTACTCCCAATATTTGAGAAAACACTTCCAATATGGCCACCAATTGGTAATCGGGAAAGGTGAAACAATGATGTACGGGGTCAAAGAATTGAAAGAGCACATACATCACGTCTTCTTGAAAAATTGAGGTAGCCAAATTGAGAAGTCGACCATAGGTTTTGGTGAAGGGAGAATCTTCAGGAACCCTTGATTCCAACTCTTTGAGTCGAGGAGGCACCCTCACGAAACTGATTCAGATGGTATTTCTGTGAGTGGAAGCCATGACCTACAAAATAGGACAAAGATAAATCCCATAGGTCCTTGAAATGGGCTAGTGAAAATGCAATGGCGTGATGTTATGCTTGAAAAAATAATCACACACAAGCAAAGCATACAAGGGCTTAGGTTTAGGCTTGCATGAGGTTTATAGGTAAGTACCCTCTTGAAGTTTAGTTGGTTCAACCTGTCTTAAGAAAGAAGTAACTGGGTTCTAAGGAATCTCAATATCACTGATCTTTCTTCGTTGGGCATTGTTTTAGCATAATTAATCTTTTCTTGCAGCCAAAATATCCTGAAATTCCGAGCTCAATGAGTGTAGTATCGAGTATCAACCAACTTCAGTCTTGCACCAAAGTCGGCTATCTCACTACTTTCTAACGGCCAAGTTGTTCAACTAAGGTTCTACGGTCAGTTAGTGCTTCATGACACCACTTAGCGGCCCTGTATTCTCCTTGATTTAACTCAAGGGACACTGGTACCCACAAATGTGTCACACTAACGTAGCTATCGCTTTAACCATATCGGTCTACGCCATACAATTTCCATGATCTATTCGAATTTACCTAAAATTCCCCCAAATCCGGGTATAGGATTTTTACAAGTAATGAACCCAAACATAACCCATAAATGCAAAGAAAATAAGTCAAGAAAGTAAAGCAATAAAATTGATCCAGATATTAAGGTAACCCCACTTTTAGTGCGATATCCCTAGTAGAGTTACCAGTTCTGTAATACAGTGGGAGAACTGACTTGGTGTTTTGCATTTTATCACAATTGTTGTGGATAGCAAGAGTTGCCACTGACTTTTCTTTTATCCAATGAAGAAAAGGGTGAAAAGAATAGGAAATACCTTTTGAGAATTTTCTTGAGTGCGGGGGGTAGGTTATGAAAAGGGAAGGTAATAACACCTTTTTTATCCATAGTTATCTACAGACTCTTAATTGCTAGCTCACTTTGAAATGCTTTGTGTTTTGTGTAAGTTTTGAAAATATTTTGAAAACGCCTTTGTGCGGAAAACTTTGTAATAATTCTCATATCGTTAAGAATGTATACAAAGTGTTGGTTTTTGAAAATATTTGTTGTTTGGAAAGTATTTGAAAGATGTTTTGAAAGTGTGAGGTATGAAAATGGTTTAGATTTATGAGCAAGAAACTATGAGAAATTTACCGACTCAAAAAGTCTTTGTTCTTTTCCTCCTCCTTTATATAGCGATATCCTACCATTGATTAGTAGGAAGCCCTATTATTGGATGTGAGGGACAGACGCGAGTCGTTGTACAGTCATAGAAGGAAACTTATGAGACTCTTTAACAATTTTTGTAAGGGGCCTAGATCGTTTCACCGAAGGGAACATCGAATGGTCATCGAGGAACTACGATCTTTTTTATTGAGGGTCTTTGCTAAAGCGTCCCATATTCGAGGGACATGACTGTTTTTCTGAGGCAACAAGCAAGGTCCTCCTAGAGGTGCGCGTGTGAAAATTGTGTTTGATTCAAGTTTAATTTGTCTTAATTTAGGGTTTTCTAGCAGTCGATTTTAATTCTTTCCATACACACCTAATTACTATACAATAAGGAATTACGATAAAGTGCGGAAAATAAAGTTCTACACTATTACAATGCTTCAGGAATGGGGGTACAAATTTATGAATAGGGATGAAGTAAAAAGAGCCTAGTTAAACTATTTACAAACCGTAAGCAATTACAATAATCGAAAGAATGCAAAAAATAGTAAACTACGAGCAAATGAAAAGAGAAAGAAAATTGTTTTTTTTTGGTGTTTTTGATAGAAAAGAAAGTAAAAAAAAAAAGAATAAAGATGTAACTAAAACAAAAGTTATTTATACTAAATTAAAATTCTAATATTATCAAAATTAAAATTCTAAAATTTACTAAATCAAATCGAAGTTAAATTAATTCTAAGGCTATCTAAACTAATTTAAATATAAACTTACTTAAATCCAAAATAAATTAATAATTTACTAATTTAAAGTTAGAATAAATTAATCTTAAAATTACTAATTTAAATCTAAATTAAAATCAAAATTTTAAGATTATTAAAATACATCTAGACTAAACTAAAATTCTAAAATTATTAAATTAAACTAGACTAAACTAAAATTCTAAAATTATTAAATTAAAACTAGACCAAAACAAAAATTCTAAAATTATTAAATTAAAACTAGACTAAATTAAAATCTTAAAGTTTGTCAAACTATATCTAAACTTAAATAAAAATTCTAAAGTTATTAACTTAATTTAAAGCAAAAAATAGGATGTAGTAGAGTGAATTTCGGATGGGGCTTGGGTTGTTTGTTAAGTGGAAGCCCACAAAATATGATATAAATAAATAAAAAATAAATAAAAGAATTGGGCTCGGGTTGTTATAAAGTCCAATTTTTGTTTGTAAACTAGTTCAGAAAAAATGAAAAAAATGGGCTCAGTAAAGGGATATGGCCCATATATTAAACAAAACGAACCAACAACTTAAATGGCTCCGGGTTGGAGGATGGTGGGGAGGAGGCCCATTTTTTATGCTCCACAATGTTAAATGAAAAGGGTTATGAAATGTTATACAAGGTCCCACACTCCATAGATCAATTGAGTAAATTCACTTTAACTTTCTCCATAAACAATTATTTTCATGTTCTTGCTCCTCGTCAAGATACACTATGGTGAACTGTGCAGTAGACAAGTGCATCACCTCCTTCACAATCCCAAATCGCTCTTCATCTTTGGGATTCTGTTTTGGATTTCACGGTTACTAATTCACGTAATTTGACTAGATTCTCATCGGTGATAATTATGTGAACTACGGATTGCATAGAATAGGGAGATGAAGAGATGCAACGACGGGAGATTTCTAAATGGGAGGAGAAGAAGAATCCAGAGTAGGTGGTGCAGGAGATCTGAATCTTGGAAATAGCGTATTCATTGCATTTGATTTTGAACACTTCTTAGTCGATCCAAGGTATGCTAAATTACGTCTGACTCCATTTTACTTTCGTTTCTTTTTCTGAGCCCGCCTTCTTTTTTGTTCTTCCCATTTCTGAATCTGGGCTCTGTCTATTTTATCTTCAATTTTTGTTGTTATTTTCTACTGTTCATATGGTTGGTAGTGATGTAAATATGTGAGTTTTAAGGTTGGATATTGAGGATTACAGTTATGTTGTAGGATTGTGGATGGTTTTCGATAATTATAAAAGATTTTAGAAGGTTGTGCGCTGGTTTGTACAACGAGAGATGAAGGCAGATTGTTGGAGTATGGTGGAGGAAGCTACTGCTAAAAATTAAGCAGAGTTTTTATTATTGTTCTTTTTCTTTTTTATCTGAATCTTTCTCTCAGCTTTACAGTGATTAACAACAACAAAAATGCCAGTTTCTTTATTTCTCTAACATTTTTTTAATTTCTTTGTTTTTTATATATTTGGCAGGGGTTAAGTTGAGTGAAAAGTTGAGAGCAGAAGTGTTTTTTTACAGTTTATCTTAAACTTTTGCAGTTAACAGTGGAACAACAAGCATTTAAATTGTTCACGAGATATGAAGCACGGAGACGAGGAACCAGAAATATACCTATCGGAGTTCGTCCGATGCGACTTTGACAGTGATTTATGAAATCAAGTATGCTTATTTCTCTTCTTTTATCCGATTTACTCTTCTTCTTCTACTTTTGTGTGTTACTTCTTGTCCTTTTGATCTACAATGCTTTGTCGTGTTACGCGTTGCGAATTGATAGCATAACATTTCTGGGCAATAGCTTCGTCTATGAACCGAAAGGAATTACGGAGCAGTTGTTTTGCAGCTTTGTGAAGGTTTTCTTGGTGAATTTTTCTGTGATTTTCTTGTGCATTTTTCGTGTATGAGCAAAGGTTGGAGGTTTAAAGAGGTTGCAGATTGTAGGATATTTGGTAAGTGATGGTTTAGAGGGTTATGGAAAGCTTCTTGCAGAGTTTAGAGTTTTTCTTTAGGGAGAGGCTAGAATATATTTTTCTGCCCCTTTGTGCTGTGAGTGAAGGTTGAATTTATAGATCAGTAAGGGGAGTTTTAGAGGGGGGGGGAGAAAGTTGGTTCATTTTGAACACTTAAGGCTGTTGTTTTTGTAGCTTTGTTTGCTACAAATTTTTTTCTTCTAATTTGGTACAATGCTTGGATGTTTATGACAGATTTTGGAGCAGTAACACAAGGGCTTTGATGTAGGTTTTATGCAGCAGTGACATGGCTGTTTTTGAGCAATTTGTTGGGCTGTTTTGACAGGTTTACATCAAATTTGGAGTGACATAGGGCAGTAGCAGGGTTTGATGGAAGCTTTGGGCTTTGCATCTTCTTTGGACTTAGGATTAGGAATAGGATAAGTGTAAATAAATATGAGACTTTAGAAGCAACATGTTTATGTAATTCTCTTTGTAACTTGTAATTTCCTTGAAAGTGTGTTGGACTTGTAAATAGATTTGAAACTTAGAAACTTAAAACTTTCTTGTAATTCTTGAATCTTTAAACATGATGAAATTGCTTGAATATTTTTTTTTGAATTCGTTTATGAATGTCCCTTGAAACCTTAGGCCAAAAGAAACCTGAATTATCTTGTATGGCATTGAATTTATTTGATCATGAAGCCAACTTTGAAAATCAAGAATGTTCTCCTTGGAACAATGAATCTTGAAATGAACTTTGCAAAATTTAACATTGATCATTGTCTTGAAAGATGCTTGAAATTTCCAATGAATTCCTTTTGATGAACTCGTGCCATTAGGAACTTGAATTCATGAATAAATTTTTTATCTTGAATCCTTGAAAAGGCTTGAAATAATTGATGGATGCCTTGAAATTTTGAATTTGGAATAAGACTTGAAATCAAATATTGACTCGTAATTTCCAAACTCATGACAACAAAGAATTTTCCTCCATCTCTTGAATTAGAAAGCCTTGAATAAAACTTGTACAATTTATAATCCCACAAAAAAAATGAAACCAAATCAAATTGTAGATCATGCTTACATCCTGAAGAAATTCTTATTTAAAACTCGAATTTCATATCCTAACTTGCATTTGAAACAACCATTGATTGATCTAACCCTTGTGATTGATGAAAAATAACTCCTCAAACGAGATCTTAATGCACACTCTATCTTGACCAATTCTTGAACAACTGGAAGGCCTAACATAGGAACAACAAGCTTGAATCACAAAGCAATCCCTAATTCATTAATCCTAAATTGAAGCACAATAGATAAAGGCCTAATTCTTAATCCTTGAAGAAGAAGACTTTGCAAACTTGATGTAGATGAAGTCCTTGATAGCCATTCCTCTAGACCTTAATGGTATATTTCAATGTTCAAAGAAGAACCAGGTGAATCATACTCTATTGACGTAGAAACTTCAAATCCCAAATGAAATCATGATTGGCACGACTGAGCAAACTAGGAGATGGTAACTGAGGAGCAAACCCTAATTTTTAGTCACACATAGTTTGTCTTTGAGAAACCCAATTTTTCCTGATGGATAATCTTAAGCCGGAAGAAAACTAAAACCTTGATCCCATGTGTAATACGGTGGGAGAGATATGGTTCAAGAGGGATGTTCATCGTGCTCTTTCTAATTCTAGGAAACCGCCATTCTGTATCAATAACAATGGAGCTCACAAAAGTCAAGTCAACACTGTAGAAGATGCTGATAGCGACCCTGACCTAGACAGTTGGATTTTTTCTACCACCGATAGTGGGATCAACAATTGGAAGGCTGAAGACTTTATACCAATCTCCTTAGTCAGGAGTAAATTCTATTTCCTTTTTTCTTGTTTTCAAGTTTTTGGCTATGTAATTTTGACAATAAACCTTGTGCCTTACCCGAGGCACAACGTTTCATTTGTTAGGGTTATCATATTTCATTCACATATTTTCATTCCATGAATCATTGGATGTTTGCATTTAAATTGTGTGCTCTTTATTTTTCTTTTACTTCATTTCTTTCAAAATAGATATGTGTTCTTACACACACCCACATAATAAATTGCAGATCCACATCCACTCTGGATCCCATTGATAACAATTCTGCTATTACCAATTATGACTTTGAAAATATGATCTACCAAGCCGAGGACGAAGGTGAGGAAAATTGTGAAGTGACTGGAGAGCTTGCTACACTGTTAGAGCAAGAAGAAAGAGCCATGAAACCGCGTGAAGAGCCAGTCGAGGTTGTGAACTTCGATACTGAAGAGGTCAGGAAAGAAATCAAAGATAGGTGCTGACCTAGAAGACATTGCCAAAAAAGGTTAATCTAGATGTTATGTGACTATGTTGAGATCTTTGCTTGGTCTTATGAAGACATGCCAGGGCTTGATACTAACATTGTGGTTTCTTAGCTGTCTGAAAAGATTAAATATGAAGTTATGAAGCAGTCCAATACAGGTTTCTTAGCTGTCACGTCCTATCCGCAGTGGGTTGTCAATGTGGTGCCAGTACCCTAGAAGGATGGTAAGGTGCGTATGTGTATAGACTACAGGGATAGGAATAGAGAAAGCCCCAAAGATGACTTTCTGCTTCCGCATATTGATGTTCTGGTTTACAACACCGCTCAGCATAAAGTATTTTCCTTCATGGATGGTTTCTCTGGTTATAATCAAATCAATATGGAACCTGAAGACATGGAGAATACTACTTTTGTCACACAGTTGGTCACTCTTTGTTATAAAGTTATGCCTTTTGGTTTAAAGAACGCCGGTGCAACATATCAGTGTGCTATGGTAGCTTTGTTTTAGGATATAATCCAACACGAGATAGAGGTTTAAATTGATGACATGATAGCCAGGTCTCAGACTGAAGAAAACATCTCGACCACCTGCAAAAGTTGTTCGAGAAGTTGAAAAAGTACAAGTTGAGGCTGAATCCAAACAAGTGCACCTTTGGGGTAAGATCCGGTAAACTCCTAGGTTTCGTCGTCAGTGGTAAAGGTATTAAAGTTGATCTTGCCAAGGTTAAAGCCATTCAAGAAATGCCAGCTCCCCATGCCGAGAAGGAAGTCAGAGGTTTCTTGGGACGATTGAACTACATTACCATATTTATTTCCCATTTGACTGCTACTTGTGAGCCAATCTTCAAGTTACTGAAGAAATATCAAGTAGTGAAATGGAATGACTGCTGCCATATAGCTTTTGAAAAAATCAAGGAGTACCTCCAAGAAACTCTGATTCTAATTCCTCCAGTTGAAGAAAGATCCCTTATCATGTACTTAACAGTGTTAGAGAACTCAATGGGGTGTGTATTGGGGAAACATTACGAGTCTGATCGAAAAGAGCATGCAATATACTACCTTAGCAAAAAGTTTACCGACTGTGAAACAAGATACTCACTGCTCGAGAAAACTTATTGCACTTTGGCATGGGATGCTTGCCGACTGATACAGTATATCTTGACTCATACTACTTTGTTGATATCTAAGATGGATCCAATAAAATACATATTCGAGAAGCCTGCTCTCTTCGGAAGAATAGCAAGATGGCAGATGGCCTTGATAGAATATGACATTCAACATACTACTTAGAAAGAAATCAAAGGAAGTGTACTGGAAGATTATTTGGCTCATCAAGTTGTAGATAACTATCAGTATATGAATTTTGAGTTTCCTGATGAGAATATCATGCTAGTTACTGATTATGAAGAACCTGGGACATATGAAGGACTTGAACCGAGATCCCGATGGACTATGGTTTTTGATGGAGCTTCCAACGCGTTTGTGAATGGAATTAGTGTTGTGATTGTCTCTCCAAAAGGTTACCATACGCCATTTACCTCTAGACTTTGCTTTGATTGTACCAATAATATGGCCGAGTATGAAGCATGCATCATGGGTATCAAAGCTGCCATTGATATGAAAATCAAATTCTTGGATGTGTATGGGGACTCAACCCTGGTGATCAGTCATATTAAGGGAGAATGAGATACAAAGCATCCAAATCTCATTCCTTATCGAGAGCATGTCTTGACATTAATTCCATGCTTCAAAGAAATCACTTTTGATCATATTCCACGAGAAGAGAATCAATTGGAAGACGCACTAACTACCGTGTCATCTATGTTCAAAGTCATATGGGATAATGAAGCTCCTCTAATTACTATTGAAAGGCTAGACAGACCAACACATTGATACGAAGTTGATACTGATGGAGTATAGGAAAAGCCTTGGTTTCATGAAGTGAAAAGATACCTCGAGGCTCAAGAGTACCCCAAGTGGGCATCTATCATTGGTAAGAATTTTCCAAGAAGGTTCTCCGCCAAGTTCTTTCTGAGTAACTGAATCTTGTACAAATGCAACCACGATTCAACTTTGCTTTGTTGTGTAGATAAGAAGGAAGCTGAGAAGATTAAGGAAGATATGCACAAAGGAGTCTTTGGTACCCACTCCATTGAACATACTATGGCTAAGAATATTCTGAGAGCAGTTTATTACTGGTCTACCTTAGAAACCGATTGCCATCACCATTCCAGAACTTGCCACAAATGTCAGATTTATGCTGACAAAGTACATGTGCCTATGGTTCCTTTGAATGTCTTGACTGCTCCTTGGTCGTCTGCAATGTAGGGAATTGATATGATTGGAGATATTAAGCCTACCACTTCTAATGGACATTGTTTCATCCTCGTCGCTATTGATTACTTCACGAAATGGGTAGAAGAAACCTTATTTGCTTCTGTTACCAAGAATGTTGTGGCTCGGTTCATCAAGCATAATCTCATCTGTCGATACAACATTCTTGAAAGGATCATCACAAATAATGGTACCAATCTTAACAATACTATGATCACGGAACTCTGCACACAGTTCAAGATTAAGCATCATAATTCTTCTCTGTACCGACCAAAGATGAATGACACAGTGGAAGCCGCCAACAAGAATATCAAGAAGATCTTACAGAAGATAACGGTTGTTGTACCCCAAAATTTTCCCTCTCTTTTATTAAGACATTCCTCAAATGCTCAAGGATTCTCAAGAGTTGATCAGACAAGCTCACCTCTTAAGCACTAAGTCCACAAGTTAGGGTTTTAGTTTTCTCAAAGAAAATTGGACTTCTAATTCCTCTCAAGTAACTTTTATGGTTCATTATAGGTCTCCAAGATTGATCGTACCAAGTTTCAAGTCTTTCATCACAAATTTTCTCATTCAATTGCTTAGATGATTTAAAATCAACTATATTAAGTAAAAAGTCAATTGTGGTCAACATACAGTCAAACTTCAAGATTTTTGACCAACATCAAAATTTGAAGTCACATTCTTCAGTTGATCAAGGGTTGATCATAACTCCTTAAGGAAAGCATTCAAATCACCAAAAGGGCAAAATTGTCAAAATTGTCAAAATTAGTATTTTGACTAAGAATGACTGATCATTGACTTTTGACCTAGTACATGACCTAATGGCTTGAAGCATGATCTTAAGGATTCAATCACAATTTCTTGACCTATTTTCAAGGCTCAAATCACTTCTCAAGATTAAGGGGTTAATAGTTGAATTTGGATCAAATAATGAAAAGTCAACAGACACACAAAAAGTCAAACTTTGACTTTTTGGTAAACATTGAATTTCAAAGATTAAAATTCATCAAGACATTCAAAAATATAAAACTTGATCATCAAGAATCAAGAAAGTCAAGAAAAGTTAACAAAAGTCAAGATTTCCAATACTTAGAAAAATTCTAAGTGTTTTTTGACCTTGATAATTTCACAACTTCTTGACAAATTTTCATCAAGATGCAAGATGATTCAAGGAAAACTTTCAACATGAAAGTTGTAGATCTTGATAAATTCTACAATTTTGTACTTGAGGGTTGAAGTCCAAAAAATTCTTAGATTTGAAGATATAGGCTCATGAATTCATGACATTTTTACAAAACACTTAGTGAAAATTTTAGCAAGTTTGGTCAGATTTTTGTCCCAAATTCTTGGCATTTTTCACCTAGTTCCAATTTGATTTAGCCAAAGTTGTCAACATGAAGGTTGTATACAATGTTTCAAGCTTTCCAAAATGTCATAGAACTTGAAGAGAACATTTTTTATCTAGGAGAATCGAAGAGAAGAAGTTGGACATCCATTCTAGAATTTTAGGTCATTCTGTGATGAACCTTATGATCCAATCTTCAAGCATGCTGCATAAATATTTCTTTGTAGGCTTCTAACTTGCAAATCACTCCGTAATTGTTAATACAAATGATTGAGCTATGATTCAAGTTCTTGAGCCATTGTCCAAGTGATTATTCCATTTTTGGCACAAAGTTAACATTGTCATTCTTGAAAAGTTGCATTATACACATTGTCAACTCTCCTTGAGCCCATACATTGTTGCTTCTGATTCCAAAACTTTTCAAAGAAAGAATCAACCATCTACAAGCCTGTCAACCACCCTATAAGCCCTTCTACTATGCATTGAAACTATGTATTTCAAGTTTGCTTCAAAATCAAGTCACATAACCATAACATGTGATCTTCGATTTCTGATTACTTGAGCCTCTAAAACCTTTTCTCTATAAATAGAGAGGTTTTATGCAAGCCTTAGCACAAGTCTAATAACCCTCAAACCATCTCAAACTCCCTAAAACCAGATTTTGCATCAAAACCTCCATTACTTGTCATTTCTGACTTTGAACACCAAACTCATAATCCACTCGTGCGTTTTTCATTTTAATCAACCAAACATCATCTATACACTATATGTAAGTGATCCAAATGCTTGAACCACTTCTGTAATCCCTCCATCACCATCCACCATTTTCAAAACTTAGCTCTACAACTTGACTTTTCCAGAAGAATCCAGCCACTCTCAATTCAAAGTAAGCATTGCAATAGCTTCCTAGGAGTTCAATGAAGCTATCCAGATCATCAAAACACCTCCAGGAGTGCTCAAACTCCAAACACGATTTCCAGTTTTGAGGTAAGTTTTCTCAACTTTGAACTCCTTATACAAGCATCATTAATGGTTACTTTGTGTATGAAAAATGTGGATATCATTGCCCTGAAGCTAACCATGCCTTTAATTTTCATTTATGTTAAGTGTACATGGAGAATTTTGAAGTTGAACTTTCAGAAAAATTAGGTTTTTATTTGGTAACAAACAAAATTCATTCTCATCTTTGATTTATAGTTTAAGTTATTGATATGGTTGAATTCGTGATGAAATTTGGAGCAACTTTCATATTTACATTTTTGAAAATGGTTGAGAAATGAAGAAGTTACAGTTTTGAGTAATGGAGATTTTGTTCTGCGCGCACGAAGGGCAAAGAAGATGAAGTTCAAAATCAGAAACGAGTTTATTTTATATTTAGTTGAAGTTATTTTTATAAACGGATGAAACAGCCACCCTAGTGGCAGAGAAGTGCGTGCTAAGGCATTTGTGTATAGGGACCTGGGTTCGAGTCCCACCGGTACCCTTTTGTTTATTTCATATTTTCTTGTCTTAGATCATGTGCAGGCAAGCCCAACGCGCGCACCATGCGCCTCTCACCATCACCATCAAATCTGCCAGCCATCAAATCTAGCACTCCACATGAGCAAGTCTATAGTGCATTCCAAGAAATCAACAACATTGAATCAAACAAAATGCTGGGCCTCGCTCGTATTTGGACCCTTTCTTTTTTATTTTTTCTATTTTCTTACCCCCTGACTACTTTTTAACACAGGCCCATTTTATTTTTTATTTCAAACGCAAAAACTGATTTTTTTTGGGCTTAACATTTTACACCCGTCATTTTCCTTTTTTACAGCACCTAGGCCCAACTTTTTTTTATTTCTTTATATTTTCCTTATTACTTATTTATTTATTTTTATTTAACCAAAAGAATACAAAAATATATTTTCCTAAATAATAAAATTAAAAATATTTCAAGCACTTTATTTTATTTTTAATTAATTTAAAATTTATTATTTCTTTTACAAATTGATATTAATATCCAAATTATTTTATAAACAAATTATTAGACTTAGGTTTTATTTTATTCTTAATTTCCATCGACATAGGTTTTAGGTTTTTGTTTTGATTAATTAGTTAGTTTAATTATGTTAACTATCAAATCATTTTCCATAAAAAATCACACAAAAACAATTTCTTTTTTTTCCTTCTTCTTCATCCTTACATTTTGTGCATTTTATTATTATTCATGCTCAATGGTTTATAATAGATAATTATGGATTTATTGCTATCCTCCCTTCATTCACAAAATTGTACCCCCTATACCCAAAGCGTTGTGATAACGTAGGATATTTAAATTTCACAATTTACCTCTTTCCTTATTATTGTTAGTAATTAGGGTTTGTATGACAAGATTAAAACCAACCATAGTAAAACCTAATCCAAGACAAATAATTGAATCAAACACACCTTGCACACATGAACCTCTAGGGTAAACCTCACTTGTTCCCTCAGATATAAACATTCATGTCCCTCGAAT
This sequence comes from Vicia faba, assembly GCA_948472305.1. Lineage (NCBI taxonomy): Eukaryota > Viridiplantae > Streptophyta > Magnoliopsida > Fabales > Fabaceae > Vicia > Vicia faba. The sequence continues at coordinate 1,154,159,512 of OX451735.1, read as the reverse complement.
GTGGGATGTTTTAGCAAAGACCCTCGATTAAAAGATCGTAGTCCCTCGATGAACCTTGAATGTTGCCTTCGATAAACGATCTTAGTCCCTTACGACAATTGCTAAAACATTCTACAAGTTTCCTTCTATGACTGCACGACGACCCATGCCTGTCCCTCACATCCAATGATTTGGCTCCTTACCAACCAATGGTAAAAAAGCACTATCTAAAGGAGAAGGAAAAGAACATAGACTTTTTGAGTAGGTAGATTGCTCGTAATTGCTTGATCACAAACTAAAACCATTTTCACACCTCACACTTTAAAAAAAAACAAACATCTTTTCAAACACTCTCTTTTCAAACAAATATATTTAAAATAAACACTTTGCATGCATTCTCAATGATACGAGAATCATTACAAAGTTTTCCGTACTAAGGTGTTTTCAAAATATTTCCAAAACAAAAATTTTATATACATTTTCAACGATACGAGAATCATTACAAGATCATCACTTTCAAAACATCTCCAAAACATCTTTTAACTTACAGAAAACACAAAGCATTTTCAAAGTGATCAAACAATTAAGAGCATGTAGATAACTACGGATGAAAAGGGTGCTAACACCTTCCCTTTTCATAACCTACCCCCCGAACTCAAGAAAATTCTCAAAAGGTCTTTCTTGTTCTTTTCACCCTTTCCTTTATTGGATAAAAGAAAAGTCGGTGGAAACTCTTTCTATCCGTAACACTTGCGATCAAACGCAAAACACCTAGTCAGTTCTCCCGCCGTATTATAGAACTGGAGACTCTGCTGGGGAATATAAATAAAAGTGGGGTTACCTTAAGAGCTAGATCACCTTTATTTCTTTACCTGTTTGCCTTGCTTGCTTTACATTTGTGGGTTATGCTTGGGTTTATTTCTTGAAAAGATCCTATACCCAGATCTGGGGAATTTTAGGTAAGCGACAATAGATCATGGAAATTGTACGGCGTAGACCAATATGGTTGAAGCGATGGCTATGTTAGTGTGACACTTTGTTTCTATCGGTGTCCCTTGAGTTAAATCAAGGAGACAACGGGGCCACTGTATGGTGTCCTGAAGTACTAACTGACCATAGAACCTTAGTTGAACAACTTGGCCATTAGAAAGTAGTGAGATAGTTGGTTTTGGTGCAGAATAAAGTTGGTTGATACTCGATATTACACTCATTGGGATCAGACTTTCGAGATATTTTGGTCGCTAAAACAGAAGCTTGTGCTGAAAAAATTCCCGATGAAGAAAGATTAATGATATTGAGATTCCTTAGAACCCGATTACTTCTTTTAGGACATGTTGAACCAACTAAGACTTCAAGAGGGTACTTACCTATAAACCTCATGCTAGTCTAAACCTAAGGCCTTGTGTGTTTTGTTTGTGTATGATTATTTGTTCATGACATAATAACATCATGCCATAGTATTTTCACTAACCATTTCAAGGACCTAGGGATTTATCTTTGTTCTGTTTTGTAGGTTACGATTTCCGCTTGCAGAAATACCATCCAAATAAGCTTTGAAAGGGTACCTCCTCAACTCAAAGAGTTACCATCAAGGGTTCCTGATAATTCTCCTTTCACCAAAAGATATGGTCGACTTATTAATCTGGTTACCTTAAGCTTTAAAAAAGTCATGTCGTGTGTACTCTTTCAGTTCTTTGATCCTGTACATCATTGTTCCACCTTTCCCGATTACCAATTGGTGCCCATATTTGAAGATTTTTCTCAATTATTGGGAGTACCTATTCTTGATCAAATACCCTTCACCGGTCTAGAGAAAGATCCACAACCTGAAGAAATTGCACCAGCCTCACATTTGAAGTGGTCCGACATTGTAGCTAATTGGGAAACAAGGAGTGGAGTCAAGGGTTTGCTAGCTAAGTTTCTGTTATAGAAGGCTTGATTGTTTTGGGAGGATATGGATTTTCAAGCTTTTAAATAAGTCTTGGCTCTTCTAATCTATGGGTTAGTACTGTTCCCTAATCCAGACCGACTCATAGATGTAAATGCTGTAAATATTTTCCTTTCTCGTAACCCTGTGCCTACTTTGCTCGGAGACATTTTGCATACTCTTCACACTCGTACCATGAGGATGATAGGGGATCTTATGTGTTGCATACCGTTGTTATCTAGGTGGTTTATTTTGCACCTTCCCCGGTTGGAATTGAAGAATGAACAATGTATGAGGTGGTCGCAATGGATGATGTTGCTCTCTTATTTAGATATTTATTGGTATTCCCGATCTCTAGAGGATGTTACTATCATTAACCGCTGTGGGGAATTCCCTAATGTTCCACTCCTTTGCATTAGGGGAGGTATTACTTATAACCCTTCTCTAGCTCTACGACAATTTGGTTATGCTCGAAGAGATGGTCCTCATGATGCGCTTATTCATGGTATTGTATTCGACTACGAGAACGATGTCCAAGGTTATCGTCAGAGGTTTGTACGTGCTTAGAGCATGGGGAAGATACCGGCGGAAAACTCAGAGCCGCCACTGAACTTTATTTATCTTAAAGGAATGGGAAATATCGATAAAACCACAAAGGGGAATGGATAAGATGGTCTTGCGACCAAGAGAAAGGGTAAGGGAGTCGGTTATGCGAGGGGAAGGTATTAGCACCCCTCATATCCGTTGTACTCAACGGGATCCATTTTTTTTGTTTGTCTTTAAGGGTGTGTTTATCTACAACTATACTCGCTTAAGGGGAAAGGAATGGTTTTTTATTATTGCGTTCATGAGAGTTTCGCGACCCTTTTCCTACGTATCCAATAAAGGAATCGGAACACTGTAGTTCCTCTAGAAAATGGTTAGTTTGCTTGTGTTTTTTAGTGGGCGACGTTAATGCATGCATTCTAGCAATAGGCACGACCGATATCGCGGTAGAACGAAGATAACATTCCCTTTGGGAGAGTTTTGATTGGTTGAGTGTTTTGCGAGGTTTAAAATAAATTAAAGTAGTGATTAAGGTGTTTATGAGTTTTTGATTTGTGACAGTTAAGTTTTAATTATAAAAGAAGAAAAGGTTAAGAGGGAGACTAGAAAAGCCCTAATGTTGTCATGCATGTGTTTCATCCTAAGTTCTAATTAGTTCGCACCTTAAAGAAGAGGAAACTAACATCCTAAGGGATCATGTTATAGGTAAGTGGAGGCAGTGTTTGTGAAGAGTGGTCGTGTGTGGTGATCATGGCAAGAGTGACAAAATATGGAGTATTAGGATAGGCGTGAATAGAATGCTCAGTGTAAAATAATGAATCGGGTTATGATTAACTGAGGGGTGTACTTGATTAATCTCGTGAAAGTAGGTGCTCCTACCCTCAACCATGAGACCCTTTGTGCATGGAAACACTTGGTCTATGGACCAAAGTGATTGATTCAGGTTATGGTTAACCAAGGGAAAAACTTGATTAACCTCGTGAGAATGGCTATGCCCAAACTCAACTATGATACACTTTAAGAAGATGCTCGGTACATGGACCAAGGGGAGAGAAATTGCTTCAATGGATAAAAAAAAGCCCATACAAGGTGGATATATGCATGCTCCTAAAAGTGGGACTAGCGTGGCGCTAGTATTCTAAACGAGCAATTGAAACAATCAATTGAATAATTGTCACTGTAGAAAAGCCCAGGACCAAACTATGAAATGTGTGCGGGTGTGCATTTTATCAGTAGATACCTGTTCATTGATGATGAGCCCAAGAGGAGGCCAAGTGTTCTACTTTGGACAAGATATGAATGATTAGCAATTTAAACATACAGAGAAAAATAGAAAAAGAACAAAATTATTACAGATCACATGGGGATAGGGGTTCAAGTTTGATGAATGAGATGAATCGGATCGAAAGATCGATTAAGAGTCTAATTAATCAAGCAATACAACTAAATCTAAAGCTAAAAAATAAACTACTTGATTTATCTACAAAAATTAATTATGACTATTCAAAATAAAATAATAAAAGAAAAAATTTAGTTTAATAAGTTATTTAAAAAAATGTAATCAAAATTGTTGTATATATATTTCATTATGTTTTAAGTAAAGGAAAAAAAGGATACTAAAAGACAATTAACTAAATCTATACATTCTTTATATAAAAGAAAACATTAAGAGAATTTTATCCCAAACACGTAATATTTTCCAACCTAATTACATAAAACAAAAAATACATACTTTTTTGTATATTTTTTGATGATAATTATATGAACTAAATTAATATCAAATATTAGTGAGAAAAGGAAATAATGGCTAAAAGAAATAAGGAAACAGAAAAAGGGTCTAGCTGGGGTTTGAGCCCGAGTTCTCTTGGTTATTGGTGATGTGCTTTGTCAACTCTACTAGATTGCTTATTTGTTATTATATGATTTTATGCATACGTAAAGAGAAAACGGTAATGGGTATTGGGCCAACAGCCGAATGCGCTGACCCGGCTGGCATTGAATAATGAAAAGGAAATTGTAACCCTAATACAAAGAAGGCGCCGCTGGTGTGTGTATGGGGAAGAAGAAAATTTTTTTCATCATTATTGTTATTGGGAAAGGCAAGAAATTGATTGTATTATATTTTTTTTATAAAAATTTTCTAACGTGAAAACAGAAAGAAAACTTTCTGCTGTCAACCCTTCATCTCTTTCCTTATTCTCTTGGCTCACTGTGAAACTTATACACTCTCTCTCTCTCTCTCTCTCAGTATCCTCTCAAGACCGTAAACCTCTCCCCCTCAATCTCGATCGCTGTTGTAAAATAAAATAGCAACAAAATTCCCACATGCTCTCATCTCATACGATTCCTCTCTCCCTAATGACTTCCTCTGTTTTCTCATCTCGTCGCTGCCCTAAACAACTGATCACTCGTCTCTCTCGATGCCTTGCTTCATTTCCGTTATTATCCTTCTCTTATGTCGTCCGTTCCTCTCGATGACAGCGGCAAAAGTTTTAAAAAAAACCTAGAATTAAGAATACAGTACAAGGAATAAAACCAGAGGAAAAGAAAAGCTTACGAGTCGGGGTCCTTACAATAAGTCTTCAAACTTTCAGGTATGGCTTTCAATATCCTTCTTTTTCTTTGAAATTGGAAAAATTGAATGGTTGCAGTTATGGTTGTCCTACTGTGTTAGTGATGATGTCGGTATTTGGATTGAAAGTTCCTATTGTTTTTTGATTTAGGTTGATAAAGATATGTTTTTTTTTGTTTTTTTGATGTAACAGGTTCGATGCAGCTTTGGGCTTTGCCTACTGCAAAAAAATTATTGTGTGATTTTCGTGTGAAGGTTATGGATGATGATGATATTTTATGAGGTTTTGCTGGCTCTTGTGTGTTTACTTGGTAAAATCTTTTCTGGTTTTCTGGCTTCTTTACTTGGTAAAATATCTCTTGTGTTTTTTGCTGGTTGTGTTCCCCTCTTTAATGTAACAAATGACCCTTCTTTATAATGAGATAATGGTGAAAAGTTGGGGGAAAATTGGTGAAATTTTGAACATATTTGGAAAGATGACCTTGAACATTTGAGAAGCAGGTTTGGTATTTAGTCATTTTGATGTATGGACAACATAGCAGCATAGCAGGTGTTTGGACTGTTTTGCAGTAGAATGGCGACAGGATTATGCACAGGGTGACATCTCTCTAACCTTACCTCTTTTCCTCTTTTATCCTTTCATGATGCAAACTATTTTGCCTTTTTGAAAATTCTAAAGGGTTTGCATTTTAAGGAAAATGATGATACAAGGGATATAAACCAATGATAGCTTGCATTGTTTTGTGAATTACTACTATTGTTTTTAGTTTTGGCTTTACTGCTATTTTCCAGTCTTGCTACTGTTGGCTGCTATGTTGCTGCTGTTGGCTGCTTTAGCAGCCTGCCTTTGTGTTGCAGTTTTGGCTTTATTTGTGCTGCATTTGTTTGGCTTGTTGCTGCCTTTTATTTTGTTCTGATGCTATTTGCTGTTTTTTTGGTTCATTTGGCTTTTGGTTCGCTGCACTAATTTGTTGTTTGCGCTGCTTTGCTGTTTTGATTTTTGAGCTACTATTTTGCATGTTTGGAAATTCTGACTTTGTTTTTGGCAGTGAAGAATATATACTAATTTCTTTTCCTTTTGTGAACTAAAAAGCCCTTTTTTGAGATTTGAAAAATAGGAGGAGATGGCTTATGATTAAAAACAACCACCTTTTTATATTCTGATTCCAAATGCAAACCCTAATGACGAGCTTTCTTATTTAACAAATAATTGTTTGGAATTTTTCCCATGTTGATTATTGCTAACTTTCTCTTTTCCTTGTTTCATGAGCACGAGGATTGGATGGCAAGCAGGGTTGCAATATCAAAAGGCCACGGCGAGGAGTGAGGACGAGTGGATTGAATATGAAGCAAAAGAAAATTGAAGAAGAAAGATTTTCTTTGTAAACAAAACATTTGTATCTTTTATTTCAACATTTGTAACATGCTTTGTAACTTGTCCCAAAGATTTAATGAACACAAAACTTGAATGATATACTTTTTGAATGATAAATTCATTGTATGGAAACCAAACAACTCTTGAATCTTGATTGAAAAATGGAAATTCCAACTTGAATGGTTTAAATAACACTCTTCACTTCGTAACTTGGAATTTAAGAAATCAAACATGACTTTAGTAACTTGTATCTCAAGTAACCATGCACTTTATCTTTCAATTCTCAATATTTATATCACGCCTAAACTAAACTTGCACTTTCAACAAGAACTTTAACTTTGATATCCAAACCACAAGTAACTGGTAACTTAAGCAACAAAAACACACCTTGATCGTCATGAACCCCCCAACCTTATTTCTTACACCCGGATTCCATGTTCATCCTTTTAAACTTCAAACTCCGGACTCAGTGACTTAAAGATCTTAAAAAGAAAACTTGAAGTGCAAGGAGATATTAAACATGAAACCCCTAACCAAATGTGCTTGACTTAGAGTTATCTTTGAGGCAAGTGAAAGAAATAGTTCACAAAAACCAGGGATCCAAAACCTTAGCAACTTTACCAACAAATAGGGAAATAAACCTTAATCTCAGCTCTGATGAATTCGAGCGAGAAACAACCTTGTAACTTGCTAAGAAAGAAATACATGATACCTCAAGAATCCACCCCACGATCCATTAATCGAGAACCAGATGAATTTCCATTTTACTTGATAAGAGAACTTCAAAACAAAATTAGACATAAAGAGGGCCCAACCCTAATACCTTAAACCAAGGCGTCTGATTCCATGAGATGCGGGATATGCAAATGACTTAGTAAAAATGATGCAAATGGGATGCAGAGTTCAAAACCAGACAAAAGTAAAAAGAGGTAGGGCAAATTTGGGGTACGACAGTTTCCCCTATTTAATCGTCTTAAACCTGAAGGTGAGATTGGCGTCACCCTTTCGAAAGTTCAAGGTGGAAGATGATTAAATACCAGGACCCAAAATTTACCATGGAGAGATGGTGTGAGTGTTTGCTTGGGAAAGACAAATTGGTCTTCTGGTGGAATGGTCATGATGGATGAACATGGTTGAATAATGGTAGCTCGTAATGGTGTAACGGTGCCAATACAAGGTTCTCGAGGGAGTGGGCGGTAAAGTGGCTGAAAGGATATGGTTGATGATGTTGTGGTGACTGAAGATAGGATTACTAATAACATAATAACTTAAAGATGACAGGTAGAATTTGACGACATCAGAGAATCTATCGTGTGAGATTCACGGTCCAAAAAGAAAGGTAAAGACAATGGGTAAAGATTGGCGTATGATCTATGACCCAAGAAAGATAACGTGAGGGTAAGACCTGCGAGCGACCTACGACCCTAGAAAAGATAATGCGAGGGTAAGACCTATGAGCGACCTATGAACCTAGGAAAAATAACGTGAGGGTAAGACCTACGAGCGGCCTATGACCTTAAAAACAATATGAGGAGAGGGTAAAGTCTACGGACGACCTACGGCCCTAAGAGAGATAAAGTGAAGGTAAGATATATGGACGACCTACGACCTTAGAAAAGATAGCACGGTTGCAAGATCTACGGATGATCTACGATCCTAAGAGAGATAAAGTGAAGGTAAGATCTATGGGCGACCTACGACCTTAGAAAAGATGAGGAGAGGGTAAATTCTACGAACAACCTACGACCCTAAGAGAGATAAAGTGAAGGTAAGGTCTATGGATAACCTACGACCTTAAAAGATGAGGAGAGGGTAAAGTCTACAAACGAACTACGACCCTAAGAGAGATAAAGTGAAGGTAAGGTCTATGGATGACCTACGACCTTAGAAAATATAACACGATGGTAAGATCTACGGATGATCTACGACCCTAAAAAAGATAACAAGAGTATTGAGAGTTGGGGAGTACAATGTACTGACACCATGGTTTATTTTAGTCCGTAGTGTAATAATAGATGTTTAACTGTGAATTATGAGGATGACATTTTTGTGGGTGTTTTGTTGATTTGGGGCTTTCGAGCAAGGTACCAAATCTGGCTCATGCTTCATATGAATTTGAAGTGTGGCATGATGATCTATGGGTATGCTATGCGTTTGAGGATGCAATTCAAAATGCAGTGATGATTATTATATGCAAAATGCGAGTGATGGGGATCATTGGGGTCTGTTGCCCTTTGTTTTGAGATATCTAAAATGGATTGGTGCTTGAAAACTTTGAGAGTTGAGTTAGCCTTATCGAGTTCACTGGGGATTAAATATTGCTGAGGAGAAGTAGCTTGATCTGACTTTCTTTATATGTTGGACTTCTTGTGAATAACTGAAAAGAGACATGGATCTCATCAAATGCCCTAAGTTTGGTCGAGGTGACCGTCATAACTTGCTACCTACACAGAAAACAAACACTTTAGCGCCATGGCTTTCCCTTGGGATGCCTTCATATCCATGTAATGTAGTGTTTCTCATCTTAGCTTGTGATTATTATTGACTTATTATTTTTGATGCAATGCTTAATAAAGAATTTAAATCACAATTCGCATATGAAAATAAAGTAAAAAGGACACAAACTTTTTGGTGGAAGGGAAAATTTTTATTAATGAGTTTGGCCTGTGAATAGGCATTCGTACATGGAGAAAACTCCTAAATGAGGAAGTTGCAAGGAAAAATACAAAATACAACGAGTAAAATGGCAATAAGAAAATCTCGAACATCCGTTAAAACTGATATTACTATAGTTCCCATATCTGGGTCACCCTAGTGTCGTGCTTCCAAAGGATAATAGCTGAATTGATCCATCCCATATTAGGAGGGTGTACGTGAAGAGTCTTCAGACTGCAGTCTCTCACTTTTTGTCCCTAATTTTTTCCTGGATCGCCCTTTCGAATTTTCAATCCACCGGGACACCCATTTTTGCCTAAGCCGCCCTTTCGAGTTTTCAACTTAGCGGGTTATTATTTTTTTCTTCTTTTTTAGCCCTAACTTTTGCCTAAGTCGCCCTTTCGGGTTTTTCGACTTAGCGGGTCCTTTTATGTGTATTATTTTTTGACAGAGTCTGAATTGACTGGAAGAGGAACGTCTTCCCCATCCATGTTTGTCAGGATTATAGCAGCTCCTAAGAAAGCTTTCTTCACGATGTAAGGTCCCTCATAGTTGGGAGTCCACTTGCCTCTTGGATCAGTGTGGATTGGGAGAATCTTCCTTAAGACCAGGTCACATGTGTGGAACTCTCGAGGTCGAATTTTCTTGTTAAATGCTCTCTTGAGACGCTGTTGATATAACTGACCGTGACAAATGGCTGTTAGACGCTTTTCTTCGATGAGATTGAGTTGGTCGAGTCTCGTTTGAATCCATTCAGCTTCATCAAGTTTAGTATCCATCAGAACCCTTAAGGAAGGAATCTCCACTTCGATCGGGAGCACCGCATCCATACCATAGACTAGTGAAAAATGAGTTTCCCCAATAGAAGTATGCATCGAAGTTCGATAGCCATGTAGGGAAAAGGCAACATCTCATGCCAATCCTTGTATGTTCTAACCATTTTCTGGACGATCTTCTTTATGTTCTTGTTAGCAGCTTCGACTTCCCCATTCATCTTCGACCGATAAGGTGATGAATTATGGTGCTCAATCTTGAACTCTTCACACATTTCCTTCATCATCTTATTGTTAATATTCAACCCGTTATTAGTGATGATCTTGTTAGCAGTTCCATGCCGGCATATGATTTCTCTTTTGATGAAGCGGGTAACAACTTTCTTGGTCACATTCTTGTATGAAGCCGCTTTCACCCACTTGGTGAAGTAATCAATAGCAATAAGAATAAAACTATGTCCATTTGAAGCGCTTGGCTCGATTTGACCAATCATATCAATGCCCCACATTGCAAAGGGCTATGGTGAAGTCATCACATTTAAAGGAGTGGGAGGAACATGTATCCTATCTGCATAAACCTGACATTTATGGCACATTTTTGCATATACACAACAATCGCTTTCCATCGTCATCTAGAAATAACCTGCTCGTAGGATTTTCTTGGCGATGGAATGTCCACTGGAGTGAGTCCCAAAAGATCCCTCGTGTATCTCTCGTATAATGGATTCTGCTTTGTGTCTATCCACGCATCTGAGCAGAACAGAATCATAGTTTCTCTTGTACAGAACGTCTTCTGACAGTAAAAACTTAGACGCCAACCTTCTAAGAGTCCGCTTATCACAAATTGTAGCACCTTCGGGGTACTCTTGCTTCTCAAGATATCTTTTGATGTCGAAGTACCACGACTTTTCGCCCGATACATCTTCAGTTGTGAGACAATGAGCATGGAAAATGTGCGCTGGCTCCTTGTAACGACAAATCCTTATATTGGGCGTATGATTCAGGTAACTGACTTTGAACTTTGCTGCTAAAGTGGACAGAGCATCTGCCAGTTGATTTGCTTCTCTAGGAATGTGCTCAAAGGTGACCTCATCGAAAGAGGGCAACAACTCTAATATGTAACCCGATATGGAACTAAATTAGGGTGTCGTGTATCCCAATCACCTCGTACTTGATGTATCACTAAGGCAGAGTCCCCATAAACTTCAAGAATCTTGATCTTCAAATCAATGGCTGCTTCAAGACCCATTACACAAGCTTTGTATTCAGCGACATTATTCGTACAATCAAAACATAATCTGGCAGTGAAAGGTATGTGAGTATTGAATGGAGAGGTCAGAACTGCCCTAATTCTGTGGCCCATAGCATTTGATGCACCATCGAACGTGAGAGTCCATTGCTCCCCTGGTTTAGGTCCTTCATTATCATCAAGTTTCATAACGTCCTCGTCTGGAAAATCAAACTTCATGGACTGATATTCTTCCAATGGCTGGTGAGCAAGATGATCAGCAAGAATGCTGCCTTTGATAGCCTTTTGTGTGACGTACTAGATGTCATACTCAGACAAAAGCATTTGCCATCGAGCCAATCTTCCTGTAAGTGCTGGTTTCTTAAAGATGTAATTTATTGGATCCATCTTAGATATCAGAAGTGTAGAATGTGTCAACATATACTGCCTCAAACGTCGAGCTGCCCACGTAAGAGCACAACAAGTCTTCTCAAGTAAGGAATATTTTTATTCACAATCAGTAAACTTCTTCCTCAGGTAATAAATGGCGTGTTATTTTCTTCTAGTATCATCATGTTGTCCGAGCACATAACCCATAGATCCTTCAAGAACAATCAAATACATAATGAGAGGTCTCCCTGGAACTGGTGGTATGAGTATCGGTGGTTCTTGAAGATACTGCATAATCTTCTCGAAAGCTTCTTGACAACTTTCATCCCAACAGACATCTTGATTCTTGCGTAATAATTTAAAGATTGATTCACAGATAGCAGTAAGGTGAGAAATGAACCTGGCTATGTAATTCAACCATCCAAGGAAACCTCGTACTTCCTTTTCATTTTTCGGTGCCGGCATATCCTGTATTCCTCTCACTTTGTCTGGATCTACTTCAATTCCTCGTTGACTCACAATAAAACCAAGTAACTTACCCGATCGAACCCCAAAGGTGAATTTGTCTGGATTGAGCCTTAACCTGAACTCTCGTAAACGATCAAACAACTTCTGAAAATGGACCAAATGTTCTTCCTCAGTTTGTGATTCCGCAATCATGTCGTCTACATACAAATCGATCTCTTTATGAATCATGTCGTGAAAGAGAGTCACCAAAGCTCACTGATATGTCGCACCAACATTTTTGAGACCAAAAGGCATGAATCTATAGAAAAAGGTACCCCAAGGAGTTGTGAAAGCTATTTTATCCATGTCTTCCAGAGCCATCTTTATCTGATTGTAGCCCGAGAACCCATCCATGAAGGAGAACACTGAAGACTGAGCAGTATTATCAACCAATACATCAATATGAGGCAACGGGAAGTCATCCTTTGGGCTTGCTCTATTCAAGTCTCGGAAGTCAACATACATGCGTACCTTACCGTCCTTCTTAGGTATAGGCACAAGGTTAGCAATCCAAGGCGGATAATTTATCACAGATAGGAAACCTGCCTCAAGCTATTTCTGAACTTCTTCTTTGATCTTCAAAGCCATGTCGGGTCTGGTCCTTCTCGGCTTCTGCTTTATAGGAGGACATTATGGCTTGAGTGGCAATTTGTGCATCACTATATCAGTGTCTAAACCGGGCATGTCTTCATATGACCAAGCGAAGATGTCAGCATACTCCCGAAGCAACTCAATTAACCCCTTATTTTCTTCGCTTTGCAAGGCAACACCTATTTTGACTTCTTTCTTTACATATTCAGTACCGAGATTGACGACTTCTGTTTCTCCCTGATGTGGCTGGATAACCTTCTCTTCCTGTCTCAAGAGCCTTACTAGTTCTTCAGGGACTTCACAATCTTCCCCACTATCTTCATTAGCATGATCAACTGAATTCTCCAGGATATAAGGAACCATAGCACTATCATTTCCAATGGAGTTCGAGACGGATCTCCATGATTGATGATTTTATGTTTTATTTTTAGAAAGTGCAAGAAAATATTTAGAATATGAAAAGAAAAGTGTTGCCATTTTTATTTTTAGAAAGTAAAAGTAAAAGAAACGTCTGGGAACAAAATTGTATGCGAAAGTGTGATTTTTCATTCAATGTTAAACGAATATTGAAACTTAAGGGGCCCCTTCTACAAGCTGTCACTATGCCTTGGGCAGGACATATGATTTAAATGGAAACAAAAAATTACACATCAAGGAAAACAACTTCAGGGATGTCCACGGTAGTCCAATTGCCGAGCTCCTGGCCCGGCGCAACTTGATAGATAAATCTTGAAACATCTTTATCGTCAACTTCATCATCTATAGAGAGCACTTGTCCTTCTTTGCTTACAGCAACACTGACGAACACTTCATAAATTGGGGGAACCTACTTTCCTTTGACAGGAACCCAACCAGCTTGCACGGAGGGCGATGGCTGATACTCAAGACCAAAGCGATCTTTCTTCTCTGGCACTTCAATCAATTTGCCCCAACTGTCATGGGGAGGTCTAGCTTTTATGAGGGCCTTGGCATCCTTTAAAGAGGTCAGGGGTGCTTCATACTTCTTACCTTCCACGACGGGGAACTTGTCAGAAATAACAATCTCTAGAGCTTGAAAGGGAAGCTCCTGCACCTCGCCTTCCACTTCCACATAAAGGTAGGTAGTCAGATTGTTAATCACTATATCTTCTTCTCCACAAACAAAGACAACTTGGTCATTTACAATGAACTTTAGGCGTTGATAAAGAGTAGATGTCACAGCTCCTGCTACATGGATCCATGGACAACCCAAAAGGAAAGTATAGGATGGACGGATGTCCATAACATAGAATGACAAATAGAAAGTGTAGGGACCAATCTTGACAGGCAAGTCCACTTCTCCATCCACAGACCTTCTTGAACCATCAAACGCTCGAACATTCAGAGTGGAAGGCCTCATCATTACCCCATCCATATTCAGCTTAAATAGAGTAGCTTTAGGCATCAAATTGAGTGAAGAACATGTATCTACCAGAACTCGAGATAAGACCGTGTCCAAACATTTCATAGAAACATGCAGCACTTTGTTGTGGGCTCTGCCTTCAATTGGGAGTTCACCATCGCAAAAACCCAAACAATTTCCCACAACAATATTGGTGACGATTCCTTCAAACTGGGCAACAGAGATGTCTTGGGTAACATGAGCGGAACATAAAATCTTCAATAAGGTGTTGCGATGGGTCTCTGAACACAAAGGAGAGACAAGATGGAAATCTTGGACGACGTTTGGTTAAGTTGATCCACCACTTTGTAATCACTTCACTTAAGAATCCTCAAAAGTTTCTCTGCTTCTTGTCCTATAGAAGGTTCAGGTTGATTATCCATCAGGTTGATTATCCATCACTTGCTGGCCCCTAGCCTTGGGTAGAGCATCACTATTAGTTTATTTAGGAGGCGGTGGTGGAGGAGAAAAGATCCGGCCACTATGAGTCATATTACTGGTTCCTGCAATGTTGGTAATATTCTTTTTAACCACCGGAGGACACTCGTACTTCTTCCCATGGATATAGACCACATTATACTCCCATGGAACTTCATTCGAGTCATTGCTTGTAGGAGGAATAGGAGCTTGAATCATTGCGTGGGTAGCGGGAGCTTGAATCATTACTGGGGTAGTAGGAACCTGAATTGTCAATGGAATACTTGGTGTTGCTGAAAAGCTTCTCAGATAGTAGGGAATTTCCAAGACATCAATCTCTTCTTCTCGAAATATATTCTCTATCTGTAGACACCTTCATCTATCAACTGTTGGATAGCCGTCTTCAAACCACTACACTCTTCACGTTTAGAGGAACATGTTAAGCAGAAATCATGGAGTTCTTGTAGCACCTCATGCTCCAACAAATGTTCTCTAACAGTTCTTAATGATATCTTGATCTCGTCGACCTTGGTTAACAAAATATGTTCACGACCTTCTTCAATAGCATTGATTGTTTCCCCTGGGTGAGGAGGCATGGGATTATTCTGAATATTCGGACCAACATGGTTGAAATTGATGGCCTTTGCATCGAGGAGGTCTTGAACTTTACACTTGAATGCTCTACAATTCTCAATTGTATGGCCTGGGGCACCAGAATGAAATTCACAATGAGAATTAATGTCATACACCCTAGGGAGGGGATTTGGTGGTGGACCAAGCTCACGTAGTTGAACCAACTGATTTGCAAGTAACTAAGGGAGAAGTTAAGCGTAGGACATGGGAATGAGATCGAATCTTCTTTTAGGCGCTCTTTGTCTTTGGGGAGCTCTCGGACCTTAAGGTTGTTGATTCTATTGTTGATAATTTGGAGGAGGTGCAAATTATTGTTGTGGAAGATACTATGGTTGTGGAGTGAAAGGCCGTTGTTGGGCCATCTAGGGTGCTCGAGTTGTAGCAGCATACACTTGAGGAATAAATTGGTTGGGAACAGCAGCAGGCGTAGGAAAATACGAAAATCGGACTTGAGGAAATGCAGGAGCTTTTCCTTGGTTGATGGTGATAGCACTAGTCTCACCTTCTTTATTCTTGACAAAACCAGAAACGGCTTTCTACCAATGCCCACATTGTTGTTAGTATTGTTAGGGACACCTTGGATCATTCCAGCCTTAATGCAAGTCTTAACACGTTCA
This sequence comes from Vicia faba, assembly GCA_948472305.1. Lineage (NCBI taxonomy): Eukaryota > Viridiplantae > Streptophyta > Magnoliopsida > Fabales > Fabaceae > Vicia > Vicia faba. Next base: position 1,154,143,882 of record OX451735.1, on the reverse strand, counting down.
CCAATAATAACCATATCAGAGAAAGAAGTAGAGGTACTGCTGAGCATATGTTAGAGATAAGGTACTCGTAGAGTACCCATAAACAGATCAATCAATTCCTGATACAAGAGAGGAGGTTGAACCCTTCCAGCCAATTCACGCCACCTCTGAGCGTACTCTTTGAATGACTCTTCAGATTTTTGTATCATCCCTTGGAGATGAGTACGGCTAGGAGCCAGAGCAGTATTTTAATGGTAATGTTTCAAAAAGGCGTTAGCAAGTTATCCCCATGTAATGACATGAGATATTTCCAATTGAATATACCAATCCAATGGCACCCCGGTCAAGCTATCTTGGAAGAAGTGCATGAGTAACGGTTCATTTTCAGCATAGGCAGCCATCTTGCGATAGTAGGAACGAAGATGAGTCTCTGGGCAGGAAGTGCCTTTGTATTTGTCAAAATCCGAAACTTTGAAATTGGGAGGAATAACTACCCCAGGAACGAGGCACATTGCAACAATATTGAATCCAGAAGCCTTGATACCCTCCATGTCTTTAAGACGCTCTTCGAGAGCATGGTACATTTTCGCAGCTTCGGCAACTCCGGTGGTAAGGTTCACTTGGGGTTCATCAAGATCAATAACATAGTGATGATCGTCAACATCATTCCTAGGAGCTCCAGTAGGGGTCTCAACATTTGCATTGTCATTCCTCCCATTAACAGAAGTGGAGGGAGCAACAATAGTAAGCTTGGCAACACTTTGATGTAACTCTTCTTGACCCTTAATCACAGCATGGAGGGTTTCCATAAGCTGATCCATGCGAGTGCCCATGGTGTCCATATCTCGGCAGAGTGCATTCTGATTCACTTCAAAAATATCCATAAGTCTTCGTTGGTTGCCTCTTGTACAGTAAGGATGTGGAGAAGTCGTCTTTGCTATTTACTGAAGTCGAGTCAGAAAATGGACCCCAATGAGTTTTTGTTATGAAAAATGAATGTAAGATAGTATGAATGAATGCTTTATCTTTATTTCTGAGGAAATCCAAAGACTCGTATATCTTTTAAAATTTTTCTTTTTTGAAAAGTTATACCAACGAGACTTGTCTTTGGACTTCCCTAGATATGATATATATATACATGATGATATGATGTCATGGTATTCTATGGCATGAAGTCTCAGCTCCACAAATTCTGGATAACCACTATGTAGTCCGTTGCACAGTCTGAAAGTAACAGGATCAAAAAGTCCGACGTCACAAGCATGGAGTCAAAGTAACCACACATAAGGTATGTACTAAGGGTTTATCACCTGACGAACAAGGTTCTAAAGAGATCTCAAAGTCTACGCTCTTCCGTTGGATATTACTGACATCCCAATTACTTGGTAATTAGTAATATTCGCAAGAAAAAATCGTCCAAGTGCAATATCGCGTGACAACTACTTCCGGATTACTTCGTTATAGTCTCTGCACTACACCTAAAAAGGACAGGATGGGTTAATGGTTCTACGACCCTCAACTTCTCGAGTTTCCAGGTCCAAAGTAACGACGTATTCCCAATTACTCGGTATACATCACTACTTTCAAGGGGACCTCCACTGAGTGGGGGATTTTCATGCCTCCTTCTTCGGGATTACTCTCTCAAAGTTAACATGACTATACCGCCCGTCCTAATCCTAAGTGTAACTCAAGTCCGGGTATAGGACTTATCAAATCTAATCACCCAACCCAGCATCACAATGTATCCAGAATATGTGAGTAGAAACAATATACGAAATATATACAAATAAAGCAATAATAAAACAGTAAAGCAAAATAAAGCAAATAAACAAACACCCGAAAAGACAAATAAACAAAACTAGGAAAGACTCGCTAAAAATCCCCAGTAGAGTCGCCAGCTGAAGCTACCGGCGGAAAACAAAGAGCCGCCACTGAACTTTATTTATCCCGAAGGAAGGGGAAATATCGATAAAACCACAAGGGGAATGGATAAGATTATCTTGCAACCAAGAGAAAGGGTAAGGGAGTCGGTTATGCGAGGGGTAGGTATTAGCACCCCTCACATCCGTTGTACTCAATGAGATCCATTTTGTTTGTTTGTCTTTAAAGGTGTGTTTATCTACAACTATACTCGCTTAAGGGGAAAGGAATGGTTTTTTATTATTGCGTTCGTGAGGATTTCGCGACCCTTTGCCTACGTATCCAATAAAGGAATCAAAACACCGTAGGTCCTCTATAAAATGGTTGGTTTGTTTGTGTTTTTTAGTGGGTAACGTTAACGCACGCATTCTAGCAATAGGCACGGACAATATCGCGGTAGAACAAAGATAACATGCCCTTTGGGGTAGTTTTGATTGGTTGAGTGTTTTGCAAGTTTTAAAATAAATTCAAGTAGTGATTAAGGTGTTTTTGGGTTTTTGATTTCTGACTGTTATGTTTTAATTACAAAAGAAGAAAAGGTTAAGAGGGAGACTAGGAAAGCCCTAATGTTGTCATGCATGGGTTTCATACTAAGGTCTAATTAATTCGCACCTTAAAGAAGAGGAAACTAACATCCTAAGGGAGCATGTTATAGGTAAGAGGAGGCGGTGTTTGTGAAGAGTGGTCGTGTGTGGTGATCATGGCAAGAGTGACAAAATGTGGAGTATTAGGATACGCATGAATAGAATGCTCGGTGTAAAAGAATGAATCGAGTTATGATTAACCAAGGGGTGTACTTGATTAATCTCGTGAGAGTAGGTGCTCATACCCTCAACCATGAGACCCTTTGTGCATGGAAACACTTGGTATATGGACCAAAGTGATTAATTCGGCTTATGGTTAACCAAGGGAAAAACTTGATTAACCTCGTGAGAATGGCCATGCCCAAACTCAACTATGAGACCCTTTAAGAAGATGCTCGATACGTGGACCAAGGGGAGGAAATTGCTTCAATGGATAAAAAAAATCCCATACAAGGTGGCTATATGCATGCTCCTAAAAGTGGGACTAGCGCGACGCTAGTATTCTAAACAACCAATTGAAACAACCGATCCAATAGTTGTCACTGTAGAAAAGCCCAGGACCAAACTATGAAATGTGTGCGTGTGTGCATTTTGTCAGTAGATACCTGTTCATTGATGATGAGCCCAAGAGGAGGCCAAGTATTCTACTTTGGATAAGATATGAATGATTAGCAATTTAAACGTACAGAGAAAAATAGCAAAAGAACAAAATTATTACAGACCACATGGGGATAGGGGTTCAAGTTTGATGAATGGGATGAATCGGATCGAAAGATCGATTAAGAGTCTAATTAATCAAGCAATACAACCATATCGAAAACTAAAAAATAAAATACTTGATTTATCTACAAAACTTAATTATGACTATTCAAAATAAAATAATAAAAGAAAAAATTAAGTTTAATAAGTTATTTAAAAAAATGTAATCAAATTTGTTGTATATATATTTCATTATGTTTTAAGTAAAGGAAAAAAAAGGATACTAAAAGACAATTAACTAAATCTATACATTCTTTATCTAAAAGAAAACATTAAGAGAATTTTATCCCAGACACGTAATATTTTCCAACCTAATTACTTAAAACAATATATATATATATATATATATATATATATATATATATATATATATATATATATATATATATATATATATATATATATATATATATATATATATATATATATATATATATATATATATATATATATATATATATATATATATATATATATATATATATATATATATATATATATATATATATATATATATATATATATATATATATATATATATATATATATATATATATATATATATATATATATATATATATATATATATATATATATATATATATATATATATATATATATATATATATATATATATATATATATATATATATATATATATATATATATATATATATATATATATATATATATATGTGTGTGTGTGTGTTTATTTTTTGATGATAATTATATGAACTAAATTAATATCAAATATTAGTGAGAAAAGGAAATAATGGCTAAAAGAAGTAGGGAAACAGAAAAAAGGGCCTAGTTGGGAGTTGAGCCCGGGTTCTCTTGGTTATTGGTGATGTGATTTGCTAACTCTACTAGATTGCTTATTCGTTATTAAAGAATTTGATGGATACGTAAAGAGAAAACAGTAATGGGTATTAGGCCAGCAGTCCATTGGGCTGACCCCGCTTGCATTTAATAATGAAAAGGAAATTGTAAGCCTAATATAAAGAAGGCTCCGCTTGTGTGTGTATGAGGAAGATAAAAACAAGTTTCATCATTATTGTTATTGGGAAAGGGAAGAAATTAATTATATTTTTTTTTTGTAAAACTTTTCTAACATGAAAATAGAAAGAAAACTTTCTGCTGTCAACCCTTCATCTCTTTCCCTTTTCTCTTGGCTCACTATGAAACTTAGGCACTCTCTCTCTCATGATCCTCTCAAGACCTTAACCCTCTCCCCCTCAACCTCGATCGCTGTTCTAAAAGAAAGTAGCAACAAAATTCCCACATGCTATCATCTCATACGACTCATCTCTCCCTAATGACTTCCTCTATTTTCTCATCTCGTTGCTGCCCTAAACAACCGATCACTCGTCTCTCTCGATGCCTTGCTTCATTTATGTTATTATCCTTCTCTTATCTCGTCCATTCCTCTCGATGACAATGGCGAAAGTTTAAAAAAATACCCTAGAGTTACGAATACGGTACAAGGAATAAAATTAGAGGAAAAGAAAAGCTTACCGAGTCGGGGTCCTTACGATGAGTCTTCAAACTTTCAGGTACGGCTTTCGATATCCTTTTTTTTCTTTGAAATTGGAAAAATAGAATGGTTGTCCTACTATGTTATTGATGATGTCGGTATTTGGATTGAAAGATGTTGTTGTTTTTTGATGCAGGTTGATGAAGATATGTTTTTTTGTATGTAACAGGTTTGATGCAGCTTTCGGCTTTGCTTATTGCAAAAAAAATATTGTGTGATTTTCGTGTGAAGGTTATGGATGATGATGATATTTTATGAGTTTTTGCTGGCTCTTGTGTGTTTACTTGGTAAAATATTTTCTGGTTTTCTAGCTTCTTTACTTGGTAAAATCTCTCTTGTGTTTTTTGCTGGCTGTGTTCCCCTCTTTAATGTAACAAATGGCCCTTCTTTATAATGAGATAAAGGTTAAAAGTGGAGGGAAAATTGGTGAAATTTTGAACATATTTGGAAAGCTGACCTTGAACATTTGAGAAGCAAGTTTGGTATTTAGTCATTTTTGTGTATGGACAACATAGTATCATAGCAGATGTTTGGACTGTTTTGCAGTAGGCTGGGGGCAGGCTTATGCACAGGGTGACATCTCTCTAACCCTACCTCTTTTCCTCTTTTATCTTTTCATGATGCAAACTGTTTTTCCTTTTTGAAAATTCTGAAGGGTTTTCATTTTTGGGAAAATGATGATATAAGGGCTATGAACCAATGCTAGCTTGCATTGTTTTGTGAATTACTGTATTGTTTTTGGTTTTGGCTTTACTGCTATTTTCCAGTCTTGCTACTGTTGGCTGCTATGTTGCTGCTGTTGGCTGCTTTAGCAGCCTGCCTTTGTGTTGCAATTTTGGCTTTATTTGTGTTGCATTTGTTTGGCTTTTTCTGCCTGTTCTTTTGTTCTGATTTTATTTGCTATTTTTTTGGTTCATTTGGATTTTGGTTCGTTGCACTATTTTTCTGTTTGCGCTGCTTTGCTGTTTTGATTTTTTGAGCTGCTATTTTGCATGTTTGGAAATTCTGACTTTGTTTTTGGCAGTGAAGAATATATACTAATTTCTTTACCTTTTGTGAACCAAAAAGCCCTTTTTGAGATTTTCAAAATAGGAGGGGATGGCTTATGATTAAAAACAACAACCTTTTTAAATTCTGATTCCAAATGAAAACCCTAATGATGAGCTTTCTTATTTAACAAATAATTGTTTGGAATTTTTCCCATGTTGATTATTGATAACTTTCTCTTTTCCTTGTTTCATGAGCACGAGGATCGGATGGCAAGAGGGGTTGCAAGATGAAAAGGCCACGACGAGGAGTGAGGACGAGTGGCTTGAAGATGAAGCAAAATAAAATTGAAGAAGAAACATTTTCTTTGTAAACAAAACATTTGTAGCTTGTATTTCAACATTTTTAACATGCTTTGTAACTTGTCCCAAAGATTTAATGAACACAAAACTTGAATGATATACTATTTGAATGATGAATTCATTGTATGGAAACCAAACAACTCTTGAATCTTGATTGAAAAAATGGAAATTCTCACTTGAATGGTTTAAATAACACTCTTCACTTCCTAGCTTTGATTTTAAGAAATCAAACATGACTTTAGTAACTTGTATCTCAAGTAACGATGCACTTTATCTTTCAATCCTCAATCTTTATTTCACGCCTAAACCAAACTTGCACTTTCAACAAGAACTTTAACTTTGATATCCAAACCACAAGTAAGTTGTAACTTAAGCAACAAAAACACGCCTTGATCATCATGAACCCCCAACCTTATTTCTTACACCCGAATTCCATTTTCATCCTTTTAAATTTCAAAATCTTGACTCAGTGACTTAGAGATCTTAAAAAGAAAACTTGAAGTGCAAGGAGATATTAAACATGAAACCCCTAACCAAATGTACTTGACTTCGAGTTATCTTTAAGGCAGGTGAAAGAAAAAGTTCACAAAAACCAGGAATCCAAAACCTTAGCATCTTGACCAACAAATAGGGAAATAAACCCTAATCCCAGCTCTGATGAATTCGAGTGAGAAACAACCTTGTAACTTGATAAGAAAGAAATCCATGATACCTCAAGAATCCAACCCACGATCCATTAATAGAGAACCAGATGAATTTCGTTTTTACCTGATAAGAGAACTTCAAAACAAAATTAGACATAAAGAGGGCCCAACCCTAATACCTTAAACCAAGGAGCCTGATCCCATGAGCTGCATGATATGCAAATGAGTTCGTAAAAATGATGCAAAAGGGATGCATAGTTCAAAACCAGACAAAAGTAAAAAGAGGTAGGGCAAATTTGGGGTACGACACATGGTAAAAAGGTTGATAGAAAGACTTTGGGACATAAGAACTATATTAATTTAGATCCTTATCTCAAATGGGTCCGAGCTTGCGCTCAAAATCTCATGGTGCCATATTCAGCTATCCTATTAATAGTTGTGGAGCCAGTTGCTGAGGGGGATATTCCTTATACCATTCTTCATCATGACATGCCCTTTTGACCTCTAGAAAATGGTTAGTTTGTTTGGTTTTTTAGTGGGCAAAGTTAATGCATGCATTCTAGCAATAGGAACGGTCGATATCGCGGTATAACAAAGATAACATGCCCTTTGGGGGAGTTTTGATTGGTTGAGTGCTTTGCGAGTTTTAAAATAAATTCAAGTAGTGATTAAGGTGTTTTTGAGTTTTTGATTTGTGAAAGTTAAGTTTTAATTACAAAAGAAGAAAAGGTTAAGAGGGAGAATATAAAAGCCCTAATATTGTATGCATGGGTTTCATCCTAAGGTCTAATTAGTTCGCACTTTAATGAAGAGGAAACTAACATCCTAAGGGGGGATGTTATAGGTAAGAGGAGGCGGTGTTTGTGAAGAGTGGTCGTGTGTGGTGATCATGGCAAGAGTGATAAAATGTGGAGTATTAGGATAGGCGTGAATAGAATGCTCGGTGTAAAAGAATGAATCGGGTTATGATTAACCAAGGGGTGTACTTGATTAATCTCGTGAGAGTAGGTGCTCCTACCATCAACCATGAGACCCTTTGTGCATGGAAACACTTGGTATATGGACCAAAGTGATTGATTCGGGTTATGGTTAACCAAGGGAAAAACTTGATTAACCTCTTGAGAATGGCCATGCCCAAACTCAACTATGATACCCTTTAAGAAGATGCTCGGTACATGGACCAAGGGGAGAGAAATTTCTTCAATGGATAAAAAAAGCCCATACAAGGTGGATATATGCATGCTCCTAAAAGTGGGACTAGCGTGGCGCTAGTATTCTAAATAACCAATTGAAACAATCGATCGAATAGTTGTGACTGTAGAAAAGCCCAAGACCAAACTATGAAATGTGTGTGGGTGTGCATTTTGTCAGTAGATACATGTTCATTGATGATGAGCCCAAGAGGAGTCCAAGTGTTCTACTTTGGACAAGATATGAATGATTATCAATTTAAACATATAGAGAAAAATAGAAAAAGAACAAAATTATTACATACCACATGGGGATAGGGGTTCAAGTTTGATGAATGGGATGAATCGGATTGAAAGATCGATTAAGAGTCTAATTAATCAAGCAATACAAATAAATCGAAAACTAACAAATAAACTACTTGATTTATCTACAAAACTTAATTATGACTATTCAAAATAAAATAATAAAAGAAAAAATTTAGTTTAATAAGTTATTTAAAAAAAATGTAATCAAATTTGTTGTATATATATTTCATTATGTTTTAAGTAAAGAAAAAAAGGATACTAAAAGACAATTAACTAAATCTATACATTCTTTATATAAAAGAAAACATTAAGAGAATTTTATCCCAAACACATAATATTTTCCAACCTAATTACTTAAAACAAAAAATACATATTTTTTTGTATATTTTTTTATGATAATTATATGAACTAAATTAATATCAAATATTAGTGAGAAAAGAAAATAATGGCTAAAAGAAGTAAGGAAACCGAAAAAAGGGTCTAGCTGGAAGTTGAGCCCGGGCTCTCTTGGTTATTGGTGATGTGCTTTGCCAACTCTACTAGATTGCTTATTTGTTATTATATGATTTGATGGATACGTAAAGAGAAAACAGTAATGGGTATTGGGCCAGCAGCCCAATGCGCTGACCCGATTGGCATTGAATAATGAAAAGGAAATTGTAACCCTAATACAAAGAAGGCCCCGCTGGTGTGTGTATGGCGAAGAGAAAAAAAAGTTTCATCATTATTGTTATTGGGAAAGGCAAGAAATTGATTGTATTGTATTTTTTTATAAAAATTTTCTAACGTGAAAACAGAAAGAAAACTTTCTGCTGTCAACCCTTTATCTCTTTACTTATTCTCTTGGCTCAATGTGAAACTCAGACTCTCTCTCTCTCTCAGTATCCTCTCAAGACCGTAAACCTCTCCCCCTTAATCTCGACCGCTGTTCTAAAAGAAAATAGCAACAAAATTCCCGAATGCTCTCATCTCATAAGATTCCTCTCTCCTTAATGACTTCCTCTATTTTCTCATCTCATCGCTGCCCTAAATAACCGATCACTCATCTCTCTCGATGCCTTGCTTCATTTCCGTTATTATCCTTCTCTTATCTCGTCCATTCCTCTCGATGACAGCGGAAAAAGTAAAAAAAAAACCCTAGAATTAAGAATATAGTACAAGGAATAAAATCAGAGGAAAAGAAAAGCTTATGATTCGGGGTCATTACGATGAGTCTTCAAACTTTCAGGTATGGCTTTCAATATCCTTTTTTTTTGAAATTGGAAAAATAGAATGGTTGCAGTTATTGTTGTCCTACTGTGTTAGTGATGATGTCGGTATTTGGATTGAAAGTTGCTGTTGTTTTTTGATGCAGGTTGATAAAGATATGTTTTTTTTTTTTGTTTTTTTTATGTAACAGGTTCGATGCAGCTTTGGGCTTTGCCTATTGCAAAAAAATATTGTGTGATTGAGGTTCGAGGAGATATTAAACATGAAACCCCTAACCAAATGTGCTTGACTTCGAGTTATCTTTGAGGCAGGTGAAATAAATAGTTCACAAAAAATAGGGATCCAAAACCTTAGCATCTTGACCAACAAATAGGGAAATAAACCCTAATCCCAGCTCTAACGAATTCGAGCGAGAAACAACCTTGTAACTTGATAATGAAATCCATGATACCTCAAGAATCCATCCCACGATCCATTAATCGAGAACCAAATGAATTTCCATTTTACCTGATAAGAGAAATTCAAAACAAAATTAGACATAAAGAGGGCCCAAACCTAATACCTTAAACCAAGGCACCTGGTTCCATGAGATGCGGGATATGCAAAAGACTTAGTAAAAATGATGCAAATGGGATGAAGAGTTCAAAACCAGAGAAAAGTAAAAAGAGGTAAGGGAAATTTGGGGTACGACAGCTGCCCCTATTTAATCGTCTTAAACCTGAAGGTGAGATTGGCGTCAGACTTTCGAAAGTTCAAGGTGGAAGATGATTAAATACCAGGACCAGAAATTTTCCCTGGAGAGATGGTGTGAGTGTCTGCTGGGGAAACACAAATTGGTCTTCCGGTGGAATGGTCATGATGGATGAACATGGTTGAATAATGGTAGCTCGTACTGGGGTAACGGTGTCAATACAAGGTTCTCGAGGGAGTGGGCGGTAAAGTGGCTGAAAGGATATGGTTGACGATGTCATGGTGACTGAAGGTAGGATTACTAATAACCTAATAACTTAAAGATGACGTGTAGAATTTAACGACAACAGAGAATCTATTGTGTGAGATTCACTACCCAAAAAGAAAGATAAAGACAATGGGTAAAGATTGGCGTATGATCTATGACCCAAGAAAGATAACATGAGGGTAAGACCTGCGAGCGACCTACGACCCTAGAATAGATAATGCGACGGTAAGACCTATGAACGACCTACGAACCTAAGAAAAATAACGTGAAGTTAAGATCTACGAGCGACCTACGAACTTAAAAACAATATGAGGAAAGGGTAAAGTCTACGGATGACCTACGACCCTAAGAGAGATAAAGTTAAGGTAAGATCTATAGACGACCTACGACCTTAGAAATGATAACACGGTGGTAAGATCTACGGATGATCTGCAAACCCTAATGATTAGCTTTCTTATTTAACAAATAATTGTTTGGAATTTTTCCCATGTTGATTATTGATAACTTTCTATTTTCCTTGTTTCATGACCACGAGGATTGGATGGCAAGCGGGGTTGCAAGATGAAAAGGCCACGACGAGGAGTGAGGACGAGTGGCTTGAAGATGAAGCAAAAGAAAATTGAAGAAGAAACATTTTCTTTGTAAACAAAACATTTGTAGCTTGTATTTCAACATTGTAACATGCTTTGTAACTTGTCCCAAAGATGTAATGAACATAAAACTTGAATGATATGCTTTTTGAATGATGAATTCAATGTATGGAAACCAAACAACTCTTGAATCTTGATTAAAAAAATGGAAATTCTCACTTGAATGGTTTAAATAACACTCTTCACTCTGTAACTTGGATTTTAAGAAATCAAACATGACTTTAGTAACTTGTATCTCAAGTAACCATGCACTTTATCTTTCAATCCTCAATCTTCATATCATGCCTAAACCAAACTTGCACTTTCAACAAGAACTTTAACTTTGATATCCAAACCACAAGTAACTTGTAACTTAAGAAACAAAAACACGCCTTGATCATCATGAACCCCCCAAGCTTATTTCTTACACCCAGATTCCATTTTCATCCTTTTAAACTTCAAAATCCTGACTCAGTGGCTTAGAGATCTTAAAAAGAAAACTTGAAGTGCAAGGAGATGTTAAACATGAAACCCCTAACCAAATGTACTTGACTTCGAGTTATCTTTAAGGCAGGTGAAAGAAACAGTTCACAAAAACCAGGGATCCAAAACCTTAGCATCTTGACCAACAAATAGGGAAATAAACCCTAATCCCAGCTCTGATGAATTCGAGTGAGAAGCAGCCTTGAAACTTAATAAGAAAGAAATCCATGATACCTCTAGAATCCACCCCACGATACATTAATCGAGAACCAGATGAATTTACTTTTTACCTGATAAGAGAACTTCAAAACAAAATTAGACATAAAGAGGGACCAACCCTAATACCTTAAACCAAGGAGCCTGATTCCATGAGATGCGGGATATGCAAATGAGTTCGTAAAAATGATGCAAATGGGATGCAGAGTTCAAAACCAGACAAAAGTAAAAAGAGGTATGGCAAATTTGGGGTACGACACATGGTAAACAAGGTTGATAGAAAGACTTTGGGACATAAGAACTCTATTAATTTGGATCCTTATCTCAAATGGGTGCGAGCTTGCGCTCAAAATCTCATGATGCCATATTTATCTATCCTACCAATAGTTGTGGAGCCTGTTCCAGAGGGGGATATTCCTTATACCATTTTCCATCATGACATGCCTACTGACCTCGAGGAATTGCAGAAGTCCTTGGTTCAACTCAAGGAAGAACGAGACACCTTTGAAGCTCAATTATATGCAAGCGAGAAGAAAGTGTTGGAGTTCACCAAGCAACTTCACGAGGAGCAAAGCCTAAATTCCTACATCGACACAAAGAGGATGCGTCCGTGGGAAACCTAAGTCTTTGGTTTTATAATTTTCTATTTTGTTGTCTCCTTATTGTAAGCCTAAGGGGAAATTGTAATATTTGAACTTATTAATACAATTGTTGTGTTTGTTTCCTTTTTTGGTTAGAAAATTTAAATTCCTTAAGGTCCTTGAAAACATTGCATCCATATAGCATGCATCATGACATAAGCAGGTTTTCCGATATAGGCTTCCTCATCTTTTTTACTGTTTATTTATGTATAAGATGGCTATAGAGAAAACCATCAAAGATCTGCAAACTCAAAACACACAGTACCTAGTTTGGACTTTGGAGACTTGGGTTTGGTCCCTGGGTGGTCATTCCCCACAAATTCAAGGTCTTTGTCTTCGCCAAATATGATGGAGTCTCCTGTCCAAACCATTTAAGGTCATATGTTCGTAAGATTCAACCATACACCGCCGATAGGAAGTTATGGGTTTATTTCTTCCAAGAAAGCTTGTCTAGAACACAGTTGGAATGGTTCTGTCAACTAGAGGGGACTAATATCCACACATGGGAAGATTTGGCTGTTGCCTTCTACAGATAATACCAATACAATGCTAACCTTGCGCCAACCCTCATGAAATTTCAAAGTATGACTATAGGCTCAAACGAAGGCTTTAAGGAGTATGCCTAGAAATGGAGGGACCTGGATGGAAGGGTGCAACCCCCATTGATTGACAGAGAATTAGTGCACATGTTCATGGGCACCCTGACTGGTCCATTGTTTAATTTGCAGATTGGGAGTTCTTCATCAGGGTTTACTGAATTGATTTTGAATGGCGGGCAAGTTGAAAGTGGAATCAAAAGTGGGAAGATCCCAATGGCCTCAACCTCTAATGTTGTAAAGAAACTTTTTATTGGTAAGAAGGAAACTAATGTTGTTTATGGACAAAGGAGCCGTATCAAGAATGATCATCATCAGTTGGTAGGAGAAGTATTGATTTCAATCCTGACCCCAGTTCAACGACCACAACAATCAAATAATCAGTAAAGACCAGACGCCCTGATGGGAAGTTCACTAGGATCAACATGCCATTGTCTGAAGCTGTACAACATCTATTGAATGCAGATTTAGTAACGCTGTGAGATCCTCATCCAAATCCCAATACTTCCTCTCCCAAATATAATTCGAATGTGAAATGAGCCTATCATTCAAATAGTCTTGGCCATGATACCAACAACTGTTGGGCGTTGAAGAACAAGATCCAAGATTTGATTGATAACAAATTTATTGAGTTTGACCCTCCACAAATCCCTAATGTCATTACTTCACCCATGCCCAGTCATGGTAAAGGTGTTAATGCTATTGATGATGTGTCCTTTGTCTCCACCATCAGTGGTTTGACTACTCCCTTGATAACCATTAAGAAGAATCTGTTGAGAGCCAGTTTATTTCCGGGCTTCCTTTAAAATTGTTACCTTTGTGCTTCCCAAAATAATGGTTGTATGTGGCTAAATAAAGGTATTCAACGCTTGATTGATAGCCATGAAATTCCGTTCGAGAAAACTCCACCCATGAAAAGTTTGCTTGAAAGTATATCTCAAGAGCCAAGAGGCCCTATAAGGATTCCTACTAAGCTAAGAGTGGCTCCCCTGATCATCACTACACCGGGGCCAATCCCTTATTCTTCTGACAAAGCTGTGCCCTGGAACTATGGGGCAAAAGTTTATTATAATGATGTCAAGAAAGTTCCATGGATTACTGAAAATGAAGATCCTAAAATTACAAACATTTCGAGAACCAGTAAGGTCACGAGGACAGAAAGGGTCTTCTCTCCCGAGATCTCTCCTCCAACAACTACTACAACACCTGTTCATATTCCTGCTGCTAGGTCAATTGTTGATACCCGAGGTAAAGAGAAAGTGATTGAGCCTTCTTGGAAGGAGGCTCCATCCAAGGATGTTACAATTGAATACCCATCCAGACAGATGGAATAAATTCTGAAGATCATTCGTAAAAGTGACTACAAAGTAGTTGAGCAACTGGGGTACACACCCTCAAAGATATCCATGTTCTCCTTGTTATTATGCTCTGAAGCACATGGCCAAGCTTTGTTGAAATTTATGAAGAATGCCCATGTACCACAAGAGACCACTACTAATCAATTTGAGAATTGTGTAGCAAGCCTAACCACTGACAATGGTTTAGGCTTTTCTGATGCAGATTTAACTCCGGCGGAGAAAAATCATAACAAAGTTCTGCACAACTCTATTGAATGCAGATTCACTACTTTGGTGCATGTGTTAGTTGATACAGGTTCCTCCCTGAATGTTTTATCCAAGGGTGCTTTGGATAGATTGGGCCGTGAAGGGATGGTACTGAAAGCTAACGATATTGTGGTAAGAGCCTTCGATGGTTCGAAAAGAATGTTCCACAAAGAGGTTTATCTTCCGATCAAGGTGGGATCTCAAGTCTTCAATTCAACTTTCTATGTAATGGATATCCGCCCGACCTATTCATTCTTGCTCTGACGCCCATGGATTCATGAGGCAGGTGCAGTTACCTCTATGTTACATCAAAAGATGAAGTACCTAGTGAAGGGGACGATTGTCACAGTTTGTGGAGAGGAAGAATATATGGTCAGTCATTTGAATTCTTTCAAATATGTTGAAATGGATGGAAAATTCATTGAAACCCCCTGCCAGACATTTGAGGTAATCTCTCCAATGATTGATGTTGCTACTCCTACTACTCCTAAAATATCCAAGGGCACACCAAGAATGTCCTCTCTAAAGGATGCTAGGGCTATTGTAGAAGATAGGGGATGCACTATCCGGGGACAACTTCCAGATATTCCCTACAAATCTGACAAATTTGGGCTGGGTTTCACTTTAAAGACTCAGAAAGAGGTTCGTCATGTTCGTGCCGGAGGACCACCTTTATGTATTAGCAACAATAAAGTCAATGCTCTGGAAGACACTGACAGTGATGGTGACTTGGACGACCGTATATTCCTAACTACTGGCGGTGGACTCAACAATTGGATAGCTAAAGACTTTGTCTCAATCTTCTTCAGTCAGGAGTAATTTCTATTTCCTATTTTTATTGCTTTCAGAAGTTTGTCTGTATATTTTCTTTTAAAATAATGACTTTAAACCTTGTGCCTTGCCCGAGGCATAGTGGTCTATTTGTTAAGGGTTGTCATTTCATATATCATATGCTCATTTAATAAAAACATTGGACGATTTTGCATTTAAATTTTGCGCTCCTTGTCTTTCTTTTACTTTATTGCATTTTCAATATAGCCATGTGACCTTACATGCACACACACACACACATTTGTAGATCTACATCAAATTCGGATCTCATTGACAACAATTATGCTATTGTTGTTTATGACTTTGAAAATCCAATCTATCAAGCCGAAGACAAAGGTGAATAAGATTATGAGATACCTGGAGAACTCACCAGACTCTTGATACAAGAGGAAAAGGATATCGAATCACACGAAGAACCGGTCGAAGTGATAAACTTGGGTACTGTGGCAAATAAGAAAGAAGTTAAGATTGGCGCCAACCTGGGAGGCAGTGTCAAGAGAAAATTGGCTCATATGTTGCACGAATATGTTGAGGTCTTTGCTTGGTCATAAGAAGACATACCAGGGCTCGATACTGATATCATGGTTCATCGTCTAACAATGAAAGAGGGATGTTATCCGATCAAACAAAAGGTTTGACGCATGCGTCCTTATATGTCAGAGAAAATCAAGGCTGAGGTAATGAAACAGTTCAATGGAGGTTTCTTGGAAGTGACGTCGTATCCCCAATGGGTTGCAAATGTTGTTCCATTTCCAAAGAAAGACGGTAAGGTCCGTATGTGTGTAGACTACAGGGATTTAAATAGGTAATGCTCCAAAGACGACTTCCCACTACCGCATATTGATGTCTTGGTTGATAACACTGATCAACATAAGGTATTATCCTTCATGGATGGCTTCTTAAGGTATAACCAAATAAAAATGGCATCTGAAGATATTGAGAAAACTACCTTTGTCACACAGTGGGTCACCTTCTGTTATAAGGTCATGCCTTTTAGGCTGAAGAACGCAAGTGCAACTTATCAGCAGGCTATGGTGGCTTTATTTCATGGCATGATTTATCATGAGATAAAAGTCTATGTTGATGATATGATAGCCAGGTCACAAACTGAGGAAGAACATCTTGATCATCTGCACAAGTTATTTGAAAGGCTAAAGAAATACAAGCTGAGGCTGAATCCAAACAAATTCACCTTTGGGGTAACATTTGGAAAACTCTTAGGTTTCATCGTCAATGGAAAAGGAATTGATGTTGATCTCGCAAAAGTGAAAGCTATCCAAGAAATGACAGCTTCCCATAATAAGAAGGAGGTCAGAGGCTTCTTAGGACGACTCAACTACATTGCCCGATTCATTTCTCACCTGACTGCTACGTGTGAACCACTCTTCAAGCTGTTGAAGAAAGATCAAGTAGTAAAATGGAATGACGACTATCAAATAGATTTTGACAAGATTAAAGAGTGCCTTCAAGAACCTCCAATTTTGATGCCACCAGCTGAAGGAAGACGTCTGATCAGGTACTTAATCGTGTTAGAGAATTCAATGGGGTGTGTTCTGGGGCAACATGATGAGTCTGGTCAAAAAGAGCATGCAAGATACTACCTTAGCAAAAAGTTTACCTACTATGAAACTAGATATTCACTGATCGAGAAAACTTGCTGCGCTTTGGCATGGGATACTCGCCGACTAAGACAATATATGTTGACTCATACTACTCTATTGATCTATAAAATGGATCCCATCAAGTACATCATTGAGAAGCCAACTCTCTCCGGAAGAATATCCGGATGGTAAATGTTCTTAACTGAATACGACATTCAGTACACTACATAAAAAGCAATCAAAGTAAGTGTACCGGCATATCATTTGGCGCATCAAGTTGTAGATGACTATCAATCTATGAAATTTGAATTCCAAGATAAGAATATCATGCTGATTACAAATTGTGAAAAGCATAGACTATATAAAGGACCCGAGCAAGGATCCCGATGGACTATGGTTTTTGATGGAGCTTCCAACGCACTGGGTAACAAAAATGGTGATGTAATCATTCCCCCCGAAGGTGGCCAGACGCCTTTCACGGCCAGACTCTTCTTTGACTGTACCAACAATATGGCCGAATAAGAAGCGTGTATCTTGGGTCTTAAGGCCGCTATTGACCTAAGAATTAGATTCTTAAGTGTATATGGAGACTCAACTTTAGTAATCAGCCAAGTTAAAGGAGAGTGGGATACAAAACATCCAAATCTTATCCCTTACAAAGAACATGTGCTAACCTTGATCTCATACTTTGAAGAGGTTACCTTTGAACACATCCCAAGGGAAGAGAATCAGTTGGAAGATGCCTTAGCTACCATGTCATCCATGTTCAAGGTCAAATGGTTCAATGAACCTCCCAGAATTACTGTCGAAAGATTTGACGAACCGGCGCACTGCAATAATATTGACATTGATGGAGTAGAGGAGAAGCCTTAGTTTCATGAAGTGAAAAGATATCTTGAAGCTCAAGAATATCCCAAATGGGAGTCAATCAATGACAAGAAATTCCTACAGAGGTTCTCTGCCAAGTTCTTCCTGAGCAATGGAATTCTGTACAGGTGCAACCATGATTCAACCCTGCTTCGTTGTATGGACAAAAAGGAAGAAGAGAAAATTATGGAGGATATACACGAAGGCATTTTTGGTACTCACTCCAGTGGACATACTATGGCCAAGAAGATTCTGAGGGCTGGTTACTATTGGTCGACTACGGAAACTGATTGTCATCACCACTCAAGAACTTGCCATAAGTTCCAGATTTATACTGATAAGGTTCATGTGCCTCCAATTACTTTAAATGTCATGACTGCCCCTTGAACATTTGCAATGTGGGGGTATTGATATGATCAGAAAAATTAAGCATACAACCTCTAATGGACATCGTTTCATTCTTGTCGCCATTGACTACTATACCAAGTGGGTTGAAGCAACTTCATTTTCCTCAGTTACCAAGAACGTCGTGGCCCGATTCATAAATCATAACCTCATCCGTCGATATGGAATCCCTGAGAGGATCATCACTAATAATGGTATCAACCTTAATAAGACCATGATCACTGAACTCTGCACGCATTTTAAGATCAATCATCACAACTCTTCTCCATATAAACCTAAGATGAATGGCGCAGTAGAAGCTGCCAACAAGAATATAAAGAAGATTGTGAAAAAGATGGTGGTGACCTACAAAGACTGGCATGAGATGTTACCATTTGCTCTTCATGGCTATCGTACTTTGGCGCAAACATCAACTAGTGCAACCCCATTCTCTCTAGTCTATGGTATGGAAGTTGTCCTGCATATCGAAGTTTAAATCCCTTCTCTAAGGATTATGAAAGAAGCAGACCTAGACGAAGACGAGTGGATTCAGACTAGGTTGGATCAATTGAATTTGATTAACAAAAAGAGGTTGGCGATTGTTTGTCATGGTCAGATGTATCAAAAACGTATGTTTAAGGCATTCAACAAGAAGGTCAAGCATAGAGTATACCAGGCTGGTGACTTGGTGATAAAGCACATCATTCTACCACAAGGAGATCCTAGAGGAAAATGATCTTCCACCTACGAGGGGCCATTTGTTGTCAAGAAAGTATTATCGGGTGGTGCTATGATGCTAATCAATGTGGACAACAAAGATTTCCTGCACGCCGTTAACACGGACATAGTCAAAAAATACTACACATAAGAATGACCCGCTAGGTTGACACACCTAGGCAAAAAAATGGCATCCCGACGAACCAAAAAGGTTCGAGAAAAAATTAGGGATACATACAAAATATTGTACACCCGACAAGTCGAAAACCTGAAAGGGCGACTTGGGAAAAAAGGGTATCCTGGTCGACTGAAAACCTGAAATGGAAGTCCAGGTAAAAATTAAGGATTAAAAGTGTATGACTATGTCCCGTTGGATCATTTACATGCAAGCTTTATTACCAAAGTCGAAAGTTCAAATGGTTCACTCAACTTCTTCTGATGGCAAGGGACGAGATGTTGGAAGACATAGGGGCAATAACAGAGTTTGGAACTCAATGAGATCACTTCCACATGGCTATACATTTTGTTTTCACTTTGTACTCTTTTCATTTCATAACGGCTTCCTCTTACTAGGATTTCTGTCTCTTTGTACAAAATCTCCTGTTTATAGGCAAATTATTAATACAAATACATCTTAAAGTTCAAACTTTTGGTTTTTTCTGTTTTTCTTGCAAAAACGTCCAATGACTAAATTGAATGAACATATGCATATGAACATGATTAACTGTTAACAAATATACGCATAAGAATAGGAATAAGCATTCAATCAAGATTCTAGGAGCTGGAATGACACTCAAACTGTCCATAAATCCCCACAGAGTTACTTCCATGAGATTATCCCCATAGAATAATCTTCATAGGATACATTACCCATAATTTCCTTACGGAGTTCCAATCAGGACACTTCATGAAAATTCTCTTCCCCAACTGAGTTTGAAAACTATAAAACCCCTACAGAGTTCTTCTCTTTAGAAAATTCAATTTCCCCAGGAGAGTTTGTTTCTTCGGCAGAATATTTCTCCATCAAAAAGGTTTATTTCCCCAATAGACTACAATTTCTCCAGTTCAAGTCTATTCCTTATATTACTACGAATCACCAGAAAAATTCCTCTTCCCAAGAAAAGTCACCACTATCCCCAGAGAATTTGTTATAAAACCTGGAACCATACCAAATATCAGTTAACTTTATCCTCCCTAGATGAATCAGAAGGTTATCCATCTCCTTTATCCTGAATCAGGGTATCTAAGAATTCTCTTCCCCAGACGTGTCGGAAGGTTATCCATTTCTTTTATCCCCAGTCAGGGTATATAAGAATTAAATTCCCCAATAGAGCGACGAACAACCAATATTCCTCAACTCTTCTCCCCAAGGTAGAAGTCATACATCCCCTGCAGAGTTTCCTAAAACAAGTAAGCAGGAATCCCCAGCGGAAGCATTCTAGACAAGATTGAAGATTCACATACTCTTCATCCCCAACAATAGTCAAGGATTTATTTTCCCAGACAAAGATAATGTGCGGGTCTACAAATACACTTCAACAACATTTCACATTCATACGTCATAGCATATGCATATAAAACACATATAGCACAATCTCATTTATTTTGAGAACATCATTACGCAATGCATTTCATACATCATGACATTGCATACAACTAACTCTTTACCTTTTCAGGAAAGATCAACCAATAAACGAATATCATCAACAATTTTCAAACAGGTCCAAGATTAACTCCCGAAACAAGACGGGGCAACTATCTATGTGACAGGGTAATATATTAATTCCTGAAACAAGACAGGGAAACTATCTCAATATCCAACAAAAAGCAGGTTCCATATTAATTCCCGAAACAAGACGGGGCAACTATCTGGATGACCAGCCACAGATTAATTCCTGAAAAAAGACAATTGTAGATCAATTCCAGAAACAAGACGAGGCGACTATCTACAAGACCAGGTTAGAGATTAATTCCTTAAACAAGACAAGGCAACTATCTCAACGGCCAACAAAGAAACAAGTTCTAGAATATTTCCTGAAACAAGACAGGGCAACTATCGGTGAACAACAAATTGTATATTAATTCACAAAACCAGACGGGGCAACTATCTACATAAACTGATTAAAGATTAACTCCTGAAACAGGACGGGAAACTATCTTTATTTCTCTTTGGTCAGATAAAGATCAATTCCCAAAACAGGACGAAGCAACTATCTTTATCACCAATAGTATGAACTACCAAAACAGGACGGGTTTACTAACAAACTGATTATAGATCAATTCCTGAAATAGGACGGGGCGACTATCTACACGAACAGATTGAAGATTAACTCCCGAAATCGGATATGGAATCTATCTTTCTTTCTCTTTGATTGGATAAAGATCAATTCCCGAAACAGGACGGGGCGATTATATTTATCACCAATGGTTTTACCAACAAGTTTAATTATAGATCAATTCCCGAAACAAGATGGGGAGACATATTTATATGACAAGAAGTTACTCAAACACCTTTCCCAGAGATTTATTCTGGAAAGCATTCTTCAGATGCATTCGAGCGTAGACTCATTCTGATATTTATATCAACAATTACCTTTGGATGGCATCTATAAGCCCATCTCCAACGACTCTCTATCACCTCCCCAAATGGCATCTTTAATCCCATTACTGGTATAATTAACCAACAATTTTACTTTATGCACAAGCGAGTGCAAATTTCTAGGCACTTAAGTGTTCAATCCTGTTTTACATTCAAGTCACGAATGGCGGACAAGCCAATCTAACTCTTCAGGTTTAAGAAGTTTTAAAGGGGAAGCTATTGTACCCCAAAATTTTCCCTCTCTTTTCTCAAGACATTTCTCACAAAAATTCCTCAAATGCTCAAGGATTCTCAAGAGTTGATCTGACAAGCTCACCTCAAAAGCATTGAGTCCACAAATTAGGGTTTTGGTTTTCTCAAAGGAAATTGGACTTCTAATGCCTCAAGTGACTTTCATGGTTCATTATAGGTATCTAATAATGCTCATACCAAGTTTCAAGTCTTGCATCACACATTTTCTCAGTCAATTTCTCAGATGACTGAAAATCAGCTATATTGGGTAAAAAGTTAACTGTGGTCAACATACAGTCAAACTTCAAGATTTTTAACCAACATCAACATTTTAAAGTCATATTCATAAATTGATCAAGGGTTGATCATAATTCCTCAAGGAAAGCATTCAAATCATCAATGGGGCAAAATTGTCAAAATTAGGGTTTTGATTGAGAATGACTGATCATTGACTTTTGTCCTAGTACATGACCTAATGGCTTGAAGCATGATCTTAAGGATTCAAACACAATGTCTTGACCTATTTTCATGGCTCAAATCACTTCTCAAGATCAAGGGGTTAATAGTTGAATTGGGATCAAATGATGAAAATTCAACTGACACACAAAAAGTCAAACTTTGATTTTTCGGTCATAACACTAAATCTAATCTAATTTGGAAAAATAACAATTTTGAGATTTTTTCCGATTTTTTCGACTCTATGAAAACAGTAAAAATTTGTTAAAAATAGAAAAAAGGAATTTGCGATTTTGAGGGTCGAAATCTTTTAGAATTTTATTATGAACTTCTGTAAAAAATTCGGAGCAAATCGAAACAGTAGGTTTCAAACTTACCTGGTAGGCTGAAAAAACTGTACTGCAACCGAAATTACAACCCTGAAAATCAACAAACACAACAAAAAAAAAGACAAAAAATAGCAAGAACACTATACCTATGACTAAAATATTAATTAATAACAACAAGAATCCACGACAATGGCGCCAATTTTGACCCGCTGTCGCAGGCGGATCAAAAACGACTGTTTTGTAAAATGCAGTATAGCGATAATGGCTCAAGTCGTATCGCAAGGATTATTGATTTTATTATTAACTAATAGAAATCGAATGGGGGGTTGGTTTTAGGATCGATTTATAACACGAAATAAGTGATTATAAAAATAAGCTGAAAAGCTAATCTGCTGATTCAGCTCCTACCTATCGTCAGCTATCATAATTTCAATTCCCTAAGCGGATTGTTTATTCCTATTCGAGTACAAACTCAGTGACAAGTGCAATGAGAATAGTGTGATGTAAGTTCCTATTATCCGAATTAAGCAAACGGAATAAAGCCTCATGAATTAAGCAAACATGCATTAATCGGACACGGTAACGAATTAAGCAAATGTTGATGTGACTATGGTTTGGATTATACAATCAATCGAATTAAATCAATATACTCTATGCAATTTGAATTAAGCACACAAGAACATAGATTAATATTGAACGAAATAAAAGATGAATTAGAATTATTATAACCTCAAGGTGTCAGAACCTGAATACAGCAGATTGTCAGGATGAATTAGTTCTCCATGAAAATTCGTACAAAAGCCAAAAGTAATTTTTCTCAATAATCTCAGGTGAAAAACAAAATTATTGTAGAGGATTCTAGGTATAGCAAGGACAAGGATTCGTTTCATAACCCAACTAGGACGAAAACATAACCCAGGCCCAAAACAAATGACCCAAAACTTAAATATAAAATTTTGCAACTTCAACGAATTTTATGGCCCTGCTACATTCCGATTCATTTCTCGACTTCTGAATGAAACTCGTAGCTCTTTCCCTTAGCTTTCCAATGACTAGTAGCATGCCTCATTCCGACTCCCGTAGCTCAAGTTATGAATTTATTCGTGCATACTGCTAATGCTGAAAATAAAGTGCGAAAATCAAATAAGAGTAGAAATAAACTAAAATAGAAAAACACTATAAAATATAAAAATAAGATAAACAAACAATGGAAATACATAAGTACAATCATGTAAGAATGTGCATCAAAATGCACTGATCAAATTCCTCCACACTTGAAATTTTGCACTTTGAGCAAAATAAAATCAAAAGAAACACAACAACATCATTAGCTACTCATTCTAGGCTACAAACTCTTCTTCGGTTAAGATTGCATCAATAGGTACTAATCTTGCATACTAAGGATATCGTAGGAACACTAATCTTGTATCTTGAATATACAAACCAATTCGAATCATATTATTATGTCAAAGCCTAACTTACTCATCCTCCTTTTTGCTCTTTTTCATTCAGGCGCAATCACATTAAGCCCCTTATCTCGACACACTCATAGAAACGCGACCGGTTAGTGACTCTGATCCTTTTTTCACGGGGTTCTGATACTTACGTGGCATAACCCTTTGTTACTCGGTTGTAGTTGCGGGGGATCAGACTGTAATCCACCCTACCAAGTTCAGCACCAGAAACCGCTGAACCAACTAACAACGAGTCTTATTATCAACTTTCTTTTGTAGGTTCTATGACCGTTGAGTTAAGTGACCGGGTGAGGGTCACCAAACTTAGAAGGCACATTCCTTTTTCTTTCTTTTTTTTTTCAAATAAAACTTGGATCACTCACTTATTTTCATCGGCTTTCCTGCGTAGAATGCGTGTGAGATGGTGCTGACTGCTGAAATAAACTACTCAAGAGCTATTAAAATATGAGAATTCAAGGCTACGTCATAATAAAAATTCAAATTAACTTCCATATGCATGATACTTACAGTGTTAAGATGATATCGATCTTGTGAACTTTTCCCAAGTATCCACAACTAACCTCAGATTAATCTATAACCCAAAACTTTCAAAAAGATGCATATTTTTATATTTTTTATAACTGAAAACAAAACAAGAAAACAGAGAACAAAAGCAAATAAAACAAAGGATTCCATCCCCCACACTTAAAGAAAGCATTGTCCTCAGTGAAAGGACATAACTATTAAATTTAAGAGAAGGAAAGACAAACTTCCTGATCAAGTTGCAGAGTAGTTGGGTGCTTCCAAAGAAAGATATTCTATGGTAGCATCTTCAACTACTGAACTTTCATGGAATAGCTTTACGTGCTGCCTGTTAACCTTGAAAACTTTGTCAGTACCTGCACTCTTAATTTCTACTGCACCACGAGGGACAACATTAGTAACAACAAAAGGACCAATCTATTTGGATCGGAGTTTCCCAGCCATAAGCTTAAGGCGGGAGTTAAATAGTAAAACCTGTTGGCCCACAGAAAATTCCTTCCTAGAAATCATTTTATCATGGAAGTGCTTAGTTTTCTCTTTATAAATCCTAGAGCTTTCATAAGCCTCTAGTATAAGCTCTTCAAGTTGCTGCAATTGGAGTTTTCTTTCAATACTTGCTTGTTGCATCTCCAAATTACAAATTTTCACCGCCCAATAAGCACGGTGTTTTATCTCAACAGGAAGATGACATGCCTTACCAAAAACTAGTCGATAAGGAGACATCCCAATGGGTGTCTTGAAAGCTGTTCTTTGAGCCCAAAGTGCGTCTTCAAGACGACGACTCCAATCCTTCCTATTTTGCTGCACCATTTTCTCTAAAACCTGTTTGATCTCTCTATTTGAGATCTCAACTTGTCCATTACTTTGTGGGTGATATACATTAGAGACTCTATGCACAACTCCATACTTTCGGAGCAAGGCTTCTATGGTGCGGTTGCAAAAATGAGTGCCTTAGTCACTTATTATAGCTCGTTGTATTCCAAACCTTCAAAAGATATTAGACCTGACAAAATCTGCAACAACTTTAGAATCATTAGTCCTAGTGGGGATAGCTTCCCCCCACTTAGAAACATAGTCAACAACAAGTAAAATGTAAAGGAAACCAAATGATACATGAAAGGGACCCATGAAGTCGACTCCCCATACATCAAATACTTCACAAAAAAGCATAGGCGGATGAGGCATTTCACTCTTGCGAGTGATGTTTTTACCCGCTATCTAGCATTCTTTACAAGTGCGGTAAGTATCATAAGCATCCTTAAAAATAGTGGGCCAATAGAAACTTGAGTCTAGGACCTTTCTTACAGTTCTTTGCGGACCAAAGTGTCCCCTGACTAAGGATGAATGAGAAAAATTCAAATTAGATTCAATCTCATAGTCAGGGACACATCTCCTAATTACCTGATTATTACCAAACTTCCAAAGATATGGATCATCCCAAACATAATATTAGGCATCACTCTTGAGTTTGTGAATCTGTGACCTAGATGCACTTGCAGGAAAAACACCAACAACAAGATAATAAACAATGTCAGCAAACCAAGGAGTTACCCCATGCAAAAGTAAAAGCTGCTCATCCAGAAAGTCATCTTGAATGGGGAAAGGATCTTCATCTCTTTCTATCCTGCTCAAGTGATCAGCCACTAAGTTCTCAGCTCCACTTTTGTCTTTAATCTCTACATTAAACTCTTGGAGCAACAACATCCACCGAATCAATATCGGTTTTGCATCCGACTTCTTCAACAAGTACTTTAAAGATGCATGGTCAGTAAAAACAACAACCTTGGAACCTAGAAAATATGATCTGAATTTATCAAGCGCAAAAACAATAGCTAAAAGTTCTTTTTCAGTGGTAGTGTAATTTGACTGTGTAGAATCTAAATTCCTAGAATCATAGTAGATAACATAGGCAGCCCTTTCAACTCTTTGTGCAAGGACAGCCCCAACAACATAATTAGAAGCATCACACATAAGCTCAAAGGGGATGGTCCTGTCAGGGGGCTGGATTATCGGAGCGAAGGTCAATGCTTTCTTCAAGAAGTTAAATGCTTGTTTGCATTTGTCATCGAAGTTTAAAGTAACGTCATTCTTCAATAGGTTTGACAGTGGAAGAGCTATCTTGCTGAAATCCTTGATGAAACGCCTATAAAAACCTGCATGACCAAGAAAAGAACGAATCTAGCGAACACAAGAAGGGTAAGGCAGTGTAGAAATCACATCAATTTTAGAAGGGTCAACAGAAATTCCTTTTTTAAAAAATTATGTGACCAAGAACAATTCCCTGCTCAACCATAAAATGACATTTTTCATAATTTAAAACAAGGTTAGTCTCGATGCATCTTTCTAAAACCATATTCAAACTACTCAGGCATGCATCAAAAGAAGAACCATAAACAGTGAAATCATCCATAAAAACCTCCATGCAATTTTAAATGAAATCAACAAAAATTATAATCATGCATCGCTGGAAAGTGCCAGGAGCATTGCAAAGACCAAAAGGCATCCTCCTGTAAGAAAAAGTACCAAAGGGACAGGTAAAAGTGGTCTTCTCTTGATCTTCCAGTGTAATATGAATCTAAAAGTAACCTGAGAAGCCATCAAGAAAATAATAATGTGATTTACCAACTATCCGTCCAAGCATTTGGTCAATGAACGGTAAAGTAAAGTGATCCTTTCTAGTCGCTTGGTTCAATCTCCTGTAATCAATACAAACTCTCCAACTGTTCTGAACTCTAGTGGAAACAAGTTCATTCTTTTCATTTTTCACCACTGTGAGTCCAGATTTCTTAGGTACAACCTTCATTGGACTTACCCATTTACTGTCAGAGATAGGATAAATGATACCTGCTTGCAAGAGTTTGGTTATCTCTTTCTTCACAATATCAAGAATTAAAGGATTAAGCCTCCTTTGGGGCTTCCTTACTGTTTTCGCTCCCTCCTCAAGTAAAATTTTATGCATGCACATCGATGGACTAATACCAGGAAGGTCGGCTATTGTCCATCCGATTTCCTTCTTGTGCTTTTTCAAGACCTGCAAAAGTTTGTTTTCTTGATCGAAATCAAGGTTAGAAGAAATAATAACAGGGAGTTTTTCATTACTCTCCAAATAAACGTATTTCAGGTTTTCAGGGAGTTGTTTCAGCTCTAAGGACGGGGGCTTCTCTATGGATGGAGCGTTTGGGGAAGCCAGGATGTCAAGGGTATCAGCTTCAAATACAGTTTAATTGATAACAACTTCACCTGTAGGAAACACATCAGCCTGCAAGGCATCATCAATCTCAGCACACACAACACACAAGTTATTGTCAGTATAATCAGAACACAAGTAAACATCATCAAATCCAGATAAAGAAAGAGAATCAATGGAAAATAATTCAGAACAAGTGTCATCAACCAATCCAGAGATCAACTCAATGTGAAAAACGGAATGCTCCTCCAGGGGATGTTTCATGGCATCAAAAATGTTGAATTTTGCGACAATGTCACCAAATTCCATGGACATGGTTCCATTGTCAACATCAATTTTTGTTTTTTCTGTTTTAATGAATGGTCTGCCTAAAATGATGGGAGCTCTTCTGGATTTTGTTTCTCCTTTCATGTCTAGAATGTAAAAATCTGCAGGAAAAATCAAATCGTTAACTTGAACAAGGACATCTTCGACTACGCCGGTGGGGCGAGCGTTGGTCCTGTTTTCCAATTGAATGATTAAATTTGTATGCTGCAAAGGACCAAGACAAAGTTTATGATAAACAGAAGTAGGAATAACATTAATTCCCGCTCCCAAATCAAGTATGTAATTCTCAAATTTATTGTTCCCGATGGTGCAAGGAATAACAAATGTTCCTGGATCCTTCCTGAGTAGTGAGGGCTGAAACATTTTGCTCGCTTACAACGTTTTCGGGTGAAGGTTTGGGCTGAATAAAAGAAGAAATATTTCTTCCCAAGTTGACTCTTTCACTTCCCTGAATCCTCCTCTTGTTGGTACACAAATCCTTTAGAAACTTAGCATACTTAGGAACCTGCTTAATTACATCAAGAAGCTGAATGTTTACCGCGACTTTTCGGAAAACATCAAATATCTATCTTCCTTTATCTCCCTCCTCAATTATTTTATTTTTCAGAACTCTATGTGTAAGGGAACTGGTGGAACATACTCATTTTCTTTAATTTTTTCAGTTTCCACCGCAATAGAAGAAGCTGAGGAAAGTTCAGGTGAAACAGATTCAGAATGAGAAGGTTTAGATGTTACCATAATAATTTTTTTATTTTTTTCAGGGGCTGGTTATGTAACCTTTAAGATCTCAAAGAAATTGCACTGACATTAGCATTAAGACCATTCGGATTGGAAACTGTTTGGGCTGGAAGTTGGTTTGACCCTTGGGATTGCATGGCGTTTATTTGAGTAGCAAGATGTCCCATTTGTATATGCATGGTCTGAATGCTAGAATCGGTCCTTTGTTGGAACTGAAGGTTGTTGACAGCCATTTGTTTAGCAAGATCCTCTAAGTATGGTCCCGAAGGTGTAGGGGTAGCCACTTGGGGTGGGTTATGTTGTTGGCTGGTTTGTAGATTTCCATATTGAAGGTTGGGATGGTTCCTCCAATTGGGATTGTATTTGTTGGTGGACAGGTCAGGAGTGTTATTGTACCTGTTTTAATTGTAAAGGTTGGCTGCATAAGCTTAAGGAAACTCAGTAATGGACTCGTCTCTCAAAATAGGACAAGTGTCAGTCAGGTGCTCATGAGAAGTACAAATACCACACACAGTTGTTGTTTAAGGTTTTTCTACTGCCAATTGTTTGACTAAGGCAGTGAGCTCGTCAATTCTGGTCTCTAAAGCTTTATTGGAAGAAACCTAAATTTGATCCACGCCTTTACTTTGAACAAAATTGTCTCTAGTGGTAAACTGTTGAGAATTAAGAGACATATTTTCAATAAAGGCTTTGGCGGCAGCCGAAGTTTTATCGACAAGTGCTCCACCACTAGCAGCATCAAGAATGTTCCTATCCATCGGTAACAAACCTTCATAAAAGTAGTGGATAAGTAGTTTCTCAGTAATCTGGTGTTGAGGGCAGATAGATACCAAGTGTTTTAATTTCTCCCAATAATCGGTCAATGACTCATTGCCTTGTCTAATACCAGAAATCTCCTTTCTTATGGAGGCAACTCTAGAGGCAGGAAAATATCTCTCCAAGAACACTTTTTTCAGAGCATTCCAGCTTGCGATTAAATTTGGATCAAGATAGTATATCCAATCCTTTGTTGCACCCTGCAATGAAAAAGGAAAAGCTAGAAGTTTGATGTGATCTTCAGTGATCCCTTCAGGCTTCAATGGTGTAGAACACACGACCTTAAATTCTTTCAAATGTTTGTGCGAATCCTCACCTGCAAGACCAATAACTTTGGTAACAAGTGTATTAAACCCGATTTTAATTCAAAAGGAACAACAACATCATCATATTCAATACACATGCCATTATAATTCATATAAGGGGAAGCCAATTGCCTCAAGGTTCTTTGGTCAGCCATATCAAAAAAAAATTCAGTATCTGAAGCAAACAAGTTATGAAAATAGTCAGACTCAGAATCAGACTCAATTTTGGGTGGTGAACTAGTGGTAGCCTGGACTTTTCTACGTCGTGTGTGCAAGGTTCTCTCTACTTCAGGATCAAAAGAAGCAAGTTCATAACAGCAGAACCTAGTAGCCATGACTAATACACAGCAATGCAGCAACAATGTTCAAAATGCCATCAATGTCCCTAATAATAAAAAACAAACACAATGAAGGAAATCGATTAAATAAAATTCAGAAAAATAAAATAACACCAGATTTAATCTAATTAGGAAAAATAATAATTTTGAGAATTTTTTCGATTTTTTTCGACTCTATGAAAACATTAAAAAATTCGTTAAAAATAGAAAAAAAAGAATTTGCGATTTTGAGGGCCGAAATCTTTTAGAATTTTATTCTGAACTTCTGTAAAAAATTCGGAGCAAATCAAAACAGTAGGTTTCAAACTTACCTGGTAGGCTGAAAAATTGTACTGCAATCGAAATTACAACCCTTCAACCAACAAACACAACAAAAAAACAAGACAAAAAATAACAATAACACTATACCTATTACTAAAATATTAATTAATAACAACAAGAATCCCTGACAACAGCGCCAATTTTGACTGCTGTCGCGGGCGGATAAAAAACTAGTGTTTTGTAAAATGCAGTATAGCGACAATGGCTCGAGTCGTATCGCAAGGATTCTTGATTTTATGATTAACTAATAGAAATCTAATGGGGGGTTGGATTTAGGATCGATTTATAACACGGAATAAGTGATTATCAAAATAAGCTGAAAATCCAATATGCTGATTCGGTTCCTACCTATCATCGGCTATCGTAATTCCAATTCCCTAAGCGGATTGTTTATTCCTATTTGAGTACAAACTCAGTGACAAGCGCAATGAGAATAGTGTGATGTAAGTTCCTATTATCCGAATTAAGCAAACAGAATTAAGCCTCATGAATTAATCGAACACGATAACGAATTAAGCAAATGTTGACGTGAATATGGCTAGGATCATACAATCAATCGAATTAAATCAATATACTCTACACAATTTAAATTAAGCACACAAGAACATAGATTAATATTGAACGAAATAAAAGATGAATCAAAATTATTATAACCTCAAGGTGTCAGAACCTGAATACAACAGATTGTCAGAATGAATTAGTTCTCCATGAAAATTCGTACAAAATCCAAAAGTAATTTTTCTCAATAATCTCAGGTGAAAAACAAAATTATTATAGCGGCTGCTAGGTATAGCAAGGACAAGGATTCGGTTCATAACCCAACTGGGTCGAAAACATAACCCCGACCCAAAATAAATGACTCAAAACTTAAATATAAAATGCTGCAACTTCAAAGAATTTTATGGCCCTGCTGTAGTCGATTCAACTCTCGACTTCTGAATGAAAATCGTATCTCTTTCTCTTAGCTTTCTAACAACTGGTAGCACGCCTCATTTCGACTCCCGTAGCTCAAGTTATGAATTTTTCCGTGCAGACTGCTAATGCTGAAAATAAAGTGCGAAAATCAAATAAGAGTAGAAATAAACTAAAATAGAAAAATACTATAAAATAAAAAAATAAGCTAATCAAACCATGGAAATTCATAAGTATAATCATGGAAGAATGTGCACCAAAATGCACTGATCATTGACCTTGGTAATTTCACTACTTCATAATAATTTTTCACCAAGATGCAAGATGATTCAAGGAAAACTTCAAACATGAAAGTTGTAGATTTTGATGAATTATACAACTTTGTCCTTGAGTATTGAAGTCCAAAAAATGTTTACATTTGAAGATATAGGCTCATGAAGTCATGACATTTTTACAAAACACTTAGTGAAAATTTTAGCAAGTTTGGTCAGATTTTTGTCCCAACTTCTTTGCAATTTTCACCTAGTTCCAATTTGATTTAGCCAAAGTAGTCAATACGAAGGTTGTAGACAATGTTTCAAGCTTTTCAAAATGTCAAAGATATCGAAGTGATCATGTTTTAGCAAAGAGAATCGAAGAGAAGAAGTTGGACATCCATTCTTGAATTTTAGGTCATTTTGTGATGAACCTTATGATCCAATCTTTAAGCATGTTGCATAAATCTTGCTTTCCAGGCTTCTAACTTGCAAATCACTCCATAATTAACTGTTTATACAACTGATTAAGCTATGATCTAAGTGCTTGATCCATTGTCCAAGTGATTATTCCATTTTTGGCACAAAGTTATCATTGTCATTCTTGAAAAGTTGCTTTATACACAATGTCAACTCTCCTTGAGCCCATACATTGTTGCTTCTGATTCCAAAACATTTCAAAGCAAGAAGCAATCATCTACAAGTATGTCAACCACCCTATAAGCCCTTTTACTATGCATTGAAACTATGTATTTCAAGTTTGCTTCAAAATCCAGTCACATAACCATAACATGTGATCTTTAATTTCTGATTACTTGAGCCTCTAAAACCTTTTCTCTATAAATAAAGAGGTTGTTTGAAATCCTTAGCACAATTTTAATAGCCCTCAAACCATCTCAAACTACCTAAAACTAGATTTTGCATCAAAACCTCCATTACTTGTGATTTCTGACTTTTAACACCAAATTCATAATTCACTCGTACGTTTTCCATTGTAATCAACCAAACATCATCTATACACCATATAGAAGTGATCCAAATGCTTGAACCACTTTTGAAATCCCTCCATCACCATCCACCATTTTCAAAACTCAGCTATGCAACTTGACTTCTCCAAAAGAATCCAGTCACTCTCAATCCAAAGTAAGCATTGCAATAGCTTCCTAGGAGTTTACTGAAGCTATCCAGATCATCAAAACACCTCCAGGAGTGCTCAAACTCCAAACACGATTTCCAGCTTTGAGGTAAGTTTTCTCAACTTTGAACTCCTTATATAAGCATCATTAATGATTACTTTGTGAATGAAAAATGTAGATATCATTGCCCTGAAGCTAACCATGCCTTTAGTTTTCATTTATGCTAACTGTACGTGGAGAATTTTGAAGTTGAACTTTTAGAAAAATTAGGTTTTTATTTGGTACCAAACAAAATTCATGCTCATCTTTGATTTATAGTTTAAGTTATTTATATGGCTAAATTCATGATGAAATTTGTAGCAACTTTCATGTTTACATTTTTAAAAATGGTTGAGAAATGAAGAAGTTACAGTTTTGAGCAATGGAGCTTTTCCTCCGCGTGCACGAAGGAGGAAGAAGATGGAGTTCAAAATTCAGAAACGAGTTTATTTTATATTTAGTTGAAGTTGTTTTATGAACGAATGAAATAACCACCCCAGTGGCAGAGAAGTGCGCGCTAAGGCATTTGTGTATATGCACCTGGGTTTGAGCCCCAATGGTACCCTTTTGTGTATTTCATATTTTCTTATCTTAGATCATGTGTAGGTAAGCCCAACACGCGTACCATGCGCCTCTCACCATCACCATCAAATCTGCCAGCCATCAAACCTAGCCCTCCACATGAGCAAGTCTATGGTGCACGCCAAGAAATCAACAACACTGAATCAAACAAAACGCTGGGCCTCCCTTATGTTTGGGCCCTTTCTTTTTTATTTTTGCTATTTTATTACCCTCTTACTAATTTTTAACACATGCTCATTTTATTTTTTATTTCAAACATAAAAACTGACTTTTTTTGGGCTTAACATTTTACACCCTCCATTTTTCTTTTTTGCAGCGCCTAGGCCCAAGTTTTTTTTATTCCTTTATTATTTCCTACTTACTTATTTATTTATTTATTTTTATTTAAACAAAAGAATACAAAAATATATTTTCCTAAATAATTAAATTAAAAATATTTCAAGCACTTTATTTTATTTTTTAATTAATTTAATTTTTATTATTTCTTTTACAAATTGATATTAATATCCAAATCATTTTATAAACAAATTATTAGACTTGAGTTTTATTTTCTTCTTAATTTCCATTGACATAGATTTTACGTTTTTTTATTATTAATTAATTAGTTTAATTAGGTTAACTATCAAACCTATTTTCCTTCAAAAATCACACAAAAACAATATCTTTTTTCTTCTTCTTCATCTTTACATTTTGTGCATTTTATTATTATTCATGCTCAATGGTTTTTAATAGATAATTAGGGCTTTATTGCCCTCCTCCCTTCATTCACAAAATTGTACCCCCATACCCAAAGTGTTGTAATAGCGTAGGACATTTAAACTTCGTAATTTACCGTTTTTCTTATTATTGTTAGTAATTAGGGTCTATATGATAAGATTAAAACCAACCATAGTAAAACCCTAATCCAAGACAAATAATTGAATCAAACACACCTTGCGCACATGCACCTCTAGGCTAAACCTTACTTGTTGCCTCAGATATAAAAAGTCATGTACCTCAAATGTGGGATGTTTTAGCAAAGACCCTCGATTAAAAGATCATAGTCCCTCGATGAACCTTCAATATTGCCTTCGATAAACGATCTTAGTCCCTTACGAAAGTTGATAAAACATTATACAAGTTTCCTTCTATGACTGTACGACGATCCACCCTGTCGCTCACATCCAATGATATGGCTTCTTACCAACCAATGGTAAAATAGCACTATCTAAAGGAGGAGTAAAAGAACATAGAATTTTTGAGTAGGTAGATTGCTCGTAATTGCTTGCTCACAAACTAAAACCATTTTCACACCTCACACTTAAAAAAAAAACATCTTTTCAAACACTCTCTTTTCAAACAAATATGTTCAAAACAAACACTTTGCATGTGTTCTCAACGATACGAGAATCATTACAAAGTTTGTCGCACAAAGGCATTTTCAAAATATTTCCAAAACAAACATTTTGTATACATTCTCAATGATACGAGAACCATTACAAAATAATCACTTTCAAAATATCTCAAAAACATATTTTAACGTACAAAAAACACAAAGCATTTTTAAAGTGATCAAGCAATTAAGAGCCCGTAGATAACTACAGATGAAAAGGGTGATAACACATTCCCTTTTCATAACCTACCCCAAAACTCAAGAAAATTCACAAAAGGTCTTTTCTACTCTTTTCACCCTTTCCTTTAATGGATAAAAGAAAAGTCGATATGGAGGTTAACTTACCTGTTGAAGTCCAGATTCCTTCCCTAAGGATTATGAAAGACGTAGATTTAGATGAAGACGAATGGATTCAAACTCGACTTGACCAGATAATTTTGATTGATGAAAAAAGGCTTGCGGCTGTTTGTCACAATCAGATGTATCAGAAACCCATGATCAAGGCCTTTAACAAGAAAGTTAAACATGAGATGTACCAGGATGGTGATTTGATAATAAAGCGTATCATCCTACCACATGTTGATCCCAGGGGAAAATGGACTCCCACATACGAAGGGCCATTTGTGATCAATAAAATATTTTCTGGAGGTGCTATGACACTTAACTCCATGGACGGTGAAGATTTTCCGCACCCTGTTAACACGAACGTAGTAAAAAATCACTACGCGTAAAAGAGATCCGCTAGGTTGACATGCCTAGGCCGAAATAAGGGCATCTCGGTGAACCAAAAGGATTCAGGCAAAAATTAGGGACATATAAATAAAAATTGTATAACTGGCAAGTCGAAAACCTGAAAAGGAGGCTTGGGAAAAAAAGGGTATATGGGTGGACTGAAAACCCGAAAGGGCGGTCCAGGAAAAAGTTAGGGATTAAAGCATACGACTATGTCCCGTTGGATCATGTACTTACAACCAACATTATTACCAATGACAAGTTCAGACTGTACAGATCAATCCGGTCATCTTCTTCTGACGGCAAGTGATGAGATGCTTGAAAACATAGGGGCAATAGCAGAGTTGAAACTCGATGGGAGCATTTCCACATAGCTATTTTTCTTTGTTTACCACTTTGTACTTTTCAGATTTTACGACGATTTCCTCTT
Source organism: Vicia faba (assembly GCA_948472305.1). Lineage (NCBI taxonomy): Eukaryota > Viridiplantae > Streptophyta > Magnoliopsida > Fabales > Fabaceae > Vicia > Vicia faba. Next base: position 1,154,107,780 of record OX451735.1, on the reverse strand, counting down.
ACTAGGATGTCTGTCTCTTTGTACAAAACCACCTATTTATAGGCAAACATTCTAAATCAATACAAGTCCTTTTCAAATTTTGAAACTGTTTAATTCCTCTGTTTTGTTTGCAAATACGTCCAATGATTACTTTGAATCAACATATGCATTTGAACATGATTATTAGTTACAAATATTTGCATAAAAACAGGAATATCAATTACTAAAGACCCTAGGAGTTGGGATAAAGTTTCAGCTATTCTCAAATCCCCATAAAGCAATCCTCACGAAGTTACCCCCAACAAAGGTACACTTCCCAGCAGGTCTAATATGCCCTCGAGCAAAAATTGGGGAATTCTCCAACAGTTCATCTTTATATCCCAAATGGATAGCTTGACATAATCATTTTCCCCAGTAGATTTCCTGACAGACAGGAATGTGATCATTTCCCCAGCATCTTGCGCAAAATTCCTCATCACAGTCTATGGAGTTTTGTTCCCCATCAAAGTTTTATCCCCTCAACACAGTTACAGGAATGTAATTCTCTAGTGGATTTTATTTCTCCAACATCATAAAATCCCTGATAGAATTCTCTTCTCCAACAAGGTTTATTCAAGGTGGTTATCCCTAGAAAAGTCGACACCCATATCTGAAACCTGGTCAGATAATGCATCGGAGAATTATCCATATCTTTTATCCCTAGTCAGGGTATATAAAAATCAAATTCCCCAATAAAATAATGACAGACTACTGAAATTTCTAGAATGCTTATATCCCCAAGCAGAAGTCAAAGATCCCTAGCAATGTATCCACAAACAGAAAGCGTGAATCCTCAGTAGAATCGTCCCTAGCAAAAATTGAAGATTAATATTCTTCATCCCCAGCAAAAGTCAGGGATTTGTTTTCCCTAAGTAAACATTTCTATACAAAGCTACCGCTGTCATCAGCAACATCTTGCATCCATACATAATTTACAAAATATCTTAGCATATGCATACAAAACACATATAATATTCCCATGTATTTTGAGAGCACATTACGCAATGCATTACATACATCATAACATTGCATAAAACTAACTTTATTTTTAAGGTTAGTTCATAAATTGATAAATATTGTCAACATTTTATTATCCTTTAGATACAATCAGTCAATGATTCATTTTGATACTCCTTTGGATACAATCAAGAGTAGACTCATTCCAATACATATTCTAGATACAATTCAGATACGATCGATATATAGATTCATTCTGATACTCATTCCAATACATTTTCTAGATACAATTCAGATACGATTGAGATATAGATTCATTCTGATACTCATTCAAGTACATATTCTAGATACAATTCAAATAAGATCAAGATATAGATTCATTCTGATACTCATTCCAGTACATCTTCTAGATACAATTTAGATACGATCAAGATATAGATTCATTCTGATATTCATTCCAGTACATCTTCTAGATACATTTCAGATACAATCAAGATATAGATTCATTCTGATACTCATTCTGGTACATCTTTTAGATACAATCAGGTGTAGACTCATTTTAATACGGATCTCAGATACAATCAAGCAAAGACTCATCTGATCCTCTTATAGATACAATCAAGTCATAGAATCATTCTAAAACATCATTCAGATACAATCGAGACATAAGATTCATTCAGATGCTCCCTAGAACATCTTCTTGATATGGTCAGCCACAGACTCATTCTAGTATACTTCTCAGATATCGTTAAACGTAGAATCATTCTAATACTCCTATAAATAAACACTTTGGATGGCATCTATAAGCCCATCTCTGGTGGAACTTCTTCACCTATCTTAATGGCATCTTTAAGCCCATTCAAGCAATGTAATCAACCAACAGTGTTAGTTTGTGCACCGACGAGTGCAAATTCCTAGGCACTTAAGTTTTCAATCCTCTTCCACATTCAGATCACGAATGACGTACATGCTAATCTAACTCTTAGGGTTTAAGAAGATTGAAAAGAGGAAGTTGTTTTACCCCAAAATTTTCCCTCCCATTTCTAACACAAATTAATTCAAGACACCCCCTCAGGCTCATAGAAGTTTCAAATGCTCAAGACTTCTCAAGGATTGATCAGACAAGTCCTCCTCCTAAGAAATTCACCTACAACTAGGGTTTTTTATTTATAAAAATAAATTGAGCTTCTAATTCCTAAAGTGGATTTAATAGTTCCTCATATTCTTAAAAGAATCCTCGTGTCAGGTTTTAGGCCTTACTTCACAAGTTGCTCAGTCAATTGCTCATATGAGTGAAAATCAGTTATGTTGGGTAAAAGGTCAACATTGATCAATCTACAGTCAAACTTCAAGATTTTTGGTCAAAATCAATATTTTTAAGTCACATGAATCATTTGATCAAATGGATTGATCATGATTATCAAGAAAACTCAAGATTCATTGAAAGTCAAAAGTTACTAAATTAGGGTTTTCTTAAGGAGAAGTCAATTGAACTTTGACCAAGCACAAATTTCACATAATTCATCATAAATTCCTCAACCAAAGCCTATCTTGAATGAAATTCAACTCTATACAACTATGTCTCTCTAAACTCAAGGCCAAAAATGCCTCATTTGAGAGATATGAGCCAAAACTTTACAGATCATTTTGAAAGTCAACAAAAAGATGCTTTTTTTGTGAAGGCAATTTACATCAAGTTAAAGAATCCAAATGAAAAAGTAATCAAAATGAAAGTAGTAGGAAACATCTTGAGGTTTCTTAAAAGTCACAGATCACCTTCATATGACAAAATTTAAGAAAGTTATGTGATGTGCAAGTTGAGCAATTTTGGAGAAAGTGCTTGAAGTTCAATTTGAGCAAACATGAATTTTTGGACTAATGGACCTATATTTTAAGATCTAAACATGTTCATGACACCTTAGAGGACATCTAAGTCCATTCATGCATCATTTTTATTTTTATTTCATTTATTTTGATTTTTATTCATTTAAATTCAAAATTAAATCAAATAGATGTTAAATAAATGCATAAGGCATAAAAGGCTTGTGATCTGAATATTTTGGAGGCCCAAGGTCATGCTACAAACTGTGTAGACTTATTTTTGAATCAAATCTTTGTTGGTTTTGGAAGATCTCAACTTATTTTCAAACAAAATCAAAGATATGATTTCATGAGGTATCCAAGCCCGACATTTGACCTAATCTTCTCTTCTATATATACTCATTACATTCAGACCAAAAAGAGGACGGATAACAACTTGTAGAGCCAACCCAAATTCTTCAAATTTGCAAAGAAACTAGGGCATGGGTAAATGATAACACATAAATATATTGCATATTTAGATTGATTTAACTAAATTATTTTCCTTTTTTTCTAAATTAAATCACTTTGTAGTTGGTATTATACCGATATTTTGCTATTTTGCAGGTATCAAATTAATTATGAGAGAAATAAGAAAAAGGAAGAAAATGAAGAAAAAGAAGAAAAAAGGCTACGATAAAGTCAACAACAAGCCCAAGCCCAAAAGAAGGAGCGCGCAAGTCAACAAGCGTGATGAACGGAAAGGCAAGCTTGACGAACGACACACATTTACCAAGTAAGTGACGAACGTCACTAATCATTTTGACAAACGTCACATCCACTATTATTTTGCCCACGTCCCTAAAAGCTTGCAACAACGAAAGTGTGTTAACTGCTTCCACCAAGTCAGATACGCGGAGGTTCAGCAACCCTATAAACTCTCCAACAAATCCTCACAAACAGTTACTCGAGATGAATATAAATAGTAGACCTCATGCACTGAAAGAGGCTCATGCGGTTACTTCCCTTTTTGTTCTTCGTGCATATTTCATAGAGCTACGACTTTCCAGAATTATTTTTGCTTAGCTATTATTTTCCTTAGCTATTATTTTCCTTAGCAGTTTTATTTTCCCAACCCGTTTTAAGAAATAGATTTCTACACCGAAAATCTATTGCCCAGTAGTTTATTTCAAGACCTCCAGAATTGTCATTTAAGTTTATTATTTTATTTTCGCAATTGTTCTTGTTCCGTATCAAAGCAAAACCTACAAACCTATGGAGGAGTGCTTCCTTTAGAGCCGGACGAATTTTTATCAGTCTCTAGTCAATTTATTTCCAGGTTTTTATTTTAATAAATTATTATTTGCCTTTAATTCGATAACCATGTTTACTTTGTTGTCTGGATTTTATTATTCTGTGATTGAGTTTTATAATATGCTAGGCTAGATTTCTATACCGGTATGTAAGATCATAAAACTGAGGGAATTTGGTAATACTATTGGTTATTTAATTGTTGAACTATTTTTTGGACTAAATTACTTTATTTTTAATGATGAACCATTTTGTTACGAGAGTAAAAGACAAATAGAAGTTAGGTTCAATAAAGCGAGAGCTTGAGGATCATTAACTAGACGTAGTTACTAGGCATTAGCTTTAAAAACAGCGAGAGCGCTTTAAAGTGAATTAGAGTTTATTTGTTTTCAAAAGAATGTTTCTAACTCCGACGGGATAGCGAGACGAGGGTTTTTAAACTGATAAATTTCTACTGTGAATTGTTAGAAACTGCAAGTTACCAAATAGGTTACTAATTCCTGAAGCCCGGTTATTACATACTGGTTGGTTAACCCCTCTGATTATTTAACTAGATTCAACCTTACTTTTAGTTCCCTTAATTTAAACCAAATATTTTTTGCCTTAGATTTACACCATAACGCTAGATAACGATACGTTTGACTTTTGGTCCTTTAGGTTCGATAATCTTTAAAACTACGCGATAAGACTGTTCACTTGCAGTCCAGATCATTTAGACTACCATACCAACTAGATCAAGTTTTTGGCGCCATTGTCGGGGACCAATCTAGTCAATATCGTAATTCTGCTGTTGCACCGTATAGGCTAGGGCAACATTTTTCCTTTCTTGGAACGATTGTATGCCAAATACTCGTTTACAAGGAGGGGAATTAGTATAATGAATCAACGAAATCGAACGTTTTGTTAACATAAGACGTCGAATCCTCGATCTTCCTAAAGTAGCTCCAACTCCAATTCCCATTCCTGAAGAACCAACTCCGAAACTAGACATAGCTGAACTAGGTAATCGACCTCTTAAGGAGTACGCTGCTCCTTCTCGAGCTGAACCGCACTCGATTATTTCTTCTCCTGACATCGAGGCGAATAACTTCGAGCTTAAACCTTCATTGTTGCAAGCCATGCAACAAAATCAATTCTCCGGAGGCCCTACGAACGATCCAAATCGCCATTTATCCATGTTCGTACAATACGCCGACACAGTAAAAGCTAATGGTGTTAATCCCAAAGTAATTTGATTACGTCTTTTTCCCTTTTCTTTAAGAGATAGAGCCAGAGCGTGGCTCCAATCCTTAACTTCAAACTCCATAGCTACATGGGACTAATTAAAGAAAGTCTTCTTAGCAAGATATTTTCCACCAAGCAAAACTGCAATGCTGAGAGGCCAAATCAACGGATTTATGCAAAAAGACGACGAATCACTTTTCGAAGCTTGGGAGAGATACAAGGACATGCTGAGACTTTGCCCACATCATGGACTTGAACCATGGATAATCATATATACCTTCTATGGTGGTCTCCTATATAACACCAAACTATCTCTAGACGCAGTCGTTGGTAATGCACTAATGGACAAACCCTATAATGAAGCTTATAAACTAATTGAAAACATGGCGCAAAACCATTATTAATGGGGAGGAGAACGAGCCTCCACACGAGGATTTCACGAAGTCAGTGGCATAGACCACGTCAATGCTAAGGTTGACACCCTGACTCAAAAGATTGAGATTTTAGCAATAACCCCAACCCCCGCAGCCACCGTGGCTATCGTAGCTCAAAACTGTGACTTGTGTGGAATATCTGGACATATCATTTTCGAATGCCAATTGCTAGCTGGGATACCCCCTGACCAGATGAACTACGCTTAAGGAAACCCGTATTCTAACACCTATAACCAAGGTTGGAAGAATCATCCTAACTTTTCCTATAAGAATGACAATGCGTTATACGCCCCTCAAGCACCTCCTGGTTTCCAAAAGGCACCTCAAGCTGCACCTCAAGCACCCCGTAAGTCCAACCTTGAGATAATGATGGAAAACTTTGTTGCTGCTCAAACACAACAAAATAAGGAATTTATAAACCAAAACGCACACCTCCGAATTAGTAAAACAATTAGTAACCAAAGTAGATACCTTGGCTACACATAACAAAATGTTAGAAACCCAGATTTCTCAAGTAGCCCAACAACAAGCAACAACTGTCGCTCAGCTGGGGTGTTTCCTGGTCAACCACAACCTAACCCTAAAGGTCATGCTAATGCCATTACATTAAGAAGTGGGACTAAATTAGATGGACCGGTAGATCCGAGAATATCAACTAAGTCGATGTCTCAACAAAATTAAATGAAACCAAAAAGGCAAAAAGTAATAACGAACTGAATAAAAATATTGAGTCAGAAATCATAGCCAGAGACAAAGCTGAAAAGGAAAAACCATATGTACCCCCACCACCATATAAGCCACCTATCCCATTCCCTTAGAGATTAGCCAAATCTAAAACCGAAGGACAATTCAAGAAATTTGTGGAGCTCCTGAAACAATTAAACATAACAATACCATTTACAGAAGCCATAACACAAATGCCATCTTATGCCAAATTTCTTAAAGAAATATTGTCTAATAAAAAGAAACTCGAGGATAATGAGACAGTGATGCTTACTGTGGAATGTAGCACTATTATCCAGAACACTATGCCACCTAAGCTGAAAGACCCTGGTAGTTTCTCCATACCTTGTGTGATAGGGAAATTCGTAATAGACAAAGCACTTTGCGATTTAGGAGCTAGTGTGAACTTGATGCCCATTTCAATTTGTGAAAAGCTGCAACTAGGAGAACTGCGACCAACTAGGATGTCCCTACAACTAGCTGATCGATATGTGAAATACCCAGTGGGTATGCTAGAAAACATCCCCGTTAGAATAGGTCAATTCTATATTCCCATAGATTTCATTATAATGGACATTCAAGAAGACTCAAACATTCCCATCATATTAGGAAGACCGTTCTTAGCCACCGCTGGCGCCATCATTGATGTGAAACGAGGGAAATTGACTTTTGAAGTCGGAGAAGAGAAAATTGAATTCATTCTTTCTCAATTCCTTAAAGACCATGCAATAAGCGACACATGTTGTTTTCTTGACATCATCGATGAATGTGTGAAGGAAATAAAGTCAGAACCAACAAAGGATACTGAAATCTTAAGAATTCCAATACCACCTATTTTTGAAGACCAAAACTGGCATGAGGAATGCTAGGACAACCACCTAAGTGAATGCCTAGAACTGACTCCTGACCCCATTCTTGACCTCAAGAAACCTGCTGTAGAACTTAAAACATTACCAAATGATCTAAGAAACGAATTTCTAGATGAAGAATGTAAACGACCCGTCATAGTCAATGCTGACTTAGGATGAATCGAAAATGAAAAATTACTTAATGTCCTGAGGAAATATCCAACCGCTCTAGGCTATAACATCTCGGATCTAAAAGGAACAAGTCCTTATATCTGTACACATCACATTATGCTCGAGGAAGACTGCAAAACCTCTAGAGAGCATCAAAGACGAATCAATCACATTCTAAGCGATGTAGTTAAGAAGGAAATTTGTAAGTTATTGGAAGCCGGAATCATATATCCTATATCTGACAGTAAGTGGGTCAGTCCTATACATGTCGTACCTAAGAAAGGAGGAGTCACCGTAGTCACCAACGAAAAAGGTGAATTTGTAGCCCAACGCACGCAAACTGGATGGAGAATGTGCATCGACTATAGGAAGCTAAACAAATCCACTTGCAATGATCATTTTCCTCTACCTTCCATAGATCAAATGCTCGAGAGTTTGGCCATACATTCCCTTTTTTTTTACTTAGATGGTTATTATGGATTTTTCCAAATCCCTATCCTTGCTGATGACCAAGAAAAAACCACATTTACATGCCCATATGGTACATTTGCTTATAGACGAATTCCTTTCTGACTTTGCAATGCACCCGCAACATTCCAGAGATGCATGATGGCGATCTTTGTGGATTTCCTGGATGAAATGATGGAAGTCTTTATGGATGAATTCTCTGTCTGTGGAGAAAGTTTCGAAGGATGCTTAGCAAACCTTGAAATGGTACTCAAACGATGCGTGAGCATCAATCTTATTCTCAATTGGGAAAAATGCCATTTCATGGTCTGACAAGGGATTGTTCTTGGACACATTGTGTCCGACAGAGGAATCGAGGTATATAAAGGAAAAATAGAAGTGATAAAAAACCTTTAACCTCCTAAAATTATTCGAGAAATAAGAAGTTTTCTAGGACACGCCGGTTTTTACCGACGTTTCGTCAAATATTTCTCTACAATAACCAAGCCACTAACGGAATTGCTGATGAAAGACGCTAAATTCATCTTTGATGACAAATGTTCTGAAGTGTTTCAAACTCTTAAACAAGCACTAATATTTGTGCCAATTATGCAGTCTCTAGATTGGAGCGAACCATTCGAGATAATGTGTGATTCAAGTGATTATGTTGTAGGTGCCGTTCTAGGACATCGAAAAGAAAAAAAATACATGTAATATACTATGCGAGTAGAACCCTTGACGAAGCCCAAACGAATTATGCTACGACGGAAAAGGAATTTTTAGCAGTTGTGTTTGCATTAGATAAATTCTGTTCATAATTGGTGGGAGCCAAAATTATCATCTACACCGATCACACCGCTATTAGATACCTCATAACTAAGAAAGATGCGAAACCTAGACTATTGAGATGGATCCTATTACTACAGAAATTTGATTTGGAAATCAAAGACAAAAAGGGAACCAAAAATGTCGTAGCAGATCATCTTTCTAGGCTTGAAAATCTGAAGACCGAACAAATACCAATTAATGACGATTCCCCATATGAGAGACTTATAGCTCATTTGGAAAACAATGAGGTTGAACATTATTAAGCCAACTATCCTTTAGAAATAGAGGCCTCAAGTCCTGAAACCAACAATTTGGTAAAAGTGGCATTAGCTCATTCCGTTGCACCATGGTATGCTGATTTCGTAAATTACCTCGCAGCGGGTGTCCTTCCACCTGAGCTAACGTACCAACAAAAGAAGAAGTTCTTCCACGACCTTAAACAATACTACTGGGATGACCCCCTCCTCTTTAAAAGAGGTTCTGATGGTATTTTTCGTCGTTGCGTGCCCGAGGAAGAAATCGAAAGTATTATAGACCATTGTCATGCTGCACCTTATGGAGGGCATTCAAGTACATCAAAAACCTGTGCGAAAATCCTAAAATCTGGTTTCTTTTGGCCTAATCTATGGAAAGATGAGCACATCGCTGTTTTAAACTGCGACCGTTTCCAACGCACTAGAAACATCTCCAGACGCGATAAAATGCCTCAGAAAGGTATTCTAGAAGTCAAAATCTTCAATGTATGGGGAATTGACTTCATGAGACCCTTCTCATCTTCTTTTGGTAACAAATACATACTCGTAGCTGTCGATTACGTATCCAAATGGATCGAGGCTATAGCCTCTCCAAAAAATGACACACGAGTAGTAATCAAGCTTTTCAAGTACATAATCTTTCCAAGGTTTGGTGTGCCGAGACTCGTCATCAGTGATGGAGGCTCCCACATCATCTCCAAAATCTTCGAAAAACTCTTAGTGAAATATGGAGTTAAACACCGTGTAGCAACACCATACCACCCACAAACGAGTGGCCAAGTAGAGGTCTCAAACAGAGAAATTAAGCAAATACTTGAGAAAACTGTTGCCACATCTAGAAAAGATTTGTCCTCTAAGTTACACGAAGCGTTGTGGGCATATATGACAGCTTTTAAAACACCCATAGGGACCACACCTTTCAAGTTAGTCTATGGAAAATCATGTCATCTTCCGGTGGAACTAGAGCATAAGACTTATTGGGCTATTAAAACCCTAAATTTAAATTACTCTGCCGCTGTAGGAAACAAAATCCTAGATATCAATGAACTAGAAGAGCTTCGACTAGACGCTTACGAAAATGCCAAGGTCTACAAATAAAGAACAAAAAAATGGCACGATAAGCGCATTTCTAGGAGATAATTTAACGAGGGAGATGTAGTACTCCTATTTAACTCTCGACTTAAACTTTTTCCCGGAAAACTACGCTCTAGGTGGTCTGGCCCTTTCGAAGTCACTAAGGTTTTCCCAAGTGGCACCGTAGAAATTAAGAGTAATTCTAGTGACCCATTTATTGTAAATGGGAAACATTTGAAGCATTACCATCATATCAAAAACAAATATTACTCAACCACCCTAAAGCTTCTACAACCACAGGATGAACCAAACGACTAATTCATAATTAAAAATGTGTCGAGCTTACGACATAAAACAAAGCGCTTTGTGGGAGACAACCCACAATTTTATCTTTATATTTTTCTTTAACTTTTAATTTTTTTTAAATGTTTTATTTATTCTCATCTTTCTTTCCTTATTATCATTTTCTTATTTTTCTTATTTTTTTACTCTAAAATTCATTCGGCCGAAGCTAACTGGATGTTTCTATAATCTACTTACTTTTCAGGCTAATTTACTTTTTTTAGCTAGTGACTAACTCTCGAAATGACAAGAGTAGATTATATGAGTATTGCTTTCAGGGGAAAAGATCAAATGAGGAGGTTTGAGGACTTGGTTGATAGAGAGATGACCCCCACCATCTATGCTGATGACCGTGCTATGACCGCCCTAGGCATTAGAGAAAGTGTCTTATACCTGCTGAACCAGATAGGTTGGGATGCATCCCCTATTCGGAGGAGATTCAATTCATATCGTAGGCTTACCCTAGAGTTCCTGAGTTCTTTGAATTATGTGCCTAACCATGGACTAGGGTTTAGCTATGGCCTGATCCGGTTTAGACTGTTTAGCATTGATTTCCGTTATAACAATAGTGAGTTTGCTACCCTTTTAGGTTTCCCTAGTGGCCCTAATGTATTTACTGTCACCCAAGAGGATATCCTCTCCAACCATGAGCTTAATTACTTCTGGGGTAGCATAACTGGTAACAACCATCATGAGCCTGATGATATGCATTCTGATAGCATCCATAACCCTGCTATAAGATATTTCCACAAAATCTTGGCCCACACCCTGTTTGGAAAAGAGAAAAACATTTCTTTGGTGTCCCGTGATGAGCTTTTCATTTTGTTTTGTGATTCACAAAACCGTCCTGTCAATGCGGCTACCTTCATGTTAGCCAATTTTGTTCGCATTATAGAGACTGCTCATACACCTATCCTCATAGGAGGCCTAGTTACAATGATTGCAAATGCTATTGGAATGAGATAACCACTCCTAGGATTAAACCCCTATGGAGGAATTCAACCCATGAACATCAGTTTCTTTTTCAACACTCACCTTATAGGAAACCTTGAACCACTTCAGTTTGACATGCTCATTAACCATAACATTGTCCACCGATTTGTTTTACACAATCCTATAACGAGTGTTCATAACAGAGATAACTGACTTTTTGACTTGGATCCCCCATCTTCCCCTACCTCACCTGAAACACCTCAACCATATGAGATCTCTGATGATTTTGACCCTGAGACTCCTCCTCATTATTATGATCTTCCTTCCCCTGTTCACCATGAATTTACACAAGATGCTTCTCCCGTGTCTACTGCTGTTACTATTCTGGCTAATGCTGGACCTCCGCCTCCTGATTTTACTACCGTTATTGCTAATTTGGAGACACAAATTAAAAGTTTACACGGAGAATTCACCACTTTGCGTTCGGACTTTCATGGTTTCATGGATATCATAACAAAACATTTTGATCATCTATATCCGCACTTCTATTCTGTTAATGCACCTCCTGGAGGCCCACGTCATGGCTACATATACCCTGCTATTTTTATTTTTTCTGTTCCTTTTTCTTAAGGCAGTGAGGGCACTGTCTATTTAAGTTTGGGGCAAGAAACATTATTGTTTTCCATTACTGTTTTGTATTCAAGTTTTCAAAGACTCTGTTATTTCATTTTTTTTCTTTTGTACAAGTTCTTTACCCAATAACATTATTTCTTATTATTCCCATTTTTAATGTTTTTGGTTAATTAACGCTATTGAGATCTTATTACCTTCATTATACCTACTGTTATTATCTTCATTATACATACTGCTATTATCATATGTATGCTTTAAAGTACAATTATTAATATTATATGTATAAGTATCAGTAGCGGTCCAATGAAATCGCATGCATCCATTGCCGACCGTCTAGCCAGATGTGATGTTTGTCACATTTTTCTAGCAAACTGCCGACCGTCAAGCTAGACGTGACGACCGTCAGCCAGTCCTTCCATGCATGTGACAATCGACAACTTTGTCTGACTTTCATCAGCCTTGCCTCCCACGCCTTACTACGCAAGTGACGACCACCAGCCTTGCCTCCCACGCTCTTAGATCTCGTGACCACATAGTTTGACTACAAGACCACACCGTTTCAATTATTTTTATCTTCATAACTTCCATCTTCCATTATTTAAACCCCATAATTCCAATTATCTACCACCATTACCACTCATTCATTCCTTATAATTCCTATAACCTCCCACTTTCAAAACCGAAAACAACCATTCATTGCCCACTCATAATCTCCACCTATTTAAACAACTTCTTCTATCATCCTAATATCACCACCATTCACTACCTTTTTTGCACTACACAAACACCTTCCCTTCTCGTCTATGTCAAATATACCATGGCCGCTCGTAGAAATCAACTCAATCGAGGAGAACCCGACATGACTCACCTCGTGTTCCGACAAGGCGAAGCTGGTGAACTCCAACAGGAAAGATACCGGAAGTTTTATCAGCGAGGATTGACACCCACACGATATGTCGACAACGATTGTTTACGCAATTTAGGATTGTATAACAGTATGCAAGGTTTTATAAACAAAGCAGGCTTGGGATTTGTATGCACGATGGGCTTACCCACCTAAGAGGCTCTAACTTTGGAGTTCTTAAGCTCCTACTTCTACATCACTCCCACCAACGCTGATGCAAATCTTTTTGGAGCAGCCACATTTCGTATGTTCAACTAGGAATACACAGTGAACCAAGATGCTTTGAGCGACATGTTTCGTTTCCCTCATGGAGACAATGTGAAATACCAAATTCCCCCTGAATTGGATTGGAATAGAACGCCATATGAATTATGGGAGAGAATATTCGATGAGCATAATGTTGCTCCCGAAGCGCGTTACTCCTCTCACATCTATAATTTGAACATTCTCTACCTTCATCGCACCTTGGCCAGCACTATTTTTGGAAGAACCAACAACAACAAGGTCAACACCAAGGAGTTGTATGCTCTCTATTGCGCCTTTGCGCTAAACCTCCGTCTGAAACCAAGCACCTTCCTGATGGATCACATTCAAAATCTTGTAACAAGAGACGGGACTGTGCCCTTTTGTATTGGATGTATCGTCACCGCAATAGCAGTTCACGTGAACCTGGGAGGGGGAGTCCTAAATCTACCCTCTCTGCCAGCAATGTTCTTGGACATTAACAATTGTCGAGCCAGTCGCCTTATTAAGGTAAGAGAAGCAGGAGGTTATTATCTAATGGTGAGGAATAATGAAGTTCGTAGTCTCATTTTGCCAAATCCAAATACTACAAACTTAAGCATTACAAACAACTGGTTATACAACCTCAATGCCCCCGAGCCTGGTGTCAATGCACAAGGAAACCAAGGCGCAGCCAATAATGATGTTGTCGACAAAATGGAACAAGAATTAGAACATCAAGCACCTCAACCTAACGTTCAACCTCCCAAAACCCAAGAGCCATAAAATGCCAATCCACCTGCCACACTAGATGCCATCTATGCCGCAATACTGCAGCAGAATCAATTATCTAACCAGCGCTACCAGAGCATCGAGATGCGTCAAGAGGAAATGATGCATCTCCTACAACAGATGCAAAGAGATCAACATGATTATGCTCACTGGCAAGACCAAAGTATGCTAGAATTCACCGCAGGGATAACAGAAGACATGCGGGCTTTGACACTCCGTGTTGAAGGTTTTCATGAAGTTGTTTCCCGTGTGGAAGGTCAAAGATATGAAGCAAGGATGTGTGGTAGATTCCGTGGCCTAGGCGAGGAAGAATGAGTATTTAGTTTTTCACTCTCCTTTTCCAATACATTGAGGACATTGTATGATTTAAGTATAGGGGAGGAAGTGTTTCCACTTTTTCCAGTAAATTTTTATTTTTATCTTCTCCCTTCTTTTTATGCAATATTTAGTGTTGTTTTTCTGATTCCCTCACTTTAATGAGCCCCAACAATTTTTTTCCCGATTTAATACATAACTTGACTCACTCGACGAGTATGTAGGTAGCTACCTTTTAATTTTTTGAAACTTTCGCAAGATTTGACGAAATCACTATCGTCTTGACACTCTACAACCCCATAATTTAATAGACTAGTTAAAGTACCTATTATTCCGAAACCCAGAGCTTTAGTTTTGAAGTAATCTTGAGTAGTTTATCTAGCAGTCAACACCATCTTAAACACAAACTACACAGAAAGTCGATGAATATAAGTGGATGATCTCGGTTATTTATTTATAAAATGTTACAGGAAATGCACCTATTAAATTGGGCGATCCTCATCTAATAGTTTAATCCAACAGATGTAAGCCCCACGAAGTAACATAAAATCCATTGTAGGTGGTTCAGAGGCGTCTGGTACTGAACTTGGTAGGGAAGACTACGGTTTGATCCCCCGCATCATGCAAATGGGTAAAAAAGAAGGTTGCCACATTATTGTGCCAGAAACTACTGTGCTAAAAAGATCATAACCACTAACTGGCTATTCTTCTATGTACGTGTTAAGATAAAGGGCTTAATGTGATTGCGCTCGAATGAAAATGGGTAAAACAAGATGATTATTTGGGGTGAGCTATAATAGCATCTGCAACCGGTTTACGTAAGACGGGGTTGTCTAGTGTTGTTACCGTAGTGTTGGAGTATAGATTGAGCTTTTAATTCTCTAACAAAAACACCATGCAACCGCATACAAGTTGATTTGTATCATACATTTTCACCTGGCCAATGTTCAGACAAACATCGTACTGAGCACTTGCTTGAGGACAAGCAAAGATTCAAGTATGGGGGAGTTTGATAACACTTAAATATATTGCATATTTAGCTTGATTTAACTAAATTATTTTCCATTTTTCTAAATTAAATCACTTTGTAGTTGGTATTATGCCGGTATTTTTCTATTTTGCAGGTATCAAATTAATCATGAGAGAAAGAAGAAAAAGGAAGAAAAAGAAGAAAAAAGGCTATGATAAAAGTCAACAACAAGCCCAAGCCCAAAAGAAGGAGCGCGCAAGTCAACAAGCGTGACAAACGGCAAGGCAAGCTTGACAAACGGCATGCATTGACCAAGTAAGTGACGAACGTCACTAATCATTTTGACGAACGTCACATCCCCTATTATTTTGCCCACGTCCCTAAAAGCTTGCAACGACGAAAGTGCGTTAACTGCTTCCACCAAGTCAGATACACCGAGGTTCAGCAGCCCTATAATCTCTCCAACAAATCCTCATGAATAGTTACTTGAGATGAATATAAATAGTAGACCTCGTGCACTGAAAGAGGCTCACGCGGTTACTGCCCTTTTTGTTCTTCGTGCATATTTCACAGAGCTACTACTTTCCAGAATTATTTTTCCTTAGCTATTATTTTCCTTAGCAGTTTTATTTTCCCAACCCGTTTTAAGAAATAGACTTCTACACCAGAAATCTATTGCCCAATAGTTTATTTCAAGACCTTTAGAATTGTCATTTAAGTTTATTATTTTATTTTCGCAATTGTTCCTGTTCTATATCGAAGTAAAACCTACCAACCCGTGGAGGAGTGCTTCCTTTAGAGCCGGACGAATTTTTATCAGTCTCCAGTCAATTTATTTCCAGGTTTTTATTTTAATAAATTATTATTTGCCTTTAATTCGATAACCATGTTTACTTTGTTGTCTGGATTTTATTATTCCGTGATTGAGTTTTATAATATGCTAGGCTAGATTTCTATATCGGTATGTAAGATCATAAAATTGAGGGAATTTGGTAATACTATAGGTTATTTAATTGTTGAACTATTTTCTGGACTAAATTACTTTGTTTTTAATGATGAACTGTTTTGTTACGAGAGTAAAACAAGAATAGAAGTTAGGTTCAATAAAACAAGAGCTTGAGGATCTTTAACTGGACGTAGTAACTAGGCATTAGCGTTAAAAACAGCGAGAGCGCTTTAAAGCGAATTAGAGTTTATTTGTTTTCAAAAGAATGTTTCTAACTGTGACGGGATAGTGAGAGCATAAGTTAGGAATTAACTTGCATAACCTAAATCAACAACCACGACAGTGTGAGACGAGGGTTTTTAAACTGATAAATTTCTACTGAGAATTGTTAGAAACTACAAGTTACCAAATAGGTTACTAATTCTCGAAGCCCGATCATTACATACTGGTTGGTCACCCACTCTTATTATTTAACTAGATTCAAACTTACTTTTAGTTCCCCTAATCTAAACCAAATATTTTTTGCCTTAGATTTACAACGTAACGCTATATAACGATACGTTTGACTTTTCGTCCTTTGGGTTTGATAATCTTTAAAACTACACGATAAGACTGTGCACTTGCAGTCCCAATCATTTAGACTACCATACCAACCAGATCAGTAAACTCTTTCTCTAGCAAGTTTCAATCAACTTTGAGTATTCCATCAGTTTCCTGAGACCTCCAGGAGTCGTTCTTAATTACTACTCAAGCCTATAACAACATCTCATTACTCTCCAACCAACATCTCCAGTTTGTTAATGTTTTGTGATTTCAAACTACTTATTCATGCAATATAAATGAATTCTATACATTTACCCATGCTCATATTGATGATTGGAACTATTTTGAACCATTATTTATGAGTTTGAGTGCAGGCGTCGCAATTCACCGTTGATAGGGCTCGAAGCTCTCAAAGCTTCGAAACCCTAGCTACAATCCTTTTCAGTCAAAACTAATACCACAATTCAATTCTCGAGGTCTCAATTAGTGGACCTGTATGCTTATCTTTTTTGTTTTGCTTCAATTTTGCAGGTTTGGCATTTGGTGTCACCGGAGAAGAAGGTGGCACCACCGTTGGTGGTGGCGCTGACCTGGGTCAAGGGCATGCGTGGCTCCCTCCATCTCTCTGATTGGTCCATTTAAAAATTTCGAGAGTTTAACTTGTTTTATATATATTACATGTTATTAAATTGATACGAAACAACTATGGCCAGGTGGTAAGTGAGATGCTTGTTAAACGAGAGGGCATGGGTTAGATTCTCCCATTTGTCAAAGTATTTTCTTTATTTTCCAGGTTAATGCAGGTTCATTATATATTGATTGATACTTATTCTCAATCACAAACAAGCATATGGCCTGATGGACGAAGCTATCACCTTTGAGCCAAAGGGGTGGGTTCGATCCCCACTCTTCACACTTACACCTATAGGGTAACCTCTCTTGTTGCCTTACGAATATTGGTCATGTCTCTCGAAAGTAGGGATATTTTAGCAAATGACTCTCGATACAATCATCATAGTCCCTACGATATAAAATATCATAGTCCCCCGAGTTTCCTACGAAAATTTGATCTAGTCCCTCGATGACCCTACGAGCAAAATGATGATAGTCCCTTCGATACAATTTCTAAGGCATCCTTACACGTTGCCTTATATGACGATACGATGAAATTACGGATGTCCCTTCACATCCGATAGATAATATTACCTACCAACTAATGGTATGGATAATACTATCTCTAAAGGAAAAGGAAAAGAGTAGGAAAGACAAAAACCTGGTGGGTAGGACTCTTGAATGCTTGCTCACAAACAAAACATTTTCTCACATCACGCTTTCAAAATAATAAATATTTTACAAAAAACTTTGTATACATTCTTGAGGTTTGATATAAGAATTATTACAAATTCTTCTTTACATTGGCATTTCAAAATATTTTCAAACAATTCACACACAAAAGCAAGTGAGCTAAGAAATTTAGAGCACGTAGATAACTATGGATGTAAAGGGTGCTAACACCTTTCCTTTACATAATTTACCCCCCGAAATCAAAATATTTCGAAGGTCTTTCCTGTTCTTTTAACCTTTCCTAAATATTAGATAAAAGAAAAGTCCGTGGTGACTCTTGCTAACCGCACATTTGCGATAACACTAAAAAAGTCAGTTCTCCTGCCGTATTACACTGGAACTTTCACATTAGGAACTAAACAGAAGTCACTGACATTCTGTCCGAATAACTCTTTCCCTCAGAGAGTCTTAACTTCTTTCTGCATTTCATTGAATTGATCATGGAAATCATCTATTCGATCATAAAAGCCCAAACTTTCACTTGGTGGAGGAGCATGATGATAAACTTCATCATTAATGACAAGCATAACATTCATTGTAGGAGGTGCAACATGAGGAATCTCATTATTAGCAACAGGAGTAACGTGTACCACAAGAGGTGCAGAAATATCAGTAATTTGAGAAAACGAAGCAAGTTGAGCAACAAGATTATAACCTTATGACATGAAATTCTCAGGCATTCCCCACGGATAACCACGAGGCATACAACATTGAGTAGTAGTAACCGGAGTAACAGAGATGGGAACTAACATAACCTCTGAAATAACGGTTATCTATTGTGGTTAAGTAGCATGAGGAGATGGAGGAGGAGGTGGTAGTGGCTGATTCTGAGTAGCCACCAATGACTCTACCAAAGTAGTCAGATTAGCCATACCGACTCTTAATGAAGTAACTTCTTTGTGCAACTCACGATTCTATTGTTCAAGATATTCCATCTTCTTTCTAGAATTAGCATGAGTATTGTAGCGATGAGACAACTTGATGACTGTTGAAGCAGAGAAACAAGTAAGACACCTAGGAATGAACATGAATTCAAAAATATGTGCAAAATGATGTATGATATGTAATGCATATGTTTTATTTTTTTATTCAAGGAAATCAAAGAATTATAAGCAATTGCAAATATTGAAGTACTAACACATTTGGAAATACTGAAGATTCTCATTTTAATAACTTTGGAATGGATTACAACTTTTAGTACAAGTTTCAATAATCCTAAGCGCAAGAGAATAAAGATATAATCTAAAAATCCTAAGGATCCAAAGTTGATGGAAATCTCTCCACACACTGACGCTTTCCCATGAGTCTTACAATCAGAGTCTTCAACTGCTTGTTCTCTTCTGTATACTTGTTGGCGACTTCTTTCCATCCACCAAAGTCAGAAAATGGGTGACTGGGACCGGGCGGAACTCTAGAGGAAAATAAATCGTCTTTCTTCTCCATCATCTCCACACCATGAATCTCAATAATCTCAATCATTTTATCCTTCTCTTTCAATTCTTTTGAGTAGGATACCTCTAAAGTCTGGTACTTATTCTTCCATGCTTCCTTCTCTTGCTGCATCCTAACTAAGGCAAGATGAAGTTCTTCCACATCATCTAAGAGAGGAGGAGTAGTCCTCATAAACATATCAGATATAGGTTCTTCACGAGAATAAGGCATCTTCAACTGAATTGCCCTTTCTTGTACCCAACAGAGATGAGGCTCTAAGGAAATAGCGACTCT
The DNA here is from genome assembly GCA_948472305.1 of Vicia faba. NCBI lineage: Eukaryota > Viridiplantae > Streptophyta > Magnoliopsida > Fabales > Fabaceae > Vicia > Vicia faba. The sequence continues at coordinate 1,154,088,022 of OX451735.1, read as the reverse complement.
TGGTCCCAAGTCTTTTCTACCCTTTCTACGAATATGGCGTCAAGACTTTTCAATCATTTCTTTAGTTGTCTTGTCATCTTCTCATTCTATGAGAAAGAAACCACTCAGATGAATGCTTTTTGGCTTATCTCTCATCGGATATCCAACTTGACGACGCGCAAGAACGAAATTATAGTTACTTCCTCCCTTTCTACCAAGAAGAGGCACATTGGGGAAACTATCATAACTATCAATAATCTCCACACCATAATAAGCTTGATGATACCAATCAATGTCAGAATGAGTGAGAGCCATAATCTTTGGGGTTCAACATGGTTCCTTCTTGATATCCCAAAAAGCAACAGTCTGAGGTAAGTGAGAAATAAACTACCGATATAACAATAGTGTGCAACAAATGACCATCTCTCCTTGAGGTAAGTGATAAATAAACCACTGATATAGCAGCATAGGGACTTGATTCCCAATCAAAAAGACCATAATGGCACTAACATCCATAAATTTGTCGATGTTAGAAAACAAGAACAACCCATAAGCAAGCAAAGCAAAGATAGCCTCAAAAGCAATTGTACTCTTCATTTTGGTGAAGAACAAGCTTTCTCCAATAGAAATTGAGCAGGTAAACCTCTGATTCCTCCTTTGGTAGTCATGTTAGCATCAATTTTAGACTTCTCCAAGAGAGTTATGGTAGCAATCTCATGAGACTTGGGCTCTCTTTCTAAGCCGGTGAACGAAACACAATCAGTAATAGGTAAACCAAGTAAGTAAGAATACTCTTCCAATATGGGCATCAACTGTTAATCAGGAAAAGAAAAACAGTGGTATAACGGATCATAGAACTAGACAAATGTAGAAGGAATACCCTCATTCATCTTGAGCTTCATAAGAGGGATACTAGCTCCATACTTCTTCTGGAAATCTGTAGAACTCTCAATCTTAGTGTAGCGATAGAAATGTTAAGACAAAGCCATTGGATTGACTTGACTTGTACAGATCAAAATAAAAAATTGCCACCGCGCTTTATCTTTTCCAAAGGAATGGTAAAAGAGCGAATAACCCAAAAGAGGGGGGAAAGATTCTAAGTAAGTGGGATGGTTATGCAAAGGGAAGTTATTATCACCCTAAACATTTATGGTACTCTGTAGGAACCTCTTTGTAAATATGTATATTTTGGCTAATAAGATGTTGTATGTAAAATAGATTGTGGGGTTGAGAAAAAAGAAGTATATTTTTTATGATTTTTGCACCCTCCACGGTTGCGAACCTTTAGTGTCTACGTACCACCCTCCATGTAATAGGGGATCAGGGTACACGTAGTTCACCTTTGAAAATTTTAAAACACGAGTGTGTTGGTTAATTTTAAGAGAAAAGACGTCATCGTCATTGTCTGAGTGGAAAACATACTTACTACCCACAATCAAGAGAAAGGAGAATTTGCGTCATCTCAAAGTGGAGGATATGACTTAGATTTTAAAATCAACAAAGCCTCACTCAACACCCAAGTGGAAAATATCTCACTTCACTACATATTGTAGAAGTATAATTGTTTGAATCACTATAAGGATTTGACAAGAGTATAATCTTTTGAGAAAATTTTAAAGTAAAAATCCAAGGTAGCAAAATGGTTTGAAATAGATTAATTGACTTTTAATCTTCTCACAAAAAATGTCAAGATATTGTTAAATTGATTAAAGTTTGATTAAGAAAATATTTTAAAAATGCATGGACCTAAGTCCAATTTTATTATGAAAGTGGTTCAAGTTTAGAAACAAGAAGATTTTTCAAAAGGAGGGAGAAGTTTTTTGAAATTAAAGAAGATGGGAGGAGATGAAGAGACTATCCTAAAGCATAAGGTAAAAGCTAAGGAGGAGAACCATCAACCAAACAAGAAGCCAACATTTAACATAATGAGTCAATGTAGAATCTCATCCTTTGGATTTGAAACCAAGCAAACAATTAATAAACCTCTTAAGAATACCAAACTTCAATTGCATTTAGTCCTCACAAAAATTGGGCAGAGTAACAGCTGTATACAGATGAAATCCAGATTACTGGCAATATATGTAGTCACAATAACCTCCACACAAAAAAACAAACAACCCAGTGTCTTGGGGTAAACCCTAATAACTCTAGACAAAATATCAATTAAGATCAGAAGGTCTCCAACATAGGTCAATGTTTCTATTCCTACGTCTAAGAAGTCAATCACTCCATAATGCCAAGGATAATAACCAAGTAGTCCAAGTAACATTAATGTTTTTAGGGTTTAAGTTGATTATTAGGTATCTTCAAAAATAAATGAAAAGCTAAAGTAAGCAAAATAAAATGACATGAATATAAAGGCTCAAGTGAGCAAAGATGAAAAAGAGCATGAAATGTAAATGCTGAAGTAAATGATGCATAAAATAAAAGCATAAAGATAGAAGCACAAAATAAAGTCAATTGTTAAGAATTATTGGTTAGTTGGATGAACATCTTGAAACTTGCTTTTGGAACTCATTAGAGGATTTTTAGAACCAAATCCCATTAACAATAAGTTACATTCACTTTTTGTCAAGTATATCATCCATTTTAAGGATCTTAAAGTAACTTAATGATCAATGATGTTTAAGTGATCCACTTTGATCAAAAATGATGTAGTTCCATTAGAGGATTGGTAGAACCAAAGCCTCCTAACAATGGATCTCAAGATTATTGGATAATAGTTTTCAAATTAACATACTTGGGCTTACAAACATAAGTTTGGGCCATGAATGATAATTTTCTCAAATCGGGACGAAATTTAGCGCTATGTTAAGCAATCGTAAGTGGACTTATATAGAAGTCGCACCTATTTTGAGGCCGGTCAATAGAAATCTATGCACCATTTATTTTGAGACATGATATAGAAATCATGCTCCAATAACACCTACTGCAATAAGAAGGGGATGAGATGAAGAGGGAGGGAAAAAATGAATAAACCACATTTGAATCAAAATTTTAATCAAAGTATTATTAAAATCATTCATCCATTTTTATGGAGTTAGACTCAACACCATGAATCCAATGATGTTAACAAAGCTCATGATCAAAAATTCAATCCAAGATCATCCAGAAAATATACCAAAAAAATAAAATTGTATTTAACATATAAAAATAAAGGTTTTAAAAATGATTAAAAATTAAAATAAGAGAGAAAAATGTTAACTATGTTCAAATTAATCAAAAAAACATAAGTAAGACCATAGAAAAATCAGAAATGAGTTTAAATATTTTTATGAAATTTTTGGTAATTTTTTAAAGTCAGAAACTATTTTTAAAATCCAAAGAAATAGGTAAAATAAACAAAAATGGTGAAAAATAATAAAGTCAGAAATAAAAATAAATAAATGAGGTCACCAATATTTGTCACAATGTCATTGGATTCTTCCCTATTTTTTTCTTCTAGAATTTAAAAATGCATAAAAGTATTTTTAAACATTTAAAACAATTTAAATAAAAGTGAAAAAATTATAAAAAATATCAAAACACAAAATAAAAATGTGAAAAAATAAAAATCAGAAGGAGAAGAATCAAAAGTATTTTCCATAATTTTTTTCAGATTTTTTGTAGTTAAAATGAATTTCCTATGAATTTTTGAAGTTTAAAATAATTTAAATATAAAAATCAGAAACAAAAATAAAGTCAAAATAATGTGAACCAATGGATGAGAGTCAAAACAGGTTAGTAAGCTAATCCAATGGATCAGACGCACTGTGCATATCATGGTATTTAACAAATATCACACCAGATCAAATATTTTTAAAATAAAACAACTTAAAATGTGGGGCGTTGGATGAAGTCTGACTCACAAAAGTGATCAGATCCAAGGGCTCCTGAGGCATGCGCATGGTAAGGCAAGCATATTATATCCGTTTAAAAAAAATAACATGGTTTCGAGTCATTATTTGAAGACAGACATGTCATCATCTTCAACCTCTAGTCATCCCTAATCGAATCCTTCAAACTGTAAAATTAGCAAACCAGACCAGTACCATTAGATTCATCTCTTCAAGATGATTCTAATGGTACCATCGCACCAAATTTATATAAATTGTGCAAGGCTGTGTTTGAAGAAAACCAGAAAAAATAGAGAGCACAAAAAGCTGGGATATCTCACTCAATTCTCAATGAAATTGCAAACTATAAAGAGCACGAGGATCATAAGGATACTAGGAGTGGATTAATATTTTATTTGAAACAATTTGGCTAAGAAATCTACCTGAACAAAGTAGTGAGAAGTTGCTTTGAAACTGGACTTCTACAGATCAATATAGGTCATGATTCATGAAAGTAATCGTATGGTTAGCTTCAGAGAAGTTCAATGGAGCTAACTGATTGAAGCTTTTAGTGTTTGAAGGTGAGGATGTAAGAAATTAGAAATTCAAATTTAGAGTTCGTGTGGGATCTGAACAGGGGTCAATTGGCTATCCAAAGCTTTGGAAAATGAGTGAGGGATGATCCTTACTTATAGTTGATCATGATACAAGGCTCAAGCGTATGAATTGGAGGCAAAATCATTGAAATCGTGTGGACCTGCTAAGTGTGAAAAGTGTGACTTCACATGGCTCAAAATGCAGCAAAATGAATTGTTTAAAGGTCGTTTCTTGTTATGGAAAGGTCCTAAACATTATTAAACGTGAAATTGATCCTTAACCAAGCTTGTAATTGTATTTAAACTAATTTTCAAATCTGACTGAACTTGAAATTTCCATTTCATGATGCTACCTTCATAACCATGGTGTCAACAATGTAGGGCACCATATGATGTGATTTTTGAAGCACTTGAAAGATAAAGTCATAAGCTTTACAATGTGCAAGGAGTGAGATCAATTGGATGCTTGAGCAAGAAGTTGTGTTGAGTCAAAGTTGGAAGAAAAGGGCTGACTTTTCTTACTTAGAAAATTTCTAAGTTTTTCTTCAAAAATGACTTATAATGTCTTGTATCCAAACATGGTCTTTCACTTGGAATTTGTTCTTGACCAAAAAATATGGCATGAAGTAGATCTCTTGAATGTCATTTTGAGACTTGAACCATTCAAAATCTTAAAAAATTGAGAGAGTTATGACTTGTTGAAGTTGGCAAAAATTCATGAAATAACCTATAATATTTTGCATCCTTAGGGTATCTCCTTTCCATTTTCTCACTTTTCACATAAAATAAAGGTTAAAGTTCACATCTTCAAGATAATTGTGGAAAAATAATTGGCTCAAGGTGATAAAATTTTATCAAGTTATGATCATTTGAAGTCACATAAAGGAATTTGAGGGTTCATCTGGAGGACTTGTCATCTTTCTTCATCATCAAGTTTCTTACACACAAAATTTCCTTGAGACTTTTTTAAGTGACTTTTTAATAACCCTTTGAAGAGAAGGATTCTTTTGGAATCATCACAAATAACAAAAGATGAGCAAGATATACCCCGTTAAAGTTCAAAACCCTAACTCCTAGAGCAAGAAAAATGCTTTGGGGAAATCTTTGTAATTTTGATCAACCTTATTGCACCAATACCTTTATCAAGCAAATAGAAGTTATTGAGGATGATAATAAAAAGTCAAAGCAACCAACACCACTTCCATATCTTGAGAAATGGAGGATATATGCACTTGTGATCAATGGAAACAAAGACTTGTTTACTTGAGTCAAATTTCTTCAATCAACCCTTGTACTTTTGACCTAAATTTGACAACTTGAGGCATAATGGATCATAATAGACTTTGTCATGATGTTACTTCAAAATATCTTCCATAGAGGCTTTAATTTAAATAAATCTTTGTTGAGGAAGTCACAAAGAATGAACTTATGAATCCAAAGGCTAACTTTAATGGGATGCATTGTGCTTTCACCTACATCATCAACAATTAGGATACACATACATTGTATTTGTTAGTTGAAGAGTAATCAACCATATATGATTACAAAATACAAGTCAAGGTGCTTGGTGATTCCCCATAGAGAAATACTAAAGATAGGGAGAAGAAATAAACCCTAGTGTGTGATCTTGTTGTGATTGAATTGATATGATATGATAAAGGGGATCTTAGGGGCAAAAATTGGGGTACAACAGCTGCCCTTATTTAAGTGTCTTCTATTCGGAGATACGAAGGTTAAAATCTTCGTGTCGAAACGATTGAAGATGCTTAAATATAAAACAAGCCCTATTTTTGGCCCTAAGATACCATGCAATGATTATGATTATGAATGCAAATGAACAAATCTAAAGGGATGCAAGACACCATTGGGGATTTAAAAGGTAAAAAGGAAAGAAAAAAAAAACATGACCAGAAAAATAAATCACTGGTGAAGAAAGGACAGGACTTTGTTGGGGTAATGCCCAAGAGAGGATCTAAAGCATTGTCAAAAAAAAATTAAGGAGAGAGAGTGAAGGATAGTGGTGGACGACAGATAACTGTGAACTATATACTCACTGAGGAGATAGCAAAAAAAGGTAGGGTCGACCCACCGGGGAAAGGAATGGTAAGATAACACCAGTAATTTTCAAGATTTATTCAGTACTCATGACTGCGAACAAATGAATTTATTCAGAAAAATAGAATCTTCAACGAAGATCTACCTTCCATAATGACAAGGCTACCATCCATCAGAAAGAGATTTCAATCAACGAAATACCTTCCATAATGACAAGGCTACCATTCATCGAAAAATAAAATCTCGACAATGAACTATCTTCCATAATGACAATGCTACCATTCATTGGAATAAAAAAAATCTCAACAACAAACTACCTTCAATAATGACAAGGCTACCATTCATTGGAGTAACAAAATCTCAACAACGAACTACCTTCCATAATGACAAGGCTACCATTCATCAGAGTAACAAAATCTTAACAAGGAACTACCGTCCATAATGACAAGGCTACCATTCATTGGAGTAACAAAATCTCAACAATGAACTACCTTCCATAATGACAAGGCTACCATTCATTGGAGTAACAAAATCTCAACAACAAACTACCTTCCATAATGATAAGGCTACCATTCACTGGAGTAACAAAATCTGAATCTTTTTTGGGAGCCATCAGATTCGCTGGGGGGAGTACAGGTTGCTCAAATAAAGAGACCTGCTTGTTGCTGCTATGAGTAGGAGTTGCAATAATGATTCCTCGAAGAAAGAAGTATGGCTTACAGGGGAAAGAGATAGAACTTCTTGGGGAAAAACCAATCTAATTCCTGTTGAGGAGATAGAATCTTCTCGTGCAAAAATAAATGCACATTCTCAAACTAAAGCTCAGAGCTTGCCAAAATCCAAATAATAATATTGCTGAGGGTACCCATTCCAACCAGAAATAAATCGGAATAAAACAGTCAATCAAAACACATCTCTTGAGAAATAAACTCAAGAGGTAATCCCATTCCATCCAGACAACAAGCTGAAAAGAAGGCTGAAACACAAGTCTTCCACGAGGAATAGCTCAGTGGGGAAATTGAAAGGATATACACTTTCTGCTTAAGGTTGATACTCTATTGGGGAGAGGATAACTAACTCTGCTAACAAGATTTTAAAGAATGAAAATGAGCAATGAATATGCATGACGCTGGTATGAAAGTATGAATGTCATCATGTATATGCTGACAAAACAAACATATAAAACTTGGGATAAACATGCAAAAACCAAATGGGTACAGTCAATACTCGACTAAATCATAATTAGGACAAAATTTCCATAAGAAATTAAGCACCAACTAAGGAAACAAATTCCTATTTCATAGCTTAACTTTACTGGGAAGGAACAAGATCAAACAAAACGGTGATGTAACATATTCCTCCGAGCTTCTATTGGGGAACCATATGAACTTCGGGGGAACAAAATATTTGAAATTCATACTTCCTTCAGGGTTGACTTCACTGGGGGAAAACAATATCACCTTATCGAGACATCAATTGGGGATGACATGATTACTTCATTGGGAAGGATAATACTATATTAGCAAAGAATACTTCGAGATACATTCTCAATAATGAGAGTGATAATTTCACCAATTTCTCTGGGGAGGAAGTATGAAAACCTCACGGGGCAACAATTTCAGAAAAATATCTCACTTTAACATGACCCGGGGAAATTCAAACACTATAACAAGAAAACTTCTGGGGATTTTAAATACGATCTAGCACTCGGTGGGAGAAAACCTAAAAAGTTGATAACAAACTCAACACTTCTTCAATAAAACACTTCCCTTGCATGACCACCGAGCACACAAACAAATTCCAGTACTACCGAAAGGAGATGTTTCGCAGATGATTCTAATCTCACCATGTACGAAGAGACAAAACTTTTACCAAATGAGTGAAGCCTTCACTGGGGAGACTTGGATTAAGTATTCATATAATTCAAACCTTTGAGCTTATCCATCATTGAAGTTACTAAATTTGTTCTCCTTGTATCACAAAATTTAAAGCAATTTGTAAATTCTTTTCAAAAATAATTTCGTTATTTAATCTCTTTGCTTTGATCATTACTATCAATAATAAATGAAATCTTTATAAACCGAATAAAATAAGAACTGCAAGGAATTGGATAAAAGGCTCAAAATTTATTAATATAATAGTAGTCTGCAAATGGCAAGACTCCATAGATGATTACAAAGTTTGGAACATGGTAATATATATTAGAATATATATATTGAATTATAATGACAACCATTCTCCCTAACAATTTTGAATTCCTGAGCCGAAACTTCAGTCGAAGAGTAGTAAGGTCCAACCAGATTGTTGCTCCATTGACCAGGTCTTATCTGATGCAGTTACTTTCCAGAAAATCTCTAACTTTTGCATAGGTTGCCCTTGCGGATTTTCAACCTACTGGGAAAATTTATTCTGTTTATGTCTCAAATTTTTTCCTAGACCGCCCTTTTGAGTTTTTGGCCTACCGAGACGCTCTTTTTTGCCTAAGTCTCCCTTTCAGGTTTTTAACTTAGCGAGTTATTCTTTTATTTTTCTAGGCGAAGTATTTCTTGACTGCATCAGCATTCACAGGACGTGGGAACTCCTTGCCATCCATTGTTTCAAGAATCAGTGCACTGCTAAAGAAGGATTTCTTGACAACATATGGGCCTTCAAAATTGGGAGTCCACTTGCCCCTAAAATAAGCTTTAAAAGACATGATCTTCCTGAGCACGAGGTCACCTTCTCTAAATTCACGAGGTTTTACCTTCTTATCAAAATATTTATTCATTCTCTTCTAGTATAACTGACCATGGCACAAGGCCGTCATTCTCTTCTCTTCAATTAAATTCAACTGGTCAAACCTGTTATAGATCCGTTCAGCCTCTGAGAACTTGGCTTCCATTATTACACACAAAAAGGGAATTTCAACTTCAATGGTGAGCACTGCTTCCATGCCATATACAAGGGAGAACGAGATTTCTCCTGTTAAAGTGCGTACAAATGATCGATATCCATGCAGAGCAAGAGGGAGCATTTCATGCCAATCTTTATAAGTAACAATCACTTTCTGTATTATCTTTTTGATGTTCTTATTGGCCACTTCGACGGCTCCATTCATATTTTTTCTGTAGGGAGATGAATTATGGTGAACAATCTTAAATTCATCACTGAGTTCAGACACCATTTTGTTATTCAGATTTGAGCCATTGTCGGTGAGAATCCTGCTTAGGACACTATACCGATATATGAGGTTGTTCTTGATGAAGCGCACTACCACCTGTTTGGTGACATTAGCATGTGAAGCTTCCTCTACCCATTTGGTAAAATAATCAATTACCACCAAGATAAAACGATGCCTATTTGACGCCTTTGGTTCAATCATCCCAATCATGTCAACACCCCACATAGAGAAAGGCCATGGTGAAGAAATAAAATTGAGAAGTGTCAGAGGTACATGAATTTTATCAGCATAAATTTGGTATTTATGGAACTTCTTGGAAAATTTGTAACAGTCATATTCCATTGTCAACGAATAGTAACCTGCCCTAAGCATCTTCTTTGCCATTGAATGTCAATTGGAATGGGTACCAAATGAACCTTCATGAACCTCATGCATCAACATGTCTGCTTCGTGTCTATCCACGCATCTAAGCAAGACCATGTCATGATTTCTTTTATACAGTACATCTTCGTTGAGGAAAAAGTTGCACGCCAACCTTCTCAATGTCTTTTTATCCTTATTTGATGCACTAATTGGGTATTTTCGGGTTCAGAGAAAATGCTTGATATTAGAAATCAAGGTTTTTCATCTACCACATCCACTGTTGCAAACATATGATCTGGTCTATCCAAACATCGTATCATAATACGAGGCACATCATTCCAAGTATCAACCTGATACGTAGAAGCCAGAGTTGCCAAATCATCCGCCATCTAGTTTTCATCTCTTGGAATATGATGGAATTCAACTTTGTTGAAGAAGGGTAATAGTCTTTTAGCATAATCTTTGTAAGGGATCAAGCCAGGGTGATGAGTATCCCATTGTCCTTTAATATGATTAACAACCAAAGCCGAATCACCATACACATCTAGAACCATAATTCTGAGATCAATGGTCTCCTCGAGACCGATAATTCAAGTCTCATGCTCTGCCATATTATTAGTACAATCAAATATCAAACTTGTAGTAAAAGGAATGTGTGATCTATGTGGAGTAATGATCACCGCACCAATTCCTTTTCCGTAAGCATTCACCGCTCTATCAAATACCATGCCCCAGCAAGATTCAGATCTGGAACTTCCCCAGGAAAAGGTTCATTACAATCTTTTGCTTTTAAGAACATTACATCCTCATTATGGCAGTCAAACTTAATAGATTTATAGCTAACTACCAGTTGGTGAGAAAGATAATCCGCTAGCACACTGCTTTTTATGGCCTTTTGAGTGTGGTACTCAATGTCATATTTGGATAATAACATTTGCTAGCGGGCAATCCTCCCGGTAAGAGCAGGCTTTTCAAAAAAAATATTTAATTGGATCCATTTTAGAAATCAACCAAGTAGTATTATTCAGCATATATTGTGGCAACAACTTTTCCGCCCAAGCCAAAGTGCAACATGTCTTCTCCAACATAGAATACTGTGACTCACAATCAGTAAATTTCTTACTGACATAGTATACGACATATTATTTCTTTCCAGTTTCATCTTGTTGTCGCAAAATACAGCCCATAGAACTATCCAACACTGTTAGATACATGGTCAATGGTCTTCCTTCAACGGTAGGGAGCAAAATAGGAGGTTCAAGAAGATATTCTTTGATACTTTCAAATGCTCTTTGGAAATCCTCTGTCCACACACAACCCTGATCTTTCTTTAGCAACTTAAAGATCGGTTCACATGTTGCGATCATGTGGGAGATGAATCTAGAAATATAATTTAAGTGCCCAAGGAAACCTCTAACTTGATTTTCAATCCTTAGCGCAGGCATTTCTTGCATCGCTTTGACCTTATCTGGATCCACTTCAATCCGTTTCTAGATGAAGATGAAACCCAACAACTTCCCTGATCAGACATTGAAGGTGCATTTACTTGGATTCAAGCGGAGACAATACTTCCTCAAACGCTGGAATAACTTCAACAAATCTTCCACATGCCCTTCTTTGGTCTGTGATTTGGAAATCATGTCATCAACATATACCTCAATTTCCCTGTGCATCAGATCATGGAATAGGGTTGTCATAGCCCTCTGGTACGTTGCACTAGCATTCTTCAACCCAAAGGGAAACACTCTGTAAAAGAATGTTCCCAGGGTGTGATAAACGTTGTTTTTTCCATGTCCTTTGGAGCCATTCTTATTTGATTATATCCAGAAAATCCATCCATGAACGAGAATACTTTAAATTTTGTTGTGCTATCAACCAGTATATCAATGTGCGGCAATGGGAAATCATCTTTTGGACTAGCTTTATTTAGATCTCTGTAATCTACGCACATGCAAACTTTTCCATCTTTCTTTGGCACAGGCACAATGTTGGCTATCCATTGAGGATACACTGATATCACAAGATAATCAGAGTTTATCTGTTTTAAGACTTTTTCTTGGATTTTTACTGCCATATCAGGGTGAGTTCTTCTCAACTTCTGCTTGACGGGTGGGCACTCTAGGTTGAAAGGCAAATGATGCTCCACAATATCTGTATCCAGACCCGACATATCATGGTAAGACCAAGCAAAGATGTCCACATACTCTTTTAATAGCTCAGTCAACCTGTTCTTCACATCAGGATGAAACAATGCTCCAATCTTGAATTCCTTTGGCTCCTCTTCTGAACCCAAATTGATTATTTGCAATGACTCTTTATATGGCTGAATGGAATTTTCCTCATGCTCGAGCAACCGTGAGACCTCTTCTGGAATCTCATTATATTCTTCTTCTTCTGTCCCAAACACAGGATATTCAAAGTTGAGAGAGAGTGCAGGGTTATTGTATTAAACGGGTTTATTAATTAATCTGCACATGTGATTTGTGATTGCTTTTAGAAACTGAGACATATATCAAGTGATTATGTAGATTTATTTTCAATTATTATTTTACTCAAAAGGTTTTTTTATTATTACCATTTTCAATGAAAAAGCAGAAAAATAAAAGACACAATTTTTTAGAATCAAAGACAACTTTTATTTATGATTTTAATGATAAAAGCAAACAGATAAACCCATACAATATTAACTTTCATCTTGGGAAGAATGAAAGCTTTTTGCAAAGAAAAAACAAATTACTTTGAGACATGGATGCAAGAGGGAACATCATAAGTGACCCAGTTCTGGATTCTGACTCTAGGCTTCACATGATTTTGCATTTCCTGATCTTCTTCATCCTCCTTAATAGCATTAATTCCAGATACAGTTGGATGAAGGTAGCCTCCGCTGTGGAAAACATCATGACAACTGCTCGTAGTAGACTTCGGCTTCAAACCTTCGCCTTTTCCATTCTTGGTTAATAACCCTAAACTAGCCCTGTCCTTATTTACCGGAGGATCAACGACATGTCCCCATACTTTACTTGGACCATTGCGCATAACCTGCTGAGCATCTTTGAATGACGCCATATAATTCTCATTCCCTCTTACATTGTCAACATATAGGGCTTGGAAATGTGTCCCCACAGTAGCCTCATCTGCTTTAACAACACTAAAATATGATAGGTGAGATATCAACAATTCTTGCTCTCCGTTTATAATAACCACTACACCTTCATGCATGAATTTCAAATTTTGGTGCAGAGTGGAGGTAATAACCCTTGCTTCATGTATCTATGGTCTTCCCAGTAGACAACTATACGTGGGAACAATATCCATGACTTGGAAAGTGATCTAGAACAGATGTGGACCTATGTGAATAGGCATATCGACCTCCCCAATAACTGACTTCCTTGACCCATCAAAAGCTTTGACAGTAATACCACTCGGGTGCATAGGAGCCCCTTGATATTTCAACTTCATCAGCGCATTTCTCGCTATCACATTCAAGGCGGATCCATTATCAATTAGCACATTTGATAATGAATCTCTTTTACAGTTCATGGATATGTGGAGAGCCAAATTGTGATTCCTCCCCTCGTCAGGAAATTCATCATCGCAAAAGCTTAGGTTATTACATGATGTAATATTACATACCACACCACTGAATTGATCTAATGGCATGTCATACTCCATGAAGGCCTGGTCCAACACTCTCATTAAATATTCTTTATGGGCAGCAGAATTCATCAACAATGTCAAGATAGATATTTTTGAAGAAGTCTGCAATAACTGATCCACAATTTGGTAGTCGCTCATTTTGATTATCTTCAAAATATCATCTACATCCTTCTCCAGGGTAGCACCACTAGATTCCCCAGCAGCATTCTTATCTTTGACACTTTTCACAACCTTTTTACCAGCATTATCATTTCCCCGAACAACTGGTGCAAACACACGACCGCTACAGGTCACTCTACTAGTCTCCGCAATATTTCCAACACTATACAAAAGCTGGATGGGAACTTCCACACCATCCTCTAAAATTGTAGCATTATAATTGTACGGTATAACTTTATCTGATTTGTAAGGAACGAGCCCTGACAAGCAAATCACCATAGGGGCAACATCTGGCTTGCTACAATATTCAATTTAAACAGGGGAAGAATAGCTGAAACACGGCACAATTACATTCACACATTCCTCAGAAAATTATGACATTAAAGAATTATCACCAGAGAACATACCCTCATCTGAGGAAAAGAATTCATTCGCGGAAGCATATTCATCATCATCATCTGATTCTTCCTCAACCAAGCAACCTTCGATCTCATTTACTTCATAGTAATCATCTCTTTGCCCTAAAACCTTGTTAGTTCTATTATCCAACAACAATTGAATACCTTTTTTCACAATTGGACATCCTCGGGAGTCCCTACAACAAACCCGACAAGATCCATAGTGGTGTTCTACCCGATAAGCCATGTGGTAGAAAGTAACATGCATTTGTATGGGATCATCATTCATATGTTCCACATAAAAGATTCTGAACTCTCCAGGACATCTAGAGACCATGTTCACTCCCTCCTCATACTCTTCCCTGGGCCTGATTATATGGATGAGTCCCTCATCCATCATTTCCTATAAATCCACCTTTATCTTATCACGCACTTGTATATTAGTACTACAGATATCACAACCAGCATGGTCATGAGTATAGTAACTAAACTCACAAAGGTACACATGCATCTTTACCAGGTCTCCTCTAACAAAGTTAATATCATAGATACAGAAGTCCTCTGGACAACCAGCAACCATGTTAACCGCATTCGCTCCTCCCTTTTTTGGGAGAGGGTTATCTTTTACATTAGGGATAACATCTTTGAAAGACAAAACGCCAGATCTAACCATTTTCTGTACCTCAGACTTTAGAGGATAAACATTCTCCATATTATTCCCTGGTGCACCCTGATGGAAAGTGCACATCTGATCTTCCTTATAGTAACAAGGTAAAGGGGATGGTACAGCAGGGGGTGGCCTAGTCTGGACCAACTTTTTATGAATCAATGCTAGGAGTAGCTCTTCATAAGTCATAGGGATGGATTCAAAAGGTTCTCTTCTCTGATTCTGCCCTTGACTTCCCTAAGGGGCTGGTCTTTGATAAGCAACTGTAGTCAGAGCCGCATTTATAACCGGAGTTACCGAGGCAACCTGTTGATGGAGCTGATGATTTCTTCTTGAAATATTAACACTTCTCTATTGAATAACATCATTTGTTTCTCTTTTTCTTCTTAAAAAACCCATACGACGACTTCTTCACATTACTGGAACTTTCACTTTTTATGAAACGACCTTCTCTCACAGCCTCTTCCAAACGGACGTTGTTGTACCCCAAAATTTTCCCTCTCATTTCTCAATTAATATCTCACAAGATCTCCTTTGGTTCAAGACTGCACTAAGGTTGATCAGCTCAAAACATATCCTCAAGCACTGGTGATTGAAAATTAAGATCTTGGATCGCTTTTTTTTTGCTTAGTCAATTGATCAGATGATCTAAAATCAACCGTATTGGTGAAAAAGTCAATTGTAGCATCAAAAGTCAAACTTTGACTTTTTGGTCAACATTAAGTTTCAAATATCACAATTCATAAAGGCATTCAAAAATATATAGCTTGATCATCAAGAAGTTAAGAAAGTCAAAGGTCAACTTGAAAAGTCAAGATTTCCAAGACTTAGAAATTTTGTGTTTTTACACATGATAATTTCACCACTTCATGCCAATTTTTCGCCATAATGCAAGATGATTCAAGGAAAACCTCCAACATAAAAGTTGTAGATCTCAACGAGATCTAAAACATTATAGAGCGGGACTTTTTCTAGAAATGTTTGGATTTTGAGTTATAAATTCATGAAGTCATGGCATTTTTGAATAAACACTTAGAAAATTTTTCAGCAGGTTTGGAAAGGTTTTTATCCTAACTTCTTGGCCAATTTCCATCAAGTTGCAGTTTGATTTAACAAAAGTGGCTAACATGAAAGTTATAGAGGGTGTTTCAAGATTTCCAAAACATCCAAGAGCATGAATTTATCATATTTGGGCTAGGAGATACAAGGATCTGAAGTTGGACATTCATTTTTTATTTACATGGAAGATTTGTGATGAACAAGGAACAAAAATCTTAGTCATGCTGCATAATATTCACTTTACAGGCCTCTTGACTTGCAAATCTATCCATAATAAGATGTTTACACAATTGATTGAACCATTATCCAAGTGGTTAAAGTATTGTCCATTGTATCTTTCAATTTTTGGCACAAAGGCACCATTGTCATTCTTGCAAAGTTCACTTTAATCATAAAGTCAATTTCTTAAGCCTCTAACTTGTTGTTCTAATCACACTCAACTTCTACAAGTCATAACAAACATGTTTAAAGTGATCAAACACTTTACATAGCTTGGTACAAGCATTGGAAACATGTCCTTCATGTTTGCTTCAAAAACAATCAAAGATAACCATAACATGTGATTTCAAAATCTGAGTTGTTTGAAGTCTCGGACCTTCTCTATAAATAGAGAGTCCAATTAGAGGAGAGAGAGAATAAGGAAAAGAGAAAAAGAAAACCAGAAGTTTTATTGACAAACTCTCAAAATCTCATAACTGAAAAAGGTCATAACAGTCCACAAGGAAACACCTCAAGTTCAAAACATAAATTCTAGCTGCAAGGTAAGTCTCCTTAACTTTAAACTCTTCATTTCAATCATCATCATTTGGTTTACTTTTGAGGCTAAAATGCAGTGACTTTGGAAGAAAAGGTTTGTAAAAAGTCATGAATAATTGCCAAGATTGAGTGAAAAGTTTTCCATGAAATAGCATCATGAACAAGCAGGTGTAAGGCTGCTGTTTTTCAAAACCATACAGCAGGCAATCGATTACACAACCATGAAAATCGATTGCATGGGGTTCCAGTATCCAGATTTCCAAATATTTTGAGTGTGCAATCGATTGCACGGGGTTCTAGTAGCCAAATTTCCAAATATTTTGAATGTGAAATCGATTTCACAACCATGCAAATTGATTGCATTGGGTTCCAGTAGCCAGATTTCCAAATATTTTGAGTGTGCAATCGATTGCACAATCATGCAAATCGATTGCACTGGAAGTCAGTAGCCAATGTTTTGAAAAACTGAAGCATGCAATCGATTGCACTAACATGCAAATCGATTGCACTCAAATGAAAATTGAATTTTTGCTTTGAAGAAAACTTGAATAAAGAGTTGGACAATATAAAATGTTTCTTTGAGCATCTATATCTTAAGTTCAAGGTAAGTGTTATCATTATACCTTGAAATTTGCTAAGGGCTTGAACCAAAGACTTCATCTAAAGAGGCGTTTAGCTTGATCAATAATTTTTGCCTTCTTTATCAATCATGATATGTCTTCATCAAAACAAAAGTGCATTCGAGAAGCTTGATTTTACGGCATGTTTTGACACATAATGATCCAAAATGTTTTCTTTGCCTTTCATTTTTCTTTATTTTTACATGCTTCATATATTTTCGTCATGGCTATTCAATATGGTTGTAATAGATAATTAGGACTTTAATTTCTTGCAATCCCCATTTGTAAATTTGTACACCCCTTCCCCAAATGATTGTAATAGCGTAGGATATTTACTTTCCGCAATTTATCGCTTTATATAACATGTTAATAATTAGGGTTTGTATGGAAATATAAAATCAACCAAATAGAAAACCCTAATCCAAGACAAAATCAAGCATGAAAACGACACACTTGCACACAAGACACCCCTTTGGTTATCCCACTTGATTGCCTTATACAAAATGGTCATATTATGCATGTAAAGTGTCTTAGCAAAAACAAACAAATACAAGATCATAGACCCTCGATGACGCTATTTCAAGTTTCCTTACAAAAATGATCTTAGTCCCTAAAAAATGATAAGATACTTTGCAACGTTGCTAATCATGGCTATACGATGACCCGCGCCCATCCCGTTTACATCCAAAGATAGGTTTGCTTACCAAATCAATGGTAAGACAACAATGTCAAAGGAAAAGAAAATGAACAAGAAAGACATTTGAGTAGGTAGATTACTTTTAATTACTTGCTCCATTTCAAAACAAATATCCTTTCTATTTTCAAAACAAACACCTACACATTTCAAAACATCCTACAAAATTGAAAACATTTTCAAAAAGACAAACATCTTTGTATACATTCTTACGAACGAGAATCATTACAAAGATTTCCTAAACAATGGCCTCTTTTACAAAATACTTTCAAAACCACACCAAGCACAATCTCAAACAACAAAAGCAAGTGATCTAGCAAGTAACTAAGAGCCCATGGAAAACCATGTATGGAAAGGGTGCTAATACCTTCCCTTTTCATAATCTACCCCCCGAACTCAAGAAACAATCTTAAAGGTCTTTCCTGTGCTTTTTCACCTTTCCTTTTGGATAAAAGAAAAGTCGGCGGCGACTCTTGCTAACCGCAACATTTGCGATAAAATGAAAAACTTCAAGTCAGTTCTCCCACCATATCACATAACTGGAAACTCTGCTGGGGAAAATTCTAAAAGTGGGGTTACCTTAGGGATTAGATCAAATTTACTTGCTTACATTGTTTGATTTGTTTTCTTTACATTATGGATCTTTGTTTGGGTTTGATTCCTCTACCCGGATTTGGGATACATTATAGGTAAGTAGCAATACGTTGTGGAAATTGTGCGGGGTATACCGACATGGTCTAAGCAATAGCTATGTTAGTGCGATATATTTGTGGGTACCGGTAGCCTTTGAGTTAATCAAAGAGAATACGGGGCCGCTGAGTGATGTCATGAAGCACTAATGAACTTCTAGAACCTTTACTTGACCAACTTGGCCTTTAGGACGTAATGAGATGATTAACTTTGGTGCAGTCCGAAGTTGGTAGATACTCGATACTACATTCATTGAGGTTTGGTTTCTTGGAATATTTCGGTCGCCATTAAAGAGGCTTGAGCTGAAACAATGACCAAGGAAACAATCCCGTGATATTGAGCTCCTTAGAACCCGGTTACTATTACTAGGACATGTTTAAGCCAACTAAACTTCAAGAGGGTACTTACCTATAAAACTCCATGCAAGCCTAAACCTAAGGACTTTTTTTCTCTGCTTGTATATGCATACTTGTACATAACATCATGGACATCATGAACATCATATACATCCACTAACCATTTCAAGGATTTTGGGTATTCATCTTTGTTCTTGTTTTGTAGGATATGGATTCACTTTGCAGGAAAACTATTCAAATCAATCTTGTAAGGATCCCTCCACAACTTAAGGAGCTAGCTTCAAGGATTCCTGAAAACTCTCCATTTACCGAGAGACATGGTCGCCTACTCAACTTGGTCACCTCCAACACAAATGAGGATATGATGAAGGTTCTTTTTCAGTTCTTTGATCCTTTACACCATTTCTTCACATTTCCCGACAATCAACTTGTGCCAACTTTGGAAGAATTCTCCTAACTCTTGAGGATTCCCATTCTAAATCAACTACCTTTCAACGGTACGAAAAGAGACCCAAATCCAGAAGAGATTGCTCAATCTTTACACTTGCACTCATCTGATATCACAACTCATTGGGAAACTAGGAGTGGTGTCAAAGACTTCTTAGCAAAGTTCCTGTTTGAGAAAGCCCAAAGCTGTTGGAATTCCTTAGACTTGCAAGACTTTGAGGAAATTGTGGCTCTTCTCATCTATGGGATGGTTTTGTTTCCAAATCCTGACCAACTCATAGATGTGAACACCGTCAAAATCTTCATGTCACGCAACCCGGTGCCTACATTGCTAGGGGATATCCTACACTCTTTTCACACTCGCACAATGAGGAAAAGAGGTGTCCTTATGTGTTGCACCCCTCTCTTGGAAAGATGGTTTATTTCTCATCTTCCCCAATCAGTCTTAAAGAATGAGCAAGGTTCAAGGTGGTCACAAAGGTTAATGATGCTCAAACATTCAGACATTCATTAGTTCTCCCGATCCAAAGAGAATGTTATCATTGTTGACCATTGTGGAGAATTCCCTAATGTCCCTTTACTTGGAATTAGGGGAGGAATCACCTACAACCCTTGTTTAGCCTTAAGACAGTTTGGTTATGCCCGAAGGGATGGCCCACACGAGATGCTGATTCAAGGTTTGGTATTCGACTATGACAATGACGATCAAGGTCTTCGCCCGAGATTTATCTGAGCTTGGAGGATGCTAAGAAAGGTGGATAGCAAGACTTTGTGGCATAAGAATTCTATCCCTCTTGAGCCTTACCTCGAATGGGTATGAACTCGTGCTCAGAGTCTTACGATGCCTTACCCCTCCATTCTCCAGATAATCATTGAGCATGTCAAGGAAGGAGACGTTCCATACACTATCCTACATCCTAACATGACCATATCTCTTGAAGACCTACAAAGGGATTGAATACAACTCAAAGGGGAGCGAGATACTTTCGAAGCCTAATTCTACGCAAGCGAGAGGAAGGTTTTGGAGCTCACTAGGCTACTTCATAAGGAGCAGACCTTGAACGCCTACATTGCACCAAAAAGAATGCGCACTACTTTTCTATCTTAGAGTTTTGTATTATTTTTCCCAAGGGGCATTGATGTACTCAAACTTTATCTTATTAATATAACGTGTGTTTCTTTTTTGGCTAAAACAAATTTTAATCTTTGAAATCCTTGAAAACATTGCATATACATATACCATTCATCATAACATAAACAGGTCTTTTACAACAAGTCTCCTCATCTCTCTACTATGTATTTCAGTAAGATGGATCTCGATCAAACAATGAAAGATCTCCAAGCTAAGAACACACAGTTTCAACAGTTGCTCATGACCCTAGCCAAGGGGCAAGAAGAATTTAAGACTCTTCTAGATGAAGAGAGGAAAAATAAAACAAAGAAGGTAACTGGAGTCTTAAACATGGGAAGAATATTTCATGGGCAGATAAGAAGGACTTTGAATTTTGCAACAACATCCGGTGAAGGAGAAGGGAAAGGCAAGGAAACAACTGTCCCTTCACAATCTGAAGAAGAGGAGGAAGAAGAGGAAGACTATTCTGAGGAACAGTATCCTCCAGCTGATGATAAGTATAAACATCTTGAAGAGCGGTTGAGCGCGATGGAAATCCAAAAGGTGTCAGGCTTAGATTTTGAGGAATTGGGACTAGTTTCGGGGATTGTGATTCCTCCGAAATTCAAAGTGACTATGTTTGCAAAATATGATGGAGTGTCATGCCCTAAAATGCATCTCCGGTCTTATGTGAGAAAAATCCAACCCCACACCGTTGATAAAGATTTATGGGTACACTTCTTCCAAGACAGTCTGTCTGGAACTCAGCTTGACTGGTTTTACCAACTAGAAAGAGCCAACGTTCACAATTGGGAAGATCTTGCCGCAGCTTTCTACAAGCAATATCAATACAATGCTGATTTGGCGCCTACCCGTACTCAACTCTAGAGTATGGCCATGGCTTCCAATGAAGGTTTCAAGGATTACGCACAAAAATGGAGAGATTTGGCTGGAAGAGTTCAACCCCTCTGTCTGAAAGGGTATTGGTGGACATGTTCTTAGGCACCTTATCTGGCCCCTTCTTCAACCATTTAATCAGAAGTTCATCCACAGGCTTACTAAACTAATATTAATCGGGGAGAGGGTGGAAGCTGGCATAAAAAGTGGAAAGATTCAGAAGGCTTCATCTTCTTCTACAGCTGTAAGGAAGCCTTTCATCAGGAAGAAAGAGGTAGATACTGTATATCCGCAAAGGAACCAAGATAGGGCCAAACACCGACTAATGGTGGGGGCTGTTATGATTCCCAAACCTACATCTGATCAATAAAGAAGTAATCAACCAAGGGTGGAAAGGCCAGTCAGGCAATTCACCAGAATTAACATGACTTTGTCTCAAGTATTACCGCATCTTCTGAGATCCAACTTGGAAACCTTGAAAGAAGCTCCGAAAAAGCCCAATACAAAATCCCCTCATTATCACCCCAATGCCCGTTACGCATATCACTCTGAAAGTTCTGGTCATGATACTAATCACTGTTGGGCCTTGAAGAACAAAATACAAGACCTCATTGAAGCAAAAGATATTGAGTTTAATGCGCCCGATAAGCCAAATGTCATTTCTGCTCCTATGCCCAGACATGGTCACAATACCAATGCTATTGAAGAAGATTTGTTTGTTACCACAGTTGATGAACTCATGACTCCACTTCCAACCATTAAGATAAACTTGTTGAAAGTAGGTGTGTTCCCGAGCTGTAATGAAGTTTTCCATCTCTGCTTGTCCTCACCTACTGATTGCCCTTTGTTGAAGGCTGGAATTCAATGCCTGATAGATAACAAAGATATTTTGTTTGAAAAAACTCTTATTTCACCTATTCCCGTTGAAGATGTTTCAATCATTAACATTTCCGCCAATTCTTCAAGGGTCTCCACCAAAAGACCCGTTAGAATGAAATCAGTTTCGAAAGCAACTCCTCTAATAATCACAATGACTGGGCTAGTCCCATATGAATCAGACAAAACCGTGCCATGGAATTACGGAGGGGACATTTACTACCATGACATCAAACAAGACTGGCCAACCGCCAAAGAGATAAACTCCGAAGAAGAAGATTCCGACATCAGTAATATTTCCAGAACTAGTAAAATTACCCAAAGCGGTAGGATCTTTTCTCCAGAAATTTCTCCCCCAAAAGCAGTTTTTGGACCCGTGATCATCCTTATGGCTGCTCCAAAGGTTACTTCCGTACCCATAATCATATCTGCAAGTGCTCCTATTGACGAAGCCGTCATAACTCCTATTATCATTCCTACCAACACTCCTGCTACCGAGACTCGAGGAAAGAGTATTCAAGTGGAGCCTGTCCAGACGAAGGCTAAATCGTTGAATATCCCCGAAACATCCAAGAAATAAATAGAGGAGATCCTAAAGATTATAAAGAAGAGCGACTACGATGTAGTTGAACAATTGGGGAAAACTCCCTCCAAAATCTCCATGCTGGCATTACTACTGTGTTCCGAGGCACATGCGAAAGCGTTGGTGAAGTGCATAAAAACAGCTTATGTGCCTCAAGAGACGTCTGCTGATCAATTCCAAGACTGTGTAGCCAGCTTGACAGCGGATAAAGGCCTAGGTTTCTCGGATGTTGATCTAACACCGAGGGGAAGAAATCATAATGAGGCATTACATGTCTCAATGGAATGCAGGGGCATAACTCTGGCCCATGTTTTGGTGGACACAGGCTCATCCTTGAATGTATTACCGAAAAAAGCTCTTGACAGACTTGACTGTGAGGGGCTAACGCTAAAGCCAAGCAACATAGTAGTAAGGGCATTTGATGGCTCGAAGAGAATGGTGCACGTGGAAGTGGATATCCCCATAAAAGTTGGGACTCAAACTTTCAATTCAACCTTTTATGTAATGGATATCCGTCCTTCTTACTCCTGTCTACTAGGACGGCCATAGATCCACAATGCTGGCATTGTTACTTCTACATTGCACTAGATGCTGAAGTATCCGGTTCAAGGGAAGATTATCACTGTCTATGGAGAGGAAGAGCACATGATCAACCATCTCAATTCCTTCAGATATGTGGAATTGGGCGGTGAATTCATTGAAACTCCATTTCAATACTTCGAAGAAGTCCCCCAAGAGGTGGCAGTGACCAAGACTGTGTCCCAGATTCCCAAGATTACAAGACCTCCACTCTGGATGTCATCACTAAAGGACGCCAAAGAAGTGGTAGAGGAAGGTGGATGCACCATCTGGGGGAAACTTACGGATATCCCGTATAACTCTGACAAGTTTGGCCTAGGTTTCACTTCAAGTGCTCAAAAGGATGTACATCGTGCCCGTGCTTGAGGGCCACCCTTGAAGATTAACAACTGTAAGGTTAATGCGGTAGAAGATGGTGAAGATGATTGCAACCTAGAGGATTGGATCTTTCCGACTGTCAATGGAGGGCTCAGCAATTTGGAGGCCAGAGATTTCATCCCAATCAATTTCATCCCTCAGTAATTTATATTTACATTTTGTTGGATCTGTAATAATCAAAATAATTCACACTCTTAAAACCTTGTGTCTTACTCGAGGCACAATGGTCCATTTGTAAGGGTTATTATTTCATCTTCATATGACATCAATGAATCATGGACATTTTCGCATTCAAACTTTTGTGCTCATTGTTTTTCTTTTACGTTTTCTTTTCTTTCAAAGATAGATATACCCTTACACACACCCACACTCACAATGCAAGTGTCCATCCATTCTGGATCCCATGGGTAACGATAACACTATGGCCTTTTGTGACTCTGAGATCTAATCTACCAAGCCGAAAACGAAGGTGAGGAAGATTGTGAAGTACCAGGGGAACTGGCCAGACTACTACAACAAGAAGAAAGAACCATTCAACCAATCTGGAACCCAGTGTCAAGAAGCGTCTGATTCAGTTGTTGCATGATTATGTCAAAGTCTTTTCTTGGTCATATGAAGACATGCCAGGACTTGATGAAGATATTATGGTACATCGTCTGCCTACAAGAGAAGATTGTCCGCCAGTAAAGCAAAAAGTACGTCGAATGAGGCCTGATATGTCAGAAAAGATTAAAGCAGAGGTTATGAAGCAATTTAATGCTGGATTCTTGGCTGTCACCTTTTACCCCCAATGGGTTGCCAATGTTGTTCCCGTACCCAAAAAAGACGGCAAAGTGCGAATGGGTGTGGACTACGGATATTTGAATAGGGCAAGCCCTAAGGATGACTTTCCACTCCCCCACATTGATATCCTAGTCGACAATACGGCACAACACAAAGTGTTTTCCTTCATGGATGGATTCTCAGGTTACAACCAAATCAAAATGGCACCTGAGGACATAGAGAAAACAACATTTGTCACACAGTGAGGGACATTCTGCTACAAGGTAATGCCATTCGGATTGAAGAACATTGGGGAAACCTATCAACGCGCCATGTTAGCTTTATTTCATGACATGATACATCATGAGATAGAGGTCTACGTAGACGATATGATAGCCAGATCACAAACAGAAGAAGATCATCTTGACCACGTACAAAAACTGTTTGAGAGGATAAAGAAGTACAAGCTGAGGTTGAATCCAAACAAGTGCACATTCGGGGTACGGTCTGGTAAACTCCTAGGCTTTATCATCAGCAACAAGGGCATTAAGGTCGATCCTGCCAAAGTTAAAACAATAAAAGAGATGCCTGCTCCTCGTACTGAGAAGGAAGTCATAGGATTCTTGGTACGTTTGAACTATATCGCCAAATTCATTTCTCACCTGACAGCTACTTGTGAGCCAATCATCAAACTATTGAAGAAAGATCAAGTAGTCAAATGGAATGATGAATGCCAAGTTGCTTTTGACAAAATCAAAGAATACTTACAAGATCCTCATGTATTAATTCCACCAGTCGAGGGAAGACCGATGATCAAGTATCTGACTGTTTTAGAAAATTCAATGGGGTGTGTGTTGGGGAAGCATGACGAGTCTGGCCGAAAAGAGCATGCAATATACTACCTGAGCAAAAAGTTTACCGACTGTGAAACCAGATATTCACTGCTCGAGAAAACTTGATGCGCTCTGGCATGGGCTGCTCACTGGCTAAGACAGTATATGCTGACTCATACTACCTTGTTGATATCTAAAATGGATCTGATAAAATATATCTTCGAGAAGCCTGCTCTTTCTGGGAGAATAACGAGATGGCTGATGATCCTGACAGAACACGACATACGGTATACTACCCAGAAAGCTATAAAGGGTAGTGTATTAGTTGATCACCTTGCTCACCAAGATGTAGAAGAATACAAGTCCACGAAGTTCAAATTTTCGGATGAAGACATCATGACATTAAACAACTGTAAAGAATTCAGGCCATATGACGGACCTGAACAAGGATCCCGATGGACCCTGTTCTTTGATGAAGCATCTAATGCACTTGGTAATGGTATTGGTGATGTACTCATATCTCCGGAAGGGTTTCATACTCCCTTTACTGCCATACATTGTTTCAATTGTATGAACAACATGGCGAAATACGAAGCGTGCATCTTTGGTCTCAAAGCTGCCATAGACTTGGGGATCAAATCATTGGATGTATTCGGAGACTCATCCTTGGTCTTCAGTCAAATCAAAGGGGATGGGACACCAAACACCCTAACCTTATCCCTTACAAAGAACATGTTTTGACATTGCTACCACATTTTGAGGAGATTACCTTCGAGCATTTCTCGCGAGAAGAAAATCAGCTAGCAGACGCTCTAGCCACAATGTCATCTATGTTTAAACTTAATTGGGATAACGAGACTCCCTAGAACATCATCGAACGAATGGATGAACCAGCACACTGTCACGAGATTAATACGGAAGAAGTAGTGGACCAGCCTTGGCTTCATGAAGTCAAAAGGTATCTCGAGGCTCAAGAATATCCAGAAGGAGCTCCAATCAATGATAAGAAGTTCTTAAGGAGATTCTCTGCTAAATTCTTCCTTAGTAATGGCATCCTGTATAAACGCAATCATGACTTTGTGTTACTTCGGTGTGTAGATAAGGTTGAAGCTGAAAGGATCATGGCTGAATTACACGAAGGCACTTTTGGCACCCATTCCAGTGGGCATACAATGGCAAAGAAAATCCTACGAGAAGGCTATTACTAGTCTACCATGGAAGCAGATTGCTATCAACACTCTCGAACTTTCCATAAGTGTCAAATTTATGTTGACAAGGTGCATGTACCTCCGGTTCCTCTGAATGTCTTGACAGCTCCTTGGCCCTTCGCTATGTGGGGAATAGATATGATTAAGAAAATCAAACCGACAGCCTCCAATGGACACCGATTCATCCTAGTGGCCATTGACTATTTTACAAAGTGGGTGGAGGCAGCTTCCTTCGCTTCCGTCACCAAGAACATTGTTGCCCGCTTCATCAAGCAAAATCTCATTTGTCGGTACGGTATCCCTAAAAGGATCATCACTGACAACGGTACAAATCTCAACAACACTATGATCACCGCCTTGTGCGAGCAATTCAATATTCAACATCACAATTCTTCTCCCTATCGACAAAAGATGAATGGTGCTATCGAAGCTGCGAATAAGAACATTAAAAAGATAATACAGAAATTGACAGTCACATACAAATACTGGCATGATATGTTACCAGTCGCTCTCCACGGATATCGTACCACGGCCCACACATCAACCGGGGCAACACCCTATTCTTTGGTTTACAACATGGAAGCTGTCTTGCCTATCGAGGTTCAGATTCCCTCTCTAAGGATTATAAAGGATGCATAGTTGAATGAAGACGATTGGATCTAGACTCGACTTTATCAAATGAACTTTATTAATGAAAAGAGACTTACTGCTGTTTGCCATGGTCAAATGTATCAAAACGGATAATCAAGGCTTTCAACAAGAAAGTCAGATGCCAAGTGTATCAAATTGGGGATCTAGTGATCAAACGCATCATATTGCCACAAGGTGATCCCAGGGGAAAATGGACTCCTACCTATGAAGGACCATTTGTAATCAAAAACATATTCTCTGGTGGGGCAATGATCTTGACCACCATGGATGGTGACGACCTGCCGCACCCTGCAAACGCGGACATAGTCAAAAGATACTACGCGTAAGAGACCCGCAAGGTTGACATACCTAGGAAAAACAAGGGAATCACGGCGAACCAAAGAGGTTCGGGCAAAAGTTAGGGATAAAACAAAAAAAAAATCTGTACACCTGGCAAGTTGAAAACCCGAAAGGGCAACTTGGGCAAAAAAGGGTTTCCCGGTGAACTGAAAACCCAAAAGGGCGGTCCAGGCAAAAGTTAGGGAATTAAAGCGTATGACTATGTTCCGTTGGATCACTTTATGGACAACCTTTGGATTCAACTAACAAACTCAGAGGTTCTGATCAATTTAATCATCTTTGGACGATGCAACAAATAGACAGGATGCTCAGAGATACCAAGACTATAGCAGAATGGAAACCCCATGGGATTTTTGTACACATAGTTATCTTTTCTTTGTATCAAAATTTTCATTTTTTTATGACAACATTCTCTTACTAGAATGTTTGTCTCCTTGTACAAAAAAAATACTTATTCAAAGTCAATACAAAATATTCCTTTGAAAGTGCAAAAGTTATTTGTATTTTCTTTACGCTCGTGTTTTGTTTACAAAAACGTCCAATGATTCATTGTTGAACATATGCATTTGAACATATTACTGTTTACAAATAAACAAAATGGGAAAGACAATTACTGATAGATTGAAAGGATAGGAAAATATCTCTAAGCTATTCCATAAGTAAACCCCTACAGTATATCATTTAAATCCCCAGCAGAACAAAGTTTCAAAATATTAATCCCCAGTAGAAGTCGTCAAATTTCTCAGGACTCCCCAACAGATTTTACAAACAGTACATGGCATGGCCCTTACAACAGAATTTATTTCTCTAAACAGAAATTTATAAACACTTCAACTTCACAAGATGAAGACTTACACTCCATATCCTCAGCAGCAGTCAGGGATTTATTTTCCCTAAATCAAACAACAATGCAGCAAATCAACTCACGTACGCATACATCGCATTCATATATCATAAACATTGATAAACACGAATGCATACAACATAATCCCATTATGCATGCATTTCATGTATCATGACTTGGCATTTTAAGCTAACATTTTACCCTTTTCAGGATAAGATTAACAACTATCATTAACAATGTCCAAACCTTTTGATACCGTTCAGATATGCTTCAGACACGGATGCCATTCTAATACTCATTCAGATTCAACTTTTGATACAGTTCAGATACGCTCCAAACACGGATGCCATTCTGATACTCATTCAGATTCAACTTTCAGATACAGTTCAAATACACTCCAGACACGGACGCCATTCTGATACTCATTCTTTCAGCTTACAAATTACAATTCAACAAGCATTCTTGGATGGCATCTACAAGCCCATCTCTAACAAGATTATATCATCCCTCCAAATGGCATCTTTAAGCCCATTCCCTCTACCATCACATCACCGAATGCAAATTTCTGGGCACTCTAGTGTCCAATCATCTTCCACCTTCAGATCACGAATTGAAAAACTCGCTAATGTAACTCTTCAGGCTTAAGAAGATTGAACAGGGGCAGCTGTTGTACCCCAAAATTTTCCCTCTCATTTCTCAATTAATATCTCATAAGATCTCCTTTGGTTCAAGACTACACTAAGGTTGATCAGCTCAAGACATCTCCTCAAGCACTGATGATTGAAAATTAAGGTCTTGGATCGCTTTTTTTTGCTTAGTCAATTGATCAGATGATATAAAATCAGTCGTATTGGTGAAAAAGTCAACTGTAGCATCAAAAAGTCAAACTTTGACTTTTTGGTCAACATTAAGTTTCAAATATCATAATTCATCAAGATATTCAAAAATATCAAGTTTGATCATCAAGAAGTTAAGAAAGTCAAAGGTCAACTTGAAAAGTCATGATTTCCCAGACTTAGAAATTTTCTAAGTGTTTATACACATGATAATTTCACCACTTCATGCCAATTTTTCGCCATGATGCAAGATGATTCAAGGAAAACCTCCAACATAAAAGTTGCAGATCTCAAAGAGATCTAAAACATTGTAGAGCGGGACTTTTTCAAGAAATGTTTGGATTTGGAGTTATAAATTCATGAAGTCATGGCATTTTTGAATAAACACTTAGAGAATTTTTCAGCAGGTTTGGACAGGTTTTTATCCTAACTTCTTGGCCAATTTATATCAAGTTCCAGTTTAATTTAACAAAAGTGGCCAACATGAAAGTTATAGAGCGTGTTTCAAGCTTTCCAAAACATCCAAGAGCATAATTTATCATATTTGAGCATGGAGATACAAGGATCTGAAGTTGGACATTCATTATTGATTTACAAGGCAGATTTGTGATGAACAAGGAACAAAAATTTTAGTCATGCTGCATAATCTTCACTTTGCAGGCCTCTTGACTTGCAAATCTATCCATAATAAGATGTTTACACAATTGATTGAACCATTATCCAAGTTGTTCAAGTATTTTCCATTGTATCTTTCCATTTTTGGCACAAAGGCACCATTGCCATTCTTGCAAAGTTCACTTTAATCATAAAGTAAATTTCTTGAGCCTCTAACTTGTTGTTCTAATCACACTCAACTTCTACAAGTCAGAACTAACATGTTTAAAGTGATCAACCACTTTACATAGCTTGGTACAAGCATTGGAAACATGTCATTCATGTCTGCTTCAAAAACAAGCAAGATAACCATAACATGTAATTTCAAAATCTGAGTTGTTTGAACTCTCAAACCTTCTCTATAAATAGAGAGGCCAATTAGAGGAGAGAGAGAAGAAGGAAAAGAGAGAAAGAAAACCAAAAGTTTTGTTGACAAACTCTCAAAATCTCATAACTGAAAAAGGTCATAAAAGTCCACAAGGCAACACCTCAAGTTCAAAACATAAATTCTAGCTGCAAGGTAAGTCTTCTTAACTTTAAACTCTTCATTTCAATCATCATCATTTGGTTCATTTTTGAGGATAAAATGCAGTGACCTTTGAAGAAAAGGTTTGTAAAAAATCATGAACAATTTCCAGATTCAGTGAAAAGTTTTCCATGAAATAGCATCATGAACAGGTAGGTGTAAGGCAACTGTTTTTCAAAACCATACAACAGGCAATCGATTGCACAACCATGAAAATCGATTGTACATGGTTCCAGTAGCCAGATTTCCAAATATTTTGAGTGTGCAATCGATTGCACAACCATGAAAATCGATTGCACGGGGTTCCAGTAGCCAGATTTCCCAATATTTTGAGTGTGCAATCGATTGCACAACCATGAAAATCGATTGCATGGGGTTCCAGTAGCCATATTTCAAAATATTTTAAGTGTGCAATCGATTGCACAACCATGCAAATCAATTGCACTGGAAGTCAGTAACCAATTTTTTGAAAAACTGAAGCATGCAATCGATTGCACTAACATGTAAATCGATTGCACTCAAATGAAAATTGAATTTTTTCTTTGAAGAAAACTTGAATAAAGAGTTGGACAATATAAAAAATTTCTTTGAGCATCTATATCTTAAGTTCAAGGTAAGTATTATCATTATACCTTGAAATTTTCTAAGGGCTTGAACCAAAGACTTAATCCAAAGAGGCTTTTAGCTTGATCAATAATTTTTTCCTTCTTTATCAATCATGATTTGTCTTCATCAAAACAAAAGTGCATTCGAGAAGCTTGATTTTACGGCATGTGTCGACACATAGTGATCCAAAATGTTTTATTTGCCTTTCGTTTTTATTTATTTTTACATGCTTCATATATTTTCTTCACGGGTATTCAATATGGTTGTAATAGATAATTAGGACTTTAATTCTTGCAATCCCCATTTGTAAATTTGTACACCCAATCCCCAAATGATTGTAATAGCATAGGATATTTACTTTCCGTAATTTATCGCTTTATATAACATGTTAATAATTAGGGTTTGTATGGCAAGATAAAATCAACCAAATAGAAAACCCTAATCCAAGAAAAAATCAAGCATGAAAATGACACACTTGCACACAAGACACCCCTAGGGTTATCCCACTTGATTTCCTTATACAAAATGGCCATATTATGCATGTAAAGTGTCTTAGCAAAAACAAACAAATACAAGATCATATACCCTTGATGACGCTATTCCAAGTTGCCTTACAAAAATGATCTTAGTCCCTTAAAAATGCTAAGATACTTTGCAACGTTGCTAATCATGGTTATACGATGACCCACGCCCATCCCGTTTACATCCAAAGATAGGTTTGCTTACCAAATCAATGGTAAGACAACAATGTCAAAGGAAAAGAAAATGAACAAGAAAGACATTTGAGTAGGTAGATTACTTTTAATTACTTGCTCCATTTCAAAACAAATATCCTTGCTATTTTCAAAACAAACACCTACACATTTCCAAACATCCTACAAAATTGAAAACATTTTCAAAAATACAAACATCTTTGTATACATTATTACGAACGAGAATCATTACAAAGATTGCCTAAACAATGGCCTCTTTTACGAAATACTTTCAAAACCACACCAAGCACAATTTCATACAACAAAAGCAAGTGATCTAGCAAGTAACTAAGATCCCATGGAAAACCATGGATAGAAAGGGTGCTAATACCTTACCATTTCATAATCTACCCCCCGAACTCAAGAAACAATCTTAAAGGTCTTTCCTGTGCTTTTTCACCTTTCCTTTTGGATAAAAGAAAAGTCGATGGCGACTCTTGCTAACCGCAACATTTGCGATAAAATGCAAAACTTCAAGTCAGTTCTCCCACCGTATCACACACGCCTATTCCCACCATTTTAGTAAAGTCACTGGGTGCACTCGCCACCATTCTCTCATAATAGAATGCACCAAGTGTTTTCAGGAAAATCTTTGTCATTTCTTTTTCTTCCATTGGAGGAATCACTTGGACGGCTACCTCACGCCATCTCCGTGCATATTCTTTAAATGATTCCTTTTCCCACTGGACCATGGCCCTGAGTTAATTATGATCGGGTGCCATGTCCATATTGTATTTGTACTGTCTGATAAATGCTTCACCTAAGTCATTAAAAGAATGAATACTGGCACTGTCCAGGCTCATATACCATTTTAACGCTGCACCGGTTAAACTGTCTTGAAAGAAATGAATCAAAAGGAGCTGATCATCTGTATGAGTAGACATTCTTCTTACACACATCTCCAAGTGAGCATGAGGACAAGTTTTTCCCTTGTATCTTTAGAACTCCGGTAGTTTAAACTTTGCAGGTATCTTTAAATTGGGAACCAAGCACATATCATCCACATTCTGCCCAAACAAATCTTTTCCTCTTAGGGCCTTCAACTCTTTCTGCATTTTGTCAAACTGGTCTTGAAAATCATCCATTATATCATAGAAACCCAAGCTTTCACTTGGTGGAGGAATTGGACGATACACATCATCATTAGAAAACAGGACCATATGTACCGAAGGAGGTGCAACATAGTGAATCTCATTTCTAGCAGCAGGAGTAATATGCACCACAGGAGGTGCAGGAGAAGCAGTAGTCTGGGCAAGCAGAGTAATACGAGGATCCTGATTAAAACCTTCTGGCATAAAGTTCTCTCGAATTCCCCAAGGATATCCCAGAGGCATACGATTTTGAACAACAACTAGAGTAACAGAAACAGGAATAGTAGGAACCATTGTTTGTTGAGGTTGAACACTCGATGGATGATTCTGAGCAGCCACCAAATATTCCATCTGAGCAGTGAGATTGTCCATGCCGGCCTTCAGAGCAGAAACTTCCTCGCGTAGCTTGCGATTATCTTGTTCTAGGTTATCCATCTTCCTTCTGAAATTAGCTCGGGTATTGTACTGGTGAGACAACATGCTGAACAAAGTAAAGAAGCTCAATAAGACCCCTGGATATTCATAAAAAATGCAAGAAGTATGTACAATATGATGCATGATGTGCAATGCACGTGATTTATCTTATTATTAATATTTCAAGGGACTTAAAGATTTATAGACAATTTGCAAATATCTAAGTAATAACACATTTGAAATAATGAAAGTTTTTATTATAATAACTTCAAAATGGATTACAAGTTTCAATAATCCCAAATACAAGATTAAAATAAAGTCTAAAACCCTAAGAAGCAAAGTTGATAGAGATCACTCTATACGCTGACGCTTCCCAGTAAGTCTGGCAATCTGAGCCTTCAACCTCTGGTTCTCTTCTGCATATCTGATATCAACCTCCTTCCAATCATCTGAATTAGGAAGTGAACAACTGATGCCTGATTGAGGCTTAAAGAAAATAAATCCCCTTGCCTCTCCATCATCTCTACAACCCGACTCTCAAGAATCTCAATCAAGTAGTCTTTCTCTTTCAGGTCTTCTCGGTAGGAAACCTCTAGAGTCTGGCACTTATTCTTCCAAGCTTCTTTTTCCTGCTGCATCCTGACTAAAGTAAGTTGTAGCTCTTCCATATATCCAATAGGGGAGGAGTGGTCTTCACAAACAAACCAGACATATGTGCTTCCTGAGAATACGACATCTTCAACTGAATAGCTCTGGCTTGTACCCACTATAGATAAGGCTCCAAAGAAACAGCCCCCTAGGTCCCAAGTCCTTCCTACTCTTCTTGTGAATGTGACATCATGCCTTCTGTGGTACGGTGGTAGAACCGACTGTTTTACTGGTTTGCATTTTTTATTTGCAAATGTACGGTAAGCAAGAGTCGCCATCGACTTTTATTTCCTCCAACAAAGGAAAAGGAAAAAGAACAGAAAAAACCTTTTTGGATATGTTTCTGAGTACAGGGGGTAGATTATAGAAAGGGAAGGTGTTAGCATCCTTTCTATCCATGGTTTTCCATGGGCTCTTAGATACTTTCTCATTCTTAAATTGCTTTTGTGTGTTTGTGTGTTTGAAAAAAGTTTTGAAATTGACTTAGTGCGGCGTTTCACTTTATGGTAACCCTTGTATCAGTCCTCAAGGGTGTGATAAAGTGTTTTGGAAAACTTTAGTTTGAAAAGTTTGTTTGAAAGTGTATGGTGTAAAAGTTCGTTTGAGCAAGTACTTAAGAGTTTCTACCTACTCAAAAAAGGCTATTCATTTTCTTATTTCCTTTAGACAGCGCTATCCTACTATGACGGAGTAGGTAACTCTATCATTGGAGTTTAAGGGATAATCGAGAGGGATAAGTACGATCACTAAAGCAGTGGTTAGGAAACCTTAGTAATTACCCTAGAGTCCTAAAGATCTTTCTGAGGCAACATTCAAATGGGTCATGTTTTATCTTTTTGGGACTAGAGGACAACCACTAAGACTCCCTATACTTCATGACCGTTTATCGAAGGCAACCGAAGTGGGGCAAACCCTATGAGTGAGCATGTGCAAGTGTTTTTTTTCCAGTTAATTTAGTCTTTGCATAGTTAGGGTTTTCTACTGTTTTAAATTATTGATTTATCTTTCGCATACAATCCTATTATCAATCATCTAACAGTTTATAAAGACGCAAAATAGAATGCGATAAATTTAAACCTAGCTATTACAAGGCCTTGGGAGGGGGGTTACATAATCAAAAACCAGGGAAAACAGTAAATGACAATAGTAAACCTAAGTTAAAACTATTACAAACTCGAAGCAATTACATTAATCGGAAAAATAATGAAATAAATGCGCGCGACAAAATTAAATTAGGAATTAAAATTAAATTCAAATACATTTAATTTAATAAATAAAGAAAAGTATTTTTTTTGGATTTTTGAGAAAAAATAATTAATTTTGCAAATTAACCAAATTTCTAATTAATTTTAATTATGAAAAAAAGAATTTAAGTTATTCTAATTACTAATTAATTAATGAAAAAATATTTTATGAAAAATCTAATTGTCATGTTTTGTGATTTTTTGATTTAATTGAAAAAACATGATTTTTAAAACAATTAAAATATAAATAAAACTATAAAACAATAAAAAGGAAAAAAGAAACAAAAATTGAGATGGGCATGACGTGAAGAGTAATCCTGGGGGTGCAAAACTGAATTTTCCAGGCCCATAATAGTTAGCCCAAGGCTGCGCCTGATCTAGTGTCATTAGCCTTTGGAGGGTTTACCATGTGCTACGCCTGTGGTGTGTTAGATCTGAACGGATGATGGATCTAGTGGATGAGATGTTGAGGTCCATGGTAGGCGTGTTTGAATGGTGGTGCATTAGATCCTGCATAGAAATATCAGAAAATGAAAAATTAGGTTTCTGGGAGCGAACACAGGTCTTTAACATTGCATACCCGTTCCCTGGCCATCTGCGCAAGTAGTCATTCGTTTATGATAATCAAACAAAAATAAATTAAAGGAAAAATCTTGTTAATTGCTGATTTGTCACACACGTAAGAAACGTGGCCCCCCTGGTTGTTGAATGACCCAATCAAAATGTAGCCAAATGCCACGCCAGAGTCAGACTATCGCCCCAGCATTGACCCACCAGAGAAGCACTGGAGCCCTAGCTCCGGTCACCTTCTTCGATCACCTCTTTTTTTCAAACTTGCACAAACCTGGAAAAAAAAAGCAATAACTGGACCTTACCCCCTATAATTCGAGGGCTACGGATCCAATGGTGACATTCTCATGTCCTAAAACATCCTGCAAGCATCGCTATAGAAAAAAGAGTGAAACCACGGTCGTTAATTGCTGAGGACGATTATGGGCCTTAGCTTTACATGTTATACCTTCAAACACCCACAATCATCAATAAAAACCAATGTATGCAATTGATATGGATTTAAGTTAAGTGTTGTGTGAGTTTGAGATCAAAGAAATCTTACCCAAAAGTGAGGTACGGATCTGCCGATTCTGGATACTACAGGTTTGCTCAAGGTTTGGGTTGAATCCCTGGATGTTGCAGGAGTAAGTTTGGATGCTTAGAAGCAGTGGAAAAGGGCTAGATCGTGCAAGAACAAATTGTCTCTTTCTTTGAAATTTTAGAAGTTTCTTTTGGTAGGGTTTTAGGCAGGCTGCGTGCTATTCTCTGTCCTTAAGGTTGGAATGGCTTAGCATATATATGTGAATCACATTAGGTCAACTAGTATGACAAGAATCCAAAGATATCAATGCCTTTCAATTTTGCTTCAAACCTTTCCAATTTGAATATCCTTGCCCATTCATGGCCTGCACGATTTTTTTTGGCTATTTGACAGCATATAGGATCTCCATTCAATGCACAAATCAATCCTAAAACAAATCATATAATTTATTTGGATTTATTTGATTTTATTTGATTTTTAAATGAATAAAAATCAAAATAAATTAAATAAATGAGTGAATAAGGCATGGAGGGTCCCATAGGTCGTGGACCATGCTAGGACTGAGATTCAATCTTGAAATGATGGGCCAATGTGAAAAAAATGCAATATTGAGCATTGTTGACTTTGGGCAAATTTCCAAGAATGGCCAACTTTGACAATGCATATCTCAATTTTGTCCCTAATAGGGTGTTCTTGGACTTTTTATAAATCTTAGGATATCCTCTACACAACCTCTTCAGTTTCATCTCAATTGGATCTTCCATGTTCATGTAAGAAGCTTTGATCCAAAAGGTGTTTTTGTTGACTTTTTGAAATGACTTATAATGTCTGGATTTATATCTTTTCATGAGTTCATTTTTTGAACTTGAGGGCTGAAGATGATTTGTAGGGAATTGGATTCTCTTCAAAATGAGCCTTGGATAATAAATTTCTTATAAAGTATGAGAAAGTTATGCCTGGTCAAAGTTTGGTTGACTTTTCCTATAGAAACCCTAATTTAGCAACTTTTGATTTTTGATGAATTTGGGGCATTCCTTGAGGAATCATGATCAACCCTTGATAAAATGATGGATATTACTTCAAAATGTTGATGTTGAACAAAAATCTTGAAGTATGACTGTATGTGGGCCACAATTAACTTTTGACCTAATACAATTAATTTTCAGGCATCTGAGTAGTTGATTGAGCAAACTTCTTGTGCATGGCATGAAACTTTACATGGATGATCTTAAGGACATATTAGGGAAATGAAAACCAATTGGGACCATTGGAACTCAACCATCTTGCTTGAAATTGAAACCCTAGTTTGAGGCTCATTGTCTTAGGAGGAGGATTTGTCTGGTCAATCCTTTAGACAACTTGAGCAATTGAGGACCTCTAGGAGTAGGTCTTGTGTAAAAATGGCAGGGCAAATTTTGGGGTACAACAGCTTCCCTTGTTCAATATTCTTAAACCTGAGGATGTAGATTGGCTGGTCTGCCTTTCGTGACCTGAAGGTTGAAGATGATTGAACAATACAGTGCCCAGAAATTTGCACTCATATGAAGTAATACTGATAGGTAATATCGGGAATGGGCATACAGATGCCATTTGGAAGGCAAAGGAGAATCTTCGGAGATGTGGTTAAAGATGCCATCCAGAAAAGATATATGTCGCATAAGATATTCCTTTGCGAGAATTCCGGTACCTGTCATTAAGGAGGACTTCGCCGGGGAATGTTGACTTATGTTTTGGGAAATAGAGTCTAGGAGCTTCGGTTGTCCATTACTCTACTGGGGAATATGAAGTTGACCGTATCTGGTCGAGTCCAAGTTTTACAGTGTTGTAAACTATTGTCCGGAGATAAAAGAGAAGGAACCTGGATAGTAGGGTTACATCGAAATGAAAGCCTGGATAGTAGGACTATGAGAAGGAACCTGGATAGTAGGGTTACTTCGAAATGAAATCCTGGACAGTATGGCTATGAGAAGGAACCTGGATAGTAGGGTTACTTCGAAATGAAATCTTGGATAGTAGGGCTATGAGAAGGAACCTGGATAGTAGGGTTACTTCGAAATGAGAGCCAGGATAGTAGGGCTATGAGAAGGAACCTGGATAGTAGGGCTATGAGAAGGAACCTGGATAGTAGGGTTACTTTGAAATGAAAGCTTGGATAATAGGGCTATAAGAAGGAACCTGGATAGTAGGGTTACTTCGAAATAAAAGCCGGGATAGTAGGGCTATGAGAAGGAACCTGAATAGTAGGGTTACTTCGAAATGAAATCCAGGATAGTAGGGCTATGAGAAGGAACCTGGATAGTAGGGTTACCTCAAAATGAAATCATGCATAGTAGGTCTTGCCTCATTTGATCATGTAGATTAGTTGACCCGTTTGGTTTTGGGAACTGATTTTCCATTGGTTGTTCGCATATGTGACATGTATAACTTCATGTATTTAATCTTGAATTGTTGGAATTGTAGATGATAACCATCCTTCCTGAAAAGGTAGAGGGTTAATTATATGTGATGCATGAAATGTATTGCGTGATGATGTTCTCAAAATAAATGAGATTATGTTGTATGCAATATGTATCTGCATGTCATGATGTACGAACATAAATTACTATTATGCCATATCCGAGCCTAGGAAAATAAATCCCTGACTGCCGCTGAAAAGTATTGGCAATTGAATTCCTGACTGCTGTAGAAAAAGTGGTACTTCTACTTCCTCTAGGGATGGTAAATAGAGATGACTATGCTGGGGATTTTCTCCTTGTCTACGGATATTCTGCCGGGGAGAGACTCTGCTTGAGAATAACTCTGCAGGGGAATAACTCTGTTGCGAGAGGAGATGTTTTGCTGGAAAATTTTGCCGATTTGGAAAAATAAACTCTGTTGGGGGATGAGCTTCCGTAACTGAAGGAACAAACACTATCGGGGATTGAGCTTCTGTATTCAGAGAAATAAACTCTGCTCAGGAGAAAACTTTATGAACCGCTTGCGATTTATAAAATTCGGCTGGGGAACATAGATGTCAGTTTTTTGAAGGAACTTGGCTGGGGAGAGTAACTCCTGTTTGGGGAAGCCAATGTCAAAGCTTTAGTCGCCTCTACTCTGTGAGGAGTGTAGATGTCACGGGGTCGTATGCTGAGATAACCTTGTTTCAAAACTGTCTCTGCCCCTGTACCTGCTAAACAAAGTAACTGTCGGGCTTGACATGATTTTTTATAGTTCTTGCCTCTATTTCTTGTAAAATCAAGCTTCTCAAATAAGCTTTTGTTTCAATGAAGACAAACCATGGCTAACAAAGAAGGAAAAGATTTTGGTCAAGTATCTAAGCATCTAAGGATAATATCTTCACTCAAAGCTCTCAACAACTTTAAAGGTATAATAATATTATCTACTTTGATCTTAAGATATAGATGCTCAAAAATGAAAAAGAAATGTTTAAGAATCATTACTCAAGCTTTTCAAAGATAAAATTTCACTTTTCTTTTGCATGCAATCGATTTACATCTTAGTGCAATCGATTGCACTCTTCAAAAATTCCAAATCTTTTTCTTCTGTTTCTTTGTGCAATCGATTACATTGTTAGTGCAATCGATTGCATCCTTAAATTTTTCAAAACGTTTGCTACTGACTTTGCATGCAATCGATTACATAGTTAGTGCAATCAATTGCACTCAGTTATTTTTGCTACTGACTTTGCATGCAATCGACTACATCGTTAATGCAATCGATTGCACTCTTAAAATTTTGAAAAAATAGCTGTTGAAAACCTTGTGCAATTGATTACACTAAGGGTGCAATCGATTACACACTGCATGTATTTGAAAAATAACAGCCTTGTTCATGCCTTTTGATCATACCTTTTCATTACATCTTTTCACTCAAACTTGGCATTTGTTCATGATACATTTCCAGATCTTCATGATGTTTCAAAAGGGTGTTATGAACATATAAATATTCAATTTCAAATCCAGATCTAACACCTTCTTTCATAAATATTTTCTGAACTTTCAAAATACAAACTCAAGCATTCTTCATTTTCATGCATAAGTTTTCTGCACATTTTCATACATTAACAAACAGAAAATTTTGAGCATCTATATCTTAAGATCAAAGTAGATAATATTATTATACCTTTAAAGTTGTTGAGAGCTTTGAGTGAAGATATTATCCTTAGATGTTTAGATGCTTGACCAAAATCTTTTCCTTCTTTGTTAGCCATGGTTTGTCTTCATCAAAACAAAAGCTTATTTGAGAAGCTTGATTTTACATTCTCCCCCTTTTTGATGATGACAAACAATCTTTCTTTATGCGATGTACCTTCCGGAAGAGCTTCTCCCCCTAAGATGCAAAACTCCCCCTATGTAGGAGAGGGTTAGAATCCTTTGCGATTCTTCATCTTGATTAGAGAGTACCTTGAAAGTTAAGACACAAGAAATACAAGCATAAATTACAACATCCTTCTCCCCCTTTGACATTATCAAAAAGAAGGGAAAGATGCAATGAAAAATGGACAAAATATATGTAATAATATTGAAAGCTTTAACCATAGCCATATTGCTTCATGATACTTTTTCTCATCCTTTGATAAATTCACATAGTAGATGTCTTCATCAAAACATGATGTTGAAGCCTTTGTCACAAAGTTGTCTTTTACTTAGAAGTTGTCTTTTGTTCTTCAACAAAAAGTATATCTTCAATGGATATGAAAGTTAGAGTATCAACTTTGCCAATGCCAAGAATTCTTCCTTTAAGGTATTTCCCATATGTGAAATAATCCTTGGACTTGAACTAGATTTGAAAGTTAGTGTATATCTCCCGTCATATGCTTTGAACAACCACTATCAAGATGCCAAATATTGCATATGGTCTTCAAGCATACCTATAAAACAAATTAAGTTTGATTTGGTACCCAATATGCTTTGGGTCCATCATAGTTAGTTCCTTTCTTTACCCACACATAATACCCACTTGCCACACTAAAGTTTCTAACATAGCAAGCATTAGGTGTATGGCCTTTAATACCACATTAAAAACAAGTAGGTTCAAAGTTACTTCTATATCTAGAAGGATAAGATTTCTTCATAGAAAATGTTTTCTTTTTCGGATAGTGATGAACTATTTTAGGTTTGTTCACTTTCTCTTTGGAAGATTGATCACTTGCCTTAACAAAGATAGTTTTGTTAGAACTTGGTTTTGAAAACTTTGAATATCCAAGCCCACTTTTATCATTTGGGTATCTTTGTTGGCTAAGAACACCTTCCAATCCAATTTGCCCTTTTTCATATCTTTCAATGACTCTTTTTAATCGGAAAATTTGGAAAGAGAGTGAATCACAATTTTTGCATACAAAATTCTGTTTTTGTTCATCATTTGATTTTTGTTTTTCTTCTTTGAAATATTTTTCCATTGAAACATATTTTTCTTCTAAGGATGAAATTTGTTTTTTTTGTGATGAAATGGTTTTATACAGAATTTTGCATTCATTCAATAGTTCATTTATAGCACCTTGTGCATCACTATCAAAAAGAGAAAATTCATTACTAACCTCATTGTCTTCATCATCGGAATGGTGTGAGGCCATCAATGCTAGATTTTCACTTTCATCACTATTGGAATCGGATGAGGAACTTATTTCATTGTCCTCCCATGCGACATAAGCCTTTTTGTTCTTGAATCCATTCTTGCTTTTGAAGCCACTTTTCTTGGAGAGTTTTGGACAATCCGGCTTGATATGAACTTGCTTAACACATTCATAAAATGTGATTTCTTGTGTTGGTGTGGAGCTTTCCTTTTTCTGAAAATGTTTCTTTCCTTTTGAATGAGAAAAAGGATTGTCATTTCTACCGAAGAACTTACCAAGCCTTTTAACAAGAAGCATGAAGTTTTCATATTCTTCTGGATTGTTTTCCTTTTCAACTTCCTTGGAGTCTATCTTCAAAGAAATATTCTTGGATTTCTTCTCTTGATTTTCATGTTTTTCGAGTCTTCCGAGTCTTCCGAGTTCTGTTTTGTATTCTTGATGTTTTCCAAATAATGTTGCGGATGTCATGTTGGAGAGACTTTTCTTTTCTGAAATTGCAGTTACCTTTGGTTGCCATTCCCTAGTTAAGGACCTAAGTACTTTCAGATTCAATTCATCATTCGTCAAAGTTTTACCAAGAGCACTTAGATGATTTGTCAAGTGCACAAATCTCTTTTGTAAGTCAAGAATGGTTTCTCTGGGCTGCATTCGAAATAGTTCGTATTCTTGACTTAGGGTATTTAGTCTTGATCTTTTTACTTCAACCGTTCCTTCATGAGTTTGTACCAAGGTATCCCATATTTCCTTTGCTGTTTTACATGTCGAGACACGGAAGAATTCGTCCATGCAAAGTGCACCTTGAAGAAGGTTTACTTCCTTTTTATCATAGAGAACTTTCTTCTTATCATCATCGTCCCATGTAGTTTTAGGCTTTGATGAGCCAACACCATTGATTACCGTTATCGGGATAAATGGACCATTTTCGACAGCAT
Organism: Vicia faba; assembly: GCA_948472305.1. NCBI lineage: Eukaryota > Viridiplantae > Streptophyta > Magnoliopsida > Fabales > Fabaceae > Vicia > Vicia faba. The sequence continues at coordinate 1,154,045,122 of OX451735.1, read as the reverse complement.
CCCATATTTCTTCTCCTTGTGCTTCTAGATGCGCCTTCATGCGTATTTTCCAGAAGTCAAAATATTCACCACAAAATAGAGGAGGCTTGTTGTTACTACCACCATCTCTGAAAACGGGATTATGATTTGCGGAAGCCATTCTGGATCTTTTATGAGCAGGTTACCTATAACTTGCTCTTATACCAATTGTAAGTATGAGAGTGCGCCTAAGAGGGGGGGTGAATTAGGTACTTTAATAATTATGCCGTTTTAGTGAGATGGATATTATTTTTCTGGTTTAGTGCATGAGTTTATAATTGTGTTTCTTTACTTTTCCGCATTTACCGCTTTCATCACTAGTCATAAATCAGAAAAGAAAGAAACACAATTATAAACTCGTTCACTAAACCAGAAAAATAATATCCATCTCACTAAATCGGCAGAATTATTAAAGTACCTAATTCACCCCCCTCTTAGGCGCACTCTCATACTTACATTTCTTAAGTTACGAGCAATTGTCTTTCTGTTTCATATGTAAACATTTGTGAATAACAATTATATTCAAATGCATATGTACGAAATAAATCATTAGACGTTTTTGCAAAAAAAAACAGAAAAAGAAAAACAAATGGTTTTGTAAAAATGACTTGTATTAATTTCTGAAGTTGGCCTATAACAAGCGTTTTTGTACAAGGAAGCTGACGCTCTAGTAAGAGAACGCCGTTGTGGAAATGAAAACTATACAATATTGTGTACAAAGATAAAAAACAGCTATGTGTAATAATCCCATTGAGTTTCAATTCTTCTATTGTCGCTATGTCTTTGAGCGTCTCATCACTTTGCTGCTTGTTCGAAGCTGGCTGGATTGATTGGTGTCGTTTGAACTTGATACTTTATATTGAGGTTTGGTCGCAAGGTGATCCAATGGGTCATAGTGATACGCTTTAAATCCCTAACTTTTGCCTGGACCGCCCTTTCGGGTTTTCAGTCCACCGGGATACCCTTTTTTTCCCAAGCCGCCTTTTCAGGTTTTCGACTTGGCGGGTGTTCAGATTTTCTGTTTTCATCCCTAATTTTTGCCCGAACCCTTTTGGTTCTCCGGGAAGCCCTTCTTTTTTCCTACTCCAGTCAACCTAGCGGATCTTTAATCATGCGTAGTATCTTTTCACTATGTCCGCATTGACAGGGTGATGAAGGTCGTCACCGTCCATGGTGGTCAGAATCATGGCTCCACCCGAGAAAATGCTTTTGGATCACAAATGTCCCTTCGTATGTGGGATTCCATTTTCCCCTAGGATCACCTTGCGGCAGTATGATGCGCTTGATCACTAGGTCCCCGACTTGATATTCTCGGCGTCTGACTTTTTTGTTGAAAGCTTTGATCATCCGTTTTTGATACATTTTACCATGACAGACAACAGTAAGTCTCTTCTTATCAATCATATTCAGTTGATCAAGTCGAGTCTGGATCCAGTCGTCTTCGTTTAAACTTGCATCCTTCATGATCCTTAGAGAAGGGATATGGACCTCAATAGGCAGAACAACCTCCATGCCTATCCCAAAGAGTAGGGTGTCGCCCCTGTCGATGTTCGTGCAGACATGCAGTACCCATGAAGAGCAAATGGTAACATCTCATGCTAGTCTTTGTATGTCACCGTCATCTTCTGTATGATCTTTTTGATATTCTTGTTAGCAGCTTCAACAGCGCCGTTCATCTTCGGCCGGTAGGGAGAAGAGTTATGATGATGTATCTTGAACTGTTTACAGAGTTTGGCGATCATCGTGTTATTGAGATCCGTACCATTGTCAGTGATGATTCTCTCTGGCACACCATAATGACAAACTAGGTTATGCTTGATAAATAGAGCCACATCATTCTTGGTAACGGTAGCGAAAGAGGCAGCTTCAACACACTTCGTGAAGTAATCAATGGCCACCAAGAAGCGATGCCCATTGGAAATGATAGGTCTAATCTCTCTGATCATGTCGATGCCCCACATTGCAAAGGGCCAAAGAGCCTTCAAGACGTTTAAGGGAACCGTTATCAGCATAGATCTGGAATTTATGACAAGTTCGGGAATGTTGATAGTAGTCTGCTTCCATAGTGGACCAATAGTATCCTACCCGTAGGATCTTCTTAGCCATGGTATATCCACTTGAATGGGTTCCGAAGGTACCTTCATGTAAATCTGCCATAATTCTCTCTACATCGCTCTTGTCTAAACAGTGAAGTAAGGTAGAGTCATGGTTTCACTTGTAGGGGATTCCATTACTGAGGAAGAACTTCACAGCGAACCTTCTCAGAAACTTATTATCATTGACACATGCCCCCTCGGGATACTCTTGAGCCTCGAGATACCTTTTTATTTCAATAAACCAAGGTTTGTCTACTACCTCTTCGGTATCAATTTCACAGCAGTACGCTAGTTCATCCAACCTCTCAATAGTGATTCGGGGAGCTTCGTTGTCCCACCTGACCTTGAACATAGAAGACATGGTAGCTAGCGCATCCGCTAATTGGTTCTCCTCTCGTGCGAAATGTTCAAAGGTTACCTCCTCAAAGTGTGGGAGAAATGTCAGCATGTTCTCTTTGTACGAGATGAGATTCGGGTGCTTCGTATCCCACTCTCCTTTGATCTGACTTATCACCAAGGTTGAATCCTCAAAAATGTTTAAGAACTTGATCCTCAGGTCGATATCAGCTTTGAGACCCATGATGCATGCTTCATAATCTGCCATGTTGTTGGTACAATTGAAGCATAGTCGGGCGGTGAAAGGAGTATGGCAGCCTTCCGGAGATATAATTACAGTGCCAATGCCATTACCGAGTGCGTTCAAAGCTCCGTTAAAAACCATGGTCCATCGGGATTCTTCTTCAGGTCCTTCATCCGGTCCAGGGTCTTCATAGTCAGTCACTAGCATAATAATCTCGTCCGGGAACTCAAAATTCATGGACTGGTAGTCATCTACGGACCGATGGGCCAAATGATCAACTAATACACTTCCCTTGATTTCTTTCTGGGTTGTATATTATATATAGTATTCAGTTAAGATCATCTGCCATCTTGCTATTCTTCTAGAGAGAGCGGACTTCTCAAAGACGTACTTTATTTGATCCATCTTAGATATCAACAAAGTAGTGTGGGTCAACATATACTGTCTTAGTCGGCGATCAGCCTATGACAAAGCGCAACAAGTTTTCTCGAGTAGTGAGTATCTTGTCCCACAGTTGGCAAATTTTTTGCTGAGGTAGTATATTGTGTGCTCTTTTCGACCAGACTCGTCATGCTGCCCCAACACACACCCCATTGAATTTTTTAGCACCGTTAAGTACAATATCAAAGGTCTTCCTTCAATCGGAGGCATCAGAATTGGTGGTTCTTGAAGGTATTCCTTGATTCTTTCGAAAGAGGTCTGGCATTCGTCATTCCACTTAACCACTTGATCTTTCTTCAGGAGTTTGAAGATCGGCTCACAAGTAGCAGTCAGATGTGAAATGAACCTGGCGATATAATTTAGGCGTCCCAAGAAACTTCTAACCTCTCTATCAGTACGGGGAGCCGGCATCTCTTGTATTGCCTTCACCTTTGCATGTTCTACTTGAATACCTTTGTCACTAATGATGAACCCCAAAAGTTTACCAGACCTTACCCCAAAGGTGCACTTGTTCGGATTCAACCTCAACTTGTATGTCTTTAACTTATCAAACAACTTTTGTAGATGATCAAGGTGTTCTTGCTCAGTTTGAGACCTGGCTATCATGTCATCAACATAAACCTCTATCTCATGGTGAATCATATCATAGAACAAAGCTACCATGGCTCACTGATAAGTTGCCCCAACATTCTTTAATCCGAAAGGCATCACATTGTAACAGAAGGTGCCCCACTGTGTGATGAAGGTTGTCTTCTCCATGTCTTCAGGAGACATCTTGATCTTATTGTACCCAAAGAAACCGTCCATAAAGGAAAAGATCTTGTGATGTGCGGTGTTGTCAACCAGAACATCAATGTGGGGAAGCGGGAAGTCATCCTTGGGGATTGCCCTGTTCAGGTCTCTGTAGTCCACACACATCCATATCTTACCATCTTTCTTAGGTACCAGAACGACGTTAGCAACCCACTGCGGATAGGAGGTGACAACTAAGAACCCAGTGTTGAATTGGTTCATAACCTCTGCTTTGATCTTCTATGACATCTCAGGGTGCATACGACATACCTTTTGCTTAACCGGAGGACAATCTTCTTTAGTCGACAGACGATGTACCACAATATCAGTGTCTAAACCAGGCATATCTTCATATGACCAAGCAAAGATCTCAACATAATCGTGCAACATTTCATCAACCGCTGTTTGACATTAATCTCCATATTTGTGCCGATCTTGACTTCTTTTCTTTCTACCTCTGTGCCCAGGTTTATCGTCTCAACTGGATCTTCATGAGGCTGTATAGCCCTCTCTTCCTACTGTAACAGTCTAGCAAGTTCTCCAGGTACCTCACAATCTTCCTCACCTTTGTCCTCAGCTTAGTTGATCGGATTTTCAAAGTTATAACTAGCAATAGCAAAATTGTTATCAATGGGATCCAAAGTGGATATGGATATGCAGTTTGATATGTGAGTATGTGTAAGAGCATTTCTATATTGATAAAGTGAAAATCAGAAAAGAAAAATAGAGAGCGCAAAATTTGTATGCAAGAACATCCAATGTTTTATTTATGACATATGAAAAGGACATATAATAACCCTCACAAATAAAACCATTGTGCCCCGGGTAAGAGACAAGGCCATAGAGTTTAAATTGTTTGTTACAAAACTGAAAAACAAGTAAGACAATTACTATTGAACAAAAGAAATTGGCACAAAATCTTTGGTCGTCCAGTTACTAGGTCCACTGTTGATAGTAGGGTAGATCCAGCTGTCAATATCAAAACCCTCATCATTATCTTCTATAGTGTTAACCCCAAGATTGTTGATGCGTAGGGGAGGTCCTTCAGACCAAGCACGTCGAACAACCCTTTGAGCTCCTGAAGTAAAGCCCAAACCAAAATTTTCAGTTTTATGAGGAAAATCAGGGAGTTGTCCCCAAATGGTACACCCACCTTCTTCAACTACTGCTCTGGCGTCCTTGAGAGAAGCCATCTTAAAAGGATGTTTGGTGATCTTCGGTGCGCTGGTGATAGTCTCGGTTGATGCCATAATTTGGGGAACCTCTTCAAAATTTTGATAAGGGGTCTCTATGAATTCCCCGTCCATCTCCACATACCTGAAAGAGTTCAAGTGGCTTACCATGTACTCCTTTTCACCATGCACGATGACAATCTTCCCCTTTACTAGATACTTCAGCATTTAGTTCAGTGTAGAAGTAACGGCCCCAGCTTCATGGATCCAAGGACGACCCAACAAACAAGAGTACGATGGCCTGATTTCCATCACGTAGAAGGTGGATTCAAATGTCTGGGAACCCACTTTGTCAGGGATGTCCACCTCCCCGTACACCATTCTTTTTGAACCATCAAAAGCCCTCACCATAATGTTATTGGGCCTTAAGGTCAAACCTTCACAATGTAGCCTATCAAGAGCCTTCTTGGGTAAAACATTTAGTGACGATCCAGTGTCCACTAGTACATGGGCCATGGTAATGTCTCTGCATTCGATCAAGACATGCAAAGCATCATAATGCTTTCTCCGCTTTGGTGTCAAATCGGCATCTGAAAAACCCAACCCATTGTCAGCAGTTAAACTGGACACACATTCTTTGAATTGGTCAACGGAGGTTTCTTGCGGCACATGCGCAGTCTTGAGAAATGCAATCAAATCCTTTGCATGGGCCTCAGAACACAATAGTAGAGACAACATTGATATCTTTGAAGGGGTATGCCCCAGCTGCTCGACCATATTGTAGTCGCTCTTCTTGATTATTTTTAAAATGTCCTCCATTTCTTGCTTAGAGGATTCCAAAACAACTTTTTTAGGTGCCTCCGTCCGGGAAGGCTCACCTATAGCTTCTTTGCCCCGAGTCCTAGATGACTCATCGACAGGGGTAACAAATTGAGTAAGGATGGGAGTAGTAGAAGAAGTACTAGGAGGAACAACAGATGGAATAACAACAGGCTTAGCAACAGTCTTCAGGAAGATCTCAGGAGAGAAAACCCTTCCACTTCAGGTAACTTTGCTGGTCCCGACAATGTTACTAATATCAGGATCAGCCTTTTCAGTCTTCAAATCCTGTTTGATGCCATGGTAGTAAACGTCAGCACCATAATTCCAAGGAACAACTTTGTCCGAGGAGTATGGTACAAGGCCAGGAAAAGTGATTATCAATGGAGAAATTCTTGGAGCAGGTGTAATCCTAACATATCTTTTAAAGGAGACCTTGGAAGAATTTGCGGAAATGGTTATGATAGCAACATCTTCATGAAGAACAGTTAGGATCGGTTTTTTTCGAACAAAATCTCTCTGTTATCCATCAGGCACTGAACACCTACTTTCAGCAAATAACACCCATAAGGTGGATATAAACACATGTGGCAACCTTCACCACAACTCAAAAATAAACCGGCTAGCAACAAATTCTTCTTGACAATCATGAGAGGAGTGGAGACTTCATCAACAGAGGTAATAAATTGATTAGTATCAACAGAATTAACACCACATTTGTGCTTGGGCATGGGAGCAGTTATGACATTAGGCTTCTCCGGAGCATCAAAATCAATCTCCTTAGCTTCGATCAGATCCTGTATCTTATTCCTCAGAGCCCAATAATCATTTGTATCGTGGTCTGGACTCTCAGAATGGTAAGCACACCGAGCCTTTGGATTATAACAAGGAGATATGGTGTTAGGATTCTTGGGAGCCTCCTTTAAGGTTGCCAAGTTAGATCTTAACAGATGGGGGTAAAACCTCAGACAATGTCATATTAATATGGGTGAACTGCCTTTGAGGTATTTCTGCCCTTGGCTGATTGTTTTGTTGTTGAGTAACCGCAGGCCTAGGTATCATCACAGCCCCTACCGTTGGACGGTGCTCAACTTAGCTCTGACCTCTTGGGTTATAAATGGCATTGACCTCCTTCTTACTCGTGAATGGCTTCTTCACTGTACTTGACGAGGTGTCTTTCTGGATCTTGCCATTTCAGATTCCGGATTCTACCCTTTCTCCAGTCAATATCAGCTCGGTGAAACCAGCTGAGGAGCTACCAATTAAGTCATTGAAGAACGAACCAGACAGCATACCAAGAAACATGTCCACTAACTCCCTATCAGACCAAGGGGGTTGGACTCTCCCTTCCAGACCTCTCCACTTCTGCACACAGTCCTTAAAACCTTCGCTTGCACCCATAGACATACTCTGGAGTTGAGTACGGGTAGGAGCAAGGTCAGCGTTATATTGATACTGCTTATAAAAATCAGCAGCCAGATCTTCCCAGTTGTGAACATTGGTTCCCTCCAGCTGATAGAACCTCTCGAGCTGAGTCCCGGACAGACTGTCCTGAAAGAAGTGGACCCACAAGTTCCTATCAGCAGTGTGAGGCTGAATCTTCCTCACATAAGAATGGAGATGAAGCTTGGGACAAGAAACCCCATCATACTTTGCAAATACCAGAGCCTTGAACTTTGGTGGGATGACAACCCCAGATACCAAGCCCAGCTCTTCAAAATCTAGCCCTGATACTCTCTGGATCTCCATTGTGCTCAGACGATCCTCTAACTATTTGTATCTATCCTCAGTGGGACGATACTGTTTATCATTGTAATCAGATTCATCCTCAGGAACTCTTGGGCTAGGGTCTTCCTCCCTTGTCTCATCCTCCTGGTTCTCCCCTTCTTTGGATGAAGAGGTCAGATCAACCGGTTGCTTCAACGGTCCCTTGAATCTTCTGTCCAGATTCAGGACACCAACAGTCTTCTTTGTCTTCTTCTTTCTATCTTTCAGGATAAGGGCCTTAAGATCTTCCTGCCCTTTAGCCAAAGCTATGAACATTTTCTTAAATTGGGCATTTTATGCTTGGAGGTCCTTGATACTTTGTTCAAAAGTCATTATTGATGAAATAAACAGCGAAGAAGATGAGATACATGTTATGAAACCTGTTTATGCAATGTCATGGGTGATATGCGTATGCAATGATTTCAAAGACTTTGGGAAATTTAAATTTTCAAACCCAAAATGGAATAACGATTTTATTAGTAGAATTCAAAATACAATTGCCTTTTAGGCGTTACAATTGAAAATTCTAAAAACTATAAAAGATGAAGTTTCCCATGGATGCTTCCTCTTCGTGCCGAGATAGACATTAAGGCTTCTTTCCTCATGAATCTTCTTTGTGAGCTCTAAGAATTTCTTCTCCTGGATATAGAACGGGTCCCTATAAGTATCCCGCTCCTTCTTCAACTGAATCCAGGACCTCTATAGTCCTTCAAGATCAGTGGGCATATCGGGATGAAGAACTGTGTAGGGAATATCCCCTTCACTAATGGGCTCCACAATCACTGGTAAGACAGCTATGTATGGCATCATCAGTTTCTGAGCATGAGCTCGTACCTATTGGAGATAAGGTTCCATAGGAATGGAATCCTTCAACCCCAAAGTTTTGATGTCAGATATATTTACCATGCCCCAGGCTCGTATGAACCTCTGGCGATACCCTTGAACATCATCTTCATAGTTGAACACAATGCCCTGGATAATTATCTCATGAGGACCATCCCTTCGGGCATAACCAAACTGTCGTAGGGACAAAAAAGGATTGTAAGTTATGCTTCCCCTAATGCCAAGTAGGGATACATTATGGAATTCCCCGAAGCGGTCAATAATAGAAATATCTCCCATAGACCGAGAATACCAAAGAATATCCGCGTGAGAAAGTGACATTATTCTTTGTGACCAACCCAAACCTTATTCATTCTTCAACACTGGCTTAGGGAGGTGAGAAATAAACCACCTCGACAGTAATGGCATGCAGCACATAAGAACCCATCTTCTCTTCATAGTACGAGTGTGGAGAGCATGCAAGATATCTCCGAGCAAAGTAGGCACAGGGTTGCGAGAGAGGAAGATCTTGATAGCATTCATGTCTATGAGTAAGTCTAGATTAAGGAACGGTACTGACCTATAGATTAGAAGGGCCAAGACCTCCTTAAAAGCTTGAAAGTCCAAATCATCCAAAACTAGTTGGGCCTTCTCTATTAGGAACTTGGATAGAAAACCCTTGACTCCGCTTCTTGTTTCCTGATTGGATACCACGTAGGCCCGTTTCAGATACAAGGCTGAGGAAATGACCTCTGGATTGGGAACTTATTCTAAACATGTGAAAGGCATCTGGTCAAGAATAGGTAGATTCAATAACCGAGAGAACTCTTCCATGGTAGGTGTGATACAGTGGCAGAACCAACTGTTTAATACTGGTTTGCATTTTTTGTTCGCAAAATGTCGCGGTAAGCAAGAGTCGCCACTGACTTTTATTTTATCCAATCAGGAAAAGGAAAAAGAACAGAAAAAACATTTTTCGAGATGTTTCTGAGTACGGGGGGTAGATTATAGAAAGGGAAGGTGTTAGCACCCTTTCTATCTGTGGTTTTCCACAGGCTCTTAGGTACTTGCTCATTTTGAAATTGCTTGTGTGTGCTTGTTTGGAAAAGTTTTGTCTTACTTCGTTTTAACCCTTGTTTCTGTCATCAAGAGTGTTACGAAGTTGTTTTTGAAAACTTTGTTTGAAAAGTGTTTGGTGTGAAAAAGTTTGTTTGTTTTGAGCAAGTACTTAAGAACTAACCTACCTACTCGAAAAAGACTGTTCGTTTTCCTTTAAACAGCGCTATCGTATTATTAAGGAATAGGTAGTACGGTCATTGGAGTTTGAGGGATTATCGAAAGGGACGAAATGGTCATTGAAGGTAACATGCAAGGATACCTTAGCAGTTCGAAGGGACTGTCATCATATATTCGTAGGCAACATCGAGGGACAAGATCATTTCTCGTAGGCAACTCGAGGGACATTGAGGGACTATGATCTTTATGATGACTTTTAGATTGAGGGTCTTTTGCTAAGATATCCCTACATTCGAGGGACACGACCATTATTTCCGAGGAAACCAAGTGAGGAAAACCCTAGGAGTGAGCATGTGCGAGTGTAATTTTCAGTTAATTTATCTTTACAAATTTAGGGTTTTCTACCGTATTAATTTTCAGTTTGTATTTCCATACAATCCTATTAACATACATCTAAGCAGTTTATAGTTTGCGGAATTAAAAGCAAGAAAGTTTAAAGTCCTAGATATTACAAGGCTTTTGCAGATACATAAATATATAGTAAGAAAACCGAGCCTTCGCAATGAGTTCCAATTCCAAAGTTTCAAATAGAACAAAGATCTTTCCAAAGACAGTGCACATTTTTTTGTTGATTTTTTAGGATCATCTTTTTATTTTAGATTTAATAATTTTTTTTTGATTTATAATACCAACTACTTATAAATAAACGAAATTTATTATGTTTAATATTATTCCATTTATACTTAATATATTATGATACTAAGCTTAGGCCCTCCTTGTAAAAAAACAAATATATTGTGATACATTAAATGATTTCCATTTTACTCAATTAAATATATTGTGATACATTAAATGATTTCCATTTTACTCAATTATTAATGATACTTTTCAGTGAGATAAAAGAAAATAAATTTAATTAGTATTGAATGTTGGTGCAAGGTAATGAAAGGAAGAAGAAGAATGGACAATGAATGATAACAAAGAGGACTACTTTTGTATTTTCAAATAGAGGAATGAATGAGTTACAATTTTGATAGGCTAGGTAGCATATTTATACTAAAATTAAAAATGCCAAAAGGCCTAAATAAAGAATAAGCATTTGGAATTGTAGTCATTAACTAAATTACATTTCTAATACCATCCCTTAATTTAGATATTCCATCAGAAAATAACAACACCAATTTCATTTCTAAAATGAAGAAATAGATCTGTTTTAACTACCTTCGTCAGAAGATCTGCAAGCTGTTTCTGAGTGCTACAGTGCAGAACTTCTAACACTCCTTTCTGAACTTGACTTCTGAGAAAGTGATACTTCGCCTCAATATGCTTGCTTCTTCCATGTAGCACTGGATTCTTGGCAAGATCAATTGCATACTTATTATCAATCATCAGCTTCAGAGGTTCCTCAACTTCAACCTTTAGATCATGCATGAGATTCAGAAGCCAAACTTCTTGACAAGAAGCTACAACACCTGCGATATACTCAGCTTCACATGTTGATAGAGCCACGACAGGCTGTTTCTTGGTCGTGCTCGGAGAGACGGTCCTCATGAGCTACTTCTTACAGATATTGCATTTGACTACAAGGAAGACATTGACGAGCATCTCTGGAGTTTTATGCGAGCTTGGGGCATGGTGAACAGATCTGAACCCCAAGAGCTAGGACCAAGGACATCTCTCCCTATGCAGCCTTATCTCCAGTGGGTCCGAGCCCGTGCCCAGAAGCTTGGGATGCCTTATGAATCTGTGTTGCCAGTGATTGTGGAGCCCACCAATGAAGAGGGCATTCCTTATACAGTCCTTTATCCCTACATGCCCACTGATCTTGGGGAATTGAAGAGATCCTGGATTCAGCTGAAGGAGGAAAGGGATACCTACCGGGAAAAGTACCATGAGCAAGAAAGGAAGATCTTGAAGCTCACCAGGCAGCTCGAGAACGAAAGAACGATCAATGACTACGTCAGCACCAAGGGGAAGCGTCCATGGGATTTCTGATTTTTCTCTTTCTAGTTTAGATTTGTTTTTCATTTACTTCTTTGTAAATGCCTTAAAGGCATTGTTGAACCTTTTTACAAGTTTAATATAATAAAGTTTGTTTATTTTTTGGTTCGTAAATTTAAATCTCCCAAAGTATTTGAAATCATTACATACGCATCCCATTATGATGCACGCCATTACAGGTACCATTACAGGTTTCTCATCTTCTTCGCTGTTTATTTCAGCATGAAATGTCTTCTGATCAAGCTATCAAAGATCTTCAGGCACAAAATGCCCAATTCCAAGAGATGTTCTTGAGCTTGGCTAAAGGGCAAGAGGATTTGAAAGCTCTCATTCTGAAAGAGAAAGAGAATAAGAAGAAGAAGAAGAAGGTCGTTCTTCTGAGTATGGGCAAAAGGTTTGGGGATAGGTTGAAACAGCAAGCTGATTTGTCCTTTTCATCCAAGGAAGGGGAGAACCAAGAAGAAGAAAAGAGCCCTAGTCCTGCAGTTTCTGATAATGATACAGATTATGATGAGGAGCAATATCATCCTGCCGAGGATATGTACAAGCAATTAGAAGACCGTCTGAGTGCTATGGAGATTAAGAAGATCCCTGGTTTGGATTTCGGAGAGCTGGGACTGGTATCTGGAGTGGTGATCCTCATAAGTTCAAAGCTCTTGTCCAAAACTCCATCTTCGCTCGTATGTCAGGAAAATTCAACCCCACACGGCTGATAGAAATTTGTGGGGGCACTTCTTTCAAGATAGTCTGTCAGGGACTCAACTTGAATGGTTTTATCAGTTGGAAGGAGCCAACGTCCGAAACTGGGAGGACCTTGCTGCTGCTTTCTACAGGCAGTACCAATATAACGCCGACCTTGCTCCCACTCGTACTCAACTTTAGGGTATGTCTATGGGTGCAAGAGAAGGCTTTAAGGACTATGCTCAGAAGTGGAGAGACTTGGCTAGAAGAGTCCAACCTCCTTTGTCTGAGGGAGTTGGTTGACATGTTTTTGGGAATGCTATCTGGTCCATTTTTCAATCATCTGATCGGCAGTTCGTCATATGGGTTTACTGAATTGATTTTGACAGGGGAGAGAGTAGAAGCTGGTATCTAAAGTGGTAAGATACAAAAGGACACTTCATCAAGTCCAGTAAAGAACCCTTTCACCGATAAGAAAGAAGCTAGTGTAGTCTACGGACCGAGAGGCCAAAGCAGACCTGAGCACTGTCAAGCAGTAAATGCGATAGTGATATCAAGACTCACCGTTGCTCCACAATGCAACAATCAACAAAGGGTGGAAAGACCACAGAGGAAATACACTCAGCTCAATATGACCTTGTCTTAAATTCTACCACAGTTATTGAAGACCAACCTGGTAACTCTGAGGGAAGCCCCGAAGAATCCCAACACCACATCTTCGCTATATAACCTGAATGCCCGCTGTGCCTATCACTATGATGGCCCATGTCATGATACAAACAACTGTTGGGCCTTGAAGAATAAGGTGCAAGACTTGATCGAAGCCAAGGAGATTAAGTTTGACGCTCTAGAGAAGCCCAACGTCATAACTTCTCCTATGCCCAAACATGGTAATGGAGTGAATGCTGTGGACGATGATTTATTTGTGACCTCCGTGGAAGAAATTTCTACTCCTTTGATGATATATAAGAAGAATCTATTGTTGGCCAGTTTATTTCCGGGTTGTGGTGAAGGTTGCCACATATGTTCAATTCTGCCTGCTGGTTGCCACTTATTGAAATCAGGTGTTCAAAGCCTGATGGATAATAGAGAGATCCTGTTCGAGAAAACTATGATTCCGTTAGTTCCAGTTGAAGAAGTTGCCATCATAACCATTTCCGCCAATCCTTCCGAGGCTTCCTCGAGAAATCCTGTTAGGATTACACCCGTTCCAAGAATCGCTCCGTTAATCATTACTGTCCCTGGTCCTATCCCATATACTTCGGATAAGTCTGTCCCTTGCCACTATGGGGCCGATGTGTATTACCATGGAGTTAAGCAAGACTTAAAAACTGAAGAAGCTTATGTTGATGTCAGAAATATTGTCGGGGCCAGCAAGGTCACCAGAACCGGAAAACTCTTTTCCCCCGAGATTTCCCCTATGATTGTTCACAAACATATTATCATTCCATCTGCTAGTACATAGGCTACTATCCCAGTTCCTATTCCAGTTATCACCCCTGTCGCCGAGCCATCTGGAACTCGAGGCAAAGAAATCACAGGTGAGCCTTTCCGGATGGAGGCAGCTAAGAAGATCATTGTAGAAACCTCTAAGCAGGAGATAGAGGAAATTCTGAAGATTATCAAGAAAAGTGATTACAACGTAGTCGAGCAGTTGGGGCAGACCCCGACAAAAAACTCCATGTTGTCCTTGTTATTGTGTTCTGAAGCACATGCAAAGGCTTTAATTTCTTTCCTCAAAACTGCGCATATGCCGCAGGAAACTTCAGCCGATCAATTCAAAGACTGCGTAGCTAGTTTGACTGCCGACAATGGGTTGGGTTTCTCAGACGCTGATATGACTGTTAAAGGAAGAAATCACAATGATGCTCTGCACGTCTCGATTGAGTGCAGGGGCACTACTATGGCCCATGTATTGGTAGATACCGGGTCCTCATTGAATGTTCTGCCAAAGAAGGAATTAGACCGTCTGGACTGTGAAGGTTTGATTCTAAAACCGAGAAATATCGTGGTCAGGGCTTTTGATGGGTCAAAAAGGATGGTGCACTAGGAGGTGGACATCCCTGTTAAAGTTGGCTCTCAGACTTTTTCATCCACTTTCTACGTGATGGATATTCGACCATCATATTCTTGCTTGCTGGGTCGCCCTTGGATCATAAGGTTGGGGCAGTGACTTCTACGCTCCATCAGATGTTGAAATATCCAGTGAAGGGGAAGATCGTCACGGTACAAGGTGAGGAGGAGTACATGGTGAGTCATCTCAATTCCTTTCGCTATGTGGAGATGGATGGGGAATTCATCGAGACCCCTTGTCATAACTTTGAAGAGGTCCCCCATACTTTGGCGTCGACTGAAGTTGCTACTAACAAACCTATGATGAAGATGGCTTCCCTCAAGGATGCCAGGGCTGTAATTGAAAAAGGTGGGTGTGAAAATTGGGGTCTGCTCCCCGATTTCACACACAAAACTGATAAGTTTGGTTTGGGCTTTACTGCAGAGGCTCAAAGGGCTGTTAGGCACGCGCGTATTGGAAGACCCCCTCTGCACATCAGTAATCAGGGAGTGAATGTAATTGAGGAAAGTGAAGAAGATTCAGATATCGACAATTGGATCTACCCGACAACCAATGGTGGATTGAACAACTGGACGGCGAAAGACTTCATACCTGTTTCCTTTATTTCACATTAATTAACTTTTGTTTTGAAGTTTGTAATAAATAGTTTGAAACTTTACGGCCTGGTGCCTTGCCCGAGGCACCTTGGCTTTGCTTGTGAGGGCTTATTATTTGTCATTTTCATATATCATTAATAATGCTTTGGACGTTTCTTGCATTACAAATTTTGCGCTCCTTGTTTTTATTTTTCTATATTTATCATAAACAACTATTCTCTTACACACACTCACGTATCATAATGCAGATCTATATCCATTCTGGATCCCATTGATAACAACTCTGCTACTGTCAATTATGACTTCGAAAATCCGATCAACCAAGCCGAGGACGAAGGTGAAGATGATTGTGAGGTGCCTGGGGAACTTGCTAGACTCTTACTGTAGGAAGAAAGGGCCATACAGCCTCATGAGGATCCAGTTGAATCAGTGAATTTGGGTACAGAGGAAGACAGGAAAGAGGTTAAGATAGGTGCGAATCTGGAGCCTAGTGTCAAAGAAACGGTTGATACAAATTTTACATGACTATGTTGAGATCTTCGCTTGATCTTACAAAGATATGCCTGGTTTGGACACCGATATTGTGGTTTATCGCCCGCCAACCAAAGAATACTGCCCTCCGGTAAAGCAGAAAGTTCGATGTATGCGCCCTGAGATGTCTGAGAAAATTAAAGCTGAGGTCATGAAATAGTTTGACACCGAATTTCTAGTTGTCACCTCTTACTCGCAGTGGGTTGCCAATGTTGTTCCGGTGCTTAAGAAAGATGGTAAAGTGCGAATGTGTGTGGACTATAGAGATCTAAACAGGGCAAGCCCCAAGGATGATTTCCCACTTCCACACATTGATATTCTGGTCGACAACACCGTGCAACATAAGATCTTCTCCTTTATGGACGGTTTTTATGGTTATAATCAAATCAAGATGGCTCCCGAGGACATGGAGAAGACAACATTCGTTACGCAGTGGGGCACCTTCTGCTACAAGGTAATGCCTTTCGGGTTGAAGAATGCCGGGGCAACTTATCAGTGCGCCATGGTCGCTTTATTCCACGACATGATTGCAAGGTACCAGACTGAGGAAGAACACCTTGACCATCTCCAAAAATTGTTCGATAGGTTGAAGATGTACAAGCTGAGGTTAAACCCGAACAAGTGCACCTTCGGGGTGAGGTCTGGTAAGCTGTTGGGTTTTATCGTTAGTGATAAAGGTATTCAGGTGGACCCCGCCAAGGTAAAAGCCATACAGGAGATGTCGGCTCCCCGCACAGAAAAAGAAGTTAGAGGTTTCTTGGGACGTCTGAACTACATCGCCCGATTCATTTCACATCTGACTGCTACTTGTGAACCAATCTTCAAGCTGCTGAAGAAAAATCAAGTGGTAAGATGGAATGATGAATGTCAGACCGCTTTTGAGAGAATCAAAGAGTATCTTCAAGAACAGCCAATTCCGATGCCTCCAGTTGAAGGAAGACCTTTGATCTTATACTTGACAGTACTGGATAATTCAATAGGGTGCGTATTGGGGCAGCATGACGAGTCTGGCCGAAAAGAGCACGCTATTTACTACCTTAGTAAAAAGTTTATCGACTGCGAGACCCGATACTCGTTGCTCGAGAAAACTTGCTGCGCTTTGGCATGTGCTGCTCGCCGGCTGAGACAGTATATGCTGACTCACACTACCCTATTGATATAAAAGATGGATCAAATCAAGTATATCTTCGAAAAGCCTGCCTTGTCCGGAAGAATAGCAAGATGGCAGATGATCTTAACTGAGTATGACATCTAATACACAACCGAAATAGCAATCAACGGGAGTGTATTGGCGGATCATTTTGTGCATCAGGTCATGGATGATTACCAATCCATGAATTTTGAGTTCCTGGATGAGAACATCATGTTGGTGACCGACTGTGAAAAACCTGGACCGGATGAAGGACCTGAGGAGGGATCCCGATGGTCTATGTATTTTGATGGAGCCTCAAACGCGTTGGGTAATGGCATTGGTGGTGTAATCATATCTCCTGAGGGTTGTCATACTCCGTTCACCGCCCGATTATGTTTTAACTGCACTAACAATATGGGGGAGTATGAAGCGTGTATCCTGGGTCTTCGAGCTGCTATTGACTTGAGGATTAAGTTCTTGAGTGTATTCGGAGATTTCACTCTAGTGATCAGTCAGATCAAAGGCGAGTGGGATACGAAACACCCAAATCTTATTCCTTATAAAGAGTATGTATTGACGTTGCTCCCACACTTCAAGGGGATAACCTTTGAACATTTCCCAAGAGAAGAGAACCAGTTGGTGGATGCGCTGGCTACCATATCTTCTATGTTCAAAGTCATGGGGGACAATGAAGCTCCCTAGATTACAATCGAGAGGTTGGACGAACCCTCACATTACTATGACATCAAGACTGAAGAGGTAGCATATAAACCCTGGTTTCACGAGGTAATGAGGTATCTTGAGGCTCAAGAGTACCCCGAGGGTGCATCTGTTAATGATAAGAAGTTATTGAGAAGGTTTGCTGCGAAGTTCTTCATCAGTAATAGGATTCTTTATAAGCGTAACCATGATTCAACCTTACTGCGACGTGTGGACAAAAGTGAGGCAGAAAGGATCATGGTATAATTACATGAAGGTACCTTCGGAACTCATTCCAGTGGACATACCATGGAAACGAAATCCTACGGGATGGATATTATTGGTCCACTATGGAATCCAATTGTTATCAGCACTCTCGGACCTGTCATAAGTGCCAAGTCTATGTGGATAAGGTGCACGTACCTCCAGTTCCCCTGAATGTTTTGACAGCTCCTTGGCCTTTTTCAATGTGGGGCATCAATATGATTGGTGAGATCAGACCTACTGTGTCAAACGGGCATCGTTCATTTTGGTGGCTATCGATTACTTTACAAAGTGGGTTGAGTCAGCTTCCTTTGCTACAGTAACCAAGAACATCGTGGCGCGGTTTATCCGACACAATCTGATCTGTCGATATGGTGTACCAGAGAGGACCATTATGGACAATGGTAAAAATCTCGACAATACAATGATCACCGAGCTCTGCAAACAGTTTAAGATACAACATCACAACTCTTCTCCTTATCGGCCGAAGACGAACGGGGCTGTTGAAGCAGCTAATAAGAACATCAAGAAGATTGTGCAGAAGATGAAGGTGACATACAAAGACTGGCACGAGATGTTACCATTCTCTCTTCATGGGTACCGTACCTCAGCATGGACATCGACAGGGGCAACACCCTATTCCTTGGTGTATGGAATGGAGGCAGTCCTACCCATCAAATTCTAGATACCCTCTCTCCAGATTATGAAGGATGCATGTTTGAGCGAAGATGACTGGATCCAGACCGGACTTGAAAAACTGAACCTAATTGATGAGAGGAGACTTACTGCTATTTGTCATTGTCAGACGTATCAAAAGCGAATGATCATGGCTTTTAACAAGAAAGTCAGATGTCAAGAGTATCAGGTCAAGGATCTGGTGATCAAACGCATCGTACTGCTGCAAGGTGATCCCAGGGGAAAATGGACCCCCACTTACGGAGGGCCATTTATGGTTAAGAACATTTTCTCCGGAGGAGCTATGATTCTAACCACCATGGATGGTGAAGACCTTCCTCACCCCGTCAATGCAGACATAGTGAAAAAATACTACGCCTAATCAAAGACCTGCTAGGTTGACTGGCCTAGGAAAAAAAGGGCTTCCCTCTGAACCAAAAGGGTTCGGGAAAAAGTAAGGGATGAAAATGAAAAACTCTACACCCGGCAAGTCGAAAACCTGAAAAGGCGGCTTGGGCAAAAAAGGGTATCCCGGTGGACCGAAAACCCGAAAGGGAGGTCCAGGCAAAAATTAGGGATTGAAGCGTAACACTATGTCTCATTGGATCATCTTGCAACCAAACTTCGGTATCGACTATCAAGCTTGGACAACGCCAATCAATCTGATCTACCTTCAACCAAGTAGCAAAGTGATGAGATGCTCGAAGGCATAAAGGAAATAGCAGAGTCGGAACCCAATGGGGTTGTTCACATAGCTGTTTTTCTTTCTTTTTCACAAATTGTATAATTTCTTTCATTCGACGGTGTTCTCTTACTAGGACGTCAGCCTCTTGTACAAAACGCCTATTACAGGCCAATTTCAAAATCAATACAATTCACTTTATAATAAATTTCAAAATTGTTTTTCTTTTTCTGTTTTGTTTTGCAAGAACGTCCAATGATTCAATTTTGATATATGCATTTGAAAATAATTGCCGCTCAGAAATATTTACATGCGAAACAAAAGACAATTTCTTGTAATTCCAGGAACAGAGGCAAATAAGAAATGTCCAAACCTTACAGTTGCTCTACCCACCAGGTACAAGGACAGAGCCAACTTGAGAATATGACTAAAGGTACATACACTCCCCGCAGAGTAAGAAGTACCCAAAGACAGTGGTGTTAATTCTCCCCAAGTAGAGTTTATCTATCACCAACAATAGAAGTTCACCATCAGTGGAGTTTATTTCTTCCACAAGCAGAAACTCAATCCCCAACAGGTTTAATTATTGCCAGCAATGGTAATTCATCCCCAGTCGAGGTTATTTCTCCAAATCAGCAGATCTTCTAGCAGAGTATCTCTCTTCCCCACAGAGTCATTCTCTCGCCAATTTATTCTCCAGCAGAGTCTCTCCCGATGGAATATTCTCAGAATAGAACAGACGCAAGTCTCTGGCTAATCATCTTCGGTCGTTATCCCCAGCGAACGCAAACAACTCAACTCCTTGAACTCTTCAACAACAGTCCAGGATTTATTCTCCCTATCTAGAGAACATCACAAAAAACATTGCATATCCATACATCATGGCATGTGCATACGCATCATACAACATAATCTCATTTATTTTGAGAGCATCATTACTCGATACATGTCATACATCATGACATTACATACGATTAACCTTTCAGGGAAAGATACAATCAAATTCTCACAAGTTTTCTATGGTTCAGTCAAATCGATGTTAAGACTTCTATTCCAGTTCAAGCTATGAAGCCCGGATCCGACCGGATAATATCTTGATTTCTCCAACATACTGTGAAGCCCGGAGAACAACCGGATAACAGTACCAAAATACTATGAAGCCTGGAATCGACCAAATAGTGGTATATCCCAAATTCAAAGCTATGAAGCCCGGAAATCGACCCGAAAATAGTTGAATCCCTAGCAAGTTACTATGAAGCCTGAAAATCAACTAGATAGCAGTACAAGACACCATGAAGCCTGGAATCGACCTGATAATGGTATATCTTAAATTCAAGCTATGAAGCCCGGATTCGACCGAATAATATCTTGATTTCTTCAGAATACCATGAAGCCTGGAATCGACCAGATATTTGTATATCTTAAATACAAGCTATGAAGCCCAGAAACCGACCGGAAAATAGCTTAACCCTCAGCAAGTTATTGTGAAGCCTGGATAACGACCAGATAACAATACAAGATACCATGAAGCCTGGACTTGACTAGATAATGGTATAATACACTGCGAAGCTTGGATTTCGACCAAATAGCAGTTTACTCGGCCAATTACTATAAATCCCAGAATCGACCAGATATTAATGTTACCTTAAATTCAAGTGGAAGCCCGGATGCGACCGGATAACCAATTAATTCATTCTGAAGCCTGAAGTACGACAAAATAAGAATTGAGAAATTGTGAAGCCTGGAGAATGACCAGATAGCAAGTTTAATCCCATCTCCCCAATAAACCATTGTGAAGCCTGGAGCACGACCAGATAGCAGTCGATTTTATTTTTCTCAGCAAATCACTGTGAAGCCTGGAGCACGACCAGATAGCAGTTCATTTGCACCTCCTCGACTAAGAGATGATTCCCAAGTAGAATAACGGACGACTGTAGCTCCTAAAATTCTATTTCTCTCAAGACAGAGACCAGCATTCCCCAGCGTAGTCCTCCTTGACAACAAGTGTATGGGTTCTCACAAAGGAATCTCTTATGCGATCGACACTTCTCCTGATGGCATCTTTAAGCCCATATTCTGACACCAACCTCCAAATGGCATCTATAATCCCATTCCCGACATCGCAAGATGAGTACCACTTCATGCGAGTGCAAATTTCTGCGCACTCTAGTGTTCAATCATCTTCTACCTTCGGATCATGAAAGGCAGACAAGCCAATCTACATACTCAGATCCAAGAAGATTGAACAGGGGCAACTGTTGTACCCCAAAATTTGCCCTCCCATATTCCTCAATACATTTCAGGTAAGTTCCTTAAATTGCTCAAGGAAGTCTTAAGGGTTCACCAGACAAACTCTCTCCTAAGGCAGTCTACCTCAAATTAGGGTTTCAGTTTGCATCAAGATGTGTGAGTCCAAAGGACCCCAAATGCTCACTATTGTCCTAATATGTTCTCAAGATCATCCATGTCAAGTTTCAAGCCTTGCAGAGGAAGTTTGCTCAGTCAATTGCTCAAAAACCTGAAAATCGATTGTGCTAGGGCAAAAGTCAACTAAGTCCTACATACAGTCAAACTTCAAGATTTTTTGTCAACATTCTCATTTTGAAGTTTTATTCATCATTTGATCAATATTTGATCATGATTCCTCAAGGATTGCTCACAATTCATCAAAACCCAAAAGTTGCTAAATTAGGGTTTTGTAGGAAAAGTGAACTCAACTTTGACCAAGCATAACTTTCTCATACTTTATCAAAAATGATCAATACAAAGCTCATTTTGAATAGGATGTAATTTCCTACAATTCATCTTCAACTCCCAAGTTCAAAATATGCACTCACAAGAAGATATGAATTTGGACATTATAGGTCATTTTGAAAAGTCAACAAAAACACCTTTTTTGTCAAAGCTTCATACATGAAAATGGAAGACTCAATTGAGATGAGACCAAAAGGGTTGCTTAGAGGACATCTTAAGATTTCTAAAAAGTCCAATACCACATGTCTAGGATCAAAATTGAGGAAGTTATGCATTGGTAAAGTTGACCTTTTTTGCAAAATTGCCAAAAGTCAAATGTGCCCAAAATTGCAATTTTTGTCAAATAGGCCCAACTTTTTATGCTTGCATTGAGTTTGTAACATGACCCACGACCCATGATCCTTCCCATTTGTCATTATTTTATTTTAGTCATTTATTTTGATTTTATTTCAATTAAATCAAATAAGATCAAAATAAAATCATGAAAATATCAAAACTAATCAAAGCTTGAGATTTTGTGCATGTTTAGGCATATTATACAGCTGGAAAAAGAATCATATCGTGCAAGCTTCTTTTGGACACAAAAATATTGGATTTGGCTTGATTTGGAAATATTTGCATAAGGATCAAATCTTGAATCAATGATCTTAATTGAGGAAGATATGAACAAGATTGTAACCCTAATTCGTCCTAGGGTACATAAGGAACATGTGCAGACCAAAAGCAACAGGAATAGAGGCGTGTAAATAAGAGGGAAAGTTTCAAAAAATTGGAAAAAAGCGGCACACTGAGTTCTAAGTTGCAGACCAATTCAAAGCGTTCTGGTCATCTCAATCGATTCCTAGACGTTCTAGGATCCTATTCCAATCACTAGCAAGCCTCATAACATCAAAAATGCGCTGTAAGTATCCCACGATATCCTTACTTTCTTGAAATCGAATATCACGATTCTGGCACTTTTAGCATGATTATTTGGATATTCTTAATCCTTGAATCATTTGCATGCTAATGGTGGTACTTAATTGCATTTTCATTAAATGTTGAGCAAGATGCCATAGTTTGGGTTCTTGGTTCGTTTTTGGGGTTTTTCTTTACAGGTACAATTGGCCATGGATAAGGGTACCATGATGCTCGTGAGGTTGCCACGAGTTGATTGGTACCATTGTTGTGTATTTATCACGCTTGTATAGGATTTTGGAGAAGCCCAGGGTTATACCTACACCCCTTGACCATAGGTAAAAGTTGCAGAACTTTTAGCAATGGTGGGAGGAAGAAGAAGGGTAGCGTGGCATCCTGTGACTGGCCAATTCAAAATTTCGCGCGTTGTAACATTATCATTTTGTTTTTCCATATAACATTTGTTTGTTGTTCCATATACAAAAAAACAAGCCAGCTCAGATGGTCAGCGTGTGTTGTGAAAATGCCAAAGGGCCTGGGTTCGATCCCCAGGTCCCCAACTTTGCTTTCTATATTTTTCCCTTGTATAACCAGGTGCCCAGGCATCTTATATGACCACTATGCGCCATCATCCTTCAACCACCAGATCTCCAGCATGCCAGATCCAACGCCTCTCACATGGAGGTCCATAATACACCCTAGTCAAGCAAGCGCATGAGATCATGAAAAGTCAAAGAGGCTAGAAGTTATTAGGCCAAGAGTTTCCAACGACACCCCCCTCTTGCTGAAAGCTACCAGGCCCATTTTCTTTATTTTCTTATATTTCTTTTATTTATTTATTTTGTTTAAATAATTTTCTAACACAAAATTAATTCCTTTTTTTTACAAAAAGTCATAAAATCAATTTTCACAAATTTAGAAATAGGTTTTATTTTTTTTATCAAACTTAATTTAATTTTAGGGTAATTCACACTTTTTGTAAATAATTAAAATCAAATTAGAAAAAAATTAGGGTTTGTTCTTGATTTAATTTTTATTTCTTTTCACAAAATAAAAATACAAAAATAGGTCAAATTAATTATTTTTCTTAATTTAAATTAATTAGTAATTAGATTTTTATTTATTCAATTAAAATCTTATTTTCTTAAAACAATCAAAAACAACAAAAAATGAATTTTCTTCTTAAGTTCAATTAGGTTTAGACGGGGTCAAAACCCTAATTTCTCTCGTTCTCGATTCATCGCGCGCATTTATTATTTTTGCAAATATTAATGTAACTGCTTACAGTATGTAATAGTTTAATTAGGATTTTCTTTTATTTATTCTTTTTACGGGTTTTTGGCTATGTAATTAATCCCCCTCCCCGAAGCCTTGTAATAGCGTAGTTTTATTTCCCGCATTTTTATTTTCGCAAATATTAACTACTAGCTGTATGATAATAGGATTGCATGACAAGACTGTATGTTAATTTAAAATGGCTAGCAAACCCTAATGTGCAAAGATAATAACTAAAATCAAATCACTCGCACATGCGCACTCTTAGGGTATACTCTCACTTCGGTTGCCTTCGGTGAATGATCATTAAGTATAGGGTGTTTTAGTGGTCTCCCTCCTGTCTAAACAAAGATCAAAAGTCCCGTTCGGAAATGTTGCCTCGGAAAGGTTGCCTAGAATATGATCTTAAGACACTAGGGTTATTACTAAGACATTCTAACATTGCTTTAGTGATCGTACATCCCTTTCGAATTGACCCTTACAACTCCAACGATGGTGCTACCTACTCTTTAATAGTGGGATAACGCTGTCTAAAGGAAACAAGAACAGAAACATTCTTTTTTCGAGTAGGTAGATGCTAGTAGGTACTTGCTCATAATCAAACTTTTTCACACTTAAACCTTTTTAAACAAAGTTTTCAAAACGACTTCGTAACACTCTTGAGGACTGATACAAGGGTTAAAACGAAGTAAAACAAAACCTTTTCAAAACAGACAAACACGGAAGCAATTTTTAAAATGATGAGCAAGTACCTAAGAGCTCGTAGAAAACTACGGGTAGAAAGGGTGCTAATACATTCCCTTTCTATAATCTACCCCTCGTACTCAAAATCTCGAAAAAGGAATTTTTTTGTGCTTTTGTCCTTTCCAGTTGGATAAAATAAAAGTCGGTGGATACGCTTGCTTACCGCGACATTTTGCAAACACAAACGCAAAACGAAAACCAGCATTTTCCTAAAACATTCTGGTTCTACCACCGTATCACAAAGGTAATATGTCAGTTGTTGAGGATGCTGTAACGTTTGCTGAGTTGGCTAAGTTTTATCTGCACTACGTTGATGAAAATACTGAGTTTTTGAAGTGTATCTAGTTAGAGAATTGGTTGCGCCCAGAGATCAAGAAGGCAGTTGGATACCAGAAGATCTGTGTCTTTGCTGATTTGGTTAATAGTTGCAGGATTTATGAGGAGGATAATAATGCTCATTACAAGATTATCAGTGCGAAGAGGGGTAAGCACCAACAGAATCGTGGTAAGCCTTATGATGCCCCGGCTGGTAAAGTTAAACAGAAAGTTGCTCAGAGTCAGAGGACTAGTGGGGGAGATTCTCCTGCTGGTGTGGTTTTCTTTAAGTGTGGAAAACCTGGGCACAAGAGTAATGTGTGCACTACTGAAGTGAAGAGGTGTTTTCGTTGTTGCAAGAAAGGACATGTTGTATCTGAGTGTGAACATAAGGATGTGATTTGTTTCAATTATAGAGAAGAAGGGCAGATTGGTAGTCAGTGTCTGAAACCAAAGAGGGCTCGGTCAAGTGGTAAAGTGTTTTCTTTGGTTGAGGATTAGACAGCTGTTGAGGACAAACTTATCAGAGGTACATGTTTCATTAATAGTACTCCTTTGATTACTATTATTGATACCGGTGCTACACGTTGTTTTATTGCTGCTGATTGTGTTGAAAGATTGGGTCTTATGTTATCTTCTTTGAATGGAGAAATGGTCGTCGATACTCCAACCAAGGGGTCAGTGACTACTTCTTTCGTGTGTTTGAAGTGTCCCTTGTCGATCTTAGACAGAGACTTTGCTGTTGATTTGGTTTGTTTAGCGTTAAGAGGTTTAGATGTGATTTTGGGTATGAACTGGTTAGAGCATAACTGTGTTCATATTAACTGTTATGACAAGTATGTGAGGTTTTCTACTCCTGAAGCAGAGGAAGATGGTATGTTGTCTTCTAGACTGTTGAGGAAGTTGATGCAAGAAGAAGCACAAATGTTCTCGTTATGGCGTCGCTATCTGTAGAGACTCAAGCTATAATTGAAGAATTGCAGGTGGTGTGTGATTTTCCTGAAGTTTTCCCTGATGAGATTCCTGATGTACCGCCGGAGAGGGAAGTTGAATTTGCTATTGATCTTTTACCTGGTACCAGACCTGTGTCTATGGCACCATACAGGATGTCTGCGTCTGAATTGTCAGAGTTAAAGAAGAAATTGGAAGAGTTACTTGAAAAGAAGTTTGTATGACCAAGTGTATCACCGTGGGGAGCTCCGGTGTTTTTAGTAAAGAAGAAAGATGGAAGTATGAGGCTTTGTGTTAATTATAGACAGTTGAATAAAGTGACAATTAAGAACAAGTATCAACTTCTAAGAATAGATGACTTGATGGATCAATTGGTGGATGCTCGTGTGTTTAACAAGATTGATTTTAGGTCAGGTTACCATCAGATTAAAGTGAAGGATGAAGATATCCAGAAGATGGCTTTCAGAATGCGTTATGGACATTATGAGTATTCGGTGATGCCTTTCGGTGTTACCAATGCGCCAGGAGTATTCATGGAATATATGAATCGTATCTTTCATACTTATTTGGATCGATTCATAGTGGTTTTCATTGATGATATTTTGATTTACTCTAAGTCAGAAGAAGAGTATGCTGAACACTTAAGAGTAGTATTGCAAGTTTTAAAAGAGAAGAAGTTGTATGCAAAGCTGTCCAAGTGTGAATTCTGGTTGAAGGAGGTTAGTTTTCTTGGTCATGTGATCTCAGGTAGTGGCATTGTTGTAGATCCATCGAAGGTTGATGCTGTGTTGTAATGGGAAACTCTAAGGTCAGCTACTGAGATTAGAAGCTTTTTGGGATTAGCTGGTTACTATAGAAGGTTTATCGAAGGTTTTTCTAAGTTGGCACTTCTGTTTACTAAGTTGACTTGTAAAGGTAGAGCTTTTGTATGGGATGTTCAGTGCGAAGAAAGTTTTACAGAATTGAAGAAGAGGTTGATGTCGGCCCCAATTTTAACGTTGCCTAACCCAGGAGAGCCTTTTGGGTGTATTGTGATGCTTCTGAGATGGGTTTAGGAGGTGTGCTTATGAAGAATAGTAAGGTAGTTGCTTATGCGTCAGGGAAGTTGAGGACTCATGAGAAGAACTATCCTACGCATGATTTAGAGCTTGCTGCAGTTGTCTTTGTGTTGAAAATTTGGAGGCATTATCTTTATGGTTCTATATTTGAAGTGTTTATTGACCATAAGAGCTTAAAGTATTTATTTGATCAGAAGGAGTTGAATATGAGGCAACAAAGATGGTTGGAATTGTTAAAGGATTATGATTTTGGTTTGAATTATCATCCAGGAAAAGCGAATGTGGTGGTGATGCGTTGAGCCGAAAGACTTTACATATGTCAGCAATGATGGTTAAAGAGTTGGAATTGATTGAGCAGTTCAGAGATATGAGCTTAGTTTGCGAGGTTACGCTGTAGAATGTTATGTTGGGTATGTTGAAGATTAATAATGAATTTCTAGACAGTATCAGGGAAACTCAGAAGTTGGATGTGAAACTGGTAGATTTGATGGTTGGGATTGGTCAGTCTGAGAATAGTGATTTTAAGCTAGACACGCAAGGTGTGTTGAGGTTTTGTAACCGGATTTGTATTCCTGATGATGCTGAGATGAAGAAAGTGATACTGGAAGAGAGTCATAGAAGTAAGTTGAGTATTCATCCAAGAGCTACAAAGATGTATCAAGATTTGAAAGGTTTGTTTTGGTGGCCTGGGATGAAGAGTGATATGGCTCGGTTTGTGTGTGCATGTTTGACTTGTCAGAAGTCGAAAGTTGAACATCAGAAGCCTGCAGGATTGATGCAAGCGTTAGAAGTTCCATAATGGAAATGGGATAGGATTTCAATGGACTTTGTGACAGGGTTACCTAATACTTTAAGAGGACATGATTCAATTTGGATGATTATTGATAGGCTTACGAAGTTAGCTCATTTTATTCCTATTAACATCAGTTTTCCAATGTCGAAGTTGGCTGAGATTTACACTAGTGTGATTGTGAAGCTGCATGGTGTTCCTTTGTGCATTGTGTTAGATAGAGATCCAAGATTTACTTTTGATTTTTGGAAGAGTTTGCAAGAAGCGTTGGGTTTTAAGTTGAGATTGAGTTTAGCGTATCAACCTCAGATAGATGGCCAAACTGAACGGACGATTCAATCATTGGAAGACTTGTTGAGGGCATGAGTTGTTGAGCAGGGAGGTTTGTGGGATACTTATCTTCCATTGATAGAGTTCACTTATAATAACAGTTACCATTCCAGTATTGGGATGGCACCTTTTGAAGCGTTGTATGGTCGAAGATGTAGAACTCCTTTATGTTGGCATGAATCTAGTGAAAGTGTAGTACTTGGACCTGAACTTGTTCGTGAGATGAAAGCTTCCTAAAGTAGACATAAGAGTTATCATGACAAGCGAAGGAAAGATTTAGAATTTCAAGCTGGTGATCATGTGTTTTTGACAGTTACACCTATGACTGGTTTTGGGCAAGCATTAAAGTCTAAGAAGCTCACTTCTTGTTTTATTGGACCATATCAGATTTCGAAGAGAGTGGGGAATGTTGCTTATAGAGTGGCTTTACCGCCTAATCTTTCGAATTTGCATGATGTGTTTCACGTGTCGCAACTCTGGAAGTATGTTTTAGATCCATCTCATGTGATTCATATGGATGATGTGTAAGTACGGGAGAATCTTATGATGGAGACGATGCCTGTACGGATCACGGATCGTGAAACTAAGACTCTGAGCGGAAAAGAGATTATTTTGGTTAAAATGGTTTGGCTAGGAGCTGCCGGAGAAAGCATGACTTGGGAATTGGAGAGCAAGATGCGAGACTCCTACCCTGAGTTGTTTGATTGAGGTAAATTTTCGAGGACGAAAATATTCTAAGAGGGGGAGAGTTGTAATGCCCGTAATTAAATTAATTTTGGAATATTTGTGAACTTATGTTGTGATTAATTGGATTTAATTATTTTATTAAGTGGAGAAGTAATGTTAGAAGTATAATATTATTTGATGTGGGCTTGTTTTAAAGGAATAGAAGTAATAAGGGGGGGGGGGGGGGGTGTTAGTTTTAAGCCCTATAAGGAGTTAAGAGAATAATAGGTTATTTTATTATATTGTTAGAATGAATAGAAAAGAAGAAGCAGTAAGAAGAATAAGAGTTGGAGAGAAGAACATGAAGCTGTTGGAAAAGAGGAAAAATGGCAGAATGGGAATTCAACCAGAGTTTATAGAGCGACCTTCAATCCAAGGTAAGGGTGGGGTTCTGACTCTATAATTGGGTTCATGATAATTGGTGTGTAGGGATTAGAGGTGATTACTGTCTTGTTAATGAATTGAATGTATATGATTGTTGTATGATGAAATTGATAAATTATAGATGAATGATGACATTCCGATGCTCTGTAATTGATATAGAATTATAGGGTAACCGTAAGTGATGATTATCCATGATTAAATTAAGTTTTTAGGGCTTAAAGTATGGAACCCGTAGTGAAAACACAGAGAAAATCACAGAAATTATGTAGGATAGAGCAGTATGCGTCGACCCCAAACATGATGTGTCGATACAAGAAGGTTTAGAGACTCAGGATGAGTCGACATGAAGAGGTTTTGCATCGATACATGAGGACTTTTAGACTCAAGATGAGTCGATACGTAGGAGCATGTGTCTATACATACTGTGTGTTAGACTCAATATGAGTCGATCCAAGAAAGGATGCATCGACTCAAGTTGTGAGTTCAGTGCCGTACGCGCCGATACAAGGAGTTATGCATCGACCCATGTTGTCTATTTTTTGGAAGAATCGTTTTGAAAAGGCTGTAACTTGAGTTTTCGGACTCCATTTGAGGTTCCGTTCGAAGCTTTGAATAACTAGAGCGGTGAAATTTATTATTGAGGATTAAAGTGGAGAATAGTAAGGATAATCCTAGTATCCAAGTTAGGAATCGAATTAGTTCCCGCATTGATCTTATGTTGGTTTTTGTGAAGAATGATGAGAATGAGATGTATATAGATTGTTGTTTGATTGTAACAGTAGGATGAATGATGTTAGTGATGTACTATTACAGAATAGTAGTATGTAGAGATTTAGTGATTTAGAAGTAAGCCTTAGTTGGTTAATTAATTATAGGCGATATCTTGTATAGGCCTATGGCCAACATTGTGAAGTTGATGAATGATATTGTATTACTGTACGACTGAGTTGTTGATGAGATGACGTTAATGAGAGTTTGTTTTGATGAATTATGATGTATAAATGATGTTTGATGATTTATGATGAAAAATGATGTGGATGAAGAGATGTTGAGATGCTTTTGAGATGTAGGCCTTTGGCCAATGATGGTGTTGTATTGAGATGTTGTCGATTATGGTGTTGCTATTACATTCATGATTGTGTTGCATACATTGCATTTTAAGATGGAGCTTATGCTCGTTGAGATGGAATGTATTAGCAAATATTGAGATGAAGGCTTATGCCTTGTTGATTCCTTTATTGATTGGCAATTTTTGAGATGGGAGTTCTGCTCCAATGGTACCACATGCATTTGCATATTATTGAGTCGCATTATATGATTTTATAAAGAAGTGTGTATTGATGTTGTGAATGTGTATTGTGGTTATGATTATTGTTGAATTATGAGGTGAGAAATGGTGATGTCATGTGATCTAATTTAATATATTAATTATCATTAGCTTTATTATATTGTTATATATCTCACCCCTTTTGTTTGAATGTTTCCCTTATGTTGGTAACGTGCTGGTAATCGAGAGTGAAGGTTGTATACCTTCAGTAGTTCGAGTAGGTGTCATTGCTCTGATATGTAACACGGGTGGATGAACGCTTGTTGCTTTTTATTGTTGATTATTCAATTGTTGAACTTTAAGTTGATTATTATTAAATTGAGTTATTTTGAAGTCGTTGTATTGATGATAAAGATGTTATTAAGAATTCCGCTGCGTGGATGTTGAATTATTTAATTAAAGATGTTATGATGATGGTTCATCCGATGATTTAAATGTGTTATATATCCATGATGAATGCAATGAGTTTTTAAAGATGAATTTGTGACATCCCGATTCGTTTGTATGAATGATTTTTTTATAACTCTGATTTATTTATATAATTGTCGGGGTAGAATTGGGGTGTTACAGTATTTCTCCATTGAAGTCAGCTCGAAATAATCATTCAATGTTTTGCCGATATGGTTTCTATCTGCCTTGTTTGAAATTAGTATTGCAATCCCCAGTAGTAGTGCGGACCATGAAAGCATTTGTTTTCCCATTGAAGTCTGAGTGCTATTCCCTGGAGAAGGGTGTTATATCCCTGTATCTGTACTATTGTGTCTCTATGATTTTTTTACTTCCGGATTATGTTCCTTCCCAGTGATGTTAAGCCGCAGAATAGGATTTTGTTTCCTCAGTTGGTGCTTATTTTTCTTATGGGATGTTCATCCTAGATGAGATTTAGCCGAGTGTTATTGGTGCTCGAGTTGGTTTTGCTTGTTTATCCCTAGTGTTATATGTCTGTCTTGTCAGTATATACATGATAACACTCATACATTCATACATACATCATGCATAGCTAAAATTAGCAAATCATTGTTCATTCGCATTCATTAATATTTTATTGACATATTACCCTGTTTTGCATAGTTGGGTTGTACTCCCTCCAATATAGTGTCGGCCTTAAGCAGAAAGTGTATACTATTTCAATTTCCCCACTGAGTTATCCCTCATGGAAGATTTTTGCTTTAGCCTTCCTGTACAGCTCTTGGTCTGATTAAATTGGGTTTCCCTCTTTAGTTTATTTCTCAAAGGATGTATTTTGGTTGACTGTTCCATCCCAGTTTATCTCTTGTTTAAATCTTTGATCGTCAGAAATATTATTACTTATGATATCTGGAGGCTTCGAGCCATGGTTTGAGAATGTGCATTTACTTTGCACGAGAAGACTTTATCTCCTCAGTAGAAATATATTGGAATCTCCCCAGGAAGTAATATTTCTTTCCCCAAGATGTAATATTTATTTCCCGAGGAAGCCATATTGTTCTCCTCAGAGAGTCATTTTTACAATCCTCCATGATAGTAAGTAGCAAGTCTCTATATTTGAGCAACTTTTTTGCTATCTTCTCTATGAGTGAATAATTTGCAGTTTGTTGTCAAATTACTCCAGTGGATGACAAGTCTTTTCGATATGACAGGGACTGTTCATTAAGAAATCTTTGTAAATGGTAGTCTCTTTATTTAATACAACTTATATATTACCCTTTCCAGGTGGAATGCCATGGTAAAAGAAGAAGTTGAGACCCGTTCTAGGTGAAACGGCGAAATTTTGGGAAAAGCTTGTTATCTTTTTGCTACCCTCAGTGAACTTTGGTAGTTCATCGTCAGTGAATGGCAAAGTTATGATATATATTTTCTCTCTACCTTCAGTGAAAGTTGGTAGATCACCATCGGTGAAAGTTGGTGATTGTTATATTTTTGCTACCCTCAGTGAACGCTGGTAGTTCATCGTCAGTGAACGGCGATGCTATGATATTTTCTCTTACTACCTTCAATGAAAGTTGGTAGGTCACCATCAGTGAATGTTGGTGATTGTTATCTTTTTGCTACCCTCAGTGAACATTGGTAGTTCATCGTCAGTGAACGGCAGTGTTATGATATATATTTTCTCTCTAGCTTCAGTGAAAGTTGGTAGATCACCATCAGTGAAAGTTGGTGATTGTTATCTTTTTTCTACCATCAGTGAACGTTGGTAGTTCATCGCCAGTGAACAGCGGTGCTATGATATTTTATCTTACAACCTTCAGTGAAAGTTAGTAGGTCACCATCAGTGAAAGTTTGTGACTGTTATATTTTTGCTACCCTCAATGAACATTGGTAGTTCATTGTCAGTGAACAGAGGTGTTATGATATATATTTTCTCTATACCTTCAGTGAAAGTTGGTAGATCACCATCAGTGAAAGTTGGTGATTGTTATCTATTTTCTAGCCCCAGTGAATGTTGGTAGTTTATCGTCAGTGAACGGCAATGCTATGATATTTTCTCTTACAACCTTCAGTGAAAGTTGGTAGGTCACCATCAGTGAAAGTTGGTGATTGTTATCTTTTTGCTACCCTCAGTGAACGTTGGTAGTTCATCATCAGTGAACGGCGGTGTTATGATATATATTTTCTATTTACCTTTAGTGAAAGTTGGTGATTGTTATCTTTTTTCTACCCTCAGTGAATGTTGGTAGTTTATCTTCAGTGAACGGCGATGCTATGATATTTCTTTTTCTCTCTACCTTCAGTGAAAGTGGGTAGTTCATCGCCAGTGAACTTCGATGATTTTTTTCTCTCTACCTTCAATAAATGTTGGTAGCTCACCTTCAGTGAACGTCGGTGTTGTTATTTCTTTTCTCTTTCTACCTTCATTGAATGTTGGGGGTATTTGAATACATTGACCCTTAGTTTTGAAAATATTTGAGATATTTATCAAGTGTTTTTGCCTTTTGATTAAGAAAAATAAGGTTTTGATTTTTAGAATGCAATGCAAAAGAAAAGGAACAAACTCTAAAGGGAAACTTGATCCTAAATGTTATCATGCAAAGATGGATTTAAAGTTGAGATTGAAAAAGAAATCTCTATCCTAAAGTTATCATGCATGAATGGTCCTAATGTAAGGATGATAGGGAAACCCTAATCATGTTGTCATGGTTGAATATAAGCCTAATGTCTATCTTAATTCAATATTAATAAAGGATTAAGTTGGGCTAAGAAGCCCTAAGGGAACATGTGAAGAACAAAGATAGCATACTCCAAACCACAACTCAAGCTTTAAGAAGAGTCTATCACTAGGAAAAGCTCAATAAAAAAACAAAAACTCAAGTACAAGACAAGACTAAAGCAAAGAAAAGACTTAAAGCAGAGGAGTGATCAAACAACAAAGAGAAACTCAAGCCATGTCAAAACTTAACAAGGGAAATAATCAAGATTCAACAGAAGAAGACATTAAGTGACATGGAAAAATACTACTTAAGATAAGAATCTAAACATGAATCAAGTAAGCATATGAACATGTCACCATTAAACATCAAGCCTAAGCATCTTAAACATCAACCAGAACATCCAATGAAGAAATGTATCAAAGGTAAGTTATAAGAAGTTAATCAAAATCGACATCACAAGTCAATGAAGAAAGCACCAAAAGAATGTCAAGATTGAATATGTTAAGTCCCTAAGGTCATATCAAAGAAACATTAAAAGGAAACTCAACAAGTATCAAATAAAAGCATCAAAGATATGGCATTTAGAAATGATACAACAATTACTCATGATTTGAATGTAAGCATTCAAGAAATCTCAAATTGTAAACTTTACTCATGCATCCAAAACAACTCAAAACATCAAGAAGTATCATCTCATGTATCATGGAAACACATCAATATCAAGTTAACCTAAAAAAAAAATTACATAAGAATCACACACAATCATTGCCTAACGTATTAGGGCTTCAGTTCCTCAGATGACTCCAAACACAAACATATCAAAAAACCTTAAAGATGATACTCATAATGCATAATTCAAAGTGAGGAAATGGTTACCTATAAGAGAGAGTCTGATGACCCTTTCAAGCTACCTAGAAGATATATAATGAATGGAAAATCTCCCTTGCACCTTCAGGAGTGAGAATATATGTGTAGCTTCCCTTGAATCATACTAAAAAGCTACACCCCATCCACTTGTGTCTCTTGAAAAATAAGGTCGGTTAGGGTTATTTGATGGGTTCAGAAGGTTAAGATTACATACAGTAGGTTATATTTGGTGTGTGGATGAAAAATATGTGAAAAGAAACAAGAAACTTAGTAGAAAAGAGTGATTCGAAAAACTGAAGTTGAGAGTATGAGAAATGTTGCAGCTCTAAAAAAATGGTTTCTTTGATCTCAACTATGAAATGCTTATATAGCGAGCTTCATTTTAGGTCTAGGAATTGTTTTGTGTCAAAGCTAAGGCTTGGAGCTTGCTCATTGGTTTAGACAGTAGTGGAATTAAAAAATGGTACAAAATGAGGAGGTTTGGCTTTTGGCTTGTAATGCAAAGTTTACACTTGAATTTTTATGGTTGGATTGTGCTATGGTTTGTGTATGGATAAGTTGTAATGATAGTGTTGTACCCCAATTTTCCCCTAATTTCATTTCATCATACCATATTGATTCAATCACAACAAGATCACATTAGGGATTTTGGTTCTCCTCCCTATCTCTAGCTTTTCCCTTTGAGGAATCACCAAGCACCTTGACTTGTTTTTCTTTTGTGACCATGCATGTTTTGTTTTAACTTTCATTTTAATTAATAAAATTCAATGTTGGTTTGTCTTACTTGTTAATAATGTAGGTAAAGGAAATGTGGCTTAGCAAGTTGATCCATGGGTTCATGAGTTTATTTCCATGCCCTATTCAATAAAGTTTGAGAAGTTCAAACCTCACCATTGGAGTTGTTTTGGAATAAATGGCATGGCAAGGTTATTTTGGTCACCACATTTCAAAGTTATCAAGATTGATTCAAAAGTACAAGGGGTTGATTGAAGAAGTTGTCATGGTTTGACAAGGCCTTACTCCCATAGGTCACAAAAGAATATTTCTCTCAATTCTCAAGTTATGGAAGTGGTTTTGGTTGCTATGAGTTTTCATTATCATCCTCAACAACTTATATTTACAAAGCAAAAGTGTTGGTACAAGAAGGTTGTTTAAAATTATCAAAGTTCCTCAAAGCATTTTCTTGATCTAGGAGCTAGGGTTTTGAACTTCAAATAAGTATATCTTGCTCATCTTTTGGTATTTTTGAGTGATTCCAAAAAAAATCCTTCTCTTCACAGGGTTATTAACAAATAACTTCAAAAGTTTCAAGTAGTTTTCATGTGGAAGAAGCTTGATGATGAAGAAAGATTACAAGTCCTCCAGATGAACCCCCAATTTCCCATGTGTGACTTCAAATGATCATGACTTAGTCAATTTTTATCACATTGAGCCCACTCTTTTTCCACAATGATCTTGAGGATGTGAAATTTATTCCTTCTTTTATATGCAAAGTGAGAAAATGTATGGAAGATGCCCTAAGGATACAAAAGATTATAGGTCATTTTATGATTTTTTTGCCAACTTCAACAATTCGTAACTCTCTCAATTTTTGGATATTTTGAATGGTACAAGTCTCAAAATGTAATTCAAGAGGTTTATTTCATGCCATTTTTTTGGTCAAGAGAAAATTCCAAGTGGAAGGCCATGTTTGGATGCAAAACATTATAGGTCACTTTTGAAGAAAAATTCCAACTTTTTTCCCCAACTTTGACTGATTGCAACTTTCAGCTCAAACATCCATTTGATTCCATTCTTTTACCATTGCAAATCTTGTAATCTCATCTTTCTAAAGCATCAAGAATCATGCCCTAAGACCCCTTGAGCTGGGAATTCCATTGAGTTAAACTTGGTAACTTGAAACTGAAGTTTCTTCATAAGTCAGAATTTGAAATTCATATTTTGGATTCTAAACATCAAATTAGCACGTGTTTGTTGTCTAAACATGTTTAACCAACTTGCCAAAGTGGATTAGAGCCTTAAAACACAAGGATTTGATGTGTTTTGATGCAAAATAGATCACACCTTACTCGTGTATCAGGTTTACACGATTTCCCTCCAAACTTCATCATTTCACACGCTTGAACATTCCATTTAATTCACTATAAATAGAGGGTCATCCCTCATTCATTTCCTCAAGCTTGAATATCCAGAATCACCCTGCCAAACTTGCTCCATAACTCAATTTTCCGTAACTTCGAAATCAGTGTTCAAGCCGTTTTCAATCCAATTTTTCTATTAATTCACCTTCCTTGATCTTCCCTGAAGCTAACTATGATACAGTGGGAAAGAACTGACTTTTTTTTGGAATGCTGGTTTGCATTTGTGTTTGCAAAATGTCGCGGTAAGCAAGAGTCGCCACCGTCTTTTATTTTATCCAACAAGGAAAGGAAAAAAGCACAGAAAAATTCCTTTTTCAAGATGTTTCTCGGGTCCGGGGGGTAGATTATATAAAGGGAAGGTGTTAGCACCCTTTCTATTTGTGGTTATCCACGGGCTCTTAGGTACTTGCTCAAAGTGTTTCCAAAATTTTCTTTTCTTTGTGTTTGTGGGTTTGAAAGAAGTTTTTGTTTGAAAGGTGTAAGTGTGAAAAGTTTTTGTTTTTGAAAAGAGCAAGTACTTAAGAACCATCTACCTACTCGAAAAGGGAATCAATCTATGCTAATGTCCTTTAGACAGTGCTATCCTACTATTGATGAGTAGGTAGCATCGTCGTTGGAGTTTAAGGGTCAATTCGATTGAGGGACGTGCGGTCACTAAAGCAATGTTAGGACGCCTTAGCGGTAACCCTAATGTCTTAGATCATTTTTCCGAGGCAACCGTTTCGAGGCAACTATGATCTTTGGACAAGTGGGAGACCTCTAAAACTTCCTATACTCAATGACCACGTTCGGAGGCAACCAAGTGAGGTGTACCCTAAGAGTGCGCATGTGCGAGTGTGTTGTTTTCAGTTTATTTTATCTTTGTAAATGTTAGTGGTTATCTATGTTGATTTTAGGTTTAAACATTTGATCTTGTCATGCATTCCCTATTATCAAACATCTAACATTTTATAAGTTGCGGAAATTAAATTGCGGAAATTAAACTAATTATTACAAGGCGTCGGGTATTTACATCGCCAAAAGCAACCCTTGAAATTAAAATGCGGAAAATAAATAAAACGATAAAAAATAGTAAAGTCCTATTAAACTATTACATTCCGGAAGCAGATACAATATTGAAGAAAATGGATCGCGTGCGAGAAATTAAATCGGGCGAGTTCTAGGGTTTTGACCCTTTAACTAAAGAAAAACATTTTTGGTTTATTTTTGAATTAAAAAGGAATTTAAACTAATTTAAGCATTAAATTAATAAATTAATTAATTAATAAAAATATTTTTGGGCTTTTGGTATTTAACGAAATAAAATAATTTTGGTCAACGTTAATAAAAACCTAATTGTCTAAATTAATTTTAATTATTGCAAAAAAGATATTAAAGTTATTCCTAATTAAAACTAAATTAAATAAATTAATATTTATTAACAAAAATAAAAATGCTGAAATTAATTTTAATAAATAAAATATTTTTTGGTTTTTAATTTTATTAAGAAAAAAGTTTTGATTGGTTAGTTAATATAAAAATAATAACAATAATTAATTAAAAGAAAATAATAAAAATAGAGAGAGTTTAGGGTTTGGGCCTGTTTTTGGGAGGCTTGTTTAGCAATTTGATGGCCCAATTATGCAAGCCTGTGTTGACATTCCTGATTCTCTATGCGTTGGTTGACTCGATCCCACCATAGGCCTTCATCCCTGGACTTCCAGATTTGGCCTTGGGCCATCTGGCGCTTGATATCTGGTGGTGTATGATGTGCTTCAAATGTTGGTTTGTACCTGATTATATGGTAAAATAAAGGAAAAATGCAAAGCGCTGGAGGCAGGGATCGAACCCCTGACCTCCAGCCAATAACGCCTTGAGAGCGCTCCCCTTGACCATTGGACCATTATACTTTAATTGTCAATAGATTAACCAAAAATAATAATATGGGAAAACAAATAAAATGCCAGAAAATGTAAAAAAACACACGCCAAGTTTGAACCAGCTAACCAGGGGGGGACATGTCTTCGTCTTCTTCGTTCAACCCTGGATATTTACCTGCGGATTTACATCCGCAGCTAAATTCGCATGTCCAACCTAAAATCAATTCTAGGCCATGGAAGTTGATTCCAAGACCATGGTCATGCTCGTCTCTCTCCCCTAGTTACATCCATGTCCATCAATGGCTCCAATTTTTCCTGAAAAAAGAAATACCCAAAAAACACAAACCACGAACCCTAGATTCGGCTAGGGGGTTATAGGCCAGATAAATGCAATTGGCTAATGCAGAATGCTTGTAAATTAAACGATAATCATGAATATGCAAAGATTTTGTAAGAAAATTACAAGAATAATGATCTACGAATTCAACTGAAAAGCATATTTCTGAGACACTTACAGAGCTTTAGGGCGCGTATGAGAGCTTGTTAGGGTTTGGTTTCGCTTCAATGATTTCCCAGCAATTGATTAGCATTGAGATTTGCTTCTGAATTGGCCTCCAAGGACGATTTCAGTTTCACACTTTTTGGCAATTTTTCAAGTTTGGTTCTTGATGATTCTGCAGCCTCTAGGTCTTGAATTCGTGTCCTTTGCCTTGTATATGTATAATGCAATGTATTAGGTCAACTTTTGTGGACTGAATCCTTGTACATTAATGCTTGGAGATTTGATTTGATTCACCATTGATAACCTTCCAATTTTTTCCAAAATCCAATCTTTTTGCACATGGAATGTATGATACGAATTTGATACACTTGATGATGATGATTCAATCCGGAAATAGCCAAAAAGAGATCAAATAATCAATGTTTGGATTTTATTTGATTTAAATTGATTTAAAATGAAATAATTCATTAAAAAATCAAATTAAATAATAAAATTGATAAATGGTCACAAGGCTGAAGCTAGGACACGTGTGTAGTATGTCAAGATCAAATCAAGTGGAAAAGAATGGGCCCATTTGACAAAATTTGAAGTTTTTGGGATAGTTGACTTTTGGCAATTTTGCAAAAATGCCCAACTTCAACAATTCATAACTTCAATTTTGAACTTTTGGAGGTGTTCTTTGACTTTTTAGAAAGCTTGAGAAGTCCTATAATCAACCCTTTTGGTATCATCTCATTTTGATTTTCCATGCTCAAGTTATAAGCTTTGGCAAAAAAGGTGTTTTTGTTGACTTTCAAAAATGACCTATAATGTCCAAATTTGTAACTTCTTGTGAGTGAATTTAATGATTTTTGGGTATGAAGATGGATTTTAGGAAATTGAATCCTCTTCAAAGTGATCTTTGGATGGGTCATTTCTAATAAAGTATGAGAAAGTTATGCTTGGTCAAAGTTGAGTTGACTTTTCCTACAAAACCCTAATTTAACAACTTTTGAGTCTTGATGAATTTTGAGCAATCCTTGATGAATCATGATGAACCCTTTATCAAATGATTAAATATCCTTCTAAATTAGAATGTTGACAAAAAATCTTGAAGTTTGACTGTATTTGGGTAACAATTGACTTTTGCCCTAGCACAGTCGATTTTTGGACCCTTTGAGCAATTGACTGAGCAAACTTCCTCTGTAAGGCTTGAAATTTGACATGGATGAACTTGAGAACATATTAGGACATCGGGAAGCACTTGAGGTCATTTGTGTGCAAGGAACTTGATGCAACACAAAACCCTAATTTGAGGTTGACTGCCTTAGGAGATAGCTTGACTGTCCAACTCTTGAGCAATCATGAGCCACTTGGAGATTTTTATTGCAATGCTTAGAGAAATATGAGGGGGGAAATTTTGGGGTACAACAACTTCCCCTGTTCAATCTTCTTAAACTTGAGGATATAGATTGGCTTTCGGGCCTTTCGTGATCCGAAGGTGGAAGATGATTGAACACTAGAGTGCCCAGAAATTTGCACTCGCATGAAGTGGTATCAGCCTGGTGATGTCGGGAATGGGCTTATAGATGCCATTTGGAGCCTATTGATAGGTGGTTTGAACTTCGGCTGGAATAGGAATCAGGGAGATCTTAGGGTCGATCTGACTGAACCAGAGAAGGTCTTGGATTCACTTTGACTGGATCGACATCAGAAAAATCTTAGGATCGATTTAACGGGATCAGACAAAAGTCTTGGGATATCTTAAACTGGAATAAGAATCAGGGAGATCTTAGGGTCGATCTGACTGAACCAGAGAATGTCTTGGATTAACTTTGGCTGGATCGGCATCAGAAAAATCTTAGGATCGATTTAACTGGACCATACAAAAGTCTTGGGATATCTTCAACTGGAATACGAATCAGGGAGATCTTAGGGTCGATCTGACTGAACCAGAGAAGGTCTTGGATTAACTTTGGCTGGATCGACATCATAAAAATCTTAGGATCGATTTAACTGGACCAAACAAAAGTCTTGGGATATCTTCAACTGGAATACGAATCAGGGAGATCTTGGGGTCGATCTGACTGAACCAGAGAAGGTCTTGGATTCACTTTGACTAGATCGGCATCAGAAAATTCTTAGGATCGATTTAACTGGACCTGACAAAAGTTTTGGGATATCTTCAACTGAAATACGAATCAGGGAGATCTTGGGGTCGATCTGACTGAACCAGAGAAGGTATTGGATTCACTTTGATTGGATCGGCATCAGAAAAATCTTAGGATCGATTTAACTGGACCAGACAAAAGTCTTGGGATATCTTCAACTAGAATACGAATCAGGGAGATCTTAGGGTCGATCTGACTGAACCAGAGAAGGTCTTGGATTAACTTTGGCTGGATCGGCATCAGAAAAATATTAGGATCGATATAATTGGACCAGACAAAAGTCTTGGGATATCTTCAACTGGAATAAGAATCAGGGAGATCTTAGGGTCGATCTGACTGAACCAGAGAAGGTCTTAGATTAACTTTGACTGGATCAGCATCAGAAAAGTCTTAGAATCGATTTAACTGGACCAGACAAGAGTCTTGGGATATCTTCAACTGGAATATGAATCAGGGAGATCTTAGGGTCGATCTGACTGAACCAGAGAAGGTATTGGATTAACTTTGACTGGATCGGCATCAGAAAAATCTTAGGATCGATATAACTGGACCAGACAAAAGTCTTGGATTAACTTTGACTGGATCGGTATCAGAAAAATCATAGGATCGATTTAACTGGACCAAACAAGGTCTTGGGATATCTTCAACTGGAATACGAATCAGGGAGATCTTATCGTCGATCTGACTGAACCAGAGAAGGTCTTGGATTAACTTTGACTAGATCGGCATCAGAAAAATCTTAGGATCGATTTAACGGGACCAGACAAAAGTCTTGGGATATCTTCAACTGGAATACTAATCAGGGAGATCTTAGGGTCGATCTGACTGAACCTGAGAAGGTCTTGGATTAACTTTGACTGGATCGGCATCAGAAAAATCTTAGGATCGATTTAACTGGACCAGACAAAAGTCTTGGAATATCTTCAACTAGAATACGAATCAGGGAGATCTTAGGGTCGATCTGACTGAACCAGAGAAGGTCTTGAATTAACTTTGACTGGATCGGCATCAGAAAAATCTTAGGATCGATTTAACTGGACCAGACAAAAGTCTTGGAATATCTTCAACTGGAATATGAATCAGGGAGATATTAGGGTCGATCTAACTGAACCAGAGAAGATCTTGGATTCACTTTGACTGGATCGGCATCAGAAAAATCTTAGGGTCGATTTAACTGGACCATACAAAAGTCATGGGATATCTTCAACTGGAATACGAATCAGGGAGATCTTAGGGTCGATCTGACTGAACCAGAGAAGGTCTTGGATTAACTTTGGCTGGATCGACATCATAAAAATCTTAGGATGAATTTAACTGGACCAAACAATAGTCTTGGGATATCTTCAACTAGAATACGAATCAGGGAGATCTTGGGGTCGATCTGACTGAACCAGAGAAGGTCTTGGATTCACTTTGACTAGATCGGAATCAGAAAATTCTTGGGATCGATTTAACTGGACCTGACAAAAGTTTTGGGATATCTTCAACTGAAATACGAATCAGGGAGATCTTGGGGTCGATCTGACTGAACTAGAGAAGGTCTTGGATTCACTTTGATTGGATCGGCATCAGAAAAATCTTAGGATCGATTTAACTGGACCAGACAAAAGTCTTTGAATATCTTCAACTAGAATACGAATCAGGGAGATCTTAGGGTCGATCTGACTGAACCGGAGAAGGTCTTGGATTAACTTTGGCTGGATCGGCATCAGAAAAATATTAGGATCGATATAATTGGACCAGACAAAAGTCTTGGGATATCTTCAACTGGAATAAGAATCAGGGAGATCTTAGGGTCGATCTGACTGAACCAGAGAAGGTCTTAGATTAACTTTGACTGGATCAGCATCAGAAAAGTCTTAGAATCGATTTAACTGGACCATACAAGAGTCTTGGGATATCTTCAACTGGAATATGAATCAGGGAGATCTTAGGTTCGATATGACTGAACCAGAGAAGGTATTGGATTAACTTTGACTGGATCGACATCAGAAAAATCTTAGGATCGATATAACTGGACCAGACAAAAGTCTTGGATTAACTTTGACTGGATCGGTATCAGAAAAATCATAGGATCGATTTAACTGGACCAAACAAGGTCTTGGGATATCTTCAACTGGAATACGAATCAGGGAGATCTTATCGTCGATCTGACTGAACCAGAGATGGTCTTGGATTAACTTTGACTGGATCGGCATCAGAAAAATCTTAGGATCGATTTAACTGGACCAGACAAAAGTCTTGGGATATCTTCAACTGGAATACTAATCAGGGAGATCTTAGGGTCGATCTGACTGAACCTGAGAAGGTCTTGGATTAACTTTGACTGGATCGGCATCAGAAAAATCTTAGGATCGATTTAACTGGACCAGACAAAATTCTTGGAATATCTTCAACTGGAATACGAATCAGGGAGATCTTAGGGTCGATCTGACTGAACAAGAGAAGGTCTTGAATTAACTTTGACTGGACCGGCATCAGAAAAATCTTAGGATCGCTTTAACTGGACCAAACAAAAGTCTTGGAATATCTTCAACTAGAATATGAATCAGGGAGATCTTAGGGTCGATCTAAGTGAACCAGAGAAGGTCTTGGATTCACTTTGTCTGGATCGGCATCAGAAAAATCTTAGGGTCGATTTAACTGGACCATACAAAAGTCTTGGGATATCTTCAACTGGAATACGAATCAGGGAGATCTTAGGGTCGATCTGACTGAACCAGAGAAGGTCTTGGATTAACTTTGGCTTGATCGACATCATAAAAATCTTAGGATCGATTTAACCGGACCAAACAAAAGTCTTGGGATATCTTCAACTGGAATACGAATCAGGGAGATCTTGGGGTCGATCTGACTGAACCAAAGAAGGTCTTGGATTCACTTTGACTAGATCGGCATCAGAAAATTCTTAGGATCGATTTAACTGGACCTGACAAAAGTTTTGGGATATCTTCAACTGAAATACGAATCAGGGAGATCTTGGGGTCAATCTGACTGAACCAGAAAAGGTCTTGGATTCACTTTGATTGGATCGGCATCAGAAAAATCTTAGGATCGATTTAACTGGACCAGACAAAAGTCTTGGGATATCTTCAACTAGAATACGAATCAGGGAGATCTTAGGGTCGATCTGACTGAACCGGAGAAGGTCTTGGATTAACTTTGGCTGGATCGGCATCAGAAAAATATTAGGATCGATATAATTAGACCAGACAAAAGTCTTGGGATATCTTCAACTGGAATAAGAATCAGGGAGATCTTAGGGTCGATCTGACTGAACCAGAGAAGGTCTTAGATTAACTTTGACTGGATCAGCATCAGAAAAGTCTTAGAATCGATTTAACTGGACTAGACAAGAGTGTTGGGATATCTTCAACTAGAATATGAATCAGGGAGATCTTAGGGTCGATCTGACTGAACCAGAGAAGGTATTGGATTAACTTTGACTGGATCGGCATCAGAAAAATCTTAGGATCGATATAACTGGACCAGACAAAAGTCTTGGATTAACTTTGACTGGATCGGTATCAGAAAAATCATAGGATCGATTTAACTGGACCAAACAAGGTCTTGGGATATCTTCAACTGGAATACGATTCAGGGAGATCTTATCGTCGATCTGACTGAACCAGAGAAGGTCTTGGATTAACTTTGACTGGATCGGCATCAGAAAAATCTTAGGATCGATTTAACTGGACC
Source organism: Vicia faba (assembly GCA_948472305.1). Classification (NCBI taxonomy): domain Eukaryota; kingdom Viridiplantae; phylum Streptophyta; class Magnoliopsida; order Fabales; family Fabaceae; genus Vicia; species Vicia faba. Next base: position 1,154,000,147 of record OX451735.1, on the reverse strand, counting down.
AGACAAAAGTCTTGGGATATCTTCAACTGGAATACTAATCAGGGAGATCTTAGGGTCGATCTGACTGAACCTGAGAAGGTCTTGGATTAACTTTGACTGGATCGACATCAGAAAAATCTTAGGATCGATTTAACTGGACCAGACAAAAGTCTTGGAATATCTTCAACTTGAATACGAATCAGGGAGATCTTAGGGTCGATCTGACTGAACCAGAGAAGGTCTTGAATTAACTTTGACTGGATCGACATCATAAAAATGTTAGGATCGATTTAACTGGACCAGACAAAAGTCTTGGAATATCTTCAACTGGAATATGAATCAGGGAGATCTTAGGGTCGATCTAACTGAACCAGAGAAGGTCTTGGATTCACTTTGACTGGATCGGCATCAGAAAAATCTTAGGGTCGATTTAACTGGACCATACAAAAGTCTTGGAATATCTTCAACTGGAATACGAATCAGGGAGATCTTAGGGTCGATCTGACTGAACCAGAGAAGGTCTTGGATTAGCTTTGACTGGATCGACATCAGAAAAATCTTAGGAGCGATTTAACTAGACAAGACAAGATCTTCCATAGTTGTAATTTCTTTTTGAGGGGACTACCAGGTCATATGAGTAGTCAACGGTGTTTACTGATTCGTCTTTCCCTGAAACGGCAAAGAGTTAGTCATATGCAATGTCATGATGCATGATATATATCAAGCAATGATGCTCTCAAAATAAATGAGATTGTGTGGTATGATGCGCATATGCCTGTATCATGATGTAAGGAAATATAATGTTTTAGCTGGGGAAGATAAATCCCGGATAGCTGCTGGAGAATAGAGTTGGATTCTTCGCTTCCGCAGGGGATAGTGAATGAAGGTCCTTGCAAGAATAGACCTGCAGGAGAAGATAACTTCGTTGGGGAATAAACTGATGAGGAGATTACTCTGTGGGGAAGAGACGCTCTGCTGAGGATTCCACTGATAAATTCCGTCGGGATGAATTATTGTTGCTGGTGATATTGAATCCTGTTGGGGACTGGATTCCTGTTTGTGAAAGGAAAGGACTTCGCTGGGGATGATCTTTCAGTTGTGACTTGCTAGGGATAACCCTTTAGACTCTTATGGGGATAATCCTTTGAGTCCTGTTGGGAATGATCCTTTGAACCCGGCTGGGGAGATTTATCGTTGTACTCCGCTGGGGATAAACTTCCAGAGTCTACTGGGTATGACGCTTCAACTCTGTTGGGGAAGCTTTTTCAGACTGCACTGGGAAAATTTTAACTCCACTGGGGGTATCTTGTATTCTGCCAGGGAACATTCTTATACTTTGCTGGGGAATTTTCTTATATTTTGCTGGGGAATATTCTTATACTTCACTGGGGAATATTAAGACTGCCGGGGATATCAAGTCTCTTTAGTGCTCATGGTAGATAAACTCTGCTTGGGGAGAGCATTGTTGATTTATTCATAGTTGTAAGTCCCAGCTGGGGGAGAGCTACCATTACTGTCTTACTTTGCGGGGAGTGAAAGTATCTTAGCCATATTCTCCGGCTGAATCTACCTTTGTCCTGGTGGAAAGAGCAACTTTACAATTCAGACATATCTTATTGCCCCTGTTTCTTCTATTACCAGTAATCACACTTGTTTCGCATGTAAATATCTATGAGCAGCAATTAATGTCAAATGCATATATCAAAAATGGACATTGGACGTTCTTTGCAAATCAAAACAGATAAAGGAAAAACAGTTTGAAATTTCTTTGAAAATGAATTTGTATTGATTTGAAGTTTGGCCTGTGAATAGGCGTTTTGTACAGGAGGTTGACGTCCTAGTAAGAGAATGCCGCCGAACAAGAGAGTTTATACATTTTGTAAAAAATAAACAAAACAGTTATGTGAATAATCCCACTGGGTTCCAACTCTACTATTGCCTTTATATCCTCGAGCATCTCATCACTTTGCTACTTAGTTTAAGGTGAATCAGATTGATTAATGCCGTCTGAGCTTGATAGTCGATACTGAAGTCTGGATGCAAGGTGATCCAATGAGACATAGTGTTACGCTTTGATCCCTAATTTTTTCCTGGATTGCCCTTTTGGGTTTTCAGTCCACCGGGATACCCTTTTTTTCCCAGGTCGCCTTTTCAGGTTTTCGACTTGTCGGGTGTACAAAATTTTTCATTTTCATCCCTTATTTTTGCCCGAACCCTTTTGGTTCGCCGGGAAGCCCTTATTTTTGCCTAGGCCAGTCAACCTAGCGGGTCTTTGATCATGCGTAGTATCTTTTCACTATGTCTGCATTGACGGGGTGAGGAAGGTCGTCACCATCCATGGTGGTTAGAATCATAGCTCCTCCTGAGAAAATGTTCTTAACCACAAATGGCCCTTCGTAAGTAGGGGTCCATTTACCCTTGGGATAATCTTGAGGTAGAATAATGCGCTTGATTACCAGATCCCCAACTTGATACTCTTGTCATCTAACTTTCTTGTTAAAAGCCTTGATCATTCGTTTTTGATACGTCTAACCATGACAAATAGCAGTAAGTCTCTTTTCGTCAATTAAGTTCAGCTGATCAAGCCGGGTCTGAATCCAGTCGTCTTCGCTTAAACCTGCATCCTTCATAATCCGAAGATAGGGTATCTGAACCTCAATGGGTAAGACTGCCTCCATACCATATACCAAGGAATAGGGTGTTGCCCCTGTTAACGTCCGCGCTGAGGTACGGTACCCATGAAGAGCAAATGGTAACATCTCGTGCCAGTCTTTGTATGTCACCGTCATCTTCTGCACAATCTTCTTAATGTTATTTTTAGCCGCTTCTACAGCCCCATTCATCTTCGGCCAGTAGGGAGAAGAGTTGTGATGCTGTATCTTGAATTACTTGCAGAGCTCGGTGATCATCTTATTGTTAAGATTGATACCATTGTCCGTAGTGATCCTCTCTGGTACACCGTATCGGCAGATCATATTGTCCCGAATGAACCGTGCCACGACGTTCTTGGTTACAGTAGCAAAGGAAGCTGCTTAAACCCACTTCGTAAAGTAATCAATTGCTACCAAGATGAAACGATGCCTGTTGGATGCCGTAGGTCTGATCTCGCCGATCATATCAATGCCCCACATTGCAAAAGGCCAAGGAGCTATCAAGACGTTCAGAGGAACTGGAGGTATGTGCACCTTATCAGCATAGACTTGGCACTTGTGACACGTCCGAGAATGTTGATAACAGTCGGCTTCTATTGTGGACCAATAGTATCCTGCCCGTAGGATTTTCTTCGCCATGGTGTGTCCACTAGAATGAGTCCCGAAAGTACCTTCATGTAATTCTGCCATGATCCTTTCTGCTTCATTCTTATCCACACAACGCAGCAAGTTTGAATCATGGTTGCACTTGTAAAGAATGCCATTGCTGATGAAGAACTTCGACGCGAACCTCCTCAGAAACTTCTTGTCATTAACAGATGCACCCTTAGGGTATTCCCGAGCTTCAAGATACCTCATCACCTCATGAAACCAGGTTTTTTCTGTTACCTCTTCAGTCTCAATATCACAGTAATGTGCAGGTTCGTCCAATCTTTCCATGATAATCCGGGGAGCCTCGTTGTCCCAATTGACTTTGAACATAGAAGACATCGTAGCTAGCGCGTCCGCCAACTAATTCTCCTCTCTAGGGAAGTGTTCAAAGGTTATCCCTCAAAATGGGGAAGCAACGTCAATACATAATCCTTGTAAGGAATACGATTTGGGTGTTTCGTATCCCACTCTCTTTTGATCTGACTGATCATGAGAGTGGAATCTCCAAAGACACTCAGAAACTTAATCCTTAGGTCAATTGCTGCTTGAAGACCCATGATGCACGCTTCATACTCCGCCATATTATTGGTGCAGTTGAAACATAGTCGGGCGGTGAACGGAGTATGAGATCCTTTAGGAGATTTGATCACGGCGCCAATGCCATTACCTAAAGCGTTCGAAGCTCCATCAAAGTACATATACCATCGGGATCCTTCCTCAGGTCCTTCATCCGTTCCAGGTGACTCACAGTCAGTCACTATCATGATATTCTCGTCCATAAATTCAAAGTTCATAGACTGGTAATCATCCATTGCCTGATGTGCCAAATGGTCTGCCAACACACTTCCCTTGATTGCCTTTTAGGTTGTGTACTGGATGTCATACTCAGTCAAGATCATCTGCCATCTTGTTATTCTTCCGGACAAGGCAGGCTTTTCGAAGATATACTTGATTGGATCCATCTTTGATATCAACAGAGTAGTGTGAGTCAGCATATATTGTCTCAGCCGGCGAGCAGCCCATGCCAAAGCGCAGCAAGTTTTCTCGAGCAGTGAGTATCGAGTCTCACAGTCGGTAAACTTTTTGCTAAGGTAATAAATAGCATGCTCTTTTCGTCCAGACTCGTCATGTTGCCCCAGCACACACCCCATTGAGTTGTCGAGTACTGTCAAGTATAAGATCAAAGGTCTCCCTTCAACTGGAGGCATCAGAATAGGTGGCTCTTGGAGATACTCTTTGATCCTTTCGAAAGCGGCCTGGCATTCATCGTTCCAACATACTACTTAATCTTTCTTCAGCAGCTTGAAGATTGGCTCACAAGTAGCAGTCAGGTGCGAGATGAATCGGGCAATGTAGTTCAGACGTCCCAGAAAGCCTCTGACTTCTTTCTCTGTTATGGGAGATGGCATTTCTTGTATGGCCTTCACCTTTACCGGATCCACTTGAATACATTTATCGCTCACGATGAAACCCATCAGTTTACTAGATCTCACCCCGAAGGTGCACTTATTCGGGTTTAACCTCAGCTTGTACAACTTCAACCTGTCAAATAGCTTCTGAAGGTGGTCAAGATGTTCTTCCTCTATTTGGGATCTCGCAATCATGTCGTTGACGTATACTTCAATCTCATGATGGATCATTGCATGAAACAAAGCAAGCATGGCACGCTGATACGATGCCCCAGCATTCTTCAACCCAAAGGGCATGACCTTGTAGCAAAAAGTACCCCACTGAGTAACAAAAGTTGTCTTCTCCATGTCTTAGGGAGCCACCTTAATCTGATTATAACCGGAGAAACCATCCATGAAGGAAAAGACCTTATGATGTACGGTGTTGTCAACCAGAACGTCGATATGTGGCAGAGGGAAATCATCCTTGGGGCTTGCCCTGTTCAAATCCCTATAGTCAACACACATTCGAACCTTACCGTCCTTTTTCGGCACAGGAACCACATTAGCCACCCACTGAGGGTAAGAAGTAACTGCTAGAAAACCGGCGTCAAACTGTTTCATAACTTCAGCTTTGATTTTCTCGGATATCTATGGACGCATTCGGTGGACCTTCTGTTTCACTGGAGGACAATCTTCCTTAGTAGGCAGGCGATGAACCACAATATCAGTATCCAAACCAGGAATATCTTCGTAAGACCAGGAAAAGATCTCAACGTAGTCACGCAACATCTGAATCAACCATTGCTTCACACTAAGCTCCAGATTGGCACCGATCTTGACCTCTCTTTTGTCCATCTCTGTACCCAAATTCACTGTTTCCACTGGCTCTTCATGTGGCTGAATAGCCCTCTCTTCTTGGAGTAGCAGTCTTGCAATTTCACCAGGCACTTCGCAATCATATTCACCTTCGTCTTCGGCTAAGTTGATCGGATTTTCAAAGTCATAACTGGCAGTAGCAGAGTCGTTACCAGTGAGATCCAGAGTGGATGTAGACCTGTATATGTGAGTGTGTGTAAAATAGCTGTTTCGCAATATATAAAAAGAAAAACAAGGAGCGCAAAATTTGAAATGCAAGAAATGTCCAATGCTTTTATTAATGATATATGAAGATGACACACAAAAAGCTCTCAGAAATGAAACCACGGTGCCCTGAGTAAGACACCGGGCCGTAAAGTTTAAAACATTATCTGTTACAAATTTAAAACAAAAAGTTTCATTACTGGGTGATAACAGAAACGGGCATCGAATCCTTCGTTGTCCAGTTGCTTAATCCACCATCGGCAGTTGGGTAGATCCAACTGTCAATATCAAACTCTTCATCATCGTCATCCCCGATAGCATTCACCCCTGCATCTTGTTTAGGCTTTTCTGGTGCCCCGAACTCGATCTCCTTGGCATCAATCAGGTCCTGTACCTTGTTCTTCAAGACCCAACAATCATCTGTATCATGCCCCGGGCTATCAGAGTGAAAAGCACAGCGGGCATTAGGGTTGTACTTTGGTGATGTTGTATTTGGATTCTTTGGTGCCTCCCTTGGCAACACTAGATTAGTTTTCAATAGCTGCGGCAGAATCTGAGACAAAGTCATGCTGAGACGGGTGAATTGCATTCGAGGTCTCTCGTCCTTTTGTTGATTATTGTGCTGAGGAGCACCAGCAAGTCTTGAAATAACAACCGCATTAACAGCTTGGCGGCGTTCGGATCTATTCTGGCTTTTCGAACTGTAGACAACACTGGACTCTTTTTTAAAAGGCTTTTTCTCGGTGCTCGATGAAACACCCTTATGTATCTTACCAGCCTTAATACCAGCCTCAATCCTTTCACCGGTTATAATCAGCTCTGTGAACCCAAACGAAGAGCTTCCAATCAGATGGTTGAAAAATGGACCAGACAAGGTCCCCAGAAACATATCCATAAGCTCCCGATCAGCCAAGGGTGGTTGCACTCTTCCGGCGAGGTCCCTCCACTTCTGAGCATAATCTTTGAAACCTTCGCTCGTTCCCATAGACATACCCTGGAGTTGGGTACGCATGAGAGCAAGGTCAGAATTGTATTGGTACTGCCTGTAGAAAGCACTAGTCAAATCCTCCCAACTGCGGATACTGGATCCGTCCAACTGGTAAAACCACTCAAGCTGAGTCCCTGAGAGACTGTCTTGAAAGAAGTGGATCCATAGGTTCTTATCAGCGGTGTATGGCTGAATCTTCCTGACATATGACCGGAGGTGCAGCTTCGGACAAGAAACTCCGTCATACTTGGCAGAGGCTGGTGCTTTGAATTTGTGGGGAATCACCACCCTAGATGATAGACCCAGATCACCAAAGTCCAGACCAGGCACTTTCTGAACTTCCATCGCACTCAACCGGTCTTCCAGCTGTTTGTATCTATCCTCGGCCGGAGGATACTGGTCTTCGTCGAAGTCCATGTCATTGTCTGAGACCACAGGGATAGGAGCCTTCCTTTCTTCCTGACTATCTTTCCCTCCAGATGAGGTGGTCAAATCAACTTCATCCTGTATCCTGTTTCCAACCCTGTGACCTGTGTTAAACAGGATTGTCCTCTTCTTCTTCTTCTTCTCTTTCAGAATCAGGGTCTTCAGATCTTGCTGACCCTTAGCTAGATCCATGAACGACTCTTGGAATTGGGCATTCTGGGCCTGTAGGGCCTTGATTGCTTGCTCAGTTGAAGGTTCAGCAGACATGATGAGTGCTGAAATAAACAGCGAAGAAGATAAGAGACCTGTAATGGGTACCTGTTATGAAGTGCATGGGATGGAATGCGTATGATATGATTTCAAAGACAATTGAGATATTCAAATTCGTAAACCAGAAAGGAAACACACTTTTATTATATAAACTTTGAAATTCAAATTGTTCAACGGATGCCCTTAAGGCGTTACAAGAAAGGAAATACTGAAAAGTAAATAAAAACTGGAAAGGAATAAATCAAAGGACAATCAGTGCTCCCATGGTCGCTTCTTATCGGTGCGGACATAGTCATTGAGAATCCGCTCGTTCTCCAGCTGCCTCGTCAACTTCTAGATCTTCTGCTCTTGCTCGTTGAACTTTTCTCGGTAAGAATCCCGCTCCTCTCTCAGCTGCATCAAGGACCTTTTCAGTTCCCCAATGTCAGTGGGCATATGAGGATGAAGGATGGTCGGAAGAACCCCTTCTTCATTAGCAACTTCGACAATGATAGGCAAGACGGCTTCATACGGCATACCTAGCTTTTGGGCACGGATACAAACCCATATGAGATATGGCTCCATCGGAAGTGAAGTCTTTGGACCTAGCTCATGTGGATCAGATCTGTGAACTCTATCCCAAGCCCTTATAAACCTGCAGTGTTGCTCATCTCTATCCCCTTGAAAATCAAAGATGATACTAGGCATTAACAGCTCATGAGGTCCTTCTCTTCTGGCTCGCCCAAACTGATGTAAGGCCAAGCATGGGTTGTAAGAAATCCCTCCATTGGTTCCTATCATGGGAACATTGGGGTACTCCCCACATCGATCAATAATAGCCACCTCGTCCATACCCTTGATAGTCCAGACGATGTCATTATGAGAGAGAGACATAACCCTGTAGGCCCAACCCATGCCTTCTTTGTTCTTCAACACTGATTTGGGGAGGTGTGAAATAAACCACCTCGCCAATAATGGAGCACATCACATCAAGGTTCCCCACTTTCGAGCAGTACAGGCATAAAGCTGATGAAGAATGTTACCCAAGAGAGTGGGTACAGGATTACGAGAGATGAAGATTTTCACCGCATTCACATCAATAAAGGAGTCAGGGTTCGGAAACAACACCAAGCCATATATCAGAAGAGCCAGAATATCTTCGAATGCCTTGAAGTCTAGACTATCCCAGAAATAATTAGCCTTACCAACCAAGAACTTAGTCAGAAAGCCCTTTGCTCCACTTCTAGTCTCCCAATTAGCCATTACCTCATCCTTTATCATATGAAGGGCTGAAGCAATCTCTTCCGGCCTAAGGATCTTCTCCCAACCAGTAAACGGGGTCTGCTCCAGAATAGAGATACCGAGCAGATCAGAGAAGTCTTCTAAGGTGGGAACCAACTGGTAGTCCTGGAAAGTAAAGAAATGGTACTGTGGATCATAGAACTGGACTAGGACACTCATCATTTGCTCGTCCAATTTGGATGTGACCAAACTGAGAAGATACCCATGTCTTCTGATGAAGGAGGTAGTATCAGGCATCTTTGCAACCAATTCTTTAAGCATGGCCGGAACCTGGACAAAGTTGATCCGGATGGTATTCCTACGCATGGGTATCATAACCTACAAAACAGAACAAAGATGAATCCCTCCTGTCTTTGAAATAGGTTAGTCCAATGCAAGATGTATGCAATGTTATGATGTCATGATAGAAAGCACATCACAAGTATCCACAAATAGCAAACATGGTAAAGGCACAGAAGTCACACAGAGAGCCCTTAGATTTCAGGCTGGCAAGGAGCTTAGGTACTACCCTCTTTCAGTTCAGTTGGTTTAAACCTGTCCTAAAAATAGTAACCGGGTTCTAGAGGATCTCAATATCACTGACTACCCTCAATCGGTCATAATTCCAGTTTAGCAACCTTTTCTTGCGGCCGGAATCATCGCGAGAGTTTAGTCTCAATGAGTGTAGCATACTGCTACTGTTCTATGGCCAAGTTGGTCAATTTAAAGGTTCTAAGGTCGGTTGGTGCTTAATGACCCCTTAGAAGACCCATATTCTCCTTGTTCCAACACAAGGGATATCGGTACAGACTAAAGTGCCAAACCAATGTAGCTACTGCCTCAACTGTATCGGTCTACGCCGTACAGTTCCCTCACAGTTTATTGCTACTTACCTAAAGGGTATCCCTAGATCCGGGTTAGGATCTATAGTAACTCTGATTCAAGCCCACAAGTATAAAGCATACAAAGCAAACAATTGAAAACACAATGATCTAATCCTAAGGTACACCCCACTTATTAATATCCCCAGCAGAGTTGCCAGTTCTGTGATACGGTGGGAAAGAATTGACTGTTTTTTGGAATGCTGGTTTGCGTTTTGCGTTTGTGTTTGCAAAATGTCGCGGTAAGCAAGAGTCGCCACCGTATTTTATTTTATCCAACAAGGAAAAGGAAAAAGCACAGAAAAATTCCTTTTTCGAGATGTTTCTCGGGTCCGGGGGGTAGATTGTAGAAAGGGAAGGTGTTAGCACCCTTTCTATCCGTGGTTATCCACGGGCTCTTAGGTACTTGCTCAAAGTGTTTTCAAAATTTTCTTTTCTTTGTGTTTGTGGGTTTGGAATAATTTTTTGTTTGAAAGGTGTAAGTGTGAAAAGTTTTTGTTTTTGAAAAGAGCAAGTACTTAAGAACCATCTACCTACTCGAAAAGGGAATCAATCTGTGCTAATGTCCTTTAGACAGTTATATCCTACTATTGATGAGTAGGTAGCATCGTCGTTGGAGTTTAAGGGTCAATTCGATTGAGGGACGTGCGGTCACTAAAGCAATGTTAGGACGCCTTTGCGGAAACCCTAATGTCTTAGATCATTTTTCCGAGGCAACCGTTTCGAGGCAACTATGATCTTTGGAAAAGAGGGCGACCTCTAAAACTTCCTATACTCAATGACCACGTTCGGAAGCAACCAAGTGAGGTGTACCCTAAGAGTGCGCATGTGCGAGTGTGTTGTTTTCAGTTTATTTTATCTTTGTACATGTTAGTGGTTATCTATGTTGATTTTAGGTTTAAACATTTGATCTTGTCATGCATTCCCTATTATCAAACATCTAACAGTTTATAAGTTGCGGAAATTAAATTGCGGAAATTAAACTAATTATTACAAGGCGTCTGGTATTTACATCGTCAAAAGTAACCCTTGAAATTAAAATGCGGAAAATAAATAAAGCGATAAAAAATAGTAAAGTCCTATTAAACTATTACATTCCGGAAGCAGATACAATATTGAAGAAAATGGATCGCGTGCGAGAAATTAAATCGGGCGAGTTTTAGGGTTTTGACCCTTTAACTAAAGAAAAGATTTTTGGTTTATTTTTGAATTTAAAAGGAATTTAAACTAATTTAAGCATTAAATTAATAAATAAATTAATTAATAAAAATATTTTTGGGTTTTTGGTATTTAACGAAATAAAATAATTTTGGTCAATGTTAATAAAAACCTAATTGTCTAAATTAATTTTAATTATTTCAAAAAAGATATTAAAGTTATTCCTAATTAAAACTAAATTAATTAAATTAATATTTATTAACAAAAATAAAAATGCTGAAATTAATTTTAATAATAAAATATTTTTTGGTTTTTAATTTTATTAAGAAAACAAAGTTTTGATTGGTTAGTTAATATAAAAATAATAACAATAATTAATTAAAAGAAAATAACAAAAATAGAGAGAGTTTAGGGTTTGGGCCTGTTTTTGGGAGGCTTGTTTAGCAATTTGATGGCCCAATTATGCAAGCCTGTGTTAACTTTCCTGATTCTCTATGCGTTGGTTGACTCGATCCCACCATAGGCCTTCATCCCTGGACTTCCAGATTTGGCCTTGGGCCATCTGGCGCTTGATACCTGATGGTGTATGATGTGCTTCAAGTGTTGGTTTGTACCTGATTACATGGTAAAATAAAGGAAAAATGCAAAGCGCTGGAGGCAGGGATCGAACCCCTGACCTCCAGCCAACAACGCCTTGAGAGCGCTCCCCTTGACTCCTGGACCATTATACTTCAATTGTCAATAGATTAACCAAAAATAATAATATGGGAAAACAAATAAAATGCCAGAAAATGTAAAAAAACACGCGCCAAGTTTGAACCAGCCAACCAGGGGGGGGACACGTCTTCGTCTTCTTCGTTCAACCCTGGATATTTACCTGCGGATTTACATCCGCAGCTAAATTCGCATGTCCAACCTAAAATCAATTCTAGGCCATGGAAATTGATTCCAAGACAATGGTCATGCTCGTCTCTCTCCCCTGGTTACATCCATGTCCATCAATGGCTCCAATTTTGCCTGAAAAAAGAAATGCCCAAAAAATACAAACCACGAACCCTAGATTCGGCTAGGGGGTTATAGGCCAGATAAATGCAATTGGCTAATGCAGAATGCTTGTAAATTGAATGATAATCATGAATATGCAAAGATTTTGTAAGAAAAGTGCAAGAATAATGATCTACGAATTCAACTGAAAAGCATATTTCTGAGACACTTACAGAGCTTTAGGGCGCGTATGAGAGCTTGTTAGGGATTGGTTTCGCTTCAATGATTGCCCAGCAATTGATTAGCATTGAGATTTGCTTCTGAATTGGCCTCCAAGGACGATTTCAGTTTCACACTTTTTGGCAATTTGTCAAGTTTGGTTCTTGATGATTCTGCAGCCTCCAGGTCTTGAATTCGTGTCCTTTGCCTTGTATATGTATAATGCAATGTATTAGGTCAACTTTTGTGGACTGAATCCTTGTACATTAATGCTTGGAGATTTGATTTGATTCACCATTGATAACCTTCCAATTTTTTCCAAAATCTAATCTTTTTGCACATGGAATGTATGATACGAATTTGATACACTTGATGATGATGATTCAATCCTGAAATAGCCAAAAAGAGATCAAATAATCAATGTTTGGATTTTATTTGATTTAAATTGATTTAAAATGAAATAATTCATTAAAAAATCAAATTAAATAATAAAATTGATAAATGGTCACAAGGCTGAAGCTAGGACACGTGTGTAGTATGTCAAGATCAAATCAAGTGGAAAAGAATGGGCCCATTTGACAAAATTTGAAGTTTTTGGGATAGTTGACTTTTGGCAATTTTGCAAAAAGGCCCAACTTCAACAATGAATAACTTCTTCAATTTTGAACTTTTGGAGGTGTTCTTGGACTTTTTAGAAAGCTTGAGAAGTCCTATAACCAACCCTTTTGGTCTAATCTCATTTTGATATTCCATGCTCCAGTTATAAGCTTTGGAAAAAAAGGTGTTTTTGTTGACTTTCAAAAATGACCTATAATGTCCAAATTTGTAACTTCTTGTGAGTGCATTTTCTGATCTTTGGGTATGATTATGGATTGTAGGAAATTGCATCCTCTTAAAAATGAGCTTTGGATGGGTCATTTCTAATAAAATATTAGAAATTTATGCTTGGTCAAAGTTGAGTTGACTTTTCCTACAAAACCCTAATTTAGCAACTTTTGAGTCTTGATGAATTTTGAGAAATCCTTGATGAATCATGATCAACCCTTGATCAAATGATGAAATATCCTTCAAAATTATAATGTTGACAAAAAATATTGAAGTTTGACTATATTTGGGTCACAGTTGACTTTTGCCCTAGCACAGTCGATTTTTGGACCCTTTGAGCAATTGACTGAGCAAACTTCCTCTGCAAGGCTTGAAATTTTACATGGATTAACTTGAGAACATATTAGGACATTGGGGAGAACTTGAGGTCATTTGGATGCAAGGACCTTGATGCAACACAAAACCCTAATTTGAGGTTGACTGCCTTAGGAGATAGCTTGACTGTCCAACTCTTGAGCAATCTTGAGCCACTTGGAGATTTTTCTTGCAATGCTTAGAGAAATATGAGAGGGCAAATTTTGGGGTACAACACTAACCATACAATTACCTTCAAGAATTATGCCTTATATTGATCGATAGAAGTCTAGTTTCAGAGCTCTGCATCTCAACTTCAATAGGTAGATTTCTCCATCAATTCTTCAAAACTTTGATATCATTGTGAAGCTCTCATTGCCCTAGTTCTAGTCGTAACACTTACTTTTATCTTGAAACACGTTTTGACCTTGAAATTTCAAATCCCTTTTCAAAACATTCTTTCCAAATTGCAAGAGCTACAGTTTATATAAATTTTCGCGAGGATGTGGTTGTCTTTGACTTGAAGAGACGAAGCAAATGGCATAGGTCTGAGCTTCTGATTTTACAGTTTAAGAGACCTGCAATTCACATTGGTCGGAGGTTGAAGATGACCAACGTGTCATCTTCCAACCAATGATGGCTTGCCACTTATTTTTTTGAAAATCTGATTTTACATCTGTTCAGTGCTTTATTCACTAATGACCATGATATGCACAATGCTCCAGATCCCTTGGATTTGATTACTAATGCATTTTGACTCTCATCCAATGGTCCACATATTTTTGACTTTATTTTTTATTTCTGATTTTTATTTTTAATTGTTTTAAACTTCAAAAAATCATAGAAACTTAATTTTAAGTCCAAAAAATCTAAAAAAATTATGAAAATTATTTTTTATTTTTCTCTTTCTGATTTTGATTTTTTTATAATTTTATTTTGGATTTTGATATTTTTTTATTAATTTTCACTCTATTTGAATTGTTTTAAATGTTTAAAAATAATTTTATGCATGTTTAAATTCTAAAAAAAATATTGAATGATCCAATGATATTGTTACAAATATTGGTAACCTCATTTATTTTTTATTCCTGACTTTGTTATTTTTTATCATTTTTCGTTTATTTTACTGATTTCTTTTAATTTTAAAAATAGTTTCTGACTTTAAAAAATTACCAAAAATTTTATAAAAATATTTGAGTTCATTTCTGATTTTTCTATGGTCTTACTTAATATTTCTTGATTAATTTGAACATGGTTGATATTTTTATCCCTTATTTCTATTTTAAAACATTTTTAAACCATCTTTTTTATATATTAAATGCAATATTATTTTGTGATTATTTTCTGGCTGATCTTGGATTGAATTTTTGATCATGAATTTTATTAACATCATTGGATCCATGGTGTTGAGTTTAACTCCATAAAAGTGGATGAATGATTTTAATAATAGTTTGATTAAATTTTAATTCAAATGTGGTTTGTATATTCTTTCCCACCCCTTTTAATCTCATCCCTTTCTTATTGCACTAAGAGTTATTGGAGTATGATCTCTATATCGTGTCTCAAAACACATGGTGCATAGATTTCTATTGACCAGCCTCAAAATAGGTGCGATTTTTATATAAGTTCACTTACGATTGCTTAACATAGCGCTATATTTTGTCCTGATTCAAATAAATGATCATTCGTGGCCCAAACCTATGTTTGCAAGCCCAAGTATGTTAATCTGATCTCTTTGATCCAATAACCTTGAGATTTATTATGTGGAGCCTTTGGTTCTACCAATCCTCTAATTGATCTACAACACTTTTGGTCAATTCAGATCATTTAAACATCGCTGATCATTAAATGGTACTTTTGAGAATTCCAAATGGATCATATACTTGACAAAAAGCAATTGCAACTTGTTGTGTGGAGGCTTTGGTTCTACCAATCCTCTAATGAGTTCCAAATGAAAGTTTCAAGATGGTCATCCAACTAACCACTAATTATTAAGTTGTTTTTACTTTATGCTTTATTTTTATGCTTTATGTACCATTTAATTTAAGCATTACATTTCATTCCATTTTTTTTTGCTCACTTGGGCATTTATATTCTTCTTATTTTTATTTTGCTCACTTGAGCTTTTCTTTTCTTTTTCAAAACACCTAATAATCAACATGAACCCTAAAAAAGCTTTAATGATACTTGGACAATTTGGTTACTATCCTTGGCATTGTGGAGTATTGGACTTCTTAGACTTAGGATTAGAAACCTTGGCCTATGTTGGAGACCTTGTGACCTTAATTGATATTTTGTATGGAGTTCTTGAGGTTTACCTTAAGGCATCAGGTTGTTTATTTGTTTTGTGTGCAGGCTATTGTGATTACACTCTTTGTTTGTAATCTGGAATTCACCCGTATACAGCCGTTACTCTACCAAATTTTTGTGAAGACTAAATACACTTGAAGCTTGATTCTCTCAAGAGGTCTAGTATCTTTGCTTGTTTGGTTTCAATCCAAAGAATGAGAATTCTATCTTGACTTGTAATGTCAAGTTTTGGATTCTTGTTGGTTAGATGGTTCTTATCCCTAGCTTTTACCTTATGCTTTAGGATAGTCCTTTCTTCTCCTCTCATCTTATTTAATTTCAAAAATCTTCTCTCTCCTTTTGAAAACTCTTCTTGTTTTTTAAACTAGAACCACTTTCATAATATAGTTGGACCTAGGTCCATGCATTTTCAAAACCTTTTCATAAATAAAATTCAATCAACTTAATAATACCTTGACATTTTTTTTGTGAGAAGACTAAAAGTCAATCAATCTCATTTCAAACCATTTTTGCCACTTTGGCTTCTTACTTTAAAACTTTTCTCAAAAGATTGGACTCTTGTCAATCCTTGTAGTGATGCAAACAACTATACTTCTACAATATGCAGTGAAAAGAGATATTTTCCACTTGGGTGTTAAGTGAGGCATTGTTGATTTTTAAAAATCCAAGCCATATTCTCCACTTTAAGATGATGCAAATTCTCCTTTCTCGTGATTGTGGATAGTAAGTATGTTTTCCACACGGACAATGATAATGATGTCTTATCTCATAAAATTAACCAACACACTTGTGTTTTAAAATTTTCAAAAGGTGAACTACGTGTACCCTGATCCCCTATTGCATGAAAGGTGATACGTAGGCACTAAAGGTTCTCAACCGCGGCGGGTGCAAAAATCATGAAAAATACTTCTTTTCTCACCTCCACCATCTATTTTTTTATTTTTTTTATACAACATTTTATAGCCAAAATATACAGATTTTACAAAGAGGTTCCTGCGGAGTACCATAGATGTTTAGGGTGCTACTACCTTCGCTTTGCATAACCAACCCCCTTACCTTGAATCTTTCCCCCTCTTTTTGGGTTACTCGCTCTTTTCTCGTTCCTTTGGAAACAATAAAGTGCGGTGGTAATTTTTAATTTGATCTGTATAAGTCTAGTCAATCCAATGGCTTAGTCTTAAGCGTTTCTATAGCTACAGATAGTACAACATGTGGAGAAAGTTTTGATTAAAAAATAAATTCACCTTTGAGTAAAAATGCCAAATTCGAATTGTTTAATGCATAGGTAGTGGTTTTGCAGCAGGTTTGTTCCATGTGCGGCAGACTGTATTGTACAAAAATGGTATTAATGCAAAGGTGATGTGTAGTAGTACATGTTTTGTGTTGGTACCAAAAATTCAAATTTCAAGATTTCAAAATCATGCCATTGGCTGATCTCAAAAATACTTAGAAAAATTCTATGGTTTTTTGGCAATTTGCACAAGATGAATCAACCACTTTAGCCGTCAATTTCTTCCAATTGCCAATTGCTTTTTGTATCAAACTTTCCATCATGATGAAGTATCAAGAACCCTCTTAAATTTCATCCCCTATGTGTCAAAATTGGTTGCTTGGATTGATCACAAATCGGTTGTCATGTACATGAACATGTGTTTGACACTTAGAAAATTTTCTAAGTGTTTGCTAATTTGCACAACCTGAAAACTCTACTTTAGCTCATAATGTCAAACACTTAGGAGAAGCTTTTAACCTTAAATTTTTCACCACCATATAGTATCACATGTAAGCTTCAATTGTAGACCCTATTTCCCAATTTTGGAAACTTGAGTCAATCACAATTAGCTTGGAAAATTGGCTACATGAATATGAGATTTTGGTACTTAGAAAAAAATTTCAAATCTTCAAATTTTGCATCTTTTGATATTTTCTTGATTTTCATGATTCAACTTGATAAAATCCATCCACCTTCTATAGTTTCTTGATATTTGATTTGATAAGTCCATGGTAGACCAAAAATGTCAAAACTCAAACTTTAACTTTGAGCATTTGTTGACTTTTTTGCAATTGAATCAAAACCTTCAAATCCAATAAAACCCTAGGATCATGGAGCAATTATTGTCATATTGAATCACTTTTAGGACCATAAAATGGTGATCTTGATGAACCTTTCAAAATGGTGAATCTTGAAGCCTGGTGTTGAAACCCTAATCCTGATTTTCATATGATGATCAAAACCCAAATTTTCAAGGGATTAAAGACAAGTGCTTTTGATATATTGATAAGAAATCATAAACCGTAGCATCCTTTCAAGTGTCTTGACATGTTGAAACGAGATAAAAAAAACCTAATCAACTCAGTTTTTGATGAAACAATGATAAAACCCTAGCACTTAAAGAAATCTTGAAGAAGATATTCCTTGTGCCTTGATGAATAAAATCATGATGATGTACCTACAATCATTGCTAGCTTAAGGGACATATTCTTCCATTTGAGTAAATCAATCATAAGAAAAAATGTGATCTCATGCCTTAGGAACCAAAGCTATGCACCAAAGCTATGCATGATGGTGAAGCAAATGACCAAAGCTATGCATTATGCATATGAATGTGAAGCAAAAGTAATTAAGGTTGAAATCAAGAGGGAAAATTTTGAGGTACAACAACTGCCCATATTTAATCATCTTAAACCTGAGGTGAGATTGATGCTAGCCTTTTAAACATTCAAGGTGTAAGGAGATTAAATATCAAAAGAACCATGAAATTCGTACCCTGGGGGAAAAGAAAAGTGGTGTACTTATGTTTTTGTGTATTGATCCTTTTTTTGTATGGATGATATCCCAACAAGACTATCTCAAAAGATACGAAGGATGAAATCGATGTTTAACCACGCGATCTTGCAAAAGTGAACCTCCATATAGAACTTAGTTAGGGAATACGACTCTTCAAGAAAAAGCTATGAATAAAGATGAATTTGATGGTGTACCAACCGAAGTTATATTTTTGGAAGGGTGCCAGTCAAAGGCGGGCTTAAGAAGACAGACACCAACTAATGTGGATTTACAAAGCAATTAAATCATACGCTAACTAATACGGGCAAACAAAGCAAAGAAATTAGACGCCAACTAATGTTGACTTACAAATAAAATAAATCATACATCAACTAAAGTGGACTTACAAAGCAAAGAAATAAATGCCAACTAATGTGGACTTACAAATCAAAGAAATCAGACACCAACTAATATGGACTTACAAAGAAAAGAAATCATACGCCAACTATATGGACTTACAAAGAAAAGAAATCATATGTCAACTAATGTGGACTTATAAAGCAAAGAAACGAGAAACCAACTATGTGGACTTACAAAGCAAAGAAACCAGACGCCAACTATATGGACTTACAAATCAAAGAATCAGACGCCAAATATGTGGAATTACAAAGCAAAGAATAAGAAAGAAAGGTTACACACCAAATATTTCTCATACTCTAATTGCAAAGAGCAAATACAGGTAATGACCGACTCACTGACTCTTCACAGTAGATTCTACTGGGGAGTAACAAAGAGAATTTCTACATGACCTTGATGAGGAGTGAAAATACTCAAGACTTTACTAGGGGATGAAGAGATAAGGGCTTTCCTCAAAATTTTGCTGAGGAAGAAAATAAAACTTCTAACGCGAAGAGTAAATGACTAAAAGTCAACAACATCAATGATGGAAAACTGGAAGAAACTGTTGAGAGTATCAAAGGATATCTAAAGTTTGTACACTGTGGGGAAATAACCACATGAAGATTATTTTAAGAAAGACTTGAATTGACATGTACTTCATATGTATGTTTGAATTTTTACATGGCGTAATGTTTCATAAAAATTGAAATGCTACGCAATTCGGTAGATACAATGTAATGGTGATTACTATTGTCATACCCCAAATTTTCCCTATGGATTTCCAATCATTTTTTATCAAACTCTATAGTTATCATTTTCCTATTAGAGAATTAATGGGCTTTTCTAAATCAGAAAAGCCCATGTAATATTTCAAGTCTTGAAAGGTTTATTTTATTAAGAGCTCTTGGACCTTTCTAAATCAGAAAGGCCCATATGGAATTGAAAGCCCACTTGTTTTCTCTTGCAAAAAAGGGGGGGGGGGGGTTGTTAGTTAAGTTTTATTTTGGCCCATTTAGGTATTAAATAAGTTTAAGGGTGTATAGACAATTTTAAAGCCCAATATAGTTAAATCAGAAGGCTCATTTGCGCATAGAAAGGAGGAGGGGTATTGTTCTAGAGATGAGTGGCTCAATGACAAACATTAGAGAAAGGCCCACTTAGGTTTTGAATAAGGTTGAAAGAGTGTGTAAAGTAATTTGTTTTTCGTTTAAGGCCTGATAAAGAGGCCCATTCAGTTTTTTATTTGTTTTGAGGTTTGTTTTGTTTTAAATATTACATTATTAAAAATATTGTTATTAATATTATTATTAATTAAATAAGTTGTTTCATTAATTGAAAATCGTTTGACTAAAAGTGCCAGAGTTATAACTTAATCACACGGTCCATTTCAGCTCAAGCCCATTCCAAAAATCTGACAATCCAAACTAAAAAACACATGCTTTAAACAAAAAAAATGTTTACTGTATAGATTAAAGGAAGAAAATGCTCGATTAAAGCCATAAACAAGTACTGTGTAGATTGAAATGGAAACCAAATCAAATATTTACATTTAATTGTCCAGAAATCTTAACCATGAGCAATACACAGATGAAGCAAAATATATCAAATCTTTCCTTATTCAAAAATTTTACATGACATTAATCTAATCAAACTAAAATTGAACCAAATCCTTAATCTTTAATACAAATCAAGAATCTTTACAGAAAAAAATCAAACATAAAATAATCGAATCAATACTAATTTCTAATTTCTCTAATCAATCAAAAATAACGTCAACCATAATTTTGTTTCCTAAATCATCTAATCTAAACAAACTATAAAAACTTAAGACTAAGACATAAAGGGTGGAGGAAAATTATCACAGAAAAGATATATTATGGAAGAAAATTAAGAGAAAAATTTACAAAAAGCTTGGAAGGAGAATAACAAGAGGCTCGTCGTCAACGCTTGTTATCCTTCGTTCCTTGTGAACCTAGGGTTTCAATATCTAAAACCCTAAACATAAAATTCATCGCTGCACCTGCAAACAAAATGAGAAGGGTTGGTGATCAACATGAGAGAAGGAAGACAAGTGAATTCGTGATCAGAGGAAAAGATAACGAGACTCAGCTTCTTTTGTATTTTTGGTGTTGTCTGAGTTGGGGAGGGTGTAGCGGTAGAAATGTTGAAGACTAAGCCATGGGATTGACTAGACTTGTAAAAATCAAAATAAAATTGCCACCGCGCTTTATTGTTTCCAAAGGAATGGGAAAAGAGCGAATAACCCAAAAAGAGGGGGAAAGATTCAAGGTAATGGGTTGCTTATGTAAAGGGAAGGTATTAGCACCCTAAACATCTACAGTACTCTGCAAGAACCTCTTTGTAAAAACTGTATATTTTGGCTATAAAATGTTGTGTAAACAAAATGGATGGTTGAGGTGAGAAAAGAAATATATTTTTATGGTTTTTGCACTTGCCGCGGTTGCGAACCTTTAGTGCCTACATAACATCTTTTCGTGTAATAGGAGATCAGGGTACACATAGTTCCTCTTTAAAAATTTTAAATTGTAAGTGTGTTGGTTAATTTTTATGAGATAAAACATCATCGTCATTGTCCGTGTGGAAAACATACCTACTACCCACAATCATGAAAAAGGAGAATTTGCATCATCTCAAAGTGGAAGATATGGCTTGGATTTTAAAATCAACAATGCCTCACTCAACATCCAAGTGGAAAATATATCTCTTCACTACATATTATAGAAGTATAGTTGTTTACATCACTACAAGGATTGACAAGAGTCTAATCTTTTGAGGAAGGTTTTAAAATAAGAAAACCAAAGTGGCAAAAATGATTTGAAAAGAGATTGATTAACTTTTAGTCTTCTCACAAAAAAATGGTGTCAAAATATTATTAAGTTGATTGAAGTTTATTCATGAAAATGTTTTTGAAAATGCATGGACCTATGTCCAAGTTTATTATGAAAGTGGTTCAAGTTTCAAAACAATAGGAGTTTTCAAAAGGAGGAAGAAGATTTTTGAAATTAAAGAAGATGGGAGGAGAAGAAGAGACTGTCCTTAAGCATAAGGTAAAAGCTAGGGATAGGAACCATATAACCAACAAGAAGCCAGTACTTGACATTATGAGCCAAGATAGAATTCCCATTCTTTGGATTGAAACCAAGCAAGCAAAGATACTAGACCTCTTGAAAGAACCAAACTTCAAGTGTATTAAGTATTCACATAAATTGGGCAGAGTAACGGCTGTATACGGGTGAATTCCATATTACAAACAAAGAATGTAATCACAATAACCTGTACACAAAACAAACAAACAACCCAATGTCTTGAGGTAAACCTCAAGAACTCCAGACAAAATATCAATTAAGGTTACAAAGTCTCCAACATAGGCCAAGGTTTCTAATCCTAAGTCCAAGAAGTCCCATACTCCATAATGCAAAGGATAGTAACCAAATAGTCCAAGTATCATTAAAGTTTTTATGGTTTATGTTGATTATTAGGTGTCTTAGAAGAAAAAGGAAAAGGCTCAAGTGAGCAAAGATGAAGATAGCATGAAATGTAATGTTTAAAGTAAATGGTGCATAAAGCATAAAAAATAAAAGGGAATAAACTAACAACAAAGGGTAAAATCAATTATTTGTGATTAATGGTTAGTTGGATGATCATCTTGAAACTTGCATTTGGAGCTTATTAGATAATTGGTAGAACCAAAGCCTCCACATAAAAAGTTTCATTTTCTTTTTGTCAAGTATATCATCCATTTGGGATCCTCAAAAGTACCATTTAATGATCAATGATGTTTAAGTGATCCGCGTTGACCAAAAGTGTTGTAGATCCATTAGAGGATTGGTAGAACCAAAGCCTCCACACAATGAATCTCAAGGTTATTGGATCAAAGAGATCAAATTAACATACTTGGGCTTGCAAATATAGGTTTGGGCCACGAATGATCATTTATTTGAATCGGGACAACATTTAGCGCTATGTTAAGTAATCGTAAGTGGACTTATGTAGAAGTCACACCTATTTTGAGGTCGGTCAATGGAAATCTATGCACCATTTGTTTTGAGACATGATATAGAGATTATTCTCCAATAACACTTAGTGCAATAAGAAAGGGATGAGATGAAGAGGGGTGGGGAAGAATATACAAACCACATTTGAATTAAAATTTAATCAAACTATTTTTAAAATCATTCATCCATTTTTGTGGAGTTAAACTCAACACCATGGATCCAATGATGTTAATAAAGTTCATGATCAAAAATTCAGCCCATGATTAGCCAGAAAATAATCACAAAATAATATTGCATTTTAATATATACATTAAAAAGAAGGTTTTAGAAATATTTAAAATAGAAATAAGGAATAAAAATATAAACTATGTTCAAATTAATTAAGAAATAAAAAGTAAGACCATAGAAAAATCAAAAATAGACTCAAATATTTTTGGTAATTTTTTGGTAATTTTTTAAAGTCACAAACTATTTTTATAATTAAAATAAATAAGTAAAATAAACCAAAAATGATAAAAAATACCAAAGTCAGAAATAAAAAATAAGTGAGGTCACCAATATTTTTCACAATATCATTGGATCATTCCATATTTTATTCAGAATTTAAAAATGCATAAAAGTGTTTTTAAACATTTAAAACAAATCAAATAAAGTGAAATTTTATAAAAAAAATACCAAAACACAAAATAAAATTGTGAAAAAGTTAAAATAAAAAAAAATCAAAAATATTTTTCATAATTTTTTCAGATTTTTTGGACTACAAATGAATTTTCTATGATTTTTTGAAATTTAAAACAATTAAATATAAAAATCAGAAAAGAAAATAAAAATAAAAAAAATATGGGCCATCTGATCAATGTCAAAATGCGTTAGTAAACAGATCAAGTGGACATGACGCGTTGTGCATGTTGTGGACTTTAGTGGATAATGCATTGAATCATTAATTAAATCAGATTTCAAAAAATACAAGTGGCGTGCCATCATTGGTTGAAAGATGACGCATTGGTCATCTTCAACCTCCAGCCAACGTGAATTGCAGGTCTCTCAAACTGTAAAATCAGAAGCTCAGACCTATGATATTCGCTTCGTCTCTTCAAGACGAAGACAACCACACCTTCGCGATAAATTTATATAAATTGTTGCTCAAGCAAATTGGAAGGAAAGTTTTGAAAAGGGATTTGAAATTTCATGGTCAAAACAAGTTTCCAGATGAAAGTAAGTGTTGCAACTAGAACCAGGGCAATGAGAGCATCATAATGATATCAAAGTTTTGAAGAATTAATGAAGGAATCTACCTATTGGAATTGAGTTGCAGAGCTCTGAAACTAGACTTCTATGGAGCAATATAAGGCACGATTCTTGAATGTAATTATATGGTTAGCTTCAGGGGAGATCAAGGAAAGTGAATTGATGGAAAAATTGGATTGAAAAAGGCTTGAAAGCAGATTTTGAAGTAGCAGAATTTTGAGTATGGAACAAGTTTGGCAGGGTGATTCTGCCTATACAAGCTTGAGGAAATGAATAGGGGATGACCCTCTTTTTATAGGGAATAAAATGGAATGTCTAAGCGTGTGAAATGATGATATTTGGAGGGAAATCGTGTGAATTTGCAAACAAGAAAAGTGTGACTTCCAATTTGATCAAAACTCATCCAAAACGCACGTTTTGTTGTGCTAATCAATTCTGGAACTTCACTAAACCTGTTTAGAGGCAAAAAATGCGTGGAAAACTTGTGATTAGATGCCAAAACAAAGACTTCAAATTCTGACTTATGGAGAAACTTCAGTTCCAAGATACCAAATTCAATCAAATGGCATTCTCATCTCAAGGGGTCTTAAGGCATGATTCTTGATGCTTTAGAAAGATGATGTTATAAGCTTTGCAATGGAAAATGAATGGAATCAAATGGATGCTTGAGCTAAAAGTTGCATTGATTCAAAGTTTGGGGAAAAAGGTTGACTTTCCATACATAGAAATATTTCAAGTTTTTCTTCAAACATGACCTATAATGTTTTGCATCCAAACATGGCCTTCCTCTCGGAATTTGCTCTTGACCAAAAAAGATAGCACGAAATAGACCTCTTAAATTACATTTTGAAACTTGAACCATCTAAAATCTCCAAAAATTGAGAGAGTTATGGATTGTCGAAGTTGGCAAAATATCATGAATTGACCTATAATCATTTGTATCCTTAGGGCATCTTCCATCCATTTTTCTCACTTTGCACATAAAATAAGGAATAAAGTTCACATAATAAAGATCATTGTGGAAAAAGAGTGGGCTCAAGTTGAAAACAATTGACCAAGTTATGATCATTTGAAGTCACACATAGGAAAATGGGGGTTCATCTAGAGGACTTGTAATCTTTCTTCATCATCAAGTTTCTTCCACATAAAAACTCCTTGGAACTTTTGAAGTGATTTGTTGATAACCTTTGAATATAAGGATGTCTTTGGAATAATTCCAAAATACCAAAAGATGAGAAAGATATGCTTCTTTGAAGTTCAAAACCCTAGCTCCTAGATCAAGAAAAATGCCTTGAGGAACTTTGACAATTTTGAACAAACTTCTTGTACCAACACAAATTCTTTGTAAATATAAGTTGTTGAGGATGATAATGAGAACTCATAGCAACCACAACCACTTACATATCTTGAGAATTGAGAGAAATATGCATTTGTGACCAATGGGAACACAGCCTTGTCCAAGCATGACAACTTCTCCAATCAATCCCTTGTGCTTCTGAACCAAATTTGATAATCTTGCAATATGGTGAACCAAAATAGCCTTGCCATGCCATTTCCTCCAAAACAAATCCAATGGTGAGGTTTGAACTTCTCAAGCTTCATTGATTAGGGAATGGAAATAAACTCATGAACCTATGGAGAAACTTTTTGAATCTTATTTCCTTTACCTACATGAGTAACAAGCAAGACAAACCAACATTGCATTTTATTAATTAAAAGAAGAAATCAAGAAAAAAATATTCATGATCACAAAAGAACACAAGTCAAGGTGCTTGGTGATCCCTCAATAAAGAGAAGCTAAATATAGGGAGGGGAACCAAGAATCCTAATGTGATCTTATTATGATGGAACCAACATGGTATGATGAAGGTATCTTAGGGGGAAATATTGGGGTAAAACAGTTGCCCTTATTTAGGTTTCTTCTATCTGGAGATACGAAGGTTAAAAATCTTCGTGTCGACGCGATCGAAGATACTTAAATATAAAACAAACCCTATTTTTGGCCGTAAGATGCCATGCAATGCTTATGAGCATGAATTCATATGAACAAGACCAAAGAGACGCAAAACACCATTGGGGATTTAACGAAATAAAGAAATAGGAAAGCAACCCGACCAGGAAAATAAATCATTGTTGGATCAAAAGACCCGACTTAGAGAGGGTGGTAAAAAAATGGTCAAAGGATACACAAACTCCTACTGAAGGCGAAACTACCAACGTTTACTGAAGGTAGAGAGAAAATTTATCATAGTACCACCGTTCATTGACGATGAACTACCAGCGTTCACTGAAGGTAGCAAAAAGATAATAATCACCAAATTTCACTGAAGGTGACCTACCAACTTTCACTGAAGGTAGAGAGAAAATATATCATAGCACCGCCATTCACTGACGATGAACTACCAACGTTCACTGAAGGTAACAAAAAGATGACAATCACCAACTTTCACTGAAGGTGACCTACCAACTTTCACTGAAGGCAGAGAGGAAATATATCATAGCACCGCTGTTCATTGATGATGAACTACCAACGTTCACTAAAGGTAGCAAAAAGATAACAATCACCAACTTTCACTGAAGGTGACCTACCAACTTTCACTGAAGATAGAGAGGAAATATATCATAGCACTTCCGTTCATTAATGATGAACTACCAACGTTCACTGAAGGTAGCAAAAAGATAACAATCACCAATTTTTACTAAAGGTAGAGAAAGAATATATCATAGCACCATCGTTCACTGATGATGAACTACCAACGTTCACTGAAGGTAGCAAAAAGATAACAATCACCAACTCTCACTGAAGGTGACCTACCAAATTTCACTGAAGGTGACCTACCAACTTTCACTGAAAGTATAGAGAAAATATATCATAGAAGCGACGTTCAATAACGATGAACTACCAAAGTTCACTGAAGTTAGCAAAATGATAACAATCACCAATTTTTACTGAAGGTAGAGAGAGAATATATCATAGCACCACCGTTCACTGACGATGAACTACCAACGTTCACTAAGGGTAGCAAAAAGACAACAATCACCAACTCTCACTGAAGGTGACCTACTAAATTTTACTGAAGGTGACCTACCAACTTTCACTGAAGGTATAGAGCAAATATATCATAGAACCGACGTTCACTAACGATGAACTACCAACATTCGCTGAAGGTAGAAAAAAGATAACAAGTTTCCCCAAAATTCTGGCATTTCACCTAGAAAGGGTCTCAACTTCTTCTTAAACCGAGGCACTCTGCCTGGAAAGGGTAATATATTAAATGTATCAAATAAATAGACTTGCTACTTGTTGTCATGGAGGATTGTAAAAAGAAATGACTTTCTGGGGAGAGAAGTATGGCTTCCTGGGGAAAGAAATATGACTTCATGGGGAAATGCCACCATATTCTTGCGGAGGAGATAAAGGTCTTTTCGTGAAAAATAAATGCACATTCTAAAACCAATTCTCGAAGCTTATAGAAATCCAAAGTAATAATATTGTTGTGGAACCAAAGATTCAAACCAGAAATAAACTGGAATGAAACACTCAACCAAAATACATCCTTTGAGAAATAAACTCAAGAGGGAAAATCAAATCCATCCAAACAAGGATTTGTAAAGGAAGGATAAAGCAAAAATCTTCCACGAGGGATAAATCGGTAGGGAAATTGAAAGAATATACGCTTTCTGCTTAACGCCAACACTCTATTGAAGAGAGGACAACGTAACTCTGCAAAACAGGGTGATATGTCAACAAAAATATTAACAAATGTTAATGAACAATGATTTGCCAATTTTAGCTATGCATGATGTATGTATGAATTTATGAGTGTTATCATGCGTATGTTGACAAAACAGATATACAACACTGGGAGTAACCAGGAAAAACCACCTCAGGCTCAATCAACACTCAGAAAAATTACATTCAAGATGAACAATCCAAGAAAAAGTAAGCGCCAACTGAGGAAACATAACCTATTGCCTGGTTTAACTTTATTGGGGAGAAGCATAATCTGGAAGTAAATAAAACATAGTGACCAAACAGTACAGATACAGAGATACAACATCCTTCTCCAGGCTTTACCAGGTGTAGCACTCAGACTTTAGTGAGAAATAAAATAATTTCAAGTATAGCAGACGATCATCAAATAATCAAAACATTCACTGGGGAAATCAGGACCACTCTGAAAGAGGAAGCACACAAACTTTGTTAAGGCGTACAATGTCCTACCATTAAGCCACTAACGGGGGATTTCGCGCTGATTTCACTGGGGAGGTTAACACCATATCCTCAAAGTGAAAACCAATATACATTTTTCACTAGAGAAACCAGAGACCTGCGTTCTTCAATAGTAGTTATTGTACCAACTTCTATGGGTAGAAAGAACCTCTATTAAACAAACTAAAAACTTTACTGGAGGAAACTAGGATTGAATCTTTATATCGTGCAAACTTGGAAAAGAGGAGAAATGAATAACAACTTGACCGGGGACACTGGATTCACAAACCTAATACAACGAGAACATCCTGAGAAAAACTTCCCCGGGAAACAAAACTTCTCAAAACAACTAGAGTTCGTCCATTCCTGGGATCACCACTTTTGTGTTCCTATTGCGTCACAAAATTTAAAGTAACAGTACATTGTAAATTATTTTTGAAAATCAATTTTGTTATTTAATCTTTTTTCTTTGAAAGTTATTATCAATAATAAATGGATCCTTTGCAAGCTGAATAAAATAAGAACTACAAAGAATTGGGTAAAAGCTCAAATTTCATTAATAGAATGGTAGTCTGCGAATGGCGAGACTCCATGGATGATTAGAAAGTTCGGAAAATGGTAATATATAATGGAAAAGATACATTGAGATACAATGACCAATATCCCCTTTAACAACTTTTGAAATCCTGAGCAGCAGCTTTTGTTGAAGTATGATGAGGATCTAAGAAGATTGTTGCTCCAGCAATAAAGTCTTGTCTGATGTAGTTACTTACCAAGAAAACCCCTAACTTTTGCCTAAGCTGCCCTTGCGGATTTTCAACTTAGCGGGAAATTTATTCTGTTTATGTCTCTAATTTATGCCTAGACCGCCCTTTCGGGTTTTCGGCCTACCGAGACGCTCTTTTATGCCTAAGCCGCCCTTTCGGGTTTTCAACTTAGCGAGATGTTCTTTTATTTCTTTAGGAGAAGTATTTCTTGACTGCCTCAACATTCATGGGACGTGGGAACTCCTCGCCATCCATAATTTCAAGAATTAATGCACCGCCAGAGTAGGTTTTCTTGATAACATTTGGGCCTTTAAAATTGGGAGTCCATTTGCCCCTAGAATCAGTGTTGAAAGACATGATCTTCCTGAGCACGAGGTCGCCTTCTCTGAATTCACGAGGCTTGACCATCTTATCAAAAGCTTTCTTCATTTTCTTCTGATATAACTGTCCATGACACAAAGCTGTCATTCTCTTTTATTCGATCAAATTCAATTGGTCAAACCTGATCTGGACCCATTCAGCCTCTGTCAACTTGGTTTCCATTATCACACATAAAGAGGGGATCTCAACCTCGACTGGGAGTACAACTTCCATTCCATACACAAGGGAAAATGGGGTTTCTCCTGTTGAGGTGCGAACGGATGTTCGATATCCATGCAAAGAAAAAGGGAGCATTTCATGCTAATCCTTATAAGTAACAACCATCTTCTTGATATTCTTATTAGCAGCTTCAACAACCCCATTCATCTTTGGCCTGGACGGAGAGGAATTATGAGGGACAATCTTGAATTCTTCACACAATTCTGTCATCATTTTATTTTTCAGATTCGAGCTATTGTCGGTGATAATTATGCTCGACACACCATACTGACATATAAGATTATTCTTGATGAAGCGCACAACCACCTGCTTAGTGACATTAGCATCTGAAGAAGCCTCCACCCACTTGGTGAAGTAATCAATTGCTACCAAGATGAAATGGTGTCCATTCGAAGCTTTGGGTTCTATCATCCCAATCATGTCAATAACCCAAATGGAGAAAGGCCACGGAGAGGAAATCACATTGAGAAGTTTCAGAGGCACATGGACCTTATCTGCATAAATCTGGCATTTATGACACTTCTTTGCAAATTTGTAACAATCATATTCCATTGTCAGCCAATAGTAACCTGCCCTTAGCATCTTTGTAGCCACCGAATGTCCATTGGCATGAGTGCCAAATGAACCTTCATGAATCCCATGCATCAACATGTATGCTTCGTGACTATCCATGCACCTGAGCAACACCATGTCATAATTTCTCTTATACGCCACATTTTCACTGAGGAAGAAACTTCCTGCCAATCTTCTCAATGTCTTTCTATCTTTCTTCGAAGCACCAATCGAGTATTCTTGAGTCTGGAGAAAATTCTTGATATCATAATACCAAGGCTTCTCATCTGCTACCTCCTATGTTGTAAACACATGAGCGTGCCTATCCAGTCGCCAAACCATAATTTGAGGTATATCATTCCAAGTATTTACTTGATACATAGAAGCCAGAGTTTCCAGAGCATCCGCCATTTGATTTTCATCTCTTGGAATATGATGGAATTCAACTTTATTAAAGAAGGGTAACAACCTTATAGAATAATCTTTGTAAGGGATCAAGCCGGGGTAACGAGTATCCCATTCTCCTTTAATCTGGTTTATTACCAAAGTTGAATCACCATACACATCTAGAATTTTAATTCTGAGATCAATAGCTTCTTTGAGACCCATGATACAAGCCTCATATTATGCCATATTATTAGCACAATCAAATGTCAACCTTGCAGTAAAAGGAATGTGCGACCCATGTGGAGTGACAATCACAACAACAATTCCTTTACCATAAGCATTCACAACTCTATCAAATATCATACTCCAATGAGATTTAGGGTCAGGACCTTCCTTGTGAAATGGTTCATCATAATCTTTCACTTTAAGGAACATCATATCCTCATCGGGGAATTCATACTCCACAGACTGATGATCCTCAACTGATTGGTGAGAAAGATAATCTACCAACACATTGCTTTTAATAACTTTTTGAGTGCGGTATTCGATATCATATTCAGATAGAAACATATTCCAGCAGGGAATTCTCCCAGTAAGAGCAGGCTTTTCAAAGATGTACTTGATTGGATCCATTTTGGAGAACAACCAAGTAGTGTGATTCAACATATACTGCCGCAAACGTTTTTCCGCCCAGGATAGAGCACAACATGTCTTTTTCAGCATGGAATACCGTGACTCACAATCAGTAAAATTTTTAGTGAGATAATAAATGGAATACTCTTTCTTCCCTGTTTCATCTCGTTGTCCCAGAATATAACCCATGGATTTATCTAACACTGTTAGATACATAATCAACGGTCTTCCCTCGACAGGAGAGAGCAAGTTAGGAGGTTCAAGCAGATATTCTTTAATAATTTCAAATTCCCTTTGGAAGTCATCCGTCCACACACAACCTTGATCTTTCTTTAACAACTTAAAGATCGGTTCACATGTTGCAGTCATGTGGGAAATGAATCTGGAAATATAATTCAAACGCCCGAGGAACCCTCTGACTTGCTTTTCAGTTCTTGGTGGTAGAATCACTTGAATTTCTTTGACTCTATTAGGGTCAACTTCAATTCCTTTCTAGCTAACAATGAAACTCAACAATTTTCCTGATCGAACACCAGAGGTGCATTTAGTTGGATTCAAGCGGAGACGATACTTCCTCAAATGCTTAAACAACTTCAACAAATCTTCTACATGCCCTTCTTCAGTCTAGGATTTAGAAATCATATCATCAACATATACCTCGATTTCCTTGTGCATCAGATCATGGAATAAGGTTGTCATAGCCCTCTGGTACGTTGCACCAGCGTTCTTCAACCCGAAGGGCATCACTCTGTAATAGAATGTTCCCCAGGGTGTGATAAACGTTGTTTTTTCCATGTCCTCTAGAGCCATTCTTATTTGATTATAACCGGAAAATCCGTCCATGAACGAGAAAACTTTGAATTTTTCTGTGCTATCCATAACATATCAATGTGTGGCTATGGAAAATCATCTTTTGGACTAGTTCTATTTAGATCTCTATAATCTACGCACATGCGGACTTTTCCGTATTTTTTTGGTACTAGGAAAATATTGGCAATCCATTGAGGATACACTAATGTCACAAGAAAACCAACATTAATCTGCTTTAGAAGCTCCTCTTTGATCTTCACTGCCATATCTGGGTGAGTTCTTCTAAACTTCTGTTTGATTGGCGGACACTCTGGTTTCAATAGTAAACGGTGCTCCACAATATCTGTATCTAGACCAGGCATTGTCATACCCCAATTTTTGACCTAAGATCCCATTTGCATTTTTGCATTTTTTTATACAAAGGTCAAGGTCACTAAATATAGTTGGTTTTAACCTCTCACCTTTGAGCATTGATTTTGCAGAAATTGTCAAGTGTTTTGAACATTCTTAGCCTATGTATCACTAACTTATAATCAAGCATGAAATGTGTGTTGTTTGTTTCTTTGATTTCATGTGCTGACAGGTCTCCTTCGATTCAGCCTGCTTCGACTGCACAAGTTTGCTGCCTACAAGCCTCTTTCGAATCTGGACAAGTTTGCTGCATGCAGGCCTCTTTCGAATTTGGACAAGTTCACTGCCTGCAAGCCTGCTTCGACTGGACAAGTTTGTTGCCTGCAAGCCAGCTTTCGACTGGACAAGTTTGCTTCCTGCAAGCCAGCTTTCGACTGGACAAGTTTACTGCCTGCAAACATGCTTCAATTGGGCAACATTTCTTCCTTCGAACATGGACTTTCGATTGAGCAATATGTTGGTTTCGATCCACATGCTTCAATTGGGCAACATTGCTTCCTTCGAACACGGGCTTTCGATTGGGCCATATGTTTGCTTCGATCCACATGCTTCGATGGGCAATACAATCTCCCTTCAGTCACAAGCTTTGATTAGGCAATACAGTCTCCTTCAGTCACTAGCTTCGATTAGGCAATAAAATCTCCCTTCAGTCACAAGCTTCGATTTGGCCATGTAGTTTCCTTCGAAGTGACCCCCTTCGATCCACAAGCTGGACATGTGATTTCCTTCAAGGTGGCCTCTTTCAATTCACAAGTTGGACCACTAAACCCTTCGAAGCAACGTACTTAGAGCATACAAGTGGCCTCCCATATACTGCCAAATTCAAACCTGCCACAAAACTGTTGCACAGTCCTGCACCAACCTGCCACTAAACTCCAAAAGACTGAAAAGCCTGCGTTGACAGTCCTGTACTTGCACGAAAACGGAGTGTACAAGAACTGCATTGAAGAAAACAAGGGGGAAGTATACCCAAATAATTCAAACATTATTTTGTTTTCCCCCTAAAACTATATCAAAGCTTCAGCCACCTCGCCTATAAATACAAGGCTTCACAACATGTTCAAGGGGAGGATTTTTGGGGACCAAGAGGACGAATCCTCCAAATTTTCTCAAACACAGAAAAATTCTCAAAGTTCATCAACACTTGAGAAATCACAAAAAACCCAGAATCCCACACACTTCAGTCTCCTTCGATTCTGAAGAACACCCCACACATAGTTGTTTTGTTCAAACTCAGAAAGACAACCTTCTGTGACAACCCTTCGAACCAAAAGCAAACCCCCTATACCTTGTTACCATTCGAATCTAGCAGGAAGAACCTCACGCCTGTTATCCTCTTTGGAATCCAGCATCAAAGGCCAAACCCCTGGTCCCTCCCTTCGAATCCAGAAGCGCTCCAGGAAACCACCACTCAAGGCCCAGCACACGTTCCAGCCTGAAGCCAGGTAAGTCACTCTTACCCTTTGAACTTTTCATTTCCAGTATAACATGTAAATAATACCTTTGTTCGTTTCAAGCATGTACCTACTGTTCCTTTCGTTTCCACATTTTTAACATACCTTTCAGAACTACCTCTTTCGTTTCTGCTTACTGTTTACTTGAACTAGCTTGAATTATTAAACTGTTTTACTAGCATGGCCTCAGGCCATGTTGCCATTTAATGTTTTAAATGAAAGAAACAGGAAACAGGAAACAGGAAACGAAGCTTCTGGCTTCTACCATCTTTCTCCAGGCCAAAACGAAAGAGACAACCAGGAGGCAAATCAAGTCCAATCGAAAGGAATTCCACCACTGCTTTCAACCTCCAGTCTAAGAAGGCAACAAGGCAGAATCAAAAGACTTCACCATACACTGACTTCCAGGCCAATCGAAGGACAAAACCTTACTGGTGCGAACCCCCAGTCGAAGGATACAACTTGCTGCTGCCTTTTCCCAATCGAAGGATATGACTTCACCCCTGCCAAGGCCTAATCGAAAGACGTGACTTTGCTGTTGCCAGCCTCAATCGAAGGAGGCCAACAGAATGCCAATCGAAAGATGCCACTTCCTGGGTCGAAACACCCATTTTTCTTACTTTTTTTCTTTTCCTTCATATTTTTTATGCTTTTTGATATGTTTGTAATAGTGTAGGTTTTTATCTTTCTGCATTTTTATTTACTTTGTATAAATGCTAGTAATTAGGCAAGATAAAATCAAAAAATAAACAAACCAAAAAAATCAAAAACACTCTTTAATCATTACTTGAATATATTTTAAAAAAAATGCAAAAACACTAAACAAATCAAAACTCCCCCCAAGGGAATGTTAACTCCGTTCTACCGCGATACCGGCCGTGCCTATTACTAGAATGCGTGCGTTAATGTCGCCCACTAAAAAACAAAAACAAATCAACTTTTTTCTAGAGGAACTACAGTGTTTTGATTCCTTCATTGGATACATAGGCAAAGGGTCGCGAAACCCTCACGAACGCAATAATAAAAACTCATTTTTTTCCCTTAAGCAAACATAGTTATAGATACATACACCCTTGTATATAACAAACAATTTTTAACCAAAAAAGCAGATATTTAAAATGGTTCCTGCGGAGTATCGCAGATGCATTGGGTGCTAATACCTTCCCATTGCATAACCAACCCCCGAACTCTCAATCTCTTTTCAAAAACGCATTGTATTTTCATTATTTTACATTGCATGTTTTAGGGTTTTATTTCGCTCTTTTCCATTTTCCCTTGGAAATAATAAAGCGCGGTGGCGACTCTTTCTTTTGTGAGTCGAGTTAATTAATAGCTCGATCTCCGATTTTCACCGCTACAGAATTGGCGACTCTGCTGGGGAAAGATTGACCTCTTGCTGGTCCATCCCTAAGTGGGTTAAGCCTAGTTTGTTTTATCTATTTTATCATTATTTGATTGTTTGATTATATGTATATATTGTGGTTATTTGGGTTTTTGCAAAGGACAAGTCCTATACCCGGACTAAGTTACACTTAGGAGTAGGATGGGCTGTATAGTCATGTTAACTTTGAGGGAGTAATCCCGAAGAAGGAGGCATGAAATCCCCCACTCAGTGGAAGCCCCTTTGAACGTAGTATTTGTTTACCGAGTAATCGGGAAGACATTGTTGCTTTCAACCTGGGAGCCAGTGAAGCTGAGAGCCGTAGAACCCTAACCCATCATGGCCTCTTAGGTGTAGTGCGGAGACTATAATGGAGTAATCCGGAAGTAGTTGTCACGCGATGCTGCACTCAGACGAGTTTCTCTTGAGAATATTGCTGATTACCGAGTAATTGGGACGTTGGTAATATCCGAAGGAGGAATGTAGACTCTGGGAACCTTTAGAACCTTGTTTTACAGGTGTGATTAAACCTTTAGTACATACCTTGGGGCTGGTCTTTACCTTTGACTCCATGCTCGTGACGTTAAACCTTTCAACTTTATTTGTGACCTTGCTTGTGGTTGTTGCATAGCCATGCCTTCATGCATCCATAAAACCCTTTTTCACTTGATTTTCAAGGAATTTGGAGGTCTTTCTTTGTAAACATCACAAGTTTCATCAAACTCAATGGATCTTGGGTGTTGATAGGGTGAAAACTCTAATCCACCAAAATGGATGATTGATCTTGATGATAACTTGATCAACGCTTTGATCCAATTTAAAATTCATCTTCTATCTTCATACTTTGATGTTTACAACTTAATATCTTGAGTTCCTTGAAAGTCAAATAAAAACTCTCTTTTGCATATCATGCATCATTCTACATTTTTTTGGTTTCACTTTCAAAGGTCTTTTTCCAAGTCTTATTTTTCCTTTGGTCTCACCAGTACAATACTCACTCTAAGAGAACAATGGAGAATATCAAGCAAGAGATTTTTGAACTCCGTAGAGAGATAACTAATTTGAAAGCTAGTGTGGAGCCCTTAACTGGTTTGGTCTGAATTTTGGTTTCCGCCCAAGTCAACCCCTTTGCTAAAGCATAAGTGAATCTCTGTTGATTTTGGCCTTGAAGTTAAGGAGAGGTTTCCTTCAGCACAAATCCAGAAGGAAAGCCTTCCCGGATTATTAACTTATTCAGTGCTTTTTGTAATTTTTCTTGTTTATCAAAACATTGTTTGCATGTAAGAACTTGTTTGCATCTGAATGATTATCTTAATACGATGAGTATGTTTGTCTTGAAGAAATTCATTTGTTTCACTCATATTTATTTTCAAATTTTAAACTTCTTTTTGCATTATGATACCAACTTGTTTCTCATTCTCTTGCCTAGGCAGAGATTGAAGGGAGGATGATGATCTGAAAAACACAAAATCTCTGGTTGCATGCCTTTTGAATAAAATCTTGCTGATGATGTACAAGCATTGTTTCAAATCCCTAAACACCGGAGATATAAGGAAGATAATCCCTTGCTAACCCCTTTTGAGCCTTTGAAGTAGAAGTTTCTTTTCTATACGAAAAAACCCTCAAATTTTAACTTGGGGCAGGGTAGTTTTCAGTTAATCTGATTGAGTGTTCAAAATTCATAAGGAAGATATTTATGAAGAGAAACTACGAGGGCCATCCTTCATGTATAATGAAGCCAAAAGATGTGGAACCACAATGTTATCCCTCATTCATCAAGAAACGAGGCAGTCACAATCCTCTCAACAAGTAAAGACAAGCTAATGTCACACATTTTGTTCAAAAAAATCAAAAAAATCAAGAAAAAAAGAAAAAAGCCTGCTAAGTCAAAAAACTTGAAAATAAGTGACTTAGGCAAAAATTAGGGCATCCCGTTGGACTATCAATTCAAAAGAATTAGTTCAGGCAAAAGTTAGGGAAAATAAAAATTGCAAAGTTAGGACTACAAAGAAAAGTCCTCAGTAAAGAACAAATTGGTGACTACAAACACGAAGACATGAGAGTGGTTTCTACTCCGAAAGCCTCGTCGTTTCCTTAACCGTCACAAAATCCTTTTGAGAGATGAACACTCATGTGGAATTAACTGAACATAGGGTTGGAGAACATCATGAAGAATGGGTGGGCACCTATAAATTTTGAGCCTTAAAAATCTTTTTTCTAAAAAAACCATGAACCAGGCCACGATTTAACCTTCAAAAGTCCTAATTGAAGCAAGGTTATTTTGAAAGCATACTTCAATGAGATAGTGTCCCTGACTCCCATGAACGTTTTAAATAGTTATGTTGGTATCATATGTTTTTCCTATACAAAAATAAATGGTGCTCTAACTCGCAAAATTTGTGCGATATCTTTTCAAAATCTTCAAGACTTACATAACTGTTGCATTAGAATTTTCATTCTCATAATAAACTTTTTCTAATTGCAAAACATTTGTTTGATATCAAGGAAGCTCACATATAAGCACTAGTGATGAGTTTATTCTTTTAAGGTCTGAAACTCTGTTGAGTAATTGGAGAATCATTTCAAGGAAAAATCATATCAGGGGGGCATGTCACATGAAGACCTTAAGCATGAACATGTTGCTTCTCCGAGATAATGCTTTCCCAACTTATTTACTCTTTTGGGGGAAAATTTGAAGACTTTGTTGTACCAACTACAGTCAATCCGGGGCAATCACGTCAAGATTTGATGAATCTCTCTAAGAGTTTGAAGACACCAGAGCATGGTTAATGCCAGGTCTTTTGTAAAATCCTCTTGAAACGATTTCTCCTCATAAACCATATAGCTTGGGGCATTTTAGAAGTGAAGTTATTCACAAGAATTGTCGTGCAACATGCAACTTATCAGCAGTAAACTTGGGGCATCCAAAATTAGTCCCAGGGGCAATCCAGATTTGTCAAGATATGTTTTGCACACATTATCAGAGGGTGGTGTTCCCAGTATCTCCAGCTAAGCAAGACTTTTTCCAACTAAAGCATTGTTTGTGTTGTTATCCTTTCAATGGATTGTTGATGATAGAAGACTGGACTTTGGGCTTTCTACTGAAAAATATCTTCCTCTCCAGAGATTTATGCCTTGTAAAAGGACTTTGCTCCAATGATGACTTTTGTTCTATCTCTAGTAATGTTACCATTTTGTTGAGATTAGCCGAATGTCGGGTTGTACTGGGACGTCTTATCATCTTCAGTCTATTTCCTCTATTTGTTTTGTCAGCATATACATGATATTCATTTATTCATTCACACTTGCATCATGCATGCACATTTGTATTTGTTGATGTCATTGAGTTCGTATACCTTGGTTATGTCTATTCAAATAGCATATTTTCTCTTTCCAAATAGAGTGTCAACTTAAGCATAAAGTGCGCCTCCTTTCTAATTCCCCATTGAGTTAACTCTCGTGGAAGAATCTTGCTTTAGCTTTCCTTTTCCATCTCTGGATAGGATAAATCCCCATTTGAGTTGTTTCCTCATTGGGTGGAGTCTTGTTTGACTGTTTTCTCTCCAGTTTATTCCTGGATTGAGCTTTGTCTCTGGTGAACGATACCCTGTGGATATCTCTAGGCTGTGAAACCTAGATGAAGAGTGCATTTATTTTTCAATGTAAATACTTGGTCTCCTCAGGAAGGATTTATTCATGGTTCCCTATTGAAGATGAACTCTATTCCCTAGTAGTGTTATCATAACATTCTTCTGGAATATCGACGTGACAACAAGCAGCTGACTCTTTATTTGAGCAGTTTAATTATCTCTGAATTTCTTTATGTTATGACAAATGGCGGTCTCTTCATGAGCAGTTTGTCCATCCCAAATGAAATTATTGATTCTCACCTCCAGCAATATCTTCATGATATTTTATTGGTATTCTTTGAAAGCAACAAGTGGTGGACTCTTAATGAGCAGCTTGTGTGCTTTAATATTCTTTGAAGACAGCAAGTGGTGGTCTCTTTATGAGCAGCTTGTGGGTTATTGGCAACAAGTGGCGGACTCTTCATGAGAAGCTTGTGTGCTTTAATATTCTTTGAAGACAGCAAGTGGCGGTCTCTTTATGAGCAGCTTGTGGGTTATTGGAAACAAGTGGCGGACTCTTCATGAGCAGCTTGTGTGCTTTAATATTCTTTGAAGATAGCAAGTGACAGTCTCTTTATGAGCAGCTTGTGGGTTATTGGCAACAAGTGGCGGACTCTTCATGAGCAGCTTGTATGCTTTAATATTCTTTGAAGACAGCAAGTGGTGGTCTCTTTATGAGCAGCTTGTGGGTTATTGGCAACAAGTAGAGGACTCTTCATGAGCAGCTTGTGTGCTTTAATATTCTTTGAAGACAGCAAGTGGCGGTCTCTTTATGAGCAGCTTGTGGGTTATTGGAAACAAGTGGCGGACTCTTCATGAGCAGCTTGTATGCTTTAATATTCTTTGAAGACAGCAAGTGGTGGTATCTTTATGAGCAGCTTGTGGGTTATTGGCAACAAGTGGCGGACTCTTAATGAGCACCTTGTGTGCTTTAATATTCTTTGAAGACAGCAAGTGGCGGTCTCTTTATGAGCAGCTTGTGGGTTATTGGTATCTTTGAAAGCAACAAGTGGCGGACTCTTCATGAGCAGCTTGTGTGCTTTAATATTCTTTGAAGACAGCAAGTGGCGGTCTCTTTATGAGCAGCTTGTGGGTTATTGGTATATTTGAAAGCAACAAGTGGCGGACTCTTCATGAGCAGCTTGTGTGCTTTAATATTCTTTGAAAACAGCAAGCGGCGGTCTCTTCATGAGCAACTTGTATGTTATTGACACCTTTAAAAGGAAGCAAGTGGCAGCCTCTTTATTTGAGCAGCTTGTGTATCCCCAACAATAATGTCTACTCAGCAAATGGCATCCCTTCGGAGAAGTCCCGTGGGGAAGTTTGTATTTTATCCTTTCCAAGCGATATCTTGGTTAAAAAAGGATTGTGTTACCATTCTTGGAAAAATTCAGAGATCAGAGATGTTTATCTCCAGTCTCAGTACTGATGTCAATCATCTTCCAGTCTCAGTACTGATGTCAATCATTTTGTTTTCCAGTCACAATGCTGATGTCAATCATTTTTCTTCTCCAGTCTCCGTACTGATGTAAATAATTTCTTTTTCAGTCTCAATACTGATGTAAATCATTCAAGAGTCTCTCATTTGAAGCCTATGACTCTGTTTCCCCAGTGGAATTATAATATCTTCCCCTGTGGGATTACTGTATAATGTGCTTGGTTTCTCCAGCATAGTTTGTCTCGTATGGCGTCATTCCCCATAAAATTCAGAGCATTGCATTCATATCATATCATAAACATAATTGCGGTATCTTAAGGCCAAAAATTGTGTATTCTATATTTAAGT
The DNA here is from genome assembly GCA_948472305.1 of Vicia faba. NCBI lineage: Eukaryota > Viridiplantae > Streptophyta > Magnoliopsida > Fabales > Fabaceae > Vicia > Vicia faba. Next base: position 1,153,959,667 of record OX451735.1, on the reverse strand, counting down.
CCCTTCAATCTCGTCGAAATGAAGATTCAAATCTTCATATTTCCGGATAGAAGAAACTTAAATAGGGGCAGCTGTCATACCCCACATTTTGACCTAAGATCCCATTTGCATTTTTGCATTTTTTTATACAAAGGTCAAGGTCACTAAATATAGTTGGTTTTAACCTCTCACCTTTGAGAATTGATTATGCAGAAATTGTCAAGTGTTTTGAACATTCTTAGCCTATGTATCACTAACTTCTAATCAAGCACGAAATGTGTGTTGTTTGTTTCTTTGATTTCATGTGCTGACAGGTCTCCTTCGATTCAGCCTGCTTCGACTGCACAAGTTTGCTTCCTACAAGCCTCTTACGAATCTGGACAAGTTTGCTGCCTGCAGGCCTCTTTCGAATTTGGACAAGTTCACTTCCTGCAAGCCTGCTTCGACTGGACAAGTTTGCTGCCTGCAAGCCAGCTTTCGACTGGACAAGTTTGCTGCCTGTAAGCCAGCTTTCGACTGGACAAGTTTACTGCCTGCAAACATGCTTCGATTGGGCAACATTGCTTCCTTCGAACACGGACTTTCGATTGAGAAATATGTTGGTTTCGATCCACATGCTTCGATTGGGCAACATTTCTTCCTTCGAACACGGGCTTTCGATTGGGCAATATGTTTGCTTCGATCCACATGCTTCGATGGTCAATACAATCTCCCTTCAGTCACAAGCTTCGATTAGGCAATACAGTCTCCTTCAGTCACAAGCTTCGATTAGGCAATACAATCTCCCTTCAGACACAAGCTTCGATTTGGCCATGTAGTTTCCTTCGAAGTTACCCCCTTCGATCCACAAGCTGGACATGTGATTTCCTTCAAGGTGGCCTCTTTCGATTCACAAGTTGGCCCATTAAACCCTTCGAAGCAACGTACTTAGAGCACACAAGTTGCCTCCCATATACTGCCAAATTCAAACCTGCCACAAAACTGCTGCACAGTCCTGCACCAACCTGCCACTAAACTCCAAAAGACTGAAAAGCATGCGTTGACAGTCTTGTACTTGCACGAAAACGGAGTGCACAAGAACTGCATTGAAGAAAACAAGGGGGCAGTATACCCAAATAATTCAAACATTATTTTGTTTTCCCCCCAAAACCATATCAAAGCTTCAGCCACCTCGCCTATAAATACAAGGCTTCACAACATGTTCAAGGGGAGGATTTTTGGGGACCAAGAGGATAAATCCTCCAAATTTTCTCAAACACAGAAAAATTCTCGAAGTTCATCAACACTTGAGAAATCACAAAAAACCCAGAATCCCACATACTTCAGTCTCCTTAGATTCTGAAGAACACCCCACACATAGTTGTTTTGTTCACACTCAGAAAGACAACCTTCTGTGGCAAACCTTCGAACCAAAAGCAAACCCCCTGCACCTTGTTACCATTCGAATCCAGCAGGAAGAACCTCATGCTTGTTATCCTCTTTCGAATCCATCATCAAAGGACAAACCCCTGGTCCCTCCCTTCGAATCCAGAAGCGCTCCAGGCAACCACCACTCAAGGCCCAGCACACGTTCCATCCTGAAGCCAGGTAAGTCACTCTTACCCTTTGAACTTTTCATTTCCAGTATAACATGTAAATAATACCTTTGTTCGTTTCAAGCATGTACCTACTGTTCCTTTCGTTTCCACATTTTTAACATACCTTTCAGAACTACCTCTTTCGTTTCTGCTTACTGTTTACTTGAACTAGCTTGAATTATTAAACTGTTTTACTAGCATGGCCGCAAACCATGTTTCCATTTAATGTTTTAAATGAAAGAAACAGGAAATAGGAAACATGAAACAAAGCTTCTGGCTTCTACCATCTTTCTCCAGGTCAAAACGAAAGAGACAACCAGGAGGCAAATCAAGTCCAATCTAAAGGCATTCCACCACTGCTTTCAACCTCCAGTCGAAGAAGGCAACAAGGCGGAATCAAAAGACTTCGCCATACACTGACTTCCAGGCCAATCAAAGGATAAAACCTTACTGGTGCGAACCCCCAGTCGAAGGATACAACTTGCTGCTGCCTTTGCCCAATCGAAGGACAGGACTTCGCCCCTGCCAAGGCCCAATCGAAAGACGTGACTTTGCTGTTGCCAGCCCCAATCGAAGGAGGCCAATAGAATGCCAATCGAAAGATGCCACTGCCTGGGTCGAAACACCCATTTTTCTTACTTTTTTTCTTTTCCTTCATATTTTTTATGCTTTTTGATATGTTTGTAATAGCGTAGGTTTTTATCTTTCTGCATTTTTATTTACTTTGTACAAATGCTAGTAATTAGGCAAGATAAAATAAACAAATAAACAAACCAAAAAAATAAAAAACACTCTTTAATCATTACTTGAATATATTTTAAAAAAATGCAAAAACACTCAACAAATCAAAACTCCCCCCAAGGTTATGTTAACTCCGTTCTACGGCGATACCGGCCGTGCCTATTGCTAGAATGCGTGCGTTAATGTCGCCCACTAAAAAACACAAACAAATCAACTTTTTTCTAGAGGAACTACGGTGTTTTGATTCCTTCATTGGATACGTAGGCAAAGGGTCGTGAAACCCTCACAAACGCAATAATAAAAACTCATTTTTTCCCTTAAGCAAACAGAGTTATAGATACATACACCCTTGTATATAACAAACAATTTTTAACCAAAAAAAACAGATATTTCAAAAGGTTCCTGCGGAGTTCCGCAGATGCATTGGGTGCTAATACCTTCCCATTGCATAACCAACCCCCGAATCTCAATCTCTTTTCAAAAACGCATTGTATTTTCATTATTTTACATTGAATGTTTTAGGGTTTTATTTCTCTCTTTTTCCTTTTCCCTTGGAAATAATAAAGCGCGGTGGCGACTCTTGCTTTTGTGAGTCGAGTTAATTAATAGCGCGATCTCCGATTTTCACCGCTACAGGCATATCTTGGTAAGACCAAGCATAAATATCCATATACTCTTTCAACAGCTCAATCAACTTGCTCTTCACATCTGGATGCAGCGATGCTCCAATCTTGACTTCTTTCGGATCTTATTCTGAACCCAAATTAATCACTTCCAATGGCTCTTTATATGGTTGAATGGCATTTTCCTCGTGCTCAAGGAACCGTGAGACCTCTTCTGGAATCTCATAATAGTCTTCTTCTTCGGCCCCATACACAGGACATTCAAAGTTAGGAGAGGGTGCAGGGTCATTGTATTCAACGGTTTTTTTAATTAATCTGCACATATGATTTATGATTGCTTTTAGAAACGGACACATATAACAAGTGATCATGCAGATTGAATTTCAGTTATTATTTATTTTGAAGGGTTTTTTCTGATTATCATTTTCCAAGAAAAAGAAGAAAATAAAGACACGATTTGGGAAACAAAGACAACTTTTATCATTGATTTTAAAAGTCACAACAAACAGATAAGCCCTACAACATTAATACTTCCACCTTGGGCAGAGTGAAAGCTTTTCAAAAATATTAACAAAACAAATTACTTTGAAACATGTATGCAAGAAGGAAAATCAATGGTGATCCAGTTCTGAACCCTAACTTCGTGCGTCACATAATTCAGCATTTCCTGCTCTGCTTCATCTTCCACAATGGCATTAATCTCGGAAACAGTTGGATGAAGATAATCCCCGCTATGGAATATGTCTTGATACTTGCCTGCAGAAGACTTCGGCTTCATGTTCATACCTTTATCATTATTCAAAGAGAACCCCGAGCCAGCTCTGTTCTTGTTTACAGGTGGATCCACAATTTGTCCCCATACCTCGCTATGACCCTTTCACAAAACTTGTTGCGCATCCTTAAGCGAAACCATGGAATTCTCATTTCCTCTTATGTTGTCAATGGATAAGGCTTGGAACTGGGTTCCAACAGCAGCTTCATCTGCCTCCACAATGCTGAAAGAGGACAAATGAGATATCAATAATGCTTGTTCCCCATTTATGATTACTACTTTCCCTTCACGTACAAATTACATTTTCTGGTGTAAAGTTGAAGTAATAGTCCCTGCCTCATAAATCCACGGTCGTCCCAACAAACCGCTATAAGCGGGAACAATGTCCATGACTTGGAAAGTTATCTGAAACAAATGTGGTCCTATATGAATAGGCAAGTCCACTTCACCAATTACAGATTTCCTTGATTCATCAAACGCTTTCACAATGATGCCACTCGGGCGCATAGGCGTTCCTTGATATTTCAACTTCATAAGAGTGCTCCTCGGTATAATGTTCAAAGAGGATCCATTATCAATAAGCACATTGGATAGTGAATCATTCTTGCAGTTCATAGAGATGTGGAGGGCCAAGTTGTGATTCCTTCCTTCATATGGAAACTCATCATCGCAGAAACTCAAGTTATTACATGACGTAATGTTCCCTATTACGCTGCTGAATTGGTCTACTGGCATATCACTCTCCATAAAAGCTTGGTCTAATACTCTCATCAAGGATTCTCTGTGAGCAGATGAGTTCATCAATAAAGTCAAGATAGATATTTTTGAAGGAGTCTGCAGTAGCTAATCTGCACTTCTGTAGTCGCTCATCTTGATTATCTTTAAAATATCATCCACTTCTTTCTCTAACGTATCCCTTCTAGTCTCACCCATATCCTTCTTGGGTTCAACATTCTCAATAATTTTCTTTCCAGCACTAACATCTTCTCAAACAACTAGTGCAAACACACGACCGTTGCGGGTCACCCTACTATTTTCAATAATATTTCTAACATCGGGAATTGTTTGGATGGGAACTTCCACTCTATCTTCTAAGATTGTAGCGTTGTATTTGTAGGACACAACCTTATCTGACTTGTAGGGGATAGGACCCGACAAACTAATCACCAATGGGGTAACAGCTGGCTTGCTATAATATTCAACTTCAAGATGGGCGGGTTCCCCAAAACAAGGTATAATGACGTTTACCCCTTCTTCAACATAATCAGTCATTATTGAGTAATTTCTGGAAAAAAAATCCTCATCTGAGGAGAAATATTCATCTGCAGAGGCATACTCTTCATCCGACTCTTTTTCAGTCAAACAAACCTCAATCAAATCAACTTCATGGTAATCATCCCTTTGACCTGTAACCTTGATAGTTCCATTATCTAACAACAATTGAACACCTTTCTTCACGATTGAACATCCTTAGGAGTCCCGACAGCAAATTCGGTAAGACCCATACTGGTGTTCTACCTGACCAGCCATATGGCAGAAAGTAGCATGCAATTGCACAAGGTCCTCATTCATATAATCTACATCAAAAATTCGGAATTCTCCAGGACATCCAGAAACTATATTCACCTCCTCTTCATACTCTACCCTAGGCCTGATTATGTGGATGAGGCCCTCATCCGTCATCTCCTGCAGATCAACCTTTATCTTATCGCAACCCTGTATGTCTGTACTGCAAATAGCATAACCGGAATGGTCAGGTGTATAGTAGCTAAATTCACAGAAGTTTGATGCATTTTCACAAAATCTCCTCTAACCCGATTAATATCAAAAATATGGAAGTCGCCTGGATAATCATCCACCATATTCACATCATTTACTCCTCCAGGCTTGGGTAGAGGATTGTCTTTCACATTAGGGCCCACATCCTTGAAATATAGAAGACCGGACTTCACCAATTTCTGCACCTCAGTCTTCAAAGAATAACAATTCTCAACATTATTCCCCGGTGCTCCCTGATGAAAAGAACATGTTTGGTTTTCCTTGTAACACCAAGGAAATTGTGATGGTACAGCGGGAGGTGGTCGGGTCTGAACCAACTTCTTCTGAATCAATACCGGTAGTAACTCTGTATAGCTCATAGGAATAGGGTCATAACTCTCCCTCCTCTGATTATACCCTTGATTCCCCTGTTGGGACGGTCTCTGATAAGCAACAGTAGTTGGAGCTGCATCCACAACTGGAGTAACTGAGGCGACTTCCTGATGACGCTGATAATTCCTTCTAGGAGTATTAACCCTCCTCTCTTGTATAATAGAATTTGCATCCCCTTCCTTCTTCTTAGTAAACCCATAATATGTCTTCTTCACACCTCCAGATCCTTCACTTCTCGTTAAACGGCCCTCTCTTACAGCCTATTCTAAGCGGATACCCATTCCTACCATTTCAGTAATGTCACTTGGCGTACTTCCTACCATCCTCTCATAGTAGAAAGCACCCAGAGTTTTCAAGAAAATCTTAGTCATCTCCTTCTCTTCCATGGGAGGAATCACTTGGGCGGCTACCTCACGCCATCTCTGTGCATATTCTTTGAATGATTCCCTGTCTTTCTGAACCATGGCCCTGAGTTGATCACGGTCAGGTGCCATGTCCACATTTTACTTGTATTGTTTGATGAACACTTCTCCCAAATCATTGAAAGTATGGATGTTAATATTGTCTAAACTCATATGCCACTTCAGTGCAGAACCGATCAAACTATCCTGAAAAAAGTGAATCAGCAAACACTAATCATCAGTATGGGTAGACAATATCCTTACATACATCACCAGATAAGCATGAGGGAAAGTGTTGCCCTTGTAATTCTCAAACTCCATGACCTTAAACTCAGCAGGTATCTTAACATTCGGGACCAAGCATAACTCATTCACATTTTGTCCGAATATCTCTTTTCCCCTGAGGGCCTTCATCTCCGTTTGCATCCTGTCGAATTGCTCTTGAAAATCATCCATTATGTCATAAAGACCCAAGTCTTCACTTGGTGGAGGGAAAGGACGACACACATCATCATTAATAAACATAACCATATTCACCGAAGGAGGTGCAACAGGAGCAGCACGCACCACACGAGGTGTCAGTAGTAACCCTTGTTGGATGAGGTTGAGCCAATGATGCCATTCACCGAAGGATGTATTTTTGTCAGATTATGAGCCAATGATCCCTTGTATTGAAGTTTTGAGATTCTTCATAACCACCATTAAAGGACTTTCCAAGTTTGTTCAAATTTTGAATTTTTATGCATAATTGAGCTTGGCACAAATTTGGCAACTAGAATATGCTGTATGAAAGCCATTCAAACCACAAAGATGCCACTTAATTATTTTTTTTGATTTTATTTGAATTATTAAGGATTAAAATGAATTAAATCCATAAAAATTAAATAAAAATGAAAAAATAAATGTTTGGTCTTGAAATTAGTCATGGGACACGTGGGTGGCATGACAAGGTTGAATCAAGTGGAAGAAAGTGGGCCCTTTTGTCAAAAAAGAAGTTTCAAGGATAGTTGACTTTTGCCATTTCACAAAAATTTCCCAACTTCTCCAATGCATATCTTGCTCAATTTTGATCATATGAACATGTTTTTGGACATTTTGGAAAGGTCTTGAAGTCCTCTAACCAATGCCTTTTTCCCCATGTCATTTTGATTTACCAATCTCAAGTTATGGTCTTTGACTTAAAGTGCATTTTTGTTGACTTTTGAAAATGACCTATAATGTTGAAATTGATAACTTTTTGTGAGAGCATTTCTTGTACTTAGAATGTGAAGATGAGTTGTAGGAAATGTCATCCCCTTCAAAATGAGAATTGGATGGGATTTTTCTGATGAACCATGAAAAAGTTATGCCTTAGTCAAGTTACAGTTGACTTTTCAGCTGTCCAAAAATGGAAACTTTTGCATCTTGATGATTTTTTAGCCATTCTTGTGGAATCATGGTCAAGACTTGACCAAATGATGATTGTGGCTTCAAAATAAGATGTTGACCAAAAATTTTGACTTTTGACTGCCAAATGACCATTTTACCCCTACAGTTGATTGTGAAGCAATTAGGGTTTTTGACTGTGCAGCTTGACCTTGTGAACCTTGAAACCTGGCATGGGGATGCTTGACAATGTGTATAGGAATATGTAACTTGATTGAGCCCTTGAAAAATTAAACTTCCTTGCAAGAACCAAAACACTAATTTGACTGGCTTAGGAGGGTGTTTGAACTGTGCAACCCTTGAGTAGACTTGAGCAAATTGAGATGATGCTTGTCAAAACTTTGAAGAATATGGGAGGGAAAATTTTGGGGTACAACAGTTTCCCCTGTTCAATCTTCTTAGACCTGAGGATGTAGATTGGCTTGTGTGCCTTTTGTGATCCGAAGGTGGAAGATGATTGAACACTAGAGTGCCCAGAAATTTGCACTCGCATAATAGAGTATCAGCAGCGTGATGGCGGGAATGGGCTTATAGATGCCATTTGGAAAGATGGTGGATAGGGGGATGGGCTTATAGATGCCATCTGGAGATGTGACAGAATCTTGTCGAGAATGGGCTTATAGATGCCATTTGGAAAATGTAATGGATAGTTATGGAGATGGGCTTATAGATGCCATCGGGGTGTCGATCGCGTAAGAGATTCCTTAGCGAGAACTTGCGTACTTTGAGAAAGGAAGATGGTTTCCTGGCCTGTTACAGGTGTTGATCTTTAAACTCTTCATACAGATATGCCCTGGTTGGATATAGGTGTCGAATCTACAATCAGTTGCTCACAGATGTGCCCTGGCTAGATACAGGAATCGAATCTGGAACTTCAAAAGGTTGCTTACAGACGTGCCCTGGCTAGATACAGGAATCGAATCTGGAATTAATCATCCACAGATATTCCCTGGCTGGATACAGATATCGAATCTTCAAACTCTTCAGATATGCCCTGGCTAGATATAGGAATCGAATCTGGAATTAGTCATCTACAGATATGCCCTGGCTGGATACAGGTATCGAATCTTCGAACTCTTCAGATATGCCCTGGCTAGATACAGGAATCGAATCTGGAATTTGTCGTCTACAGATATGCCCTGGCTTGATACAGGTATCGAATCTTCAAACTCTTCAGATATGCCCTGGCTAGATACAGGAATCGAATCTGGAATTAGTCATCTACAGATATGCCCTGGCTGGATACAGGTATTGAATCTTCAAACTCTTCAGATATGCCCTGGCTAGATACAGGAATCGAATCTGGAATTAGTCATCTACAGATATACCCTGGCTGGATACAGGTATCGAATCTTCAAACTCTTCAGATATACCCTGGCTAGATACAGGAATCGAATCTGGAATTAGTCATCTACAGATATGCCCTGGCTGGATACAGGTATCGAATCTTCAAACTCTTCAGATATGCCCTGGCTAGATACAGGAATCGAATCTAGAATTAGTCATCTACAGATATGCCCTGGCTGGACACAGGTATCGAATCTTCAAACTCTACAGATATGCCCTGGCTAGATATAGGAATCGAATCTGGAATTAGTCATCTACAGATATGCTCTGGCTGGATACAGGTATCAAATCTTCAAACTCTTCAGATATGCCCTGGCTAGATACATGAATCGAATCTGGAATTAGTCATCTACAGATATGCCCTGGCTGGATACAGGTATCGAATCTTCAAACTCTTCAGATATGCCCTGGCTAGATATAGGAATCAAATCTGGAATTGCGACAGTTGATAGTAATCATCTTTAGATTGACCTTTTTCCTGAAAAGGTAAAACATCAGTTGTATGCCATGTCATGATGTATGAAATGCATGATGTCATGATGCTCAAAATGAGATAGTGTTGCATGCACTTTATCATGTACGTAAGCAGGATGTATAAAATGTGAAATGTTTATGAATGTTCGTCTAGGAAAATAAATCCTTGACGCATGCCGGGAAGTTAAATCCTGGGCTGATGTTGAAGAGTAGAGTTCTTTGCTTCCGCTGGGGATGATGATTGCAAGGATAAACCGGTAGGAGAAGATGACTCCGTTGGGGAATAAACTTGGTGAGATACTCTGCGGGGAATTACTCTATGGGGAAGAGATACTTCGTTGAGAATTTGATGATAACTCCGCTGGGGATTCCATTGATAAGTTATGTTGGAAGATTTGATGAACTCCGCTGGGGGATAGGAAGAACTTCGCCGAGGACGATCTTTCCGTGGTAATTAGCTGAGGATAACCCAGTTATAAGCTCTGGTGGAGAATAACCTTTGAATAGAGCCGGGGAGAGATATGTACTCTGTAGGGGACAAGCTTCCAGAATCTACTGGGGATAAGCTTCCAGAATCTACTGGGGAGATTGAGTCAACTCTCCTGGGGAGACTTTGGACTGCACTGGGAAGTGGCTCCATTGGGGTGTCTGGATTCCGTCGGGGAACAATCTTATATTAAGACTGCCGGGAATGCTTTCTTAGGAACCTCTGTATACTCCGCTGGGGAATATTGAGATTTGCTGGGGATACCCAACTTCCTTAAGGCTGACAGTAGGCTAACTCTGCTTGGGGAGAGTATCGCTGACTTGCTGGAGATACTGTGCCTTTTCGGGATTGATGGGAGACCAACTCTGCGTGGGGAGAGTACTGCTGAAACCTGTCCTTACTCTGCAGGGAGTGAAGGTATCTGGGTTACATTCTTCAGCTGAACTTACCTTGGTGGAAAGAGCAACTAGAACGCTTAGATAACTCATTATTGCCCTTGTTTCTAATGTCACCTACAATTAGTCCTTTGTTTCGCATGCAAGTATTTATGAGTTAGCAATTAATGTCAAATGCATATATCAAAAATGAACATTTGACGTTCTTTGCAAAACAAAACAGAAAAAGGAAAAACAATTGGCAATTTGTCTGGAAAAGTGAATTTGTATTGATTTTTGAATTTTCCTGTAAATAGGCGTTTATGTACAAGAGGCTGACGTCCTAGTAAGAGAACGACGCCGAACAACAGAGTTTATACAATTAAGTGAAAAGGAAAACAAAACAGCTATGTGAAAAAATAATCCCACTGGGTTCCAACTCTGCTATCGCCTTTATGTCTTCAAGCGTCTCATCACTTGGCTGCTTAGTTGATGATAAAGCTGATTGATCGATGCCGTCTGAACCTGATAGTTGATACCGAATTCTGGATGCAAGGTGATCCAATGAGACATAGTATTACGCTTATCCCTAACTTTTGCCTGGACTGCCCTTTCTGGTTTTCAGTCCACCGGGATACCCATTTTTGCCCAAGCCGCCTTTTCAGGTTTTCGACTTTCCAGGTGTACAGATTTTTTTCATTTCATCCCTTATTTTTGCCCGAACCCTTTTGGTTCTCCGGGAAGCCCTTATTTTTGCCTAGGTGTGTCAACCTAGCGGGTCTTTAATTCATGCGTAGTATCTTTTCACTATGTCTGCATTGTCGGGGTGAGGAAGGTCATCACCATCCATGGTGGTTAGAATCATATCTCCTCCCGAGAAGATATGTTTAACCACAAATGGCCCTTTGTGCGTAGGGATCCATTTTCCCCTGGGATCACTTTGAGGAAGAATGATGCGCTTGATTACCAGGTCCCCAAATCGATACTCTTGTCGTCTGACTTTCTTGTTAAATGCCCTGATCATCCGTTTTTGGTACGTCTGACCATGACAAATAGAAGTAAGTCTCTTTTCGTCAATTAGGTTTAATTGATCAAGTCGAGTCTGGATCCAGTCATCTTCGCTCAAACCTGCATCCTTCATTATCCGGAGAGAGGGTATCTGGATTTCAATAGGCAAGACTGCCTCCATGCCATAGACCAAGGAAAAGGGTGTTGCCCCAGTTGACGTCCGTGCTGAGGTACGGTACCCATGAAGAGCAAACGGTAACATCTCGTGCCAATCTTTATAGGTCACTGTCATCTTCTGCACAATCTTCTTGATATTCTTATTCGCCGCTTCTACAGCCCCATTAATCTTCGTTCGGTAAGGAGAAGAGTTGTGGTGCTGTATCTTGAATTGCTCACAGAGCTCAGTGATCATCTTATTGTTAAGATTGGTACCATTATCCGTAATGATCCTCTCAGGTACACCGTATCGACAGATCAGGTTGTGCCGAATGAACCGTGCCACGACGTTCTTGGTTACGGTAGCATAGGAAGCTGCTTCAACCCACTTTGTGAAGTAATCAATTGCTACCAGGATGAAGCGATGCCCGTTGGATGCCGTAGGTCTGATCTCCCCGATCATATCAATGCCCCACATTGCAAAAGGCCAAGGTGCTGTCAAAATGTTCAGAGGAACTGGAGGAACGTGCACCTTATCAGCATAGATCTGGCACTTATGACACGTCCGAGAATGTTGGTAACAGTCAGCTTCCATTGTGGACCAGAAATATCCTGCCCGAAGGATTTTCTTTGCCATGGTATGTCCACTGGAATGTGTTCCGAAGGTACCTTCATGTAGCTCTGCCATGATCCTTTCTGCTTCAGTTTTATCTACACAATGCAATAAGGTTGAATCATGGTTTCGCTTGTATAGAATGCCATTGCTGAGGAAGAACTTTGCCGCGAACCTTCTCAGAAACTTTTTGTCATTAACAGATGCGCCTTCAGGGTATTCTTGAGCTTCCAAGTACCTCTTCAATTCATGATACCAAGGTTTCTCAGTTACCTCTTCAGCCTCGAGATCACAGCAATGTGCAGGTTCATCTAATTTCCATATAAAGATCCGGGGAGTCTCGTTGTCCCATTTGACCTTGAACATAGAAGACATCGTAGCCAGCGCGTTCGCTAACTGATTCTCCTCTCTTGGGAAGTGTTCAAAGGTTATCTCTTCGAAATGGGGGATCAACGTCAGTACATACTCTTTGTAAGGAATAAGATTTGGGTGTTTCGTATCCCACTCGCCTTTGATCTGATTGATCACGAGAGTGGATTCTCCAAAAACCCTCAGAAACTTGATCCTTAAGTCAATTGCAGCTTGAAGACCCATGATGCATGCCTCATACTCCGCCATGTTGTTGGTGCAGTTGAAACATAGCCGCGCAGTAAGTGGAGTATGAGTGCCTTTAGGGGATATGATCACAGCGCCAATACCGTTACCTAAAGCGTTTGAGGCTCCGTCAAAGTGCATAGACCATCGGGATCCTTCCTCAGGTCCTTCATCCGGTCCAGGTACTTCACAATCAGTCACTACCATGATATTCTCGTCTGGAAATTCGAAGTTCATTGACTGGTAATCGTCCACTGCCTGGTGCGCCAAATGGTCTGCCAATACACTTCCCTTGATTTCTTTTTGAGTCATGTACTGTATGTCGTATTCTGTCAAGATCATCTGCCATCTTGCTATTCTTCCGGATAAGGCAGGCTTTTCGAATATGTACTTTATTGGATCCATTTTTGAAATCAAAAGAGTAGTGTGAGTCAACATATACTGTCTCAGCCGGCGAGCAGCCCATACCAAAGCGCAGCAAGTTTTCTCGAGCAGTGAGTATCGGGTCTCACAGTCGGTAAACTTTTTGCTAAGGTAATAAATAGCGTGCTCTTTTCGGCCAGACTCGTCATGCTGCCCCAGCACACACCCCATCGAGTTGTCAAGTACTGTCAAGTATAGTATTAGAGGTCTCCCTTCAACCGGTGGCATATGAATGGGTGGTTCTTGGAGATACTCTTTGATTTTGTCGAAAGCGGCCTGACATTCATCGTTCCAACGTACTACTTGATCTTTCTTCAGTAGCTTGAAGATTGGTTCATAGGTAGCAGTTAGATGTGAGATGAATCGGGCAATATAGTTCAGCCGTCCTAGAAAGCCTCTGACTTCTTTTTCTGTCTTGGGAGTTGGCATCTCTTGTATGGCTTTCACCTTGGCAGGGTCCACTTGAATACCTTTGTCGCTCACGACGAAACCTAGCAATTTTCCAGATCTTACCCCGAAGGTGCATTTATTCGGGTTCAACCTCAGCTTGTACAACTTCAGACGGTCAAACAGCTTCTGTAGATGGTCAAGGTGTTCCTCCTCATTTTGGGACCTTGCAATCATATCATCGACGTAGACTTAAATCTCATGATGGATCATGTCATAAAACAAAGCAACCATGGCACGTTGGTAAGTTTCCCCAGCATATTTCAACCCAAAAGGCATGACCTTGTAGCAAAGGATGCCCCACTGAGTAACAAAAGTGGTCTTCTCCATGTCTTCAGGAGCCGTCTTGATTTGATTATAACCGGAGAACCCGTCCATGAAGGAGAATACCTTATGCTGAGCAGTGTTTTCAACCAGAACGTCGATGTGAGGTAGAGGGAAATCATCCTTGGGGCTCGCCCTGTTCAAATCCCTGTAATCAACACACATTCGGACTTTACCATCCTTCTTCGGCACTGGAACCACGTTGGCAACCCACTGAGGGTAAGAAGTCACTGCTAGAAACCCGACATCAAATTGTTTCATAACCTCAACTTTGATTTTCTCGGACATCTCTGGACGCATACGGCAGACCTTTTGTTTTACCGGAGGGCAGTCTTCCTTGGTAGGCAGGTGATGAACCACAATGTCAGTATCCAACCTGGGCATGTCTTCGTAAGACCAGGCAAAGATTTCCACGTAGTCATGCAGCATCTGAATCAACCGTTGTTTCACACTGAGCTCTAGATTGGCACCAATCTTGACTTTCTTTCTGTCTGTCTCAGTACCCAGATTTACCATTTCCACTGGCTCTTCATGTGGCTGAATGGCCCTCTCCTCCTGGAGTAGCAGTCTTGCAAGCTCACCAGGCACTTCGCAATCATCTTCACCTTCGTCTTCGGCTAAGTTGATCGGACTTTCGAAGTCATAACTGGCAGTAGCAGAGTCGTTACCAGTGAGATCCAGAGTGGATTGGAGCCTGTATGAGTGAGTGTGTGTAAATATAGCTGTTTTGAAATATATAATAAAGAAAGAAAAGGAGCGCAAGATTTGAAATGTAAAAAACGTCCAATGCTTTTATTCATGATATATGAAAGTGACAAATAACAAGCCCTCACAAATGAAGCCACAGTGTCCCGGGTTAGACACCGGGCCATAAAGTTTCAAATATTGTTTGTTACAAATTCAAAACAAAGGAGTTAATTACTGAGTGACAAAAGTAATAGGTGTAAAGTCTTTGGCAGTCTAGTTGCTTGGTCCACCGTTGGTCGTCGGGTAGATCCAGCTGTCGAACTCAGATTCTTCCGCTTCGTCCACAATAGCATTTACTCCCGGGTTGGTGATGAATACAGGAGGTCTTCCAATCCTTTCCTTACGCACAACCTTCTGAGCTTCTGCAGTGAAACCCAAGCCAAATTTGCCAGTCTTCGGAGTGAAATCAGGAAGTTGGCCCCAGTTTGTGCACTCACCCTTCTCGATCACAGCCCGGGCATCCTTCAAGGAAGCCATCTTCAAAGGAGAGTCTTCTTCAGTCACTGTCTCTGCTGCTGCCAATGTCTGAGGCACCTCTTCAAAGTGTTGAAAGGGGGTCTCAATGAACTCCCCATCCATTTCTACGTACCGGAACGAGTTGAGGTGGCTGACCATATATTCTTCCTCCCCCTGCACTGTAACAATCTTCCCTCTGACCGGGTACTTAAGCTTCTGATGTAGAGTTGAGGTCACAGCTCCAGCCTTGTGGATCTAAGGACGACCCAACAAACAAGAATAGGATGGTCGGATGTCCATCACATAGAAAGTAGAATCAAAGACCTGTGAACCAACCCTGATTGGGATGTCAACTTCACCATGTACCATCCTCTTCGACCCGTCAAAGGCCCGGACAACAATGTTACTAGGCTTGAGCTCTAAACCCTCACAATCCAACCTGTCTAGGGCCTTCTTGGGTAATACGTTCAGCGAAGAACCGGTGTCCACCAACACATGGGCAAGAGTAGTGCCCCTGCATTCAATGGAGACATGCAGGGCGTCGTTATGGTTCTTTCCCTTGGCAGTCAGATCGGTGTCAGAGAAACCCAACCCATTATCAGCAGTCAAGTTGGCCACACAATTAGTAAATTGATCAGCAGACGTTTCTTGTGGCACGTGGGCCGTCTTCAGGAAGGAAATCAGGGCCTTGGCATGGGCCTCTGAACACAACAGCAGTGATAGCATGGAAATCTTGGATGGGGTGTGCCCCAGCTTCTCAACGACGTTGAAATCACTCTTCTTGATAATCTTGAGGATCTCTTCCATCTCTTGCTTGGAAGCCTCAACAGTGGTTGTCTTTGGTGCCTCCATCCGGGCAGGCACATCAGCAGCAATCCCTTTGCCCCGAGCGTCAGATGACTCGGAAGCAGGGACAGAAACAGGAACTTGGTCAGGAAGGGAAGTGGGCACATTTGCAGGCGTGATGACAAGAGGTCTCTGAATAGCTGGTGGCGCAATATCTGGCGAGAACAGCCTACCACTACGAGTAACCTTAGCGGGCCCGGTAATGTTGCTGACACCGGTGCCAGTATCAAACTCTTGCTTTATTCCAAGAACATAAACATCTGCCCCATAGTGCCACGAGACAGCTTTGTCAGACGTATAGGGGAGGGGCCCCGGAACAGTGATGATGATAGGAGCAATCTTGTGAACATGCATGATTTTGACAGGCTTCTTTGAGGGAGCCTTAGGAGGGTTGTTGAAAATAGTGACAATGGACACTTCTTCAGTACAGACAACAGGGACATCAATCTTCTTGAACAAGATTTCTTTGCTATCCATCAGGTTTTGGACGCCTGACTTCAGCAAAGGACAACCAGCAGGTGAAACAGCACATAGATGGCAACCTTTACTACATCCCAGAAATAAACCGGCTAGCAACAGGTTCCTCTTGACGGTCAACAACGGAGTAGCAATATCATCCACAGAAGCTACATACAGATCCTCTTCCACAACATTCACTCCATGCTAGGGCATGGGAGCAGTCACAACATTAGGCCTTTCGGGCGCCTCGAACTGTATTTCCTTAGCATCAATAAGATCCTGAACCTCATTCCTTAGAGCCTGTGATCAGTGGATCTGGAACTGACTGTTTAACGCTGGTTCGCGAAATGTCGCGGAAGCAAGAGTCGCCACCATCTTTTAATTTCTCCAAACATGGACAGGACAAAAGCACAGCAAAATTCCTTATGAGATAGTTTCTCGGTTCGGGAGGTAGATTTATAGAAAGGGAAGGTGTTAGCACCCTTTCTATCCATGGTTATCCATGGGCTTGCTCATTGTGTTTTCAAAAGTGTTTGCTTTTCAAAGTGTGAGTGGGTTTGAAAAAGTTTCGTTTAAAGATTTCAGATCGACTCTTGTATCAGTCGTCAAGAGTGTTTGAAAAATTGTTTTTTTTGAAAGCTTTTTGAAAGTATTGGTGTGAAAAGAGTTTTCTTTGTTTTGAATAGAGCAAGTATCTACGAGTCATCTACCTACCCTAAGGAATTAGGCTGTGTAAATGTCCTTAAGGTAGTTCCATCCCACCATTGAGAGGTAGGTAGCACCACTGTTGGAGGTGTTCGGGTCAATTCGTTTGTAGGGACAGTGTGGTCACCAGAGCAACAGTAGGACACCTTAGAAGCTACCCTTATGCCATTGATCCTTTTTAATTCCGAGGCAACCGTTTCGAGGCAACTGGATCATGTCATGGACATAAGGACTTACTAAAATGTCCTATACTCGACGACCATGTTTCGAAGGTAAGGCAACAGTGAGGCGTACCCTAAGAGTGGTGTGTGAATTTGTGTGTTATTTCAGTTATATTTTATCTTGTACATGTATCATGGTGATCTACGCTTGTTTTTAAATTTAGGCCATACATTCTTTCATGCAAAGTTTAGAATTTAAAAGTGCGGAAATTTAAATGACGGAAAGGTAAATCCTACGCTATTACAAGGCGCGGGTCTATACATCGCCAAATTAACAAAGACCCGTTTTAATAAAAATGCAGAAAGTAAATAAATTCCTAATTACTATTACATGGCTTGAACAGTTACATAATATTCACAACGAAAAAATAAATGCGCGAAAGAAATAAAAATAGGACGTTCGAGGGCGTTGGACCCTTTTGAAATTAAATTGAAATTAAAAAGCTAATTAATTATTATATTAAAGAAAAGAAATGTTTTATTTAGGTTTTTTTTGTATTTATGAAATAAAGAAAATTAAAATTAAAATTAAAAGAAACCCTAATTCTAAGTTATTTTTAATTATTAATGAAAATATTAAAGTTAACCTAATTTACTAGTTAATTAATTTATTTACATGTTTATTTACAAAATTAATGATAATTAATAATAATGATAAATAATGATGATTAATAATTTATTTAAGAAAAAGATGAATATGTCAAAAAAAACCTAATTCTACATATTTTTTACTTATTAAGAAAAAGATTAAAGTTTAAAAACCTAAATTAAACTAAGTTAATTATTAGAGTTTATTTACAAAAAATAGGTTAGTGATGAAATTTATAATAATTAAATATATTTGTATTTTTGATTTTTCTGTTTTTATTATAGAAAATTATTTTATGGTGAAAAAAACTATTAAAACAATTAAAAAAGAATTAGAAAAGAAAATAAAATTAAAAAGGATGCAAACCAAGGGGGATTTCAGGCCCAAGGGGAGGTTTTTTTGAAGTATTCTGGCCTATTAGACAAAAAGCCTTGTTTGACTTTCTGGCATCACGTGCGTGTTCATTGACTCCTGAGTACCGTGGTCTGCATTCTTTGGCCATTGGATTGGGTTTCATGGCCATTTGTGTTCTAGCTGTTGGCCATTTGTGTTCTGGCCTCAACGTTCCTTAATCTTCTCAGAATGTCTGTCTCGCCATGTATTGGTGTCATGCATAAGTTGTTCTTTTGGCCATTTGGCTTTTGGCTTTTGGCTTTTGGCTTTTGGCCATTTGGCTTATTTGTGTTCTGGCCTCAACGTTCCTTAATCTTCACAGGATGTCTGTCTCGCCATGTATTGGTGTCATGCATAAGTTATTCTTTTGGTCATTTGGCTTTTGGATTTTGGCTTTTGGCTTTTGGCTTTTGGCTTTTGGCCATTTGGCTTTTGACTTTTGGCCATTTAGCTTTTGGCCTCAACGTTCCTTAATGAACCTGCATGGGATCCTGTCTAAATCTGCAGTGTTGAATCTCATGAACACATTAAATAAAATCATAAAATGCAAATAAAGCCAATATATGAAGAAATTTAATGTTTAGGCACAATATTGCATGTATGAATGATTATACCTATTTGATCATGGAAATCAAACCAGCCTTACCCTTACTGAAGAAGTAGTGAGGTGTTGGTTTGTAACTGTGATGGCTTGTTTGTAGTGAGAGAGGGATTTGTAATAAGGATTTCAAGGTTTTAGGGTTCTTGAAAGAATTTGATATTCTAACAGCGTTGTGGCCAGGTTTTTTCTCTCTTTTCCTCCTCCCTGGTTTGTGTGAAAAGAAGGTAATTATATAATGGAAATTAGGGTAAAGAAAATTGGCTTTGAATGTGCAATTGGGCCTCCAATGTTCACTTGAGTTCGTCACTTTCCAGGCTAAATCGCAGGGACTTAAGTGCAATTTTTGAAGTTGAAATGTGAAAACAAAATGTAGCTGACATCGATAACTAACTCCTGTCCGAAAATTGGCTCAATCGGATAAACAGTGAATTAGTTATGAATTTTTTAAGTTTTCAGCTCAGACAAACTTATTTTGGGCTCCAGTGTCGACTCTGACACGTTCTTCAATAAAAAACTGGTATTGATCGGAGCATAATCCGGTCTCGACTTTTGAAGCAAAGTTGTAGATCTATGAGTCAGTGACCTTGTGTAAAAATATGAGCCCAATCCGATAAAAATTGACCGAGTTATGAATTTTCGAAGTTTCGGCCCAGATGAAATAATATTCAGCATTCAGGATTTTCAGCGTGTCACGCACTCTGAGCAAAAAACGAAGGCCTTTTGAATACCGTTTGAACTTAATACCTTATGTGAAAATGTAGCCAACTAAATTTGTGAATTTTTGGCGCCGGAACCAGCTCGATACGATGAAAACCGACCAAGTTATGATTTTCTGAACATGACACAAATAAACTTCTGTCACAAATTTTCTGTATGAAAATACTTGATAAATCCACATTTTTGAAGACCTTCTGATCGAAATTGGCTTCCAGCTGTGAGAGATGAAAACGTAGATAATGTCAAGACGGAATTTTGGCCACCAGAACGGGTTCAAAACGAGCCACGATCTTCAAGTTATGAATTTTTTAGCGCGTAAAAACTGCACTTTCAGCACACTTTTTCACCATATTTCTTCGAGAAAACTCACACATTCGGATACCTTCTTTAAAGAATTGACTCTTGAGCCGAACCTGAATTTGAGAATACGTTCTCAGAGATATCTTGGCGAAAGAATACCTGAATATGACGCGCCGGGTTGGACTTGTGAATTTTTCTTGAAATATTTTGAGAAATATGGGAGGGCAAATTTTGGGGTACAACAGTTGCCCCTGTTCAATCTTCTTAGACCTGAGGATGTAGATTGGCTGGCGTGCCTTTCGTAATCTGAAGGTGGAAGATGATTGAACACTAGAGTGCCCAGAAATTTGCACTCACATAGTAGAATGTCAGCAGTGTGATGGCGGGAATGGGCTTACAAATGCCATTTGGAGAGATGACGGATAGGAGGATGGGCTTATATATGCCATTTGGAGTTGTGACAGAGCCTTGTCGGGAATGGGCTTATAGATGCCATTTGGAGACTGTTGGTATGTGGATGGGCTTATAGATGCCATCTAGGTGTCGATCGCGTAAGAGATTCTTAAGCGAGAACTTGCGTACCTGAGAAAAGAAAATAATTACCTGGCCTGTTACAAGAGTTGATCTTCAAACTCTTTATGTAGATGTGCCCTGGTTGGATACAGGAATCGAATCTTTAAACTCTTTAGACGTGCCCTGGCAAGATACAGGAATCGAGTTCGGAGAATATAGTCATCAACAGATAAACCCTGGCAAGATACAGGAATCGGATCTTCGAACTCTTCAGACGTGCCCTGGCAAGATACAAGAATCGAGTCTGGTAATGTTAGTCGTCAACAGATACACCCTGGCGAGATACAGGAATTGGATCTTCGAACTCTTCAGACGTGTCCTGGCCAAATACAGGAATCGAGTCTGGAATTCAGAAAGGTTGGTGAGTTGTCTCTACTGACAGGTTATTTCCATGGACGGGTGGTCTTTATCGACGGGTGTCTATAACGACGAGTGTCTATGACGACGAGTGTCTATAACGACGAGTGTCTATGACGACGAGTGTCTATAACGACGAGTGTCTATAACGACGAGTGTCTATAAGGACGAGTGTCTATAACGACGGGTGTCTATAACAACGAATGTCTATAGCGACGAGTGTCTATGACGACGAGTGTCTATAACGACGAGTGTCTATGACGACGAGTGTCTATAACGACGAGTGTCTATAACGACGAGTGTCTATAACGACGAGTGTCTATAACGACGAGTGTCTATAAGGACGAGTGTCTATAACAACGAGTGTCTATAACGACGGGTGTCTATAACGACGAGTGTCTATAGCGACGAGTGTCTATAACGACGAGTGTCTATGACGACGAGTGTCTATGACGACGAGTGTCTATAACAACGAGTGTCTATAACGACGAGTGTCTATGACGACGAGTGTCTATAACAACGAGTGTCTATAACGACGAGTGTCTATGACGACGAGTGTTTATGACGACGAGTGTATATCACGACGAGTGTCTATAACGACGAGTGTCTATGACGACGAGTGTCTATGACGACGAGTGTCTATAACGAAGAGTGTCTATAACGACGAGTGTCTATAACGACGAGTGTCTATAACGACGAGTCTCTATAACGACGAGTGTCTATAACGACGAGTGTCTATAACGACGAGTGTCTATAACGACGAGTGTCTATGACGACGAGTGTCTATGACGACGAGTGTCTATAACGACGAGTGTCTATAACGACGAGTGTCTATAACGACGAGTGTCTATAGCGACGAGTATCTATAGCGACGGGTGTCTATAACGACGAGTGTCTATAACGACGGGTGTCTATAACGACGAGTGTCTATAGCGACGAGTGTCTATAGCGACGAGTGTCCATGACGACGAGTGTCTATAACGACGAGTGTCTATGACGACGAGTGTCTATAACGATGAGTGTCTATGACGACGAGTGTCTATAACGACGAGTGTCTATAACGACGAGTGTCTATAACGACGAGTGTCTATAATGACGAGTGTCTATAACAACGAGTGTCTATAGCAACGAGTGTCTATAGCGACGAGTGTCTATAACGACGAGTTGGATCAGAGAAATCTTTAGGCATTGATTTAACTGGATTTGTATTCTTTGACTGGGTTGGTCTCTTTTGACTGTATTCGTCTACATAGCTGATCTTTTAACTGTATCCTTCCTGAAAGGTAAAGGTCAGTCATATGCAATGCATGATATGGATCAAGCAATAATATTTTTCAACACATGAGATTGTATGATATGATGCGTATATGCATGTATCATGATGTATGTGATGTTTATGAATGTATCTTCGTCTAGGAAAATAGATCCTTGACGGATGCCGGGAAGTCAAATCCTGGGTTGATGTTGAAGAGTGAGATTCTTCGTTTCCGTTGGGGATGATGATTGCAAGAATACCGGTCGGAGAAGATAACTCCGTTGGGGAATAAACTTGGCGAAGAGATTACTCTGCGGGGAATTACTCTGTGGGAAGAGATACTTCGCTGAGATTTGATGATAACTCCGCTGGGGATTTCGTTGTTGTGCTCTGTTGGAAATGAAGGTATCTTGGTCGCATTCTTCAGCTGAACTTACCTTGGCACTTCGGTGGACAGGGCAACCGAATCATTTAGACAACTCATTATTGCCCCAGTTTCTGTTGGAGAAGAAGGTACCTGTGAAGGTGTTTGATGACTTCCAATTGACAAATCTTCTTCTGGTAGGCAAGTGATGAGATGACAGGACATAGTCGTACGCTTTGATCCCTAACTTTTGCCTGGACCGCCCTTTCGGGTTTTCAGTCCACCAGGATACCCATTTCTGCCCAAGCCGCCTTTTCAGGTTTTCGACTTGCCGGGTATACAGATTTTTTTCATTTCATCCCTCATTTTTGCCCGAACCCTTTTGGTTCGCCGGGAAGCCCTTATTTTTGCCTAGGTGTGTCAACCTAGCGGGTCTTTGATTACGCGTAGTATTTTTTCCGACTATGTCCATGCTCTCAGGATGTAGGGAGGTGCCCCTGTTATTGTGTTGCCACGCTACCAGAAGATGTTTGGTCATGCAAGATTTGTTGCTGGGAATTCATGTCCAATACCCCAAGTGGCTCAGGCGGAGGTTTGCCCCTGGCTATTTGGCATCTTGAGAGATTCCTTGAATCTTGACTGGACTGCCCCAGATGATGGACAATGATCAGGCCATGCCCCTTGATTGAAGGTGCTTTTGTTCATTAGGCATTCGTCGTGCGAATTTCTATGTTGTTCAAACAAAAAGTCATATGCAAACAAAGTTATGTTAAAAATGCAAAGCTTATGTCTGTCTTGAAGTTTTTGAAAAATGCATTTTTCAGTAAAACCAGCAAATTTTGTAAAATGTGATGTCAACTCAATATTTTATAGCAAGCCTTAAGGAGTCAGGATACCTTTGGTAACAGTATACTTTCGAACTAACCCATGCTTCAGCTAGGACTTTTAAGGGTTGTAGCGTGGCCTGTTCACGGTTTAAGAAACAAAGGATAAAGGCTCAAATTATTTGTACCCACCCGCTCTTCGTGATGTTCTTCAAACCTAAACTCAGTTTATCGTGCGTTAGACCTTGTTTGAGTCTTTGCTCTGAAATTCCAGTGATGGTTCGGATGTTGAACGTTTATTTGAATAGGCAGTCATTTTTGTTTGGTTTAGGGTTTGTAAGACCTCTTTCTTTTTCTTTCATTATCCCTGTTTTTTGCCTGAACTGTTTCTTTTTGGAATTACAGTCAGCGGGATGCCCCAGTTTTGTAAGTCTCCTTCATAGGTTTTGACTTAATGGGTTTTTATTTTGAGAAGTAATGACTGCCTGTCTGTATGATTGTTCGGAACCATCACTGTCTTTTGTTTTGTAAGGACCTCTTTGGTGCCATTCGTTATGCACTTGGATCAACTGAGAGACTACCCTGCCCCAGGTTATGATTAAGGGTTTTAAATTTCGAAAAGAAAAACTCCTACTTCTTTGGCTCAGAGGGGTTGACGAGGGATTATCTTCCTTATAACTCCAGTGTTTAGGAATTGAAACAATGCCTGTACCTCATCAGCGGGGTCTGTTCAAATGCATACTGTAAAGATCGTGGTATCGTTTTTGTCATCCTCCCTCAAGAGGCTTAGAATTTTCAATCAAGAGTTGATCATCACAAAAATATGAAAACAGTTTGCATATAGTCAATACGAAATAATTACTTCAAAACAGACATGTGTAATGCATTAATGAAATAACCAAGTTTGACATGAAATAAAATGTTTGAACAATCAAAGAAAATTACAATCTGAACATTCAAATGAACAAAAGTTTCCAATCCTAGCCATGTTTTGACAAGGGAGCAGTGGTCACATTCTGAGTCTCTGGAGAGTCGAACTGGACTTCCTTCGCGTTGATCAGATCCTGAACCTTGTTTCTCAAAGTCCAACAGTCATCTGTAGCATGCCCCGGGCTGTCAGAATGATAGGAGCAGCGAACATTGGGGTTGTACCTTGAAGGTGTCCTGTTAGGATTCTTTGGAGGGTCCATGAGAGTTACCAACTTGGTTTCCAGCAGCTGTGGCAATATCTGTGACAAGGTCATGCCGAGGGGAGTAAATTGCCTTTTAGGTCTCTCTTCCCTTTGTTGATTGTGACGCTGAGGAGCACAGGCCGACTTTGCAATAGTTACCGCGTTGACATCACTAGATTCTCTCTTGGATGGTTTCTTCTCAATGTTTGAGGAGTCACCATTATGTATTTTCCTCGACTTGATGCCAGCTTCTATTCTTTCCCCGATCAAGATCAGATCTGTAAACCCAGCAGTAGAATTCCCAATCAGGTGGTTGAAGAATGGACCAGACAGGGTCCCCAAGAACATGTCGACGAGCTCGCGGTCAGTCAGAGGTGGTTGTACCCTTCCAGCAAGGTCCCTCCATTTTTGAGCATATTCTTTAAAGCCCTCTCCTATACCCATAGACATTCCCTGGAGCTGAGTGCGCGTGGGAGCAAGGTCGGCATTATACTGGTATTGCTTGTAAAATGCAGTGGCTAAGTCTTCCCAGGTACGGATGTTGGCTCCATTCAGTTGATAGAACCACTCGAGCTGAGTCCCTGAAAGACTCTCCTGGAAGAAATGGATCCATAAGTTCTTGTCAGCCGTGTAGGGCTGGATCCTCCTCATGTATGACCTGAGATGCAGCTTTGGACAGGATGCCCCATCGTACTTTGCAAAGGCAGGTGCCTTGAATTTGTGCGGGATCACTACCCCAGAAGACAGACCTAGATCTTCGAAGTCCAGGCCGGGCACTTTTTGTATTTCCATAGCACTTAGCCGGTCTTCCAACTGTTTATACCTGTCCTCAGCTGGAGGGTACTGCTCATCATTGTAATCGGTCTCGTTGTCGGAGACCACTGGACTAGGAACCTCCCTTTCTTGGGGACTGTCTTTCCCAACAGATGGGGTGGTCTGCTCAACTTCATTTCGTGATCCATTCCCAGATTTGCGTCTAGCGTTGAACATCACCGTCCTCTTCTTCTTCTTTTTCAAAAGCAGGGTCTTCAGATCTTGTTGCCTCTGGGCCAAACTCATGATCAACTCTTGGAATTGGGCATTCTGGGCCTGGAGGGCCTGGATGGATTGCTCAGTAGATGTTTCCGGATTCATGATGAGACTGCTGAAATAAACAGCAAAGAAGGTAAGCAACCTGTAGAAAAAGGGTACCTGTTATGCAATGATATGTATGTATGCATGCGATGTTTTCAAGGATCTCGCGGGGTAAACAAGAAATTTGTTAGAGTTTGCATTTTGTAGCTTGATGGAAGGAACTTCATGTTGTTGAGAGTCCTTCTTCAAGAGTCAAGGCTAGCCATATCGAGTGGGTCATAGCCCCTAACAACCTTGGCTAGAGGAAAATAAATCCCCTTTGCCCCTTGCAAGACATGTTGGTTCATCATGACCTGCATCACAAGCCCTTGAGATCCTTGAAATGGGTTAGTCCTTATGCGGGATGCATGCAATGGTATGATGTTATGCTATGCATGGGGTAATGTAGGTAAACCCTGTTATGAGTCCCAATTAAGGACTATAAACAAAACCTGCAAGAAACTCAAGTGTCGGATAACAAGCATGCAAGTAGTCAAGTATGAAAGCACACAAGTCACACCACAACCCTTAGAGTTTAGGCCAGCATGGGGTCTGGGTATTACCCTCTTGAAGTTGGTGGGCTCAAACCTGTCCTATCAAAGTAACCGGGTTCTAAGGGTCCCAATATCATTGGATTGCTTTCATTGTTCATCGTTTCGATTTAGCCACTGAACTGGCGACCGAAATATTCCAAGAAAACAACCCTCAATTGAGTGTAGTATCGAGTATCAACCAACCTCGGACTACACCAAAGTCAGTTATCTCACTACCCTAAAGAGGCCAAGATGGGTCAATTAAGGTTCCTAAGGTCAGTTGATGCTTTACGACACCACGCGGCGGCCCCGTACTCTCCTTGACTGGACTCAAGGGTTACCGGTACACACCAGAGTGCCACATCAACGTAGCAGACTGCTTCAACCATGTCGGTATACCCCGCACAGTTCCCTCACAGCCTTGTTGCTACTTTCTAAGAAGGTATCCCCAGATCCGGGTTAGGATCTATAGAACTCCCAAGACAGGCCCACAATTTAAAGCAAACAATTCAGACAATTGAAAACACAAGTGATCTTAGTCCTAAGGTACACCTCACTTTAAAATATTCCCCAGCAGAGTCGCCAGTTCTGTGATCGGTGGATCTGGAACTGACTATTTAACGCTGGTTCGTGAAATGTCGCGGAAGCAAGAGTCGCCACCGTCTTTTATTTT
Source organism: Vicia faba (assembly GCA_948472305.1). Taxonomy (NCBI): domain Eukaryota; kingdom Viridiplantae; phylum Streptophyta; class Magnoliopsida; order Fabales; family Fabaceae; genus Vicia; species Vicia faba. The sequence continues at coordinate 1,153,932,853 of OX451735.1, read as the reverse complement.
CTCCAAACATGGACAGGACAAAAGCACAGCAAAATTCCTTATGAGATAGTTTCTCGGTTCGGGAGGTAGATTTATAAAAAGGGAAGGTATTAGCACCCTTTCTATCCATGGTTATCCATGGGCTCTTAGATACTTGCTCATTGTGTTTTCAAAAGTGTTTGCTTTTTAAAGTGTGAGTGGGTTTGAAAAAGTTTCGTTTAAAGATTTCAGATCGACTCTTGTATCAGTCCTCAAGAGTGTTTGAAAAATTGTTTTTTTTTAAAGCTTTTTGAAAGTGTCGGTGTGAAAAGAGTTTTCTTTGTTTTGAATAGAGCAAGTATCTACGAGTCATCTACCTACCCTAAGGAATTAGGCTGTGTAAATGTCCTTAAGGTAGTGCCATCCCACCATTGAGAGGTAGGTAGCACCACCGTTGGAGGTGTTCGGGTCAATTCGTTTGTAGGGACAGTGTGGTCACCAGAGCAACAGTAGGACACCTTAGAAGCTACCCTTATGCCATTGATCCTTTTTAATTCTGAGGCAACCGTTTCGAGGCAACTGGATCATGTCATGGACATAAGGACTTACTAAAACGTCCTATACTCGACGACCATGTTTCGAAGGTAAGGCAACAGTGAGGCGTACCCTAAGAGTGGTGTGTGAATTTGTGTGTTATTTCAGTTATGTTTTATCTTGTACATGTATCATGGTGATCTACACTTGTTTTTTAATTTAGGCCATACATTCTTTCATGCAAAGTTTAGAATTTAAAAGTGCGGAAATTTAAATGACGGAAAGGTAAATCCTACGCTATTACAAGGCGCGGGTCTATACATCGCCAAATTAATAAAGACCCATTTTAATAAAAATGCGGAAAGTAAATAAATTCCTAATTACTATTACATGGCTTGAACAGTTACATAATATTCACAACGAAAAAATAAATGCGCGAAAGAAATAAAAATAGGACGTTCGAGGGCGTTGGACCCTTTTGAAATTAAATTGAAATTAAAAAGCTAATTAATTATTATATTAAAGAAAAGAAATGTTTTTTTAGGTTTTTTTTTGTATTTATGAAATAAAGAAAATTAAAATTAAAATTAAAAGAAACCCTAATTCTAAGTTATTTTTAATTATTAATGAAAATATTAAAGTTAACCTAATTTACTAGTTAATTAATTTATTTACATGTTTATTTACAAAATTAATGATAATTAATAATAATGATAAATAATGATGATTAATAATTTATTTAAGAAAAAGATGAATATGTCAAAAAAAAACCTAATTCTACATATTTTTTACTTATTAAGAAAAAGATTAAAGTTTAAAAACCTAAATTAAACTAAGTTAATTGTTAGAGTTTATTTACAAAAAATAGGTTAGTGATGAAATTTATAATAATTAAATATATTTGTATTTTTGATTTTTCTGTTTTTATTATAGAAAATTATTTTATGGTGAAAAAACAATTAAAACAATTAAAAAAGAATTAGAAAAGAAAAGAAAATAAAATTAAAAAGGATGCAAACCAAGGGGGGTTTCAAGCCCAAGGGGAGGTTTTTTTGAAGTATTCTGGCCCATTAGGCAAAAAGCCTTGTTTGACTTTCTGGCATCACGTGCATGTTCATTGACTCCTGAGTACCGTGGTCTGCATTCTTTGGCCATTGGATTGAGTTTCATGGCCATTTGTGTTCTGGCTGTTGGCCATATGTGTTCTGGCCTCAACGTTCCTTAATCTTCTCAGGATGTCTGTCTCGCCATGTATTGGTGTCATGCATAAGTTATTCTTTTGGCTTTTGGCTTTTGGCTTTTGCCTTTTGGCCATTTGGCTTTTGGCCTCAACGTTCCTTAATGAACCTGCATGGGATCCTGTCTAAATCTGCAGTGTTGAATCTCATGAACACATTAAATAAAATCATAAAATGCAAATAAAGCCAATATATGAAGAAATTTAATGTTTAGGCATAATATGGCATGTATGAATGATTATACCCTTTTGATCATGGAGATCAAACCAGCCTTACCCTTACTGAAGAAGTAGTGAGGTGTTGGTTTGTAACTGTGATGACTTGTTTGTAGTGAGAGAGGGATTTGTAATAAGGATTTCAAGGTTTTAGGGTTCTTGAAAGAATTTGATATTCTAACAGCGTTGTGGCTAGGTTTTTTCTCTCTTTTCCTTCTCCCTGGTTTGTGCGAAAAGAAGGTGATTATATAATGGAAATTAGGGTAAAGAAAATGGGCTTTGAATGTGCAATTGGGCCTCCAATGTTCACTTGAGTTCGTCACTTTCCAGGCTAAATCGCAGGGACTTAAGTGCAATTTTTGAAGTTGAAATGTGAAAACAAAATGTAGCTGACATCGATAACTAACTCCTGTCCGAAAATCGGCTCAATCGGATAAATAGTGAATTAGTTATGAATTTTTGAAGTTTTCAGCTCAGACAAACTTATTTTGGGCTCCAGTGTCGACTCTGACACGTTTTTCAATAAAAAACTGGTATTGATCGGAGCATAATCCGGTCTCTACTTTTGAAGCAAAGTTGTAGATCTATGAGTCAGTGACCTTGTGTAAAAATATGAGCCCAATCCGATAAAAATTGACCGAGTTATGAATTTTCAAAGTTTCGGCCCAGATGAAATAATATTCAGCATTCAGGATTTTCAGCGTGTCACGCACTCTGAGCAAAAAACGAAGGCTTTTTTAATACCGTTTGAAATTAATACCTTTTGTGAAAATGTAGCCAACTCAATTTGTGAAATTTTTGCGCCAGAACCAGCTCGATACGATGAAAATCGACCAAGTTATGATTTTCTGAACATGACGCAAATAAACTTCTATCACAAATTTTCTGTATGAAAATACTTGATAAATCCACATTTTTGAAGACCTTCTGATCGAAATTGGCTTCCAGACGTGAGAGATGAAAATGTAGATAATGTCAAGACGGAATTTTGGCCACCGGAACGGGTTCAAAACGAGCCACGATCTTCAAGTTATGAATTTTTTAGCGCGTAAAAACTGCACTTTCAGCATACTTTTTCACCATATTTCTTCGAGAAAACTCACACATTCGGATACCTTCTTTAAAGAATTGACTCTTGAGCCGAACCTGAATTTGAGAATATGTTATCAGAGATATCTTGGCGAAAGAATACCTGAATATGACACGCCGGGTTGGACTTGTGAATTTTTCTTGAAATATTTTGAGAAATATGGGAGGGCAAATTTTGGGGTACAACAGAGGCCAACAATCATCGGTAGAATGCCCCGGGCTATCAGAGTGACAAGCGCAGCGGGCGTTGGGGTTGTACTTCGGAGATGTTGTGTTTACCACCTTCGGAGCTTCCTTGACAATTACCAGATTGGTTGACAGTAGTTGCGGCAATATCTGAGACAGGGTCATGCTGAGCCGAGTATACTGTCTTTTGGGCCTCTCAACTCTTGGCTGATTATATTGCTGAGGAGCAGCAGCAGGATTTGAAATTACCACTGCGTTGACAGCTTGGTGGCGCTCCGGTTTGTTCTGTCTTCTTGGACCATAAACAGCACTAGCTTCTTTCTTGAAGGGCTTCTTTTCAGAGCTCGAGGAGGCACCTTTCTGTATCTTCCCCGATTTGATACCAACTTCGATCCTCTCACCAGTCAGGATCAGGTCTAAACCCAGCAGAGGAATTACCAATCAAATGATTGAAGAAAGGACTAGACAGGGTCCCCAAGAACATGTCCACAAGTTCACGGTCAGTCAACGGTGGCTGCACCCTGCCAGCCAGGTCTTGTTAGAACAAAGTTTGAATCTACTACCCTAAGTTTAAGTTTTGATGATAACAAAAGGCAAAGATATATTAATTGTATGATTCATGTAAGACATATATGGTATCTAAAAATTATATTCTGTTTTACAGAAACTCTGATGGGTATCAGCATGAGAACATCATCATCAGCATCAGGAAATTGGATATCAATATCAGCATCATAAGATGTTATATCAGATACCAGAATCAGAAGATCAACTTGCGCTTATGCTGAAGCTTGATGAACAGATCTGCGCTTAATCATCTGAACTCTGATAAAGACAACAACAGTTTATCAGCACCTAAGCAGCGTCAGAATGAGCCAAAGCCAGAACACGCTTAAATGGCAACGGTACTGTGCATTCAAGATGATTTATTACCAACGGCATCATTCCAGACAAGATCTGCTTAATAAGGAAAGAATTTTATTGGCATTGAAACAGAATTATTACTCCAACGTACACTATTTCCAATGCTATATAAACAAGTCAATGAAGATTGAATTGGCTAATGCTCTACAACAATCTACACGTCTAAAGCTATTCATCATCTTCCTCACTCTCAGTTTGCTAAAAGCTCTCAATTCCTTACCCAATTATTTTTAGCACTCTAGTTCTCATAAGCTTAAATTGTGTAGTATCACAGTTGTGATAAACTGTTTTATAGAAAACATTCACACACCTAGATTTCAATTCTTTGTATGAAAGCATTTCCTTGAGAAACCGGTTTGTGGTTTGACTCAAGAAGGCTTTAACAGTTGTTAAAGCGGTTGTAATATTCAGTTGAATATAGTGGATTAAGACCTCGTTGGAGAGAGGCGAAATCACCTTGACGGGTGGACTGGAGTAGTCTGAGATCAAACGAACCAGGATAAAAATACCGTGTTGATTGCAATTGATTTCCAGTTTTTACAATTCAACCCCCCTTCTTGTGTTTTTCACTTCTTCAATTAGCATCAGAGCGCCTGGTTCTGAGCTAAAACACTTAACTGTGTCAGTACAAGATCCAGCGTCAGAAAAACACAATGGCAGGAACTTATCAACACACCAGCAATGACAACAATGAAGACAGAGACAGATTCAGCGGCAAACCTCCAGTCTTTGATGGAGAAAATTTTGATTACTGGAAAGACAGAATTGAAAGCTTCTTTCTGGTACATGATGCTGATCTGTGGGACATGGTGATAGATGGATACACGCACCCTGTGAATGCAAGCGGTCAGAAGATTGATAGGAAAGCAATGTTTGACGAACAAAAGTGTGACTTCAAAAATCACCACAAGGCCAGAACCATTCTTCTCAGCGCCATCTCTTACGCTGAATATGAAAAGATCTCTAACAGAGACACAGCAAAGAACATGTTTGACTCACTCAGAATGACGCATGAAGGCAACGTTCATGTCAAAGAAACTAAAGCTCTTGCGCTCATTCAGAAGTATGAGGCATTCAAAATGGAAGAAACTGAATCCATTGAAACAATGTTGTCAAGATTTCAAATACTGGTGGCTGGTCTCAAGGTTCTGGACAAAGGATACTCTACTGCTGATCACATCAAGAAGATCATCAGAAGCTTACCAAAGCAGTGGAGGCCAATGGTTACAGCTCTGAAGCTAGCAAAAGATCTCAACAAAATTTCTCTGGAGGAACTTATCAGCTCCCTCAGAAGTCATGAGATAGAGCTAGAAGTTGATGAACCTCAGAAGCAAGGTAAGCCTTTAGCATTAAAATCTAACAAAAAATCTGAGTCTAAAGTTTTGCAGGCAGTTGAAGAAACATCTGATGGATCCTCATCAGAAGAAGACGAACTTTCCCTCCTCTCCAGAAGAGTGAACCAACTATGGAAGCAGAGGCAAAGGAAGTTCAGTAATCCCAGAAGATCTGATCAGAATGAGTCCTCTTCCAGATACAGAAGGACAGATTCTTCCTCTAGATACAGAAGATCTGAAGGCTCCTCAGGAAGCAGAAAGCCAAACACCAAGGACATCATCTGCTATGAGTGCAATGAGCAAGGACACTACAAGAGTGAATGCCCAAAGCTTCAGAGGGAAAAGCCCAAAAAGAAGTTTGGAAGAGAAAAGAAGAAAAGTCTCATGGCTACATGGGATGACTCTGACTCGTCTGAAGCAGACTCAGAATCAGATGATGAGAGAGCAAACATAGCTCTCATGGCCAACATTTCAGAAGACAGTGAAGCTTCTGAATCAGACTCAATCAGATACTGAAGAGGTATTTCCTGACTTTGCAGTTAATTTTACTAAGGCTGAACTTGCTGAAAGCCTTAACGAAATTCTGGAAAGGTACCAGCAGATTAGAGTTAAATTCAGAAACCTGAAAAGGAATCTTGAATCTGACTCTGATAAGACTGAGAGTCTTAAATTGGAAAATTCTGAGCTGAGAAATAAAATTTCAAAATTAGAAAATGTTTTACAAAACTCTCAGAAGGAACCAATTTCTAAAACTCCCAGCAGCGCTGATGAGATCATCAAGGAGTATGATCACAGTTTCCAGAAGTTCCTTGCTAAAAGCATAGATAGAAGCAAAATGGCTTCAATGATCTATGGAGTTAGCAGAAACGGAAGGAAGGGAATAGGATACCAAGGTAAGGTTCCTACACCAAAGAATGCCATGGATTTGACCATTAAACACACTCCTCTGAACTCACATTTTGTGTATGGTCACACACATGATATTAAATACACTAGCAGTAAGTATTCTGTGAAACCAAAAATCAACCAAAGTTTTGGCAAATCTAACAAATCAGGACCCAAGAAAATCTGGGTACCTAAGGATAAAATAATACATGTTGCATATATCTTTAGCAGCAAATCAGAAACACCAGTCATGGTACCTGGACTCTGGCTGCTCGCGACACATGACGGGAAGAAGGCATATGTTCCAAAGCCTGGAACTTAAGCCTGGAGGCCACGTTGGCTTTGGAGGCAATCAGAGGGGAAAGATCATTGGCTCTGGAACTGTAGGTAATATAAATCTTCCCTCTATAAATAATGTTCTGCTAGTAGATGGATTAATGCATAATCTGTTATCCATAAGTCAATTAAGTGATAACGGTTATGATATAATCTTTAATCAAAAATCATGTAAAGCTGTTAGTCAGAAAGATGGGACTATCCTGTTTAATGGAAAGAGGAAAAACAACATCTATAAAATCAAACTTTCTGAACTGAAAAGTCAGAATGTAAAGTGTCTTCTGTCTGTTAACAACGAGCAGTGGATCTGGCACAGAATATTGGGGCATGTTAGTATGAGAAGAATATCTCAGATTAACAAACTCAATCTGGTCAGAGGACTTCCTAATTTGAAGTTCAATTCAGATGCTCTGTGTGAAGCATGTCAGAAAGGCAAGTTTGCAAAACCTTCTTTCAAAGCTAAAAATGTTGTTTCTACCTCTAAGCCATTAGAACTTCTGCACATTGACTTATTTGGACTAGTTAAAACTGCTTCAGTCAGTGGCAAGAAGTATGGGCTAGTAATCGTAGATGACTATAGCAGATGGACATGGGTAAAGTTCTTAAGACACAAGGACGAGTCACACTCTGTGTTTGTTACCTTCTGTAACCAAGTTCAGAATGAAAAGGATCTTAGAATCGTTAAAGTCAGAAGTGAACATGGTGGAGAGTTTGAAAACAAAGATTTTGAGTCATTCTTTAATGACAGAGGCATTATGCATGATTTCTCTTGTCCTAGAACTCCCCAACAAAATGGAGTTGTAGAATGAAAGAACAGAACATTGCAAGAAATGGCCAAAACCATGATCAATGAGACAAATGTTGCTAAGATCTTCTGGGCAGAGGCAATAAACACAGCGTGCTACATTCAGAATATAATCTCAATAAGACCTATTCTGGAAAAGACTCCATATGAATTGTGGAAGAACAAAAAGCCCAACATTTCATATTTTCATCCATTTGGATGTACTTGTTTTATGTTAAATACAAAAAATTATTTGAACAAGTTTGACTCTAAAGCACAGAAGTGTATTATGTTAGGATACTCTGAACGCTCTAGAGGGTACAAAGTATACAATACAGAAACACAGATTTTGGAAGAATCAATCAGTGTTCGTTTTGATGATAAGCTTGACTCTGAAAAGTCAAAGCAGAATGAAGTTTTTGCAGGTATGAAAATTGAATTTACAGGTTCTGAAGACAAGTCATCAGAAGCTCTCAACAAAGACACTCCTTCAACATCTGAAAGGAGCACTGCTAACAATCCTACAACAGCTGCTGATCAACCTCATAAGAGACTACCCAGAAGCAGCTTGGATCACCCAGAAGAAACTATCCTAGGAAGAAAGGAAGATCCAATTAGAACAAGAGCAAGCTTCAGAAACTCTGAAGAATCCCTCATGGGACTTGTGTCTCTGATTGAACCTTCTTCTATCGATGAAGCACTTCTGGACAACGACTGGATTCTAGCAATGCAAGAAGAGCTGAATCAATTCACCAGAAATGACGTATGGGATCTTGTTCCCAGACCAAAAGGATTCAACGTCATTGGAACAAGATGGGTGTTCAGAAACAAGCTAAATGAACAAGGTGAAGTTATCAGAAATAAAGCACGACTGGTAGCACAAGGTTATAGTCAACAAGAGGGGATAGACTATACAGAAACCTTTGCTCCAGTCGCCAGGTTAGAATCTATCAGACTTTTAATTTCATTTGCTGTTAATAGAGGCATCACTCTGTATCAGATGGATGTCAAGAGTGCATTCTTAAATGGTTATATAGAAGAAGAGGTTTATGTGCACCAACCCCCTGGTTTTGAAAGTACAAAACATCCAGAACATGTTTTCAAACTAAAGAAGTCACTATATGGTCTGAAACAAGCTCCCAGAGCTTGGTATGAAAGACTAAGTAACTTTCTGTTAGAAAATGAATTCACCAGAGGGAAGGTGGACACTGCCTTATTCTGTAAGTCAGTTAAGAATGACATATTAGTCTGTCAAATTTATGTTGCTGATATTATTTTTGGATCTACTAATCCTTCTCTTGGAAGAAAATTTGCTAAGTGTATGCAGGCAGAATTTGAGATGAGCCTCATGGGGGAACTGAAATTCTTTCTAGGAATTCAGATCAATCAAACTCCAGAGGGAACTTACATTCATCAGAGCAAATATGTCAGAGATCTTCTGAAGAAATTTGACCTCTCAGAATGTAAGCCATCAAAGATTCCAATGCATCCCACGTGCATTCGGGAAAGAGAAGAGGTAAGCAAAAAGGTAGAACAGAAGGTCTACAGAGGTATGATTGGTTCTCTCCTTTATCTGACAGCTTCAAGGCCTGATATCTTATTCACCATATGTAGTTGTGCTAGATTCCAATCAGATCCTAGAGAATCTCACTTAACAGCTGTTAAGCGAATTTTCAAGTATCTGAAAGGTACTACTAATCTGGGTCTATTTTATAGAAAATCTAGTGATTACAGCTTAGTAGGCTACTGCGATGCTGACTTTGCTGGAGACAGAGTAGAGTGTAAAAGTACTTCTGGAAGCTGCCAGTTTCTGGGAGAAAATCTAATCTCTTGGTCCAGCAAAAGGCAATCCACAATTGCGCTATCAACAGCAGAAGCTGAGTACATAGCAGCAGCAGGATGTAGCACACAAATGCTCTGGATGAAAAGTCAGCTTGAAGACTTCCAGATTTTTGAGAGTAACATCCCTATACTCTGTGACAATACTTCTGCCATTTTCTTAAGTAAGAATCCCATTTTACATTCTAGGGCTAAGCATATAGAAATAAAACATCACTTCATTAGGGACTATATTCAGAAAGGAATTTTGAACTTAAAATTTATTGATACAGACCATCACGCTGATATCTTCACTAAACCCCCTTTCTGAAGATAGGTTCAATTTCATTCTGAAACATCTCAGCATGAAACTATGCCCAGAGTGAAAATGTGTTAATTTTATATACTAACCTTCAGAATGTGTTTTCTGTTTACTGTGAACTTCTGATCAATCTCCTTTCAGAAAGATAGACATGCAGATTGCATCAGATTCTATTCTTAAAGATCTAAGCGTTTCAGCTCAAGGTTAGACGTGCTGCTCACTAAATCAAACAAGTGTCATCCAATCATCAGCAAATCTCTGAAGCAGAACGCGTGCACGCTTCTGAGAAGGCAAAACGCTGATTGGGTGCATTGAGACACATGTCTGGTAACCGTTTCAAGTATCTTTCTCAAATCCCCCAAAATCAGCAAGCATTAAATGCACGTAATCATGTTTTAAAATGTCATCATGAATTATTTCTCTTTCTTAAAACCGTTTACGTTTTCAAAAATCATTTTGAAATCTATTTAAGCACATTAACATCACACATTAATCCTTTACCGTTTCTTACAATCATCCAAAGATTTTTCTGCATTTTTACTTGTTCAATCATCTTTCTCAAAAGAAACCCTTTTTCTCAAAATTCTTTCTCAGAAAACCCTAAGTGTGAACATGGAAACCTCTAGAAATGTTTCTGCAGGTTCTTAGAAGGAGGCTTCTTCTGAACAATACCAAGTTCCCTTCAGAACACTCCTTACACCAATGAACAATTTGGAAGTGTTGTCTGAACTAATTGTTAATTTCTCCAGTCTGAAAGACAATGGATTCGATTTGACAGAAGAAGTTAGGGCACAAGGATGGGAGAAATATTTTGATAGGTTGGTAGGACAAACGTTTCCAGTATTGGTGAAAGAGTTCTGGATTCATGCGTACTCATCAACACATCAAGTGACCTCCTACATAATGGGAAAGAAGATTGTGATCACTGAGGATCACATTGCAAGATTGATTGGATACAGTGGTGGTGGTATCCGCTGTATCAACATGGCTGAAAGAAGCTCTGACGTTGCTATCATTGCAAGGCAGATTTTCACCCATGGGGTTCCCAGCAGCAAAATCAGAGACTTAAAGGATCAGGACAGAATATGGGCGAAGATTATTCTGGGGTGCTTTAATCATAGGAAGCCAACAAGCTCTCCTGATTATATAAATATAGATCAGCAGTTTCTGATCTACTTTATTAATCAGAAGGTAAATATTAACTTGGCTCATCTTCTAGTTAATCACCTCAGGACCAGCGTCAAGGAGATAAGGGAAGAAGAAAGGACAAAAAGGGATTGGATACCCTTTGGCAGGTTAATATCAGATATTTTGACTGAGAATAGGCTGATAGAACACCTTACAGAAACTCAGGAATTAAGTTCTATTGAACCTACTGTTGGCAAGCCTCTGAACACCAAGAATCTGAAGAAAATGAAACTGATAGAGAATATCAGAAAGGAGCTCAACGTTACTCCTCTTGCTGACATCACCAGCAGAAGAGTCCCTCTGGACGACTTTCCCCTATTTTCTGAGATTGAATCTAAACCAGTAGTTGTTCTCAGATACTTGGACGCTTGCAAGGCTGATGGTACAGATCCCAAACTGAATATTAAAGATCTGCACCAACAACATCCAGAAGTTACTGTGAAGAAGACGAAGAAAAGAAAGGCCACTTCAGAAGGACCATCCCAACAGACCCCTAAGAAGAGAGGTAATCTATCTGCTGCTAATGTTTTAAATTCTTCTGCTATTCCAACATCAATCCCAACCCCAGCTTCACATGAACTTCCAATCCCCATACCAACTATTGATGAAACCGAACAAGAGGATGACCCTTCTGAGTCACTGACTCTCAGGAGATCCCGCACCAAATCCCAAACTCCAAAACCCACACCATCAACAGAATAAGAACTTGACAAAGTTCTTTCTGAAATTGATCAACGTGTTTCCGCTCACCTCTCAAATAATCCAAACACTCAACCTGAGATTGCCCACTCTCCTCAACCAGAACATACTCTCTCACCCATACCAGAAGAACCACAAATTCCACAACAACCAGAAATTCCACCTCCTTCTCCACAACCAGCAATTCCTCCTCCCTCTCCTCAACCAGAACTTCATCCACCATCACCTCCACAACCTGAGTTTCATCATTCTGAAACTCCATCACCTGAACCTCATTCTCCTCAATCCTCTGAGCCACAACCCTTGGCAATTCAACTGCCATGTGGTACAACTATAAACATACCCCAGCTTCCATCCTCACCAGAAACTACCCCTCCAAATACTCCAAATAGTCCAATTATTATTTCTGATTCTCCCACTCCATCTCCCAAACAAACTACTGAAAACCACAGCAGGACCTTCATCGATTTAACAATCCTTGACCGTCTTGTTGATCTCAAAAATAAAATAGCCATTCCCAAACCACAACAGCTAGATGTTGGCTCTGGCATTGTGAATTTTGAAACAGGCTTGCAGTAGTGGATTGCTTCTCTAACGCAAGTTTGTCCTGAAATGATTGATCCTGCTGCCTCAGACCAACTCTGGACACGTTTCAGAATGTGGGTACGCGCTGAAGCCCTCAAATTGCAAGACATCAATTATGAGCAGGCATAACAGAACTTCAGCAAGCTGCTGAAGGAAGTTGGAAGTCAGCTGCTGAAGGAAGAAGTGCTCCTTCTGGATAGTGAGCCATGGTCTGAGAAGCGTCCAACTTCAAAAGTGCAGCCAGAAGAGGATCAGACAACTCAAGCTGAAGAGGTTAGTCAAGCTGAAGATGTTGCAGAAAGCTCTCAGAAGCTTCCTGCTTCTGACGTTTCTCAAGCTGCCTTCGACAGGCAGACTCTGGAAGAGCTGAAGCTGAATGATATTCGTCTGCAGCAAATAATGGATGAAAATGATCAGAAGATGAAGGAAAGGATGGATGTGCAAGATAGCAAGATAGATACAGTAGTCAGCATGGTGCACAAGCAGAATGAAACTGCTGATCAGATTAAGATAATGCTGGAGACTCTGTTCACACGCTTTCCGCCCCAACCTTAGTTTTTCATTCATGATATTTTCATTGTTTTCTTTGCATATCATCTGTATTGTTTGTCTGGCTCTGAATTTAATATAACAAGTTTTTCTGCTCTGATCGTTTTAGCACATCACTTACACTTTTTGATTGCTGACAAAAAGGTGGAGAACAAGAATGATATTTTTCAATAACGGATTACTGAGACAAAAAGTCTCAAACATTCTAACACTCTGATATAATTGAATGTTTTCTTTTTTTTCTCATAAGTCTACAGGTACAAGAAGTTAATCACCTCTGATACTCTGATATTCTGATCTGAAGCTCTGATATTCTGATGTTCAAAGAAAGTCAATAAAGATCTGATCCTGAAGAACTCTTGGAATTAAAAAGGGAATTAATAAATTCAGGGGGAGTATCTCCGATCTAAACTCTGATATCTCTTTATCCCTTATCTTTGATAACTTCCTATTTAATTCTGATACAACTTATTATTCAGTTATCTCTGATACTTTTCACGCTAATTTTCAATTAAAATATCTAGTTTTTGTCATCATCAAAAAGGGGGAGATTGTTAGAACAAAGTTTGAATCTACTACCCTAAGTTTAAGTTTTGATGATAACAAAAGGCAAAGATATATTAATTGTATGATTCATGTAAGACACATATGCTATCTAAAAATTATATTCTGTTTTACAGAAACTCTGATGGGTATCAGCATGAGAACATCATCATCAACATCAGGAAATTGGATATCAACATCAGCATCAGAAGATGTTACATCAGATACCAGAATCAGAAGATTAACTTGCGCTTATGCTGAAGCTTGATGAACAGATCTGCGCTTAATCATATGAACTCTGATAAAGACAACAACAGTTCATCAGCACCTAAGCAGCGTCAGAATGAGCCAAAGCCAGAACACGCTTAAGTGGCAACGGTACTGTGCATTCAAGATGATTTATTACCAACGGCATCATTCCAGACAAGATCTACTTAATAAGGAAAGAATGTTATTGGCATTGAAACAAAATTATTACTCCAACGTACACTATTTCCAATGCTATATAAATAATTCAATGAAGATTGAATTGGCTAATGCTCTACAACAATTTACACGTCTAAAGCTATTCATCATCTTCCTCACTCTCAGTTTGCTAAAAGCTCTCAATTCCTTACCCAATTATTTTTAGCACTCTAGTTCTCATAAGCTTAAATTGTGTAGTATCACAGTTGTGATAAACTGTTTTGTAGAAAACATTCACACACCTAGATTTAAATTCTTTGTAAGAAAGCATTTCCTTGAGAAACCGGTTTGTGGTTTGACTCAAGAAGGCTTTAATAGTTGTTAAAGCAGTTGTAATATTCAGTTGAATATAGTGGACTAAGACCTCATTGGAGAGAGGCGAAATCACCTTGACGGGTGGACTGGATTAGTCTGAGATCAAACGAACCAGGATAAAAATACCGTGTTGATTGCAATTGATTTCCAGTTTTTACAATTCAACCCCCCTTCTTGTGTTTTTCACTTCTTCAGGTCTCTCCACTTATGCGCGTACTCCTTAAAACCTTCACCCGTCCCAAGTGACATACCCTGGAGTTGGGTACGCGTGGGAGCAAGGTCGGAATTGTACTGATACTGCTTATAAAAAGCAGTAGCCAAGTCCTCCCAGTTACAAATGTTGGTTCCATCCAGCTGATAGAACCATTCGAGATGAGTCCCTGAAAGACTCTCCTGGAAGAAATGGATCCATAAGTTCTTGTCTGCAGTGTAAGGTTGGATCTTCCTTACATAAGAACGGAGGTGCAGCTTAGGACAGGAAGCCCCGTCGTACTTCACAAAGGCAGGTGCCTTGAACTTTTGTGGAATCACCACCCCAGAAGATAACCCTAAGTCTCCAAAATCCAACCCAGGCACACGTTGAATCTACATAGCATTTAACCGGTCCTCCAGCTGTTTGTACCGTCCTCGGCAGGAGGGTACTGTTCATCGTTGAAATCTGTCTCGGTGTCAGAGACCACGGGACTAGGGACCCCTCCCTCCTGGTGACTGGCTTCCCCAACAGATGGAGTAGTCAGCTCAGCTTCATTCTACAGTATATTCCCGAGTCTGCGTCCAGTGTTGAACAACACAGTCCTCTTCTTCTTCTTCTTCTTCAGGAGCAAAGCCTTCAACTCCTGTTGTCCTTGGGCTAAGCTCATGACCAGCTCTTGAAACTGGGCGTTCTGGGCCTGGAGGGCCTTGATAGCTTGCTCGGTAGTAGGTTCAGGATTCATGATAACTGAGTGCTGAAATAAACAACGAAGAAGATTAAGCAACCTGTAGAAAAAGGGTACCTGTTATGCACATGATATGCTATTTATGCAATGCATTCAAGGGTTCGAAAGTTCAAATTTGTTGTAGAAAAAAGGAACACACATCATATTAGGAAATAATTTGTTCAGTACATCAGGGCCTCATGGGCAAAACATTACAAAATAATTAATCCCAAAAGACACTGCGCATCCTCTTTGGAGCGATGTAAGTGTTGAGAGTCTTTTCCTCGTGCAGTAGACGGGTGAGCTCCAGGACCTTCTTCTCACTGGCATGTAGACTGGTTTCAAGAGAATTCCGTTCTTCCTTGAGTTGGATCCAGCTCTTCTGCATTTCTTCCCAAGATGTTGGCGTGTCAGGATATTGAATGGTGTAGGGCACCTCTCCTTCCAAGACTGGCTCTTTGATCACAGGGAGAACCTGAGGATATGGCATCACCAACTTCTGGGAGCGGGCTTGTACCCACTTGAGATAAGGCTCCAGGGGGATGGAGTTCTTGTGCCCCAGTGTCTTGTTGTCTACCCTGTTGGGCATCCTCCAAGCTCTGATAAATCTCTGGCGAAGTCCTTGTGCATTGTTGTCGAAGTCAAAAACTATGTCAGGAATCAGCATGTCATGAGGGTCGTCCCTCCGAGCATATCCAAACTGCCTCAAAGCCAGACATGGGTTGTAAGTAATGCCCCTCTGATTCCAAGTAAAGGAACATTAGGAAATTCTCGGCAACGATCAATGATAGTGACATTTTCTCTGGACCGAGAACACCAATGTATATCAGCATGTGTAAGAGTCATCAATCATTGTGACCATCTCAAACCCCGCTCGTTCTTCAAAACTGATTGTGGAAGGTGCGAAATAAACCACCTTGCCAGGAGAGGAGTGCAGCACATGAGAACACCTCTTTTTCTCATGGTTCGAGTGTAACATGAGTGGAGGATGTCCCCAAGCAATGTAGGTATAGGATTCCTGGACATGAAGATCTTAACAACATTGATATCTATAAGCTGATCTAGATTCGGGAACAGCACCAACCCATAGACAAGGAGTGCCACCACTTCTTTAAAGGCTTGTAGGTCAAGGGAATTCCAACATTCTTGGGCCTTCTCAAACAGAAACTTTGCCAAGAATCCTTTGATACCACTTCTAACTTCCCAATGTCCCTTGATGTCAGATGGTTGTAGGTGTAATGCTTTAGCAACCTCTTCAAGTTTTGGATCCTTTTCTGTACCGTTGTAGGGTAGTTGACTGAGAATGGGAACCTTCAGAAGCTGAGAAAACTCTTCCAAAGTAGGCACCAATTGATAATCCGGGAAAGTAAAACAGTGGTGCAAGGGGTGAAAGAACTGGAAGAGAACTTTCACCATATCCTCTTCAATGTTGGTGTTGACCAAGCTGATGAGTCTACCATGCCTTTCACTGAAGGAAGAGTTCTCGGGAATACTGGATGTAAGCTCCTTAAGCTGTGGAAGGACCCTTACAAGGTTGATCTGAATTGTCTTTCTACGGATAGATTCCATGTCCTACAAAACAAGAACAAAGATGAAGGTTCGAACCCTTGAAGTGGTTAGTAGATGCATATGATGTTGTATGATGTTATGATGTTATGATAAGGACACACCACAAGTATTCACAAAAAGTAAACATGATAAGGCACACAAGTCACACCAGACAGCCCTTAGAGTTTAGGCCAGCATGAAGTTTGGGGTACTACCCTCTTGAAGTTGGTGGGCTCAAAACCTATCCTATCAAAAGTAACCGGGTTCTAAGGATCTCAATATCATTGGGTTGTTTTCTGTGTTCATTGTTTTGATTTAGCCACTGAACTGGCGATCAAAATATTCCAAGAAAACAACCCTCAATGAGTGTAGTATCGAGTATCAACCAACTTCGGACTGCACCAAAGTCAGTCATCTCACTACCCCTAAAGAGGCCAGGATGGTTCAAGTAAGGTTCCTAAGGTCAGTTGATGCTTCATGACACCACGCGGCGGCCCCGTACTCTCCTTGACTTGACTCAAGGGTTACCGGTACTCACCAAAGTGCCACATCAACGTAGCAAACTGCTTCAACCGTGTCGGTATACCCCGCACAGTTCCCTCACAGTTTGTTTCTACTTTCTAAAAGGTATCCCCCAGATCCGGGTTAGGATCTATGAAACTCCAAAATAGGCCCACAATTTTAAAGCAAACAAAGCAGCCAATTGAAAACATAATGATGAACTATTCCTAAGGTACACCTCACTTTACAGGAATTCCCCAGCAGAGTCGCCAGTTCTGTGATCGGTGGAAATAGAACTGACTGTTTTTTAAGCTGGTTCGCGTATGTCGCGGTAAGCAAGAGTCGCCACCGTCTTTTATGTTCTCCAACATGGAAAGGACAAAAGCACAGCAAAATTCCTTCTTTGAGAATGTTTCTCGGTTCGGGAGGTAGATTTATAGAAAGGGAAGGTGTTAGCACCCTTTCTATCCGTGGTTATCCACGGGCTCTTAGGTACTTGCTCTTATGTTTTCAAAAGATGTTTGCTTTTCAAATGTGTGTGGGTTTTGAAAAAGTTTCGTTTGAAAAATTTCTAAGTAACTCTTGTATCAGTCCTCAAGAGTGTATGAAAAATTTGTTTGAAAAACCTTTAGAAAGTGTGAGGTGTGAAAAGTATTTTTGTTTGTTTTGAGAAAGAGCAAGTACCCATGAGAATCTACCTACTCTAAGGAATTAGGCTGTGTAAGAGTCCTTTAGATAGTGCTATCCCACCATTGAGAGGTAGGTAGCACCATCGTTGGAGGTATTCGGGTCAATTCGATTATCGGGACAATGTGGTCACCGAAGCAATGGTAGGACATCTTAGTGGTAACCCTAATGTCCTAGATCCTTTTATCCGAGGCAACCATTTCGAGGCAATTGGATCTTAGACAGAAGGGCGACCTCTACGACACCCTATACTTGATGACCACGTTCGAGGCAACCAGTGAGGCGTACCCTAGGAGTGGCATGTGCTTGTGTGTTGTTTTTTAGTTAATTGTCTTTGTACATGTTATTTGTGAGCTACGGATTAATTTTATTATTCATACATTCTTGCAGGCATAATTAACAGTTAGGAGTGCGGAAAATAAATTGCAGAAATGTAAATTCTAACTATTACAAGGCGCGGGTCTATACATCGCCAAAAAAAACAAAAACCCGTTTTGGAAAATAAAGTGCGAGAATTTAAATAAAGCGATAAAATCCTAATTAACTATTACATACTCTATACAGATACATAAATGTAATCAAAAGAAATTAAAGCGCGAAAGAAGATTGAATCGGGAACGTCTTAAGGGTTTTGACCCTTTTTAAAATTAAATTAAACATTAAACCTAATTAACTAATTAATTATTTAATTAAAGAAAAAAATGTTTTTGTGTTTTTTATATTTTTAATGAAAATAAAATAAAAGGAATTAAAAGTTGTCAAAAGAAAGACCTAATTCTAAATTAATTTTATTTATTGTGAAAAGATTAAAATTAAACCTAATTAAACAACTAAGTTAATTAATGTTAGAATTTATTTACAAAAATAACATGAAATTAATAAATAATAATATTAGTTTTTTTTTGGTTTTTCTGAATTTTATGGAAAAAAATGTTAACTTTGATGGTAATAATGATAATTAAAAAAAATAATTAAAAACATAATTAGAAAATATAAAACAAAAACAAAAAGAATGAACCAAGGGGGGTTTGGGCTAGATTGGAGGTGTTAGACAGCAATTTCAGGCCCACCAAGCTTTCAGCCACCTTTGACTTTTGCAATTGCCTGCATGTGCTTTGACTGAAGAACATGGTACTCCTCCTCTCATGGCCTTTGGATGGCTGTTGAAGACACTTGGCACACTGGGAATGTGGGAGTCCATGGTGGAACGTTGTTATGAATCTGCATAGGAACACAACATGAAAAATAACATAGAGTTTTTGGGGGGACCTGGGAATCGAACCCAGGTCCCAATGATCATTTGCCAACACCTGTACCACTGAACCAACTAAATGCATTTGTTAGAATAACAAGAAACAAATATAATATAAAATAAACGCGTTATATGCTGAACAAAAAGAAAAAGTAGCGCGCATTTTTGAACAAGCCAATCATGCTCTTCCACGTCTCATCTTCTTCACTGAATGCATGTAAAAAGAAAACAATTAGCGGGGGTTTTTAACCCCCACAATATGGAATGGCAGAAAATAGCGAATAGGTCTCTATGCAAGATAAATTGAGCGCGAGGATAGTTTTGTGTTCGTCTTGTCCTTCTGAGTTCAACCATGGGTCTTTCCAAGCCTAATTTTTCCTATATGAGAAACCCCTAATTCAAAAGCTTGAAAACCCTAAATCTTATCCATGGTGGTTTCGGTTTCAGAGTGTTTCAAGACAATTGAACCACACCATTAGCTTCGTATAGGTCCGTGGGTCTGTGTAGCACGTGTTCTTGAGCTTTGAGGCTTGCTTTTAATTAAAATGTGTTCCTGGCAATGCTAGCAATGTATTAGAGTCCTTAAATCGCTTTGAAAAGGCCTGGAGTATCAAGATTAGTTTTGACTTTTTTGCTTGATTTTTTTTAATATGGTTGGGGTGTTTCTGCAGCAGCTTGTGCGTGAAATGTATTAGGGTTGTGTTCAGCATATGTATGGGAATGTATTTTGGTCAGATTATGAGCCAATGATCCCTTGTATTGAAGTTTTGAGATTCTTCATAACCACCATTAAAGGACTCTCCAAGTTTGTTCAAATTTTGAATTTTTATGCATAATTGAGCTTGGCACGAATTTGGAAACTAGAATATGTTGTATGAAAGCCATTCAAACCACAAAGATGCCACTTAATTATTTTTTTGATTTTATTTGAATTATTAAGGATTAAAATGAATTAAATCCATAAAAATTAAATAAAAATGAAAAAATAAATTTTGGTCTTGAAATTAGTCATGCGACACGTGGGTGGTATGACAAGGCTGAATCAAGTGGAAGAAAGTGGGCCCTTTTGTCAAAAAATGAAGTTTCAAGGATAGTTGACTTTTGCCATTTCACAAAAATTTCCCAACTTCTCCAATGCATATCTTGCTCAATTTTGATCATATGAACATGTTCTTGGACATTTTGGAGAGGTCTTGAAGTCCTCTAACCAATGCCTTTGGCCCCATGTCATTTTGATTTACCAATCTCTTGTTATGGTTTTTGACTTAAAGTGCATTTTTGTTGACTTTTGAAAATGACCTATAATGTTGAAATTGATAACTTTTTGTGAGAGCATTTCTTGGACTTAGAATGTGAAGATGAGTTGTAGGAAATGTCATCCCCTTCAAAATTAGAATTGGATGGGATTTTTCTGATGAACCATGAAAAAGTTATGCCTTGGTCAAGTTACAGTTGACTTTTCAACTGTCCAAAAATGGAAACTTTTGCATCTTGATGATTTTTGAGCCATTCTTGTGGAATCATGGTCAAGACTTGACCAAATGATTATTGTGGCTTCAAAATAAGATGTTGACCAAAAATTTTGACTTTTGACTGCCAAATGACCATTTTACCCCTACAGTTGATTGTGAAGCAATTAGGGTTTTTGACTGTGCAGCTTGACCTTGTGAACCTTGAAACCTGGCATGGGGATGCTTGAAAATGTGTATAGGCATATGTGACTTGATTGAGCCCTTGAAAACCTCAACTTCCTTGCAAGAACCAAAACCCTAATTTGACTGGCTTAGGAGGGTGTTTGAACTGTGCAACCCTTGAGTAAACTTGAGCAAATTGAGATGATGCTTGTCAAAACTTTGAAGAATATGGGAGGGAAAATTTTGGGGTACAACAATATGGCTCCAAAGAAAAAGCACCCCTAGGTCCCATATCCTTCCTACTCTTCTTATGAATGTGACACCAGGCCTTCGCAATCTGCTCCCTAGCTTCCCTATGGTCTTCTCCCTCCTTCAAAAATAAACTACTCAAATGAATACTATTTTGTTTATCCCTCATCGGATAACCCAGTTGTCGTCGTGCAAGAACAAGGTCATAGTTAATTCCTCCCTTTGTACCAAGAAGAGGTACATTAGGGAAACTACCAAAACTATCAATAATCTCTATATCCTGGTAAGCTCGATGATACCAATCAATATCCGAGTGAGTAAGTGCCATGATCTTAGAAGCCTAACGGGGTTCCTTCTTGACATCCAAAAAAGCATCAGACTGAGGCATATGAGAGATAAACCACCGGTACAATAGAGGCGTGCAACAGATAATCATCCCCCCATGGTAAGAATACCGAAGATGAATAGAGTAATAAGCATCACCCAACAATGTAGGAACTGGGCTTTCGATTATGAAGATCCTGATAGCATTAATGTCAACAAACTTGTCCAAATTAGGAAATAAGAACAACCCGTAAGCAAGCAGAGCAAAGATGGCCTCAAAAGCGACTGTACTCTTCATGCTGGCAAAGTAGCAAGCTTTCTCCAATAAGAACTGAGCTGGTAATCCTCTAATCCCTCCTTTAGTAGTCATATGGGCTTTAACATCAGACTTCCCCAGATGGATCAAAGAAGCAATCTCATGTTATTTTGGCTCATCCTCCAAGCCAGTAAAAGGAACACGATTGATAACATGTAAATCCAATAGATAAGAATACTCCTCTAGTGTAGGCATCAACAGATAGTCGGGAAAAGTAAAGAAATGATACATGGGATCATAGAACTGGACCAAGGTCGAGAGAATACCCTCCTTCATCTTCAGCTTCGTGAGAGGAATGATGGATCCTCACTTGTTCCTAAAATCTGCAGAACACTCAATCTCGGGAATTAGACTGATCAACTCATCTATCTTGGGATCCTTGAAACTTTACTTCCCGGTCTTTCTCTTTCTAGAATCCATGGTTAAAAAGTACATGAGATATTCACAAATGGTTAACTTTTAAATCCCTTGAACTAAGATCTCTTCAAAATATGCTTATGAGTGCATGTATGCATGATGCAGCAATCACACACAAGATCACACATATAAGGTTCATAGGTTTAACGTCACGAGCATGAGGTCAAAGGTACTACGCATAAGGTATTGGTCTAAAAGTTATCACCTGCCGAACAAGGTTCTAGAGGTTCCCAGAGTCCACATCCTTCCTTCGGATATTACCAACTTTCCGATTAACTCGGTAATTAGTTATATTCTCAAGAAAGACTCGTCCGAGTGTAGCATTGTGTGACAACTATTTCTGGATTACTCCATCATAGCTTCCGTACTACACCTAAAAGGCCAAGATTGGTTAGGTATTCTACGGTCCTCTACTTCAGCAGGCTTCCAGGTCGAAAGCAGTACGTCTTCTCGATTACTCGGTAAACGACACTACAGTCAAAGGGGCCTCCACTGAGTGGGGGATCTCATGCCACCTTTTTTGGGATTACTCCCTCAAAGTTAACATGACTATACCACCCGTCCTATCTTAAAGTTTTCCCGAGTCCAGGTATAGGACTTATGAGTAATCACCAAGCACCCTGAAAACCAGGAAAATCTAGATAAACATATATTCAACATATAACACATAAATAACAATAGCATATGCATAGATATAAACAAAGATAGGCTCAACCTAGTTAGGGATGGACCAGCATGAGGTCAATTTGTCCCCATTGAAGTCTCCATTTTTCTGTAGCGGTAGAAATGTTGAAGACTAAGCCATTGGATTGACTAGACTTGTACAAATCAAAATAAAATCGCTATCACGCTTTATTGTTTCCAAAGGAATGGGAAAAGAGCGAATAACCCAAAAAGAGGGGGAAAGATTCAAGGTGAAGGGGTTGGTTATGTAAAGGGAAGGTATTAGCACCCTAAACATCTACGGTACTCCGCAGGAACCTCTTTGTAAAATCTATATATTTTTCCTATGAAATGTTGTGTAAAAAATGGATGGTGGAGGTGAGATAAGAAACATATTTTTATGGTTTTTGCAACCCCCCGCGGTTGCGAACCTTTAGTGCCTACGTACCACCTTTTCGTGCAATAGGGTATCAAGGTACACGTAGTTCCTGTTTAAAAATTTTAAAATGTAAGTGTGTTGGTTAACTTTTATGAGATAAAACATCATCGACATTGTCCGTGTGGAAAACATACCTACTACCCACAATCATGAAAAATGAGTATTTACATCATCTCAAAGTGGAAGATATGGCTTGGATTTTAAAATCAACAATGCCTCACTCAACACCCAAGTGGAAAATATGTCTCTCCACTACATATTGTAGAAGTATAGTTGTTTGCATCACTACAAGGATTGACAAGAGTATAATCTTTTGAGAAATCTTTTAAAATAATAAAACCAAAGTGGCAAAAATGATTTGAAATGAGATTGATTGACTTTTAGTCTTCTCACAATAAAACATGACGTCAAAATATTATTAAGTTGATTGAAGTTTATTCATAAATTTTTTTTTGAAAATGCATGGACCTAAGTCCAAGTTTATTATGAAAGTGGTTCAAGTTTCAAAATAAGAGAAGTTTTCAAAAGGAGGAAGAAGATTTTTGAAATTAAAGAAGATGGGAGGAGAAGAAGAGACTATCCTAAAGCATAAGGTAAAAGCTAGGGATAGGAACCATCTAACCAACAAGAGACTATCCCATTCTTTGGATTGAAACCAAGCAAGCAAAGATACTAGACCTCTTTAAAGAACCAAACTTCAAGTGTATTAAGTCTTTGCAAAAATTGGGCAGAGTAACGGCTGTATACGGGTGAATTCCAGATTACAAACAAAGAATGTAATCACAATAACCTGCACACAAAACAAACAAACAACCCAATGTCTTGAGGTAAACCTCAAGAACTCCAGACAAAATATTAATTAAGGTTACAAAGTCTCCAACATAGGCCAAGGTTTCTAATCCTAAGTCCAAGAAGTCCCATACTCCATAATGCCAAGGATAGTAACCAAATAGTCCAAGTATCATTACAGTTTTTATGATTTATGTTGATTATTAGGTGTCTTAGAATAAAAAGGAAAAGGCTCGAGTGATCAAATTTGAATATAGCATGAAATGTAATGCTTAAAGTAAATGCTGCATAAAGCATAAAAAAAATAAAAGGGCATAAAGTAACAACAAAGGGTAAAATCAATTATTAGTGATTAGTGGTTAGTTGGATGATCATCTTGAAACTTGCATTTGGAACTCCATAGAGGATTGGTAGACCCAAAGCCTCCACACAACAAGTTGCATTTTCTTTTTTTCAAGTATACCATCCATTAGAGATCCTCAAAAGTACCATTTAATGATAAACGATGTTTAAGTGATCAGCGTTGACCAAAAGTGTTGTAGATCCATTAGAGGATTGGTAGAACCAAAGCCTCCACACAATGAATCTCGAGGTTATTGGATCAAAGAGATCAAATTAACATACCTGGGCTTGCAAACATAGGTTTGGGCCACGAATGATCATTTATTCGAATCGGGACAAAATTTAGCGCTATGTTAAGCAATTATAAGTGGACTTATGTAGAAGTCACACCTATTTTGAGGTCGGTCAATGGTAATCTATGCACCATTTGTTTTGAGACATGATATAGAGATCATGCTACAATAACACTTAGTGTAATAAGAAATGGATGAGATGGAGAGGGATGGGGAAGAATATACAAACAACAATTGAATTAAAATTTAATCAAACTATTATTAAAATCATTCATCCATTTTTGTGGAGTTAAACTCAACACCATTGATCCAATGATGTTAATAAAGTTCATGATAAAAAATTCAACCCAAGATTAGCCAGAAAATAATCACAAAATAATATTGCATTTTAATATATACATTAAAAAAAGGTTTTAGAAATATTTAAAATATAAATAAGGGATAAAAATATAAACTATGTTCAAATTAATCAAAAAATAACAAGTAAGACCATAGAAAAATCAGAAATGGACTCAAATATGTTTTGTAAATTTTTTAGTAATTTTTTAAAGTCAGAAATTGTTTTTGCAGAGCTCTGAAACTGGACTTCTATGGAGAAATCTAAGACACGATTCTTGAATGTAATTATATGGTTAGCTTCAGGGAAGATCAAGAAAGGTGAATTCATGGAAAAATTGGATTGAAAAAGGCATGAAAGGTGATTTCAAAGTAGCAGAATTTTGAGTTATGGAACAAGTTTGGCAGGGTGATTCTGGCTATCCAAGCTTGAGGAAATGAATAGGGGATGACCCTATATTTATAGGGAATCAAATGGAATGTCCAAGCGTGTGAAACGATGAAGTTTGAAAGGAAATCGTGTGAAGTTGCAAACAAGAAAAGTGTGACTTCCAATTTGATAAAAACTCATCCAAAATGCGCATTTTGTTGTGCTAATCAATTCTGGAACTTTACTAAAAAATTTTAGAGGCATAAAACGCGTGGAAAACTTGTGATTATAAGCCAAAACAAAGAATTCAAATTCTGGCTTATGGAGAAACTTCAGTTCCAAGTTACCAAATTCAACCCAATCGCATTCTCATCTCAAGGGGTCTTAAGGAATGATTCTTGATGCTTTAGAAATATGAGGTTATAATCTTTGCAATGGAAAAAGAAGGGAGTCAAATGGATGCTTGATCTAAAACTTGCATTGAGTCAAAGTTGGGGAAAAAAGGTTGACTTTCCATACATAGAAATATTTCAAGTTTTTCTTCAAAAGTGACCTATAATGTTTTGCATCCAAACATGGCCTTCTTATTGGAATTTGCTCTTGACCAAAAAAGATGGCATGAAATAGACCTCTTGAATGACATTTTGAAACTTGAACCATCTAAAATATCCAAAAATTGAGAGAGTTATGGATTATCGAAGTTGGCAAAAAATCATGAAATGACCTATAATCTTTTGTATCCTTAGGGCATCTTCCATCTATTTTCTCACTTTTCACATAAAAGAAGGAATAAATTCACATACTCAATATCATTGTGGAAAAAGAGTGGGCTCAAGGTGATAAAAATTGACCAAGTTATGATCATTTGAAGTCACATATAGGAAAATGAGGGTTCATCTGGAGGACTTGTAATCATTCATCATCATAAAGTTTCTTCAACATGAAAAATCCTTGGAACTTTTGAATTTATTTATGGATAACCCTTTGAAGAGAAGGATGTCTTTGGAATCAGTCCAAAATACCCAAAGGTGAGCAATATATGCTTCTTTGAAGTTCAAAACCCTATCTCCTAGATCAAGAAAAATGCCTTGAGGAACTTTGACAATTTTGAACAAACTTCTTGTACCAACACAAATGCTTTGTAAATATAAGTTGTTGAGGATGATAATGATAACTCATATCAACCACAACCACTTCCATATCTTGAGAATTGAGAGAAATATGCATTTGTGACCAATGGAAACAAAGCCTTGTCCAAGCATGACAACTTCTCCAATCAATCCCTTGTACTTTTGAACCAAATTTGATAATATTGAAATGTGGTGAACTAAGATAACCTTGCAATTCCATTTTCTCCAAAACAAATCCAATGGTGAGGTTTGAACTTCTCAAGATTTATTGATTAGGGCATGGAAATAAACTCATGAACCCGTGGAGCAACTTGTTGAATCTTATTGCCTTTACCTACAAGAGTAACAAGCAAGACAAACCAACATTGAATTTTATTAATTAAGATAAGAAATCAAGACAATAAATATTCATAATCACAAAAGAACACAAGTCAAGGTGCTTGGTGATCCCTCAAAGAGCAAAGCTAAATATAAGGAGCGGAACCAAGAATCCTAATGTGATCTTGTTGTGATGGAATCAACATGGTATGATGAAGGGATCTTAGGGGGGGAAATTGGGGTAAAACCCCTGGGGAAAGCAATATGACTTCCTGGGGAATGAATCGTGACTTCCTGGGGAATGGATCATGACTTCCTGGGGAGATGCCAATATATTCCCGCTGAGGAGATAAAGCATTCTTGTGCAAAATAAATGCACATTCTCAAACCAAGGCTCGAAGCTTGCGGATATCATCAGTAATAATATTGATGAGGCTCAAAGATTCAAACCAGAAATAAACTAGGATGGAACAGTCAACCATAATACATCTTTTGAGAAATAAACACAAGAGAGGGAAACCCAATCCATCCAGAAAAAGAGCTGTACAAGAGGGCTAAAACAGAAATCTTCCACGAGGGATAATTCAATGGGGAAATTGAAATAACATACACTTTCTGCTTAAGGCCGACACTCTATTGGAGAGAGGACAACACAAAACTACCAAACTAGGCAATATGTCAACGAAATATTAAAAAATGTGAATAAGCAATGATTTGCTAATTTTATCTATGCATGATGTATGTATGAATGTACGGGTGTTATCAGGTATATGTCGATAAAACAAACATATAACACTAGGGGTAAACAAGAAAAGCCAACTCGAGCACCAACAACACTCGGCTAAATCTCATCCAGGATGAACGTCCCATAAGAAAAATAACCACCAACTGAGGAAGAAAAATCCTATTACGCGGCTTAACTTCACAGGGGTGGAACATAATTCAAAAGTAAACAAATCATAGCAACAAAAAATTACAGATACGGGGATATAACATCCTTCTCAAGGTTTCACCAGGGAATAACACTCAGACTTCAATGAGAAAAAAATGCTTTCACGGTCTGCACTTCTACTAGGGATTGCAATACTGATTTCAAACAAGGCAGATGGAAACCATATTGTCAAAACATAAAATGAGTATTTCGAGCTGACATCAATGGAGAAATACCATACAGACTTCACTAGGGGATATGGTTCTTCATCATCGAGATATCAACTGAGGACCTTGTGCTGAATTTATTGGGGAGGTCAACACCATATCGAAGAGTGGAAACCAAGATACATTTTTCATTAGGGAAAACAAAGATACATTCTTCAATATTGAGAGTAAGTATTGCACCAACTTCTCTGGGGAAAAAGTATGAAACCCCATGGGGAATAACAGCTTGGAGAGTTAAGAAGTCCAACATTACAGCAAGGAATCAATCTTATGGGGATTTTAAATCAAACCCAACATATAGCGAGTGAAAACCCAAAAAGTTGATAACCACTTCAACACTTCTTAAATAAAACATTTCCCTTGCCTAATTATCAGGCAATCAAACAAAATGCAAGTACCACTGAAAGGGAGATGCTTGGTAAATGAGTCAAATGTCAGCATGAAGAGGGAGAAAAGACTTCTATCAAATAAGGGAGGCCTTCACTAGGAAATCTCGGATTGAGTCTTCATATCACACATACTTATTCAAACAAAAGATGCCCAGGGATAAATACCAACGATAATGCCAATTACTGCAAAAAAAGAGTAACAGTTTGCAAATAATTCCATTTCAGCACACCAAGGGGATAAGACCTTTCGTCATATGAGGGAAAAATTTGCTGGGGAATCTTGGATAGAGGCCTCAGACCAAGCAAACCCAAAAAATCAAAAAATGAACCAACACTTGATTGGGGACACTGGGATCACAAACCCGATATTGCACCTTACGCCAATTGGTATCATCCTCAATATACAATAAACACACGCATACCAGCAAAAAAACCTAAGTAAACCTTCTCGAGGAAAACAAAACTTCTCAAAATTACGGGAGTTCGTCCATTCCTGGGATCACCTTCTTTGTTTTCCTCTTGAATTATAAAATCTAAAGTAAAACTAAGTTGTAAATTATTTTTGAAATATAATTTTGTTATTTAATCTTTTCTCTTTGAAAATTATTATCAATAATAAATGGAGTCTTTGTAAGCTGAATAAAATAAGAAATACAAAGAATTGGGCAAAAGCTCAAATTTTGTTGAAAGAATGGTAGTCTGCGAATGGAGAGACTCGATGGATAATTACAAAGTTTGGAAAATGGTAATATATAATGAAAAAGATACATTTAGATACAATGACCATTATTCCCTCTAACATCTTTGAAATTCTAAGCAGCAACTTCCGTTGAAGTATGGTGACAAGATTGTTGCTTCAATGATCAAGTCTTGTCTGATGTAGTTACTTGCCAAGAAAGTCCCTAACTTTTTCCTAAGCTTCCCTTGCGGGTTTTTAACTTAGCGGGAAATTTTATTTTGTTTTTGTCTCTAATTTTTTCCTAGACCGCCCTTTCGGGTTTTCGGCCTACCGAGACACTATTTTTTGCCTAAGCCGCCCTTTTGGGTTTTCAACTTAGCGAGATGTTCTTTTATTTCTTTAGGCGAAGTATTTCTTGACTGCATCAGCATTCATGGGTCGTGGGAACTCCTCGCCATCCATAGTTTCAAGAATTAATGCACCGCCAGAGAAGACTTTCTTGACAACATATGGGACTTCAAAATTGGGAGTCCACTTGCCCCTAGAATCCGCATTAAAAGACATGATCTTCCTGTGCACAAGGTCGCTTTCTCTGAATTCACGAGGTTTGACCTTCTTATCAAAAGCTTTCTTCATTCTCTTCTGATATAACTGCCCATGACACAAAGCCGTCATTCTCTTATCTTCGATCAAATTCAATTGGTCAAACCTGTTCTGGACCCATTCAGCCTCTGACAACTTGGTTTCCATTATCACACGCAAAGAGGGAATCTCAACCTCGATTGGGAGTACCGCTTCCATTCCATACACAAGGGAGAATGAGGTTGCTCCTGTTGAAGTGCGGACAAATGTATGATATCCATGTAAAGCAAAAGGGATCATTTCATGACAATCTTTATAAGTAACAACCATCTTATGGATGATCTTCTTGATATTCTTATTTGTAGCTTCAACAGCCTCATTCATCTTCGGCCTGTATGGAGATGAATTATGGTGGACAATCTTGAATTCTTCACAAAGTTCTGACATCATCTTATTGTTCAGATTCGAGCCATTGTCGGTAAAAATTCTACTTGGCACACCATACTTACATATGAGATTATTCTTAATGAAGCTCATAACCACCTTCTTAGTAACATTAGCATATGAAGCCGCTTCCACCCATTTGGTGAAGTAATCAATTGCTACCAAAATAAAATGATGTCCATTCGAAGCTTTGGGTTCTATCATTCTAATCATGTCAATACCCCACATAGAGAAATGCCACAGGGAAGAAATAACATTTAGAAGTGTCCGAGGCACGTGAATCTTGTCCGTATAAATCTAGCATTTATGGCACTTTTTTGCAAATCTGTATTAGTCAGATTCTATTGTCAGCCAATAGTAACCTGCCCTTAGCATCTTTTTAACCATCGAATGTTCATTGGCATGAGTTCCAAATGAACCTTCATGAATCTCATTCATCAACATGTCTGCTTCGTGTCTATCCATGCATCTGAGCAAGACCATGTTATAATTTCTCTTGTAAAACACATTTTCACTGAGGAAGAACCTTCCAACCAATCTCCTCAATATCTTTCTATCTTTATTCGATGCACCAATCAGGTATTCCTGAGTCTGGAGAAAATTCTTGATATCGTAATACCAAGGTTTCTCATATGCTACCTCTTCTGTTGTAAACACATGAGAGGGACTATCCAGTCACCAAGCTATAATTCGAGGTATATCATTCCAATTATTAACTTGATACATAGAAGCAAGAGTTGCTAGAGCATCCGCCATTTGATTTTCGTCTCTGGGAATGTGATGGAATTCAACTTTATTAAAGAAGGGTAGCAATCTTCTAGCATAATCTTTGTAATGGATCAAGCTGGGGTGACGAGTATCCCACTCTCCTTTAATTTTATTTATTACCAAAGCTGAATCGCCATACACATCTAGAATTTTAATTCTGATATCAATAGCTTCCTCGAGACCCATGATGCAAGCCTCATATTCTGCCATATTATTAGTACAATCAAATGTCAACCTTGCAGTAAAAGGAATGTGTGATTGTTGTACCCAAAAATTTACCCTCTTATATTTCTCAACAAATGTCATGTGAGGTCCCTAAATTGCTCAAGGAAGTTCAAGAGTTGATCAAACAAACTCTCTCCTAATGCAGTCTACCTCAAATTAGGGTTTCATTTTTCATCAAGATGCTTAAGTCCAAAGGATCCTAAATGGCTTCCAAGGCCCTAATGTTTTCTCAAGATCATCCATGTCAATTTTCAAGCCTTGCAGAGGAAGTTTGCTCAGTCAATTGCTCAAATGCCTGAAAATCAACTATGTTAGGTCAAAAGTCAACTGTGGCCCGCATACAGTCAAACTTCAATATTTTTGGTCAACATCCTCATTTTGAAGTATTATCCATCATTTGATCAAGGGTTGATCATGATTCCTCAAGGATTTATCACAATTCATCAAAACCCAAAAGTTGTTAAATTAGGGTTTTGTAGGAAAAGTCAACTCAACTTTGACCAAGCATAACTTTCTCATACTTTATCATAAATGACCCATCCAAAGCTCATTTTGAAGAGGATGCAATTGCCTACAATTAATATTCATCTTCCAAGATTAAAATATGCACTCACAAAAATATATGAATTTTAACATTATAGGTCATTTTGGAAAGTCAACAAAAACATCGTTTGGGTCAAAGCTTCATACATGAACATGGAAGACTCAATTGAGATGAGACTAAAAGGGTTGCTTAGAGGACATCCTAAGCTTTCTAAAAATTCCAGGAACACCTCTCTAGGGTCAAAGTTGATAGATTTATGCATTGGCCAAGTTGATCATTTTTATAAAATTGCCAAAAGCCAAATGTGCTCAAAAATACATTTTTTGTCAAATGGGCCTAGTTTTTCATGATTGAATCTTGCTTATGACATGGTCCACGATACAAATCAGCACCCACACATATTTTGCTTTATTTATTTATTTTGATTTTGATTTATATCATTTAAAAGTCAAATTAAATCAAATAAATAGCAATAAAATATCAAAGATTTGTTTTGTGATCAGATTTTGGGTGGAATTGAATCCAATTATGCTGAAACATCATATCTAAAACGTGCTAAACAAATTGAACCAAGTTTGGCATGATTTGGCTTGATATAGAAAGATATCATACAAGGATAAATACCAAATCAAATCTTCATAATGGACAAAGATTTAGCTCGTTTTTGTTGACCTAATGCAGTCCATTACATATACAGAACATAGCCAAGGCAAGAGAAGAGGTTAAGCAGTCGTGAAAACACCTAAAGAAAACTGAAAATTTCAAGAAAAAGTGGGAATCAGTTTTCAACCTACATGGAGTTTCAAAGCATTTCAAGAGCACCAGTCCCTTCTCAGACATCCCAGGAAGCGATTCCAATCACTCCCAGGTCTTGAAATGCCCAGAATCGTGCTCCACGCCTCCCACGGTTTGTCCAAAAATTTGATTCTGATTTCACTAATTCACGTATCTTTAGTGCTTTTGATTGCCATACTCATGTTTATCGTCGTGTTTGCAAGCTAATCATTCCATTTAATTGCATTTTTGATGACTGTACGTGAAATTGCCATAGTTAGGGTTTGGTGTTCTTGTTTAGGGTTTTTCAATGCAGGAAAAATTGGGCGATAATTTTGGTACCATGATGCTCGTGAGGATGATACGAGTTGATTGCTACCAGCCATGGGCATTTATCTTGAGCATGTGCCATTTTGGAGATGGACAAGGTTATACCTACAACAAACGTCTTTAGGTAAAAGCCTGATTTGCCAAAGCGACGGAGAGAGGAAGAAGAAGCTGGTGTGGTAACGTGTGATTCGCTCATTTGAATTTCGCACGCTGGACTTGCTCCACTAGTTTGTTTTGTATATTATGCTCTGTTTTTATTTTACTTACAAGTTAACACGCTAGCTCAGATGGTTGGGGAGAAGGCCTTTAATGCACACGTCCTGGGTTCGATCCCAAGCGTGTGCATTTTATTCTTTTCTTGCTTATTGCAGGTGGACCCCATGCAATACAGTAGCATACGCCTACCATGCACTCTTGTGTTCCACCATTAGATTCATCAGCTAGTTGGATCCAACGCTCAGGTAGCAGGAGGATCACCATACACCCCAGGTCAATGTACGCACTGGATCAGGCGAAGTCAAAAGGGATTGGATTTGTTTGGGCCCAGAATTTCAACAACATACCCCCTTTTCAGCATGGCAACCAGGCCCATTCACTCTTTTTCTTTTTCTTTTTTTAATTTCTTTTAATTTTTCTTTTAATCATCTTAATTAACAAATGAATCATTCTTTTTTTTATAAAAAATCATATAATCAAAACTTCATAAAAAATTAGAATTAGACTTTTTTTTATCAAAATTGACTTTGTTAATTTAATTTAATTTAGTCTAACCTAGGGAAATTTTAACTTTTTTATATAATTAAAACTAATTAGTAAATTAGGTTAAACTCTTGATTTAATTCTTTTATTTTTTCTCAAATAAATAAAATACAAAAATAGGTTTTAGATTGAATCAATTTATTCTTAATTTAAAATTAATTAGAATTTAGGATTTTCTTTTTAATTTAACTATGTCATTATTTTCTTAAAAAACTAAAACCATTTTTTCAATCAATCGCAAATAAGTTTAGCCAAGGGTCAAAACTCTAGTCGTTTCGTGTTTAATTCATCGCGCGCTTATTATTTATTTTGACAATATTTTTTGTAACTGTTCATGGTTTATAACTGTTTAATTTAGGGCTTTTACTTATCGCTTTTTCCCCGGATTTTTGGCTATGTAATTAATCCCCCTCCCCGAAGCCTTGTAATAGCGTAGATTTACTTTCTCGCATTTTTTTTAATTCCCACAAATATTTAACGGTCTAGATGTATGCTAATAGGATTGTATGACAAGAATGCATGACAAATTAATACGGTTAGAAAACCCTAATGTGAAAAGATAAATAACTAAAAAAAAGTCACTCGCACATATCACTATTAGGGTATACTCTCACTTCGGTTGCCTTCGGTAAACGATCATTAAGCATAGGGTGTGTTAGTGGTTACCCTCCTGTCTAAAAAAGATCAAATGTCCCATTCGAATGTTTCCTTGGAAATGTTGCCTCGAAAATGTTGCCTCGGTATTGTTGCCTCAGATATTATCTTAAGACTCTAGGGTTATTACTAAGGTATCCTAATATTTCTTTAGTGATCGTACGTTCATTTCGAATAGACCCTTACAATTCCAATGATGGTGCTACCTATTTCTCAATAGTAGGATAGCGCTGTCTAAAGGAAACATGAATAGAAACAATATTTTTTCGAGTAGGTGGATGCTAGTAGGTACTTGGTCAAATCAAAACTTTTCACACTTACACATTTCAAAACAATTTTCAAAACAACTTCGTCACACCTTTGAGGTCTGATACAATGGTTATCACGAAGTCAAAATTTTCAAAACAAAGCACATACACAAGCAATTTTAAAAAGATGAGCAAGTTCCTAAGAGCCCATGGAAAATATTGATAAAAAGGGTGCTAACACCTTCCCTTTCTATAATCTACCCCCCGTGCTCAGAATATCTCGAAATAGGATTTTTTCTGTACTTTTTTCCTTTCCGATTGGATGAAATAAAAGTCGGTGGTGACTCTTGCTTACCGTGACATTTTGAAAACACAAAACACAAAAACGCAAAACCAGTGTCAAGCAGTTGGTTCAGCCACCGTATCATAGAACTGGCGACTCTGCTGGGGAATAATAAGTGGGGTATACCTTAGGATCTAGTTCATCATAATTGCTTCTCTGGATTGCTTTGTTTGCTTTAATTTTGAGGGTTTTTGTTTGAGGTTACTATAGATCCTACACCCGGATCTGGGGAATACCTTTTAGGTAAGTAGCAACAGACTGTGAGGGAATTGTACGACGTAGACCAATACAGTTGAAGCAATAGCTACGTTGATGTGGCACTTTGGTTGGTACCGGTATCCCTTGTGGAGAAACGAGGAGAATACGGGGCCGCTGCATGGTGTCGTTAAGCATCAACTGACCTTAGAACCTTTAATCGCCCAACTTGGCAATTAGAAAGTAGTGAGATAGTCGGCCTCGGTGAAGAGCTGAGAACTGGTCGATACTCGATGCTACACTCATTGAGACCATACTCTCGGAATAATTTCGGCCGCAAGAAAAGATTGTGTGAGCTGAAACCATGACCGATGGAGGATGGTCAGTGATATTAAGATCCTGTAGAACCTAGTTACTTTTATAGGACAGGTTGAACCAACTTAACTTCAAGAGGGTCTTACCTTTGACCTCATGCAAGCCTTAAACCTAAGGGCTTTGTGTGATTTGATTGTGTTTGCAATATTTGTGTTTTCTATACCTTTGGTTTATAATGGAATCATGCATCATAACATGGCATTCATGCTTCATTACACTAACCATTTCAAAGACCAAGGGAATTTATCTTTGTTCTGTTTTGCAGATCATGGCTTCCGTGCGCAGAAATACCATCCGAGTCAACTTTGTGCAGATACCTACCCAACTTAAAGAGATAGCATCTAAAGTTTCTGAAACTTCTACTTTCATTAAGAGACACGGTCAACTTCTCAGCCTGGTTACTTAAAACCTTGATGAACAGATGATGAGCATACTATTTCTGTTCTTCGATCCCAAGCACCACTGTTTCACCTTTCCAGATTACCAGCTGGTACCCACCTTGGAAGAATTCTCTCATCTATTGGGCATATCCATTCTTGAACAGGTACCCTTCACATGTATGGAAGAAGTTCCTAGGCCATAAGACATTGCCTCAGCCTTGCATTTAAAACGGGCCGATGTGGTATCCAATTGGGAAACTCGAAGCGGAGTCGGGGGTTATCTAGCCAAATTTCTGATAGACCAGGCTCAGCTCTTTTGGGATGATTTGGATTTTCAGGCTTTTGAGGATGTATTGGCTCTTCTTATTTATGGTTTGACTCTCTTCCCTAATCCAGATTCTTTTGTAGATGTGAATGATGTCAAGATTTTCCTTTCTCGCAACCCTGTGCCTACCTTGCTTGGAGATATCTTGCATGCTCTCCATACTCGTACTATGAAGAGAAGAGGGACTCTTATGTGCTGCATACCGTTGTTGTCAAGGTGGTTTATTTCTCACCTCCCTAAGTCTGTACTAAAGAATGAAGAAGGTTTGGGTTGGTCGTACAAAATAATGTCACTTGCTCATACGGATATTTTATTGGTGTTACCGGGCAATGGAACATACCATTGTTATTTACTGCTGTGGGGGATATCCTAATGTCCCATTACTTGGTATCAGAGGGGGTATAACTTACAATACTTGTCCAGCTTTGCGACAATTTGGTCATGCTCGGAGAGATGTTCCCCATGAGTTACTTCTCGAGGACATTGTATTCAACTATAAGGAGGATGTTAAGGAGCATTGCAAGTGGTTTATACGAGCTTAGGGCATGGTAAACATATATGACCCCGAAGAGTTGGGACCAAAGACTTCCCTTCCTATGCAGCCTTATCTCCAATGGGTCCAAGCTCATGCCCAGAAGCTTATTATGCCTTATGAGGCCGTATTACCAGTGATTGTGGAGCCCACTAATGAAGAAGGAATTCCTTACACGGTTCTCTATCCGTACATGCCCACTGATCCTGGGGAGTTACAGAGGTCTTGGATTCAGCTGAGGAATGAGTGGGATACTTACCGGGAGCAGTTCCATGAGCAAGAAAGGAAGGTTTTAAAGCTCACCAGGCAGCTCGAGGAAGAAAGAGTGATCAATGACTATATCAGCACAAAGAGGATGCATCCATGGGACTTTTTATTTTGATTTTGATTTTTCTAGTTTTAGATTTGTTTTATTTACTTCTTTGTAACGCCTTAAAGGCATCGTTGAACCTTTCAAATTTAAGCTAATAAAGTTTTGTTTATTTTGGTTTGCAAATTTAAATCTCCCAAAGTCTTTGAAATCATTACATGTGCATCCCATTATCATACACATCATTACAGGTACCACTACAAGTTTCTCATCTTCTTCACTGTTTATCACACGCAGAAATTTCTTCCGATCAAGTCATCAAAGATCTTCAGGCATAGAACGCCCAGTTCCAACAGATGTTCATCAGTCTGGCTAAGGGGAAAGAGGATCTGAAGACCCTTATTCTGAAAGAGAAGAAGAAGAAGAAGAAGAAGAAGAAGAAGAAGGTTAGCATTCTGAATATGGGTAGAATATTCGGAGAAAGGTTGAAGCATCAAACTGATCTGACCTCTTCATCCAAGGACGGGGAGAACCAAGAAAGGGAAAAGGACCCTAGTCCTGCAGTTTTTGACAATGATACTGATTTTGATGACGAGCAATATCCTCCTGCTGAGGATAGGTACAAGCAGTTAGAAGACCGTCTGAGCGCTATGGAAGTTCAGAAGATCCTTGGTTTGGATTTCGGAGAATTGGGACTGGCATCGGGAGTGGTCATCCCTTATAAGTTCAAAGCTCCGGTTTTTTCCAAGTATGATGGGGGCGTCCTGCCCAAAACTCCATCTCCGCTCGTATGTCAGGAAAATCCAACCCCACACTGCCAACAGAAATTTGTGGGTGCATTTCTTTCAAGATAGTCTGTCGGGGACTCAGCTTGAATGGTTCTACCAGTTGGAGGGATCCAGCATCCGAAACTGGGAAGATCTTGTTGCTTCTTTCTACAAGCAGTACCAGTATAATGCCGACCTTGCTCCCACTCGTACTCAACTTCAGAGTACGTCCATGGGATTAGGAAAAGGTTTTAAGGACTATGCTCATAAATGGAGAGACTTAGCTGGAAGAGTTCAACACGCGTTGTCTGATACGGAGTTAGTTGACATGTTTCTAGGGCCGCTATCTAGTTCGTTTTTCAATCACTTGATCGGCAGCTCATCATCTGGTTTCACCGAACTGATTTTAAATGGAGAAAAAGTAGAAGCTATAATTTGAAGTTGTAAGATACAGAAGGATGCCTCTTCGAGTTCGGTAAAGAATCCTTTAATTGGTAAGAAGGAAGCTAGTGCAGTCTATAGCCTGAGGGGCCAAAACAGATCTGAAGACCGTCAAACGGTAAATGATGTAGTGATACCAAGACCCGCAGTTGCTCCACAATGCAACAATCAACAAAAGGTGGAAAGACCACAACGACAGTTTACCCGCATCAACATGACTTTGGCTGAAGTTCTGCCTCATTTATTAAAATCCAAATTGGTAACCTTGAGAGAGGCTCCTAAGAACCCAAACACTATTTCTCCCAGATACAATCCCAACGCGCGGTGCGCCTACTATTCTGAGAGTCCTGGCCATAATACAAACGATTGTTGGGCTCTGATAAACAAAGTACAAGATTTTCTTGAGGCCAAGGAGATAGAATTTGATGCTCAAGAAAATTCGAATGTTATAACTGCTCCCATGCCTAAACATGGTCGCGGAATTAATTATTTTGACACTGATTTATTTGTGACCTCTATTGAAGAAATTTCTACTCCTCTTTTGACTGTTAAGAAGAATTTGCTGTTGGCCGGTTTATTTCCAGGTTATGGTGAAGGTTGCCACATATGTTCGATTCTACCTTCTGGTTGCCATTTGTTGAAGTCAGGCATTCAGCGCTGATGGATAATAAGGAAATTTTTTTCGAGAAGACTATGATCCATGTTGTTCCTGTTGAAGACTTTTCTATTATAACCATTTCCGCCAATCCTTCCAAGGTTTCCTCGAGAAGACCTGTTAGGATTACACCTGTTCAAAGAATTGCTCCGCTAATAATCATTGTTCCTAGTCCCATCCCGTACACTTCAGACAAGGTTGTCCCATGGCACTATGGTGCTGATGTGTATTATCATAGCATTAACAAGATCTGAAGAATGAAGAAGCTGATACTGATGTTAGTAATATTGCCGGGACTAGTAAAGTTACCCGAAGTGGAAGGGTCTTCTCTCCCGAGATTTCCCCGAAGACTATCATCAAGCCTATTGTTATTCCAACTACTGCTCCAACCAGCACTCCTGACATTTCTCCTGTTCCTACTCCAGTTATTACACCTGCTACTATTCCTATTCTTACTCCAGTTATCACACCTGATGCTGAGCCATCTGAGACTCGGGGAAATGAAATCATAGGTGAGCCTGCCCGGACGGAGGCACGTAAGAAAATCATTGTGGAAGCCTCTAAATAATAAATAGAGGAAATACTGAAAATTATCAAGAAGAGAGACTACAATGTGGCCGAGCAGCAGGGGAAGACCCCGTCAAAGATCTCCATGTTATCTCTGCTATTGTGTTTAGAAGCCCATGCGAAGGCTTTGATTTCATTTCTCAAGACTACGCATGTGCTGCAGGAAACTTCAGTAGATTAGTTCAAAGATTGTGTGGCCAGCCTGACTTCTGACAATGGGCTGGGTTTCTCAGATGCGGATCTGACCCCTAAGGGGAGGAATCATAATGATGCTCTGCATGTCTCGATTGATTGCAGGGGCACCACTATGGCTCATGTGCTAGTAGATATCGGGTCTTTGTTGAATGTTCCGCCGAAGAAAGCGTTGGACCATTTGGATTGTGAGGGTTTAACTTTAAAGCCGAGCAACATTGTGGTAAGGGCTTTTGACAGATCAAAGAGAATGGTGCACGGAGAGGTGGACATCCCTATCAAAGTGGGTTCTCAAACTTTTGTATCCACCTTCTACGTAATGGATATCATGCCGTCGTATTCTTGCTTGCTGGGTCGTCCTTGGATCCATAGGGTCGGGGCAGTTACTTCCACACTCCATCAAATACTGAAGTATCTGGTGAAGGGGAAGATTGTCATAGTGCAAGGTGAAGAAGCGTATATAGTGAGTCATCTCAATTCCTTCCGCTATATAGAGATGGACGGGGAATTCATAGAAACTCCTTATCAGAATTTCGAAGAGGTTCCTCAGACTTTAGCATCAACTGAAATTACTACTGACAAACCTCTGTTGAAGATGGCTTCTCTCAAGAACGCCAGGGCTGTAGTTGAAGAAGGTGGGTGTACCAATTGAGGTCAGCTCCCTGATTTCACTCACAAAACTGACAAATTTGGTTTGGGCTTTACTACAGTGGCTCAAAGGGCTGTTAGGCGCGCATGGATTGGAAGGCCTCCTCTGCACATCAGCAATCGGGGAGTGAATGAAATTGAGGAGAGTGAAGAGGATTCAGACATCGACAACTGGATCTACCCAATAACAAATGGTGGACCAAATAACTGGACGACTAGGGACTTCATACCTGTTTCTTTTATTCCGCAGTAATTGACTCATTTGTTTTATGATTTGAAATAAACAGTTTGAAACTTTACGGCTCGGTGCCTTACCCAAGGCACCTTGGCTTTGCTTGTGAGGGCTTATTATTTGTCATTTCATATATCATTAATAAAGCATTGGACGTTTCTTGCATTACAAATTTTGCGATCCTTGTTTTTCTTTTCCGTCTCTCACTTTATCAAAATAGTTATTCTCTTACACACACTCACGTATCATACTGCAGATTTATATCCACTCTGGATCCCATTGATAACAACTCTACTACTGCTAGTTATGACTTTAAAAAACACGATCAACCAAGCCGAGGACGAAGGTGAGGATGATTGTGAGGTTCCTGGAGAACTTGCTAGACTGTTACAACAGGAAGAAAGGGCCATACGGCCTCATGAAGAGCCAATTGAGTCAGTGAATTTGGGTATAGAGGAAGACAAGAAAGAGATTAAAATAGATGTGAATCTGGAGCCTAATGTCAATCAACGGTTAATACAAATTCTAGATGACTATGTTGAGATCTTCTCCTAGTCCTATGAAGACATGCCTGGTTTGGATATTGATATTGTGTTACATCACCTGCCGACTAAAGAAGACTTCCCGCCGGTAAAGCAGAAAGTCCGTCGTATGCGCCCTGAAATGTCAAAGAAAATCAAGTTAGAGGTTATGAAACAGTTCGACATAGGGTTCTTAGCTGTCACTTCTTATCCGCAGTGGGTTTCCAACGTCGTTCCGGTGCCTAAGAAGGACGGTAAGGTACGGATTTGTGTGGACTATAGAGATCTGAATAGGGCAAGCCCCAAGGATGACTTCCCACTTCCTCACATTGATGTTCTAGTCAACAACACCGCGCAACACAAGATCTTCTCCTTCATGGATGGTTTTTCTGGATACAACCAGATCAAGATGGCTCCTGAGGACATGGAGAAGACAACCTTCGTTACATAGTGGGGCACCTTCTGTTATAAAGTAATGCCTTTTGGGTTGAAGAATGTTGGGGCAACTTATCAGCGCACCATGGTCGCTTTGTTCTATGATATGATTCACCACGAGATCGAGGTTTATGTTGATGATATGATAGCCAGGTCCCAGACTGAGGAAGAGCACCTTGATCATCTCCATAAAGTTTTTGACAGGTTGAAGACGTACAAGATGAGGCTGAATCCAAAAAAGTGTACCTTCGGGGTAAGGTCTGGAAAGCTTTTGGGTTTCGTTGTCAATGACAAAGGTATCTAGGTGGATCCTGCAAAGGTAAAAGCCATACAAGAGATGTCGGCTCCCCGCACAGAGAAGGAAGTTAGAGGTTTCTTGGGACGTTTGAATTACATCGCCCGGTTCATTTCACATCTGAATGCTACTTGTGAGCCAATCTTCAAGCTACTGAAGAAAGATCAAGTGGTAAAATGGAACGATGAATGCCAGGTCACTTTCGAAAGAATCAAGGAATACCTTTAAGAACCACCAATTTTGATGCCTCCAGTTGAAGGAAGACCTCTGATATTATACTTGACAGTGCTAGACAATTTAATGGGGTGTGTGCTGGGGTAGCATGACGAGTCTGGTCGAAAAGAGCACGCCATTTATTACCTTAGCAAAAAGTTTACCGACTGTGAGACCTGATACTCATTGCTCGAGAAAACTTATTGCGCTTTGGCATGGGCTTCTCGCCGACTAAGACAATATATGCTGACTCACACTACTCTGTTGATATCAAAGATGGATTCGATCAAGTATATTTTCGAGAAGCCCGCCTTATACGGAAGGATAGCAAGATGGAAGATGATCTTAACCGAGTACGACATCCAGTACACAACCTAGAAAGTAATCAAGGGGAGTGTATTGGTGGATCATTTGGCGCATCAGGTCGTGGATGACTACCAGTCCATGAATTTCGAGTTCCCGGATGAGAATATCATGTTGGTAACCGACTGCGAAGAACCTGGACCGGATGAAGGACCCGAGGAGGGATCCCGATGGTCTATGTATTTTGATGGAGCCTCGAACGCGTTGGGTAATGGCATTGGTGCTGTAATTATATCTCCTGAGGGCTGTCATACTCCATTCACCGCCCGATTATGTTTCAACTGCACCAACAATATGGCGGAGTATGAAGCATGTATCATGGGTCTTCGAGCTGCTATTGACCTGAGGATTAAGTTCTTGAGTGTATTCGCAGATTCCGCTCTAGTGATAAGTCAGATTAAAGGCGAGTGGGATATGAAGCACCCAAATCTTATTCCCTACAAAGAGTATGTATAGACATTTCTCCCACACTTTGAGGAGGTAACCTTTGAACATTTCCCAAGAGAGGAGAATCAGTTGGCGGACGCGCTAGCTACCATGTATTTAATGTTCAAGGTTAGGTGGGATAATGAAGATCCTCAGATTACTATTGAGAGGTTGGACGAACCCGCACATTGTTGTGATATTGAGACTGAAGAGGTAGAGGATAAGCCCTGGTTTCACGAGGTAAAGAAGTATCTTGAGGCTCAAGAATACCCCGAGGGGGCATCTGTTAGTGATAAGAAGTTTCTGAGAAGGTTCGTTGCGAAGTTTTTCATCAGTAATGGAATCCTCTATAAGTGTAACCATGATTCAACCTTACTACGGTGTGTAGATAAGAGCGAGGCAGAAAGGATCATGGCAGAGTTGCATGAAGGTACCTTTGGAACTCATTCCAGTGGACATACCATGGCAAAGAAAATCCTACAGGTAGGATATTACTGGTCCACCATG
The DNA here is from genome assembly GCA_948472305.1 of Vicia faba. Classification (NCBI taxonomy): domain Eukaryota; kingdom Viridiplantae; phylum Streptophyta; class Magnoliopsida; order Fabales; family Fabaceae; genus Vicia; species Vicia faba. Next base: position 1,153,890,085 of record OX451735.1, on the reverse strand, counting down.
GAAGCCAATTGTTATTAGCATTCTCGAACCTGTCATAAGTGTCAGGTCTATGCTGATAAGGTGCATGTACCTCTGGTTCCCCTGAATGTTTTGACAGCTCCTTGGCCTTTTGCAATGTGGGGCATCGACATGATCGGCGAGATCAGACCTATTGCGTCTAACGGGCATCGCTTCATTCTAGTAGCCATTGATTATTTTACAAAATGGGTTGAGGCAGCTTCCTTTGCTACAGTAACCAAGAACGTCGTGGCGTGGTTTATCCGACACTATCTGATCTGTCGATATGGTGTACCAGAGAGGATTATTACTGACAATGGTACGAATCTCAATAACACGATGATCACCGAGCTCTGTAAACAGTTCAAGATTCAACATCATAACTCTTCTCCCTACCGGCCGAAGATGAATGGGGCTGTTGAAGCAGCTAACAAGAACATCAAGAAGATTTTGCAGAAGATGACAGTGACATACAAATACTGGCACGAGATATTACCATTCGCCTTGCATGGGTACCGTACCTCAGCATGGACGTCGACTGGGGCAACACCCTACTCTTGGTATATGGCATGGAGGCAGTTCTACCTATCGAAGTCCAGATACCCTCTCTCAGGATTATGAAGGATGCGGGTTTGAACGAAGACGACTGGATCCAAACTCGACTTGATCAACTGAATCTAATTAATGAAAAGAGACTTACTGCTATCTGTCATGGTCAGACGTATCAAAAGCGAATGATCAAGGCTTTTAACAAGAAAGTCAGACGTCAAGAATATCAAGTCGGGGATCTAGTAATCAAATGCATCATACTACCGCAAGGTGATCCCAGGGACAAATGGACCCCCACGTACGAAGGGCCATTTGTGGTTAAGAACATTTTCTCGGGAGGATCTATGATTCTAACCACCATGGATGGTGACGACCTTCCTCACCCCGTCAATGCAGACATAGTGAAAAGATACTACACATAATCAAAGACCCGCTAGGTTGACTGGCCTAGGAAAAAATAAGGGCTTCCCGGCAAACCAAAAGGGTTCGGGCAAAAGTAAGGGATGAAAATGAAAAAATGTACACCCGGTAAGTCAAAAACCTGAAAGGGTGTCTTGGGCAAAAAAGGGTATCTCGGTGGACTGAAAACCCGAAAGGGAGGTCCAGGAAAAAATTAGGGATCGAAGCGTAGCACTACGTCTCACTGGATCATCTCGCAACCAGACTTAGGTATCGACTATCAAGCTCAGACGGCGCCAATCAATCTGATCCACCTTCTACCAAGCAATAGAGTGATGAGACGCTTGAAGATATAAAGGAAATAATAGAGTTGAAACCCGATGGGATCGTTCCACATAGCTGTTTTTCTTTCTTTTACACAAATTGTAATTTCTATCTTTCGGCGGCGTTCTCTTACTAGAGCGTCAGCCTCTTTGTACAAAACACCTATTACAGGCCAACTTCAAAAATCAATACAATTCATTTTTACAAGAAATTTCAACTTGTTTTTTCTTTTTCTGTTTTGTTTTGCAAGAACGTCCAATGATTCATTTTTTATATATGCATTTGAAAATAATCGCTGCTCATAAATATTTACATAAGAAACAAAAGACGATTACTCGTAATTCCAGGAACATGGACAAACAAGAAATGCCCAAACTTTACAGTTACTCTGCCCATCAAGTACCGGGATAGAGTCAACTTGAGAATATGAGTAGTGTTACATACACTCCCTACAGAGTAAAAAGTATCCAAAGACATTGATGTTGGTTGTCCCAAATAGGACATAACTCTCCCCAGCCGAGGTTCACAATCGCAAGCGAGTTGGTAAATTTTGCCCCAAGTAGAGTTTATTTCTCTCACAGGAAGAAATTCAATCTCCAACAAAATTCATTATCACCAGCAGCGGAAATTTGTCCCCAACTGAGTTATTTCTCCAAGTCAGCAGATCAATCAACAGAGTATCTCCTCTCCGACAGAGTTATTCCATGCAGAGTTATCCTCAGACAGGGTCTCTTCCGGCAGAATATTCTCCAACCAAGGGGTAAATCCCCACCATAGACATTTTTGTTCACCATCCCCAACAGAAGTAGAGAAACTATGGTTTTTTACAGCGGTCAGGAATACCATTCCTCATACTCTCCAAACAGCAGTCAAGGATTTATTTTCCCGGACTCAGATTATTACGTCAGCATTTCATGTTCATACATCATGACATGTGCATACATTACATATAACACAATCTTAGTTATTTTAAGAACCTCATCACAATGCATCTCATGCATCGCACATAACTAACCCTATATGTCTTTCAGGAAAGACAGTCATTATCAATAATTTCCAACAGATTCATGATTAACACTCGAAGCTAAACAGAGTAATCATCGGTGCGACAAAAGTAACCCTACCATCCAGGTTCCTTCTCACAGCCCTACTATCCAGGCTTTCATCCCGAAGTGACCCTACCATCCAGGTTCCTTCTCACAGCCCTACTATCCAGGCTTTCATCTCGAAGTAACCCTACCATCCAGGTTCCTTCTCACAGCCCAATTATTCAGGCTTTCATCTCGAAGTAACCCTACCATCCAGGTTCCTTCTCACAGCCCTACTATCCAGGCTTTCATCTCGAAGTAACCCTACCATCCAGGTTCCTTCTCACAACCCTACTATCCAGGCTTTCATTTCGAAGTAACCCTACCATCCAGGTTCCTTCTCACAACCCTACTATCCAGGCTTTCATCTCGAAGTAAACCTACTATCCAGGTTCCTTCTCACAGCCTTACTATCCAGGCTTTCATTTCGATGTAACCCTACTATCCAGGTTCCTTATCACAACCCTACTATCCAGGATCTTCCTCTCTTATCCCCAGAAAGTAGTCCACAACACTATAAGACCGGGACCCGATCAAACACAATTGATTTCACTTTTCCCCAGAAAGTCGCGGTACAGCATATACCCCGACCAAACACGCAGTACACTTCTGCTTCCCCAAACTAGAATTATTCCCCAATAGAGTAACGGACAACTGAAGCTCCTAAATCTCTATCTCTCTCAAGACAGAGACCAGCATTCCCCAGCGAAGTCCTCCTCAACAACAGGTATACGGGTTCTCACAAAGGAATCTCTTATGCGATCGACACTTCTTCGAATGGCATCTTTAAGCCCATCTTCTACAATTCTCTAGCAGCTACCAAATGGCATCTATAAGCCCATTCCCTATACCACAAATCAAATATCACTTCATGCGAGTGAAAATTTCTGGGCACTCCAGTGTTCAATCATCTTCCACCTTAATATCACATAAGGCAGACGAGCCAATCTACATCCTCAAGTTTAAGAAGATTGAACAGGGGAAGCTATTGTACCCCAAAATTTTCCCTCCCATATTTCTCAACAAATGTCATGTGAGGTCCCCAAATTTCTCAAGGAAGTTCAAGAGTTGATCAGACAAACTCTCTCCTAAGGCAGTCTACCTCAAATTAGGGTTTCATTTTTCATCAAGATGATGAACTCCAAAGGATCCCAAATGCCTTCCAAGGCCCTAATGTGTTCTCAAGATCATCCATGTCAAGTTTCAAGCCTTGCAGAGGAAGTTTGCTCAGTCAATTGCTCAAATGCTTGAAAATCAACTATGCTAGGTCAAAAGTCAACTGTGGCCCACATATAGTCAAACTTCATGATTTTTGGTTAACATCCTCATTTTGAAGTATTATCCATCATTTTATCAAGGGTTGATCATGATTCCTCAAGGATTGCTCACAATTCATCAAAACCCAAAAGTTGCTAAATTAGGATTTTGTAGGAAAAGTCAACTCAACTTTGACCAAGCATAACTTTCTCATACTTTATCAGAAATGACCCATCAAAATCGCATTTTGAAGAGGATGCAATTCCCTACAATTCATCTTCATCTCCCAAGTTGAAAATATGCACTCACAAAAAGATATGAATTTTGACATTATAGGTCATTTTGGAAAGTCAACAAAAACACATTTTGGGTCAAAGCTTCATACATGAACATGGAAGACTCAATTCAGATGAGACCAAAAGGTTTGCTTAGAGGACATCCTAAGCTTTCTAAAAAGTCAAAGAACACCTCTCTAGGGTCAAAATTCAGAGATTTATGCATTGGCCAAGTTGACCATGTTTGCAAAATTGCCAAAAGCCAAATGTGCTCAAAAATACATTTTTTGTCAAATGGGCCTAGTTTTTCATGATTGAATCTTGCTTATGACATGGTCCACGATCCAAATCAGCACCCACACATCTTTTTCTTTATTTATTTTATTTTGATTTTTATCATTTAAAAGTCAAATTAAATCAAATAAATATAAAAAAATATCAAAGATTTGTTTTGTGATCAGATTTTGGGTGGAATCTAATCCAATTATGCTGACAAATCATATCCAAAACATGCAAAACAAATTGAACCAAAATTGGAATGATTTGGCTTGATATAGAAAGATATCATACAAGAATAAAGACCAAATCAAATCTTCATAATGGACAAAGATTTAGCTCGTTTTTGTTGACCTAATGCAGTCCATTACACATACAGAACATAGCCCAGGCAAGAGAAGAGGTTAAGCAGTCGTGAAAACACCTAAAGAAAACTGAAAATTTTAAGAAAAAGTGGGAATCGGTTTTCAACCTACAAGGAGTTTCAAAGCATTTCAAGAGCACCAGTCCCTTCCCAGACACCCCAGGAAGCGATTCCAATCACTCCCAGGTCTTGAAATGCCCATAATCGTGCTCCACGCCTCCCACGGTTTATCCAAAAATTTGATTCTGATTTCACTAATTCACGTATCTTTAGCGCTTTTGATTGCGATACTCATGTTTATCATCGTGTTTTCAAGCCAATCGTTCCATTTAATTGCATTTTTGATGACTGTACGTGAAATTGCCATGGTTAGGGTTTGGTGTTCTTGTTTAGGGTTTTTCAATGCAGGCAAAATTGGGCGTTAATTCTGGTACCATGATACTCGTGAGGATGATACGAGTTGATTGGTACCATCCATGGGTATTTATCTTGAGCATATGAGATTTTGGAGATGGACAAGGTTATACCTACAGCAAACGTCTGTAGGTAAAATCCTGATTTGCTAAAGCAACGAAGAGAGGAAGAAGAAGTTGGTGTGGTAACGTGTGATTCGCTCATTTGAATTTCACGCGTTGGACTGGCTCCACTAGTTTGTTTTGAATATTATGTTCTGTTTTTATTTTACTTACAAGTTAACATGCTAGCTCAGATGGTTGGGGAGAAGGCCTTTGATGCACACGTCCTGGGTTCGATCCCATGCGTGTGCATTTTATTATTTTCTTGCTTATTTCAGGTGGACCCCATGCAATACAGTAGCCTACGCCTACCATGCACTCTTGTGTTCCACCATTAGATTCATCAGCTAGTTGGATCCAACGCTCAGGTAGCAGGAGGATCACCATACACCCCAGGTCAACGTAAGCACTGGATCAGGCGAAGTCAAAAGGGCTTGGATTTGTTTGGGCCAAGAATTTCAACAACATACCCCCTTTTCAGCATGGCAACCAGGCCCATTCACTCTTTTTCTTATTTCTTTTTTTTTAATTTCTTTTAATTTTTCTTTTTATCATCTTAATTAACAAATGAATCATTCTTTTTTATAAAAAATCATAAAATCAAAACTGCATAAAAAATTAGAATTAGACTGTTTTTAATCAAAATTGACTTTGTTAATTTAATTTAATTTTGCTAACCTAGGGCAATTTTAACTTTTTTATATAATTAAAACTAATTAGTAAATTAGGTTAAACTCTTGATTTAATTCTTTTTATTTTTTCTCAAATAAATAAAATACAAAAATAGGTTTTAGATTGAATCAATTTATTCTTTCTTAATTTAAAATTAATTAGAATTTAGGACTTTCTTTTTAATTTAACTATGTCATTATTTTCTTAAATAACAAAAACCTTTTTTTAATCAATCGCAAATAGGTTTAGCCAAGGGACAAAACCCTAGTCGTTTCGTGTTTAATTCATCGCGCACTTATTATTTATTTTGACAATAATTTTTGTAATTGTTCATGGTTTGTAATAGTTTAATTTAGGGCTTTTACTTATCGCTTTTTCCCCGGGTTTTTGGCTATGTAATTAATCCCCCTCACTTAAGCCTTGTAATAACATAGATTTACTTTCTCGTATTTTTTTTAATTCCCGCAAATATTTAACGGTCTAGATGTATGCTAATAGGATTGTATGACAAGAATGCATGACAAATTAATACGGTTAGAAAACCCTAATGTGCAAAGATAAATAACTGAAAACAAGTCACTCGCACATATCACTCTTAGGGTATACTCTCACTTCGGTTGCCTTCGGTAAACGATCATTAAGCATTGGGTGTCTTAGTGGTTACCTTCCTGTCTAAAAGATATCAAATGTCCCATTCAAATGTTGCCTCAGAAATATTGCCTTGGAAATGTTGCCTCGAATATGATCTTAAGACTCTAGGGTTATTACTAAGGTATCCTAATATTGCTTTAGTGATCGTACATCCCTTTTGAATTGACCCTTACAATTCCAACGATGGTGCTACCTATTTCCCAATAGTAGGATAGCACTGTCTAAAGGAAACAAGAATAGAAACGATCTTTTTTCGAGTAGGTGGATGCTAGTAGGTACTTTCTCAAATCAAAACTTTTCACACTTACACATTTCAAAACAATTTTCAAAACAACTTCGTCACACCTTTGAGGACTGATACAATGGTTATCACAAAGTCAAACTTTTCAAAACAAAGCACATACAGAAGCCGTTTTAAAAAGATGAGCAGTACCTAAGAGCCCATGGAAAACCATGGATAGAAAGGGTGCTAACACCTTCCCTTTTTATAATCTACCCCCCCGTACTCAGAATATCTCAAAAAAGGATTTTTTTCTGTACTATTTTCCTTTCCGATTGGGTGAAATAAAAGTTGGTGGCGACTCTTGCTTACCGCGACATTTTGCGAACACAAAATGCAAAATGCAAAACCAGCGTCAAACAGTCGGTTCTGCCACCGTATCACAGTGATCCATGTGGAGTGACAATCAAAACACCAATTCCTTTACCATATGCATTCACAGCTCCATCAAATATCATGCTCCAGCGACAATTAGGATCAGAACCTTCCTCAGGCAATGCTTCAGCATAATCTTTCACTATCAGAAACATCACATCCTCATCGAGGAAATCATACATCAAAGACTGATAATCATCAACTAGTTGGTGAGCAAGATAATTTGTCAACACGCTACTTTTAATAGCTTTTTGAGTGCGATATTTGATGTCATACTCAGATAACAGCATCTGCCAGCAGGCAGTTCTCCCAGTAAGAGCAGGCTTTTCAAAAATGTACTTGATTGGATCCATTTTGGAGATCAACCTGAAGATGTGAAAAACACAAGAAGGGGGGGAGTTTGAATTGAAAACTTGAAATCAAAAGCATAATGACATAGTATTTTTATCCTGGTTCGTTTGATCTCAAACTACTCCAGTCCACCCGTCAAGGTGATTTCGCCTCTCTCCAACGAGGTCTTAATCCACTAATCTCAAAAGGATTACAATCACTAATTTAACAACTGTTAAAGTATTCTTGAGTACAACCACAATCCGGTTAATCTCAAGGAATACTATTTCAAAACAATTATACAAGAATGTGTGTTGTTGTTTTTCGATACAAAAACTGTTATCACAACTGTGATAATTTACACAAGATTATAGCATGGAAAGATGATGAAATTTTCTTGCAGCTTTTTGAATATGCGTAAGTGGTATGTAGCAAATCGTTAATGATTTGAACACTTAGCTTGTTTATATAGGAAATGGATTTATGTTGATCATCAAGCGTGTTTAATGTCATTAACTCACTTTCCATTTGGAGAAGATCCTGTCTGAAAGAAGCCGTTGGAATTGATGTTGTCTTGAATGATTAGTAACGCTTTAGAATCTTACATCCTTGCCTGCTGCTGACGCTTCAGAATATTGATGACTTGGATTAACATGTTCTTGGTCAAAATCAGAGTTTACTTTGCTTAAGCGCAGGTTCTGGTCATCAATCTTCAGTGCATGTTCTTATTGCTTCAGCATGTAGCTCTTATGGCTTATCTTCTTATGTTGCTTTGGTCAGAACTTCTGCATACATAAAAACATAATTTTTAGGGTGCATATTTGTTCTTTGTATTTGTTATTTGTTCTTTGTATTTGTTATCATCAAAACTCTAACTAAGGGTTGTAGAATAAAACTATGTTCTAACACAACCAAGTAGTGTGATTCAACATATACTGCCGCAAACATTTTTCTGCCCAGGCCAGAGAAAAACATGTCTTTTCCGACATGAAATACCGCGACTCACAATCAGTAAACTTTTTACTGAGATGATAAATGGCGTACTCTTTCTTCCTTGTTTCATCTTGTTGTCCCAGAATACAGCCCATGGAATTATCTAACACTGTCAGATACATAATCAATGGTCTTCCTTCAACAGGAGGGAGCAAGATAGGAGGTTCAAGCAGATATTCTTTAATACTTTCAAATTCCCTTTGGCAGTCATCTGTCCACACATAACCTTGATCTTTCTTTAACAACTTAAAGATCGGTTCACACGTTGCAGTCAAATGGGAAATGAATCTGGAAATATAATTCAAACGCCCGAGGAAACCTCTAACTTGCTTTTCAGTTCTCGGCGCTGGCATTTCTTGAATTGCTTTAAATTTATCAAGTTCAACTTCAATCCCTCTATGGATAACAATGAAACCCAACAATTTCCCTAACTGAATACCAAAGGTACATTTATTTGGATTCAAGCGGAAACGATACTTCCTCAAACACTGAAACAACTTCAACAAATCTTCTACATGCCCTTCTTTAGTCTGGGATTTACAATCATATCATCAACATATACCTCAATTTCCTTGTGCATCAGATCATGGAATAGGGTTGTCATAGCCCTCTGGTACGTTGCACCAGCGTTCTTCAACCCGAAGGGCATCACTCTGTAATAGAATTTTCCCCAAGGTGTGATAAACGTTGTTTTTCCATGTCCTCAGGAGCCATTCTTATTTGATTATACCCGTAAAATCCATCCATGAACGAGAAAACTTTGAATTTTGCTGTGCTATCCACTAACATATCAATGTGTGGAAATAGAAAATCTTCTTTTGGACTAGCTTTATTTAGATCTTCGTATTCTACGCACATGCGAACTTTTCTGTCTTTCTTCGGTACTGGGACAACATTGGAAATCCACTGAGGGTACACTGATGTCACAAGAAAACCAGCATTAATCTACTTTATAACTTCTTCTTTGATTTTTACTACCATATCTGGGTGAGTTCTTTGCAACTTTGGTTTGATTTGCGGGCACTCTGGCTTCCGCGATATATGGTGCTCTACCATATCTATATCTAGACCAGGCATATCTTGGTAAGACAAAGCAAAAATATCCACATACTCTTTCAACATCTCAATCAACCTGCTCTTCACATCAGGATGCAGTAATTCTCCAATCTTGACTTCCTTCGAATCTTCTTCTGAACCCAAATTTATTACTTTCAATGGCTCTTTATATGGCTGAATGGCATTCTCCTCGCACTCAAGAAACCGTGAGACCTCTTCCAGAATCTCATCATAGTCTTCTTCTTCGGCCCCATACACAGGACATTCAAAGTTGGGAGAGGGTGCATGGTCATTGTATTTAACGGGTTTTTTAATTAATCTGTACATATGATTTATGATCGCTTTTAGAAACTGGAACATATAACAAGTGATCATGCAAATTGAATTGCAGTTATTATTTATTTTGAAAGGTTTTTTCTGATTACCATTTTCCAAGAAAAAAACAAAAAACAAAAACACAATTTGGGAAACAAAGACAACTTTTATTATTGATTTTAAAAATCAAAGCAAACAGATAAGCCCATATAATATAAATACTTTCACCTTGGGCAGAGTGAAAGTTTTTTTCTAAAAATCTTAACAAAAAACAAAATACTTTGAAACATGTATGCAAGAGGGAACATCAATGGTGATCCAGTTCTGAACCCTAACTCCATGCGTCACATAATTTGGCATTTCTGGCTCTGCTTCATCTTCCATAATGGCATTAATCCCGGAAACAGTTGGATGAAGATAACCCCCATTACGAAAGATATCATGATACTTTCCTGCAACAGACTTCGGCTTCATTCTCTTACATTTATCATTCTTTATAGAGAATCCTAAGCCATCTCTATTATTGTTTACAGGTGGATCAAAAATCTGTCCCCATACTTCACTGTGGCCATTACGCACAACCTGCTGAGCATCCTTAAATGAAGCCATAGAATTATCATTTCCTCTTATATTATCAATGGATAAAGCTTGGAACTGGGTTCCACGGCCGTCCCAACAAACAGCTGTAAGCGGGTATAATATCCATGACCTGGAAAGTAATTTGAAACAAATGTGGGCATGTATGAATAGGCAATTCCACTTCACCAATAACAGATTTCCTTGATCCATCAAACGCTTTCACAACAATTCCACTTGGGCGCATGGGCATTCCTTTATATTTCAACTTCATAAGTGTGCTCCTTAGTATAACGGTAAATGTGGATCCATTATCAATCAGCACATTGGATAATGAATCATTCTTGTAGTTCATAGAGATGTGGAGGGCCAGATTTTGATTCCTTCCTTCATCGGGGAGTTCATCATTGCATAAACTCAGGTTATTACATGATGTAATGTTCCCTACCACACTACTGAATTGGTCTACTGCCATATCACTTTCCACGAAAGATTGGTCCAATACCCTCATCACAGATTCTCTGTGAGCAGAGGAGGTCAACAATAAAGCCAAGATAGATATTTTTGAAGGAGTCTGCAGTAGCTGATCTATAATTTTGTAGTCGCTCATCTTGATTACCTTCAAAATATCATCCACCTCCTAGCGTAGCTCCACTAGATTCACCTGCAGCCTTCTTGGGTTCAACATTTTCAACAGTTTTCTTTCCAGCATTATCATTTCCATGAACAATTGGTGCAAATACACGACCATTGTGGGTCACTCTGCTAGTCTCAGCAATATTTCCAACATTAGGCATAGGCTGGATGGGAACTTCCACACAATCCTCTAAAATTTTAGCATTATATTTGTAGGGTACAACCTTGTCTGACTTGTAGGGGACAGGACCCGGTAAGCTAATCACCAATGGAGTAATAGCTGGCTTGCCATGATATTCAACTTTAAAAGGGTTGGGTGCACCAAAATAAGACACAATAACATTTAATCCCTCTTCAACATATTCAGTCATTACAGAGTCATCTCTAGAAAACATATCTTCATCTGAGGAGAAGAACTCATCCGCAGAGGCATACTCATTATCTGACTCTCCTTCAGCCAAACAAACCTCAATCTCATTAACCTCATGGTAATCATCCCTTTGGACTATAACCTTGATAGTTCCATTATCCAATAACAATTGAATACCTTTCCTTACAATTGAACATCCTCGGGAGTTTCGGCAGCAAATTTGGCAAGATCCATATTGATGTTCTACCTAACCAGCCATGTGGCAGAAAGTAGCATGCAATTGTATAAGATCCTAATTCATATGTTCCACTTCAAAGATTCTGAACTCTCCAGGACATCCAGAAAACATGTTTACTTCCTCTTTATACTCTTCCCTAGGCCTGATTATATGAATGAGACCCTCATCCATCATCTCTTGCAAATTAACCTTTATCTTGTCACAACCTTGTATATCTGTACTGCAAATAGTACAACCAGCATGGTCATGCATATAGTAGCTAAATTCACAGAGGTCTGCATGAATTTTTACCAAATCTCCTCTAACCAATTTAATATCGAAAATCCGAAAGTCGCCTGGACAACCAGCCACCATGTTCACAACATTTGCTCCTCCATGCTTTGGCAAAGGATTATCTTCCATATTAGGGCCAACATCCTTGAAAGATAAGATACCAGACTTCACCAATTTCTGTACTTCAGTCTTCAAAGGATAGCAGTTCTCAACATTGTGCCCTGGTGCTCCCCTTTGAAAAGTACATGTTTGGTCGGATTTGTAATACCAAGGCAATGGTGATGGTATAGCGGGAGGTGGTCTGGTCTGAACCAACTTCTTCTGAATTAACGCCGCGAGTAATTTTATATAACTCATAGGAATAGGGTCATAAATCTACCTTCTCTGATTACACCCTTGATTCCCCTGATGGGATGGTCACTGATAAGCAACGGTAGTTGGAGCTACACCAACAACTAGAGTTATTGATGCGACTTGTTGATGATGCTGATAATTTCTTCTAGGAGGATTAGCCCTCCTTTCTTGCATGACAGCATTTGTATCCCCTTCCTTCTTTTTGGCAAACCCATATGATGGCTTCTTTGTACTTCCAGAACTTTCACCTTTTGTTAAACGTCCCTCTCTTACAACCTCTTCTAATCGGATACCCATGCCTACCATTTCAGTAAAGTAACTTGGTGCACTCGCTACCATCCTCTCATAGTAGAAAGCACCCAGAGTCTTCAAGAAAATCTTATTCATCTCCTTCTCTTCCATGGGAGGAATGACTTGGGTGGATACCTCACGCAATCTCTGTGCATACTCTTTGAATGATTCACTGTACTTCTGGACCATGTCCATGAGTTGATCACGGTCAGGCGCCATGTCCACGTTGTATTTTTATTGTCAGATAAATACTTCTCCCAAGTCATTGAAAGTGTGAATATTGACGATGTCCAAGAATAGGTAGATCCAATAACTGAGAGAACTCTTCCATTGTAGGCACAAACTGATAGTCTGGAAAGGTGAAGCAGTGGTGCTTGGGATCAAAGAACTGAAAGAGTACCCCCATAATCTTTTCATCAAAGCTCGAAGTAACCAGGTTGAGAAGTCGACCACGTCTCTTAGAGAATGAAGAAGTTTCAAGAACCCTTGATACTAGCTCCTTGAGTTCGAGAGGTATTCGCACAAAGCTGATTCGGATAGTGTTTCTTCGAGCGGAAGCCATGATCTACAAAATAGAACAAAGATAACTTCCCTCGGTACTTGAAATGGTTAGTGTAGAGAATGGATGCTATGTTATGATGCATGATGTTATATTCAAATGGATTAAATCACACATAAGAAAAACCCACACTAGACCTTAGGTTCAAAGGCTTGCATGAGGTTAAAGGTCAGTACCCTCTTGACGTTTAGTTGGTTCCAAACCTGTCTTAGAAAAGTAATCGGGTTCTAAGGATTCTCAATATCACTGATCATCCTTCATCGGACATTATTTCAGCTCAGACAATCTTTTCCTGCGGCTGAAATATCCCGAAAGTCTTATCTCAATGATTGTAGCATCGAGTATCAACCAATCCTCAACTTTATACCGAGGCCGGATATCTCACTACTTTCTAATGGCCAAGTTTGTTCAACTAAGGTTCTAATGTCTGTTAGTGCTTCACGACACAACTCGACGGCCCCAGTATTCTCCTTGTTTCAACGCGAAGGATGCCGGTACCAACCAAAGTGTAACACCAACACAACCATCGCTTAAACCATATCGATCTATGTCGTACTATCTCCACGATCTATTGTTGTTTTCCTAAAAAGTGTCCCCAGATCCGGGTGTAGGATCTTCAACAATACCCAAGCAAAAACCCTTAAAGATAAAGCAGGCAAAACAAACAAGAAAGCAATTTAAAAAAGACCTAGATCCTAAGGTAAGCCCCACTTTATTAATAATCCCCAGCAGAGTTTCCAGTTCTGTGATACGGTGGCAGAACCGACTGTTTTTACTGGTTTGCATTTTTTGTTTGCAAAGGTGCAGTAAGCAAGAGTTACCACCGACTTTTATTTCATCCAACAAAGGAAAAGGAAAAAGAATAGAAAAAACCTTTTTCGAGATGTTTTTGAGTACGGGGGGTAGATTATAGAAAGGGAAGTTATTAGCACCCTTTCTATACATGGTTTTCCACGGGCTCTTAGGTACTTGCTCATTTTTTGAAATTTCTTGTGTGTGTTTTGAAAAGTTTTTGTTTAACTTCGTGATAACCCTTGTATCTGTCCTCAAGAGTGTGACGAAGTTGTTTTTGAAAACTGTGTTGAAAGAGTTTGTGTGAAAGAGTTTTTATTGTTTGGAGCAAGTACTTAAGAGTTTCTACCTACTCGAAAAAGATTGTTATTTTTCTCGTTTCCTTTAGACAATGATATCCTACTATTAAGGAGTAGGTAGCCTCATCGTTGGAGTTTAAGGGACATTTGAAGGGAAAATTATGGTCGTTGAAGAAATGGTTAGGAAACCTTAGTGATTACCCTAGAGTCTTAAAGATATTTCAGAGGTAGCATTCGAATGGGTCATTTTTGACCTTTTGAGACTAGAGGGCAACCACTAAAACTCCCTATACTTCATGACCGTTTAGCGAAGGCAACCGAAGTGGGATAAACCCTAGGAGTGAACATGTGCATGTGTTTGATTTTAGTTGATTATCTTTTCAAAATTAGGGTTTTCTACTGTTTTAATTTCATTTGTCTTTTGCATGCAAGCATATTATCCATACATTTGACAGTTTATAGTTGCAGAAATTAAAAGCGGAAAACTAAATCTACGCTATTACAAAGCCTTGGGGAGGGGGCTACATAGCCAAAATAGGGGGAAATAATAAGTAAAAAAATAGTAATAAAACCTAATTTAAAAAAACTATTACAACCCTTGGCAATTACAGTAATTGGAAAAATAAATAAATAAGACACGCGCGGGGAAGAACACGGGAATTAAATATCCTAATGAATCTAATTAATTAAAGGAAATATTTTTGTATTTTTATTTTAGAAAATAAAATATTTATGCATTAAACCTAATTTGTCTAATTAATTTTAATTATGAAAAATAAACCAACTTACCCTAAATTAAATTAATCTACTTAATTAACAAAATTAAATTTAGCGGAAAAAACTTAATTCTAATATTTTATGGTTTTCTTGATTTTATGATTAAAAAAAGAATAAACAAAAAATATATATAAACCAAATAAAGAATAAAGAAAATTAATAAATGGGCCTGAGGGGGGTAAGAAACCCAAATTGGGGGGGTGCTGGATGAATTTGCTAAGCCCATATGTGCTGGCCCAATATCCGCGTGAGATCTGGTGTTGTCACGTTTGGAAAGGTCACCATGGGTCTGCAAGTCATGAGCGTTGTATCTGTATGATAAGTGATCCAATGGCTGGATCTGAGGGTGTAAGGTATACGCATGGAATGACGGTGCATTGGATCTGAAATCAAATGGTTAGAAAATACAAAAACTCCAGACCTGGGTATCGAACCCAGGTCTCTCACCTCACATGCATTCTTCCTTACCACCAAGCCAACTTGTTATTCGTTTATATCAATGACAAAATAATAATATAATATATAAACAACATGAATACTTAGTTGTCAGCTAGCGCCCTTTCAGTGGGACCCTGGATTTCAAACCAACCAATCAAAACGTAAGGGATTGCCACGCAGGGTGTTCGCTTGAGTCAATGACGCTGGAGCTACACTTCGGTTGTCTTCTCCAACCCTGCAAAAATGTAAACGACAAAAATACATGGAATCAAGGCACCAGGCTCTGGCTATCCCCCTATTTCCTAGGCTGCGAATTCCATGGTGGTGGTGGTTTAGTCTTAAAGTCCCTGTACAGGGAGATACGATGATCGCCTGAAGCCTGGCCCTAACAATGGAAAAATGAGGATCCTGCATGCATGCTTGACACTAATGGTTCTAAACTACTCAGAACATCATTACAAACATGTATCAGTGTAAAAAAAGCAATTTATATCGAATGAATTAAAAGTTTGAGGTTTGAGAGTCTTACCAAACCGTGGCTTGTGAGAGGATGAGTTATGGGATCGTTTGGCTTTCAGTACAGGTATGTTTCGACTGCTGAGATCAACAGGAGACTAATGGAGTTCTTATAATTCTTTGATAGTGGCCGGAGAGAGAGGTCTCATGTTGCACCACCTTGAACCAATTTTGAACTTTTTGACTAGGTTTTTTTGTAACAACTACGCCTCTCCCTTAGGTATGACTTTGTTGTGCATATATATTAGGCCATATGTGATTTTTTGCTTTTTTGAGAACAAATGTAATCTTCCTCTTTCTCCATGAAGTTGCCTTGATATTCCAGCACATGTTGCTTATTATTTGATGAGCAAAAGATTCCAAATCAAATCTTCCATTATTTCCTTTATTTATTTATTTAATTTTGCATTTTAATCGATAAAATATCAAAATAAATAATATAAATAGTAAAATAATGTATTAATGAACTCAAGGGTCTTGGGCCATGTTGGAAACAAGTTTCAAGCATGAAAGGATGGGCCCATTTGAAAAAAATTCAAGTTTGGTCAATATTGGCTTCATGCACTTTTCCAAATATTTGTCAACTTTAGCAATGCATATCTCTCTCATTTTTAATCCTAAGAGTGAGTTCTAGGACTTTTTAGAGATATTAGTATGTCTTCTAAACAACCCTTTTGGTTTCATCTCAATTGGATCTTCCATGTTCATGTAAGGAGCTTTGACCCAAAAGGTGTTTTTGTTGACTTTTTGAAAGGACCGATAATGTCTGAGCTTGTGTCTTTTGACTGGGGCATTTCATGATCTTGAGGGATGAATAGAAGTTGTAGGGAATTGGATTCTATTCAAAATTATCCTGGGTGGAAAAATTTATGATAAAGCATGAGAAAGTTATGCCTGGTCAAAGTTTGGTTGACTTTTCCTATAGAAACCCTAATTTAGCAACTTTTGAGTTTTGATGAATTTAGGGCATTCCTTGAGGAATCATGATCAACCCTTGATCAAATTATGGATGTTACTTCAAAATGTTTACGTTGACCAAAAATCTTGAAGTTTGACTGTGTTTGGGTCACAATTGACTTTTGACCTAGTATAGTTGATTTTTAGGCATTTGAGCAGTTGACTAAGCAAACTTCTTGTGCAAGGCATGAAACTTGTCATGGATGATATTGAGGACATATTAGGGCAATAGAAACCACTTAGGACGCTTGGAACTCAAACATCTTGATGAGGAGTGAAACCCTAGTTTGAGGCTCATTGTCTTAGGAGGAGGATTTGTCTGGCCAATCCTTAGTCAACTTGAGCAATTGAGGACCTCTAGGAGTTTATATGGTGTGAAAATGGGAGGGAAAATTTTGGGGTACAACAATCTCCGTATGCATCTTGTAAAATTGTTCTTGAAAATCATCCATTCTATTATAGAGACCGAAGTCTTCAATTGGTGTAGGAAAAGGACGACACATATCATCATTAGCGAATGGGACCATATTCACCGAAGGAGGCGTATCAGGAGCAGTATGCACCACAGGAGGTGCAGGAGTAACAATAGTATGAACAACTAGAGTATCTTGAGGACCAAGATTAAAGCCTTCAGGCGCAAAGTTCTCTGGAATTCCCCATGGACAACCTTGAGGCATGCGATTCTGAACAATAAATGGAGTAGCAGACACTGTAACAGTCGTAGATTCAATAGTGATCCTTGTTTGTTGAGGTTGAACATTCAGTGGCTGATTCTGAGAAGCCACCAGAGATTCTATCAGAGCAGTAATATTGGACATGCCGGCCTTCAAAGTAGAAACTTCCTTGTGCAGCTCGCGATTCTCTTGTTTTAAGTTGTCCATCTTCCTTTTCAAGTTAGCTCGAGTGTTGTAGTGGTGAAACAGCTTGCGGAACAAAGTAAAAAAGCTTGGTAAAACACATGGATATGCATAACAAATTCAAGAAATATGTGCAATATGATGCATGATATGCAATGCACGTGATTTATTTTATTATTAATATTTCAAGGGACTTAAAGATTTATAGACATATTGTAAATATCAAAGTAATAACACATTTGAAATACTAAAATAATTTATTATAATAACTTCAAAATGAATAACAAGTTTCAATAATCCCAAGTACAAGATGAAAATAAAGTCTAAAACCCTAATAAGTAAAGCTGACGGAGATCACTCTATACGCTGGCGCTTCCCTGTTAGTCTGGCAATTTGAGCCTTCAACCTCTGATTTTATTCCCCATATTTGGTGGCAACCTCCTTCCAATCATCTGAATCATGAAGTGAGCAACTAACATCTGACTGAAGCTTAGGATAAAATAAATCCCCTTGCCTCTCCATGGTCTCTACAGCCCGACTCTCAAGAATCTCAATCAAGTCGTCTTTCTCCTTCAAGTCTGCTCTATAGGAAATCTCTAAAGTTTGGAACTTATTCTTCCAAGCATCCTTTTCTTGCTACATCCTGACCAAAGCAAGTTGTATCTCTTCTATATCATCCAAAAAAGGAGGAGTGGTCTTCACAAACAATTCAGGCATATGTGTTTCCCGGGAATACGACATCTTCAAATGAATAGCTCTTGTTTGGACCCACTGAAGATAAGGCTCCAAAGAAACAACCCCCCTAGGTACCAAGTATTTCTACTCTTCCTATGAATGTGACGCCAGGCCTTCGTAATCTGCTCCCTAGCTTCCTTATGGTCTTCTCCCTCCTTCAGGAAGAAACTACTTAAATGAATACTGCTTAGTTTATCCCTCATTGGATAAACAAGTTGTCATCGTACAAGAACAAGGTTGTAGTTAATTCCTCCATTTGTACCAAGAAGAGGTACATTCGAGAAACTACCACAACTGTCGACTATATCTACATCATGGTAAGTCCAATGATACCAATAAATATCTGAGTGAGTAAGTGCCATGATCTTAGGAGCCCAACGGGGTTCCTTCCTAACATCCCAGAAAATATTAAGACTGAGGCATATGAGAAATAAACCACCGGTGCAACAGAGGCGTGCAACAGATAATCATCCCCCCATGATAAGAATTCTGAATATGAATAGAGTAATAAGTATCACCCAACAATGTAGGAACTGGGTTTCCAATTATGAAGATCCTGATAGCATTAATGTCAAAAAACTTGTCCATATTAGGAAATAAGAACAACCCGTAAGCAAGTAGAGCAAAGATGGCCTCAAAAGCGAATGTACTCTTCATCCTGGCGAAATAACGAGCTTTCTCCAATAAGAACTGAGCTGGTAATCCTCTAATCCCTCCTTTAGTAGTCAGATGGGCTTCAACCTCATACTTCCCCAAATGGATTAAAGCAGTAATCTCGTGTGGCTTTGGCTCACCCTCCAAGCCAGTAAAAGGAACACAATCGGTAATAGGTAGATCCAACATAATAATACTCCTATAGTGTAGGCATCAACTGATAATCAGGGAAAGTAAAGTAATGATGCATCTGGTCATAGAATTGGACCAAAGTCGAGAGAATACCCTCCTTCATCCTAAGCTTCATGAGGGGAATGATGGACCCGCACTTCTTCCAAAATCTACAAAACACTCAATCTCGGGAATTAGACTGATCAACACATCTTTCTTGGGATCTTTGAAACTGTATTTTCCAGTCTTTCTTTTTCTAGAGTGCATGGTCAAAAGGTACCTGAGATATTCAGAAATGGTCAACTTTCAAGTCCCTTGAAATAAAATTTTCTTCAAAAGATGCTTATAAGTTCATGGATGCATGTTGCAACAATCACACACAAGATCACACACATAGGGTTCATAGGTTCAACGTCACAAGCATGAGATCGAAGGTACTACCCATAAGGTATTGGTCTAAAAGTTATCACCTTCCGAACAAGGTTCTAGAGGTTCCCAGAGTCTACATCCTTCCTTCGGATATTAACAACTTCTCGATTAACTCGGTAATTAGTAATATTCTCAAGAAAAACTCGTTTGAGCATAGTATTGCGTAACAACTATTTCCGGATTACTCTGTCATAGCTTTTGCACTACACCTAAAAGGCCAAGATGGGTTATGTATTCTACGATCCTCAGCTTCAGCAGGCTCCCAAGTTGAAAGCAGTACGTCTTCCCGATTACTCGGTAAACGACACTACAATCAAAGAGGCATCCACTGAGTGGGGGGATCTCATGCCTCCTATTTTGGAATTACTCCCTCAAACTTAACATGACTATACTGCCTGCCCTATCTTAAAGTTTTCCCAAGTTCGGGTATAGAACTTATGAGTAATCACCAAGCACCTTGAAAACCAGGAAAATCCAGACAAACGATATACAACATATAACACATAAACAACAATAGCACATATACAAATATAAAAAAAGATAGGTTTAACCCACTTAGGGATGGACCAGCAAGAGGTCAATCTGTCCCCAGTGAAGTCGCCATTTTTTCCTGTAGTGGTAGAAATGTTTAAGACTAAGCCATTGGATTGACTAGACTTACACAGATCAAAATAAAAATCGCCACCCACTTGATTGTTTCCAAAGGAATGGGAAAAGAGTGAGTAACCCAAAAAGAGGGGGAAAGATTCAAGGTAAGGGGGTTGGTTATGCAAAGGGAAGATATTAGCACCCTAAACATCTTCGGTACTCCGCATGAACCTCTTTGTAAAATCTGCATATTTTGGCTATAAAATGTTATATAAAAATAGATGGTGGAGGTGAGAAGAGAAATATATTTTTTTTATGATTTTTGCACCCGCCGCGGTTGCGAACCTTTAGTGCCTACGTACCACCTTTCATGCAATAGGGGATCAGGGTACACGTAGTTCACCTTCTTGAAAATTTAAAACACAAGTGTGTTGGTTAATTTTATGAGATAAGACGTATTCGTCATTTTCCGTGTGGAAAACATACTTACTACCCACAATCATGAGAAAGGAGAATTTGCATATCTCAAAGTGAAGGATATGGCTTGGATTTTAAAATCAACAATGCCTCACTCAACACCCAAGTGGAAAATATATCTCTTCACTATATATTGTAGAAAGCTTTTAAAATAAAATGCCAAAGTGGCAAAATGATTTGAAATGAGATTGATTGACTTTTAGTCTTCTTACAAAAAAAATGTCAAGGCATTATTAATTTGATTGAAATTTGTTTATGAAAAACATTTTGAAAATGCATGAACCTAAGTCCAAGTTTATTATGAAAATAGCTCATGTTTCAAAACAAGAAGAGTTTTCAAAAGCAGGAAGAAGATTTTTGAAATTAAAGAAAGTGGGAGGAGAAGAAGAGACTATCCTAAAGCATAAGGTAAAAGCTAGGGATAAGAACCATATAACCAACAAGAAGCCAATACTTTACATTATGAGTCAAGATAGAATTCCCATTCTTTGTATTAAAACCAAGCAAGCAAAGATACTAGACCTCTTGAGAGAACTAAACTTCAAGTGTATTAAGTCTTCACAAAAATATGGCAGAGTAACAGCTGTATACGGGTGAATTCCATATTACAAACAAAAAGTATATTCAAAATAACCTGCACACAAAATAAACAAACAACCCAATGTCTTGAGGTAAACCTCAAGAACTCCAGTCAAAATATCAATCAAGGTATCAAGGTCTCCAACATAGGCCAAATGTTTCTAACCCTAAGTCCAAGAAGTCCAATACTCCATAATGCCAAGGATAGTAACCAAATAGTCCAAGTATCATTAAAGTTTTTTATGGTTCATGTTGATTATTAGGTATCTTTAAAGAGAAAAGGAAAATATCAAGTGCGCAAAATAAAATGACAAGAATATAAATACTCAAGTGAGCAAAACAAAAATGGCATGAAATGTAATGCTTAAAGTAAATGGTACATAAAGCATAAAAACAAAAGTATAAAGTAAAAACAATTTAATAATTAATGGTTAGTTGGATGACCATCTTGAAGCTTGTATTTGGAACTCATTAGAGGATTAGTAGAACCAAAGCCTCCACACAACAAGTTGCATTTTCTTTTTGTCAAGTATATCATCCATTTGGAATCCTCAAAAGTAACATGTACTAATCACCGATGTTTAAGTGATTTGCGTTGACGAAAAGTGTTGTAGATCCATTAGAAGATTGGTAGAACCAAAGCCTCCACACAATGAATCTCAAGGTTATTGGATCAAATAGATCAAATTAACATAATTGGGCTTACAAACATAGGCTTTGGCAACGAATGATCATTTATTCAAATCGGGACAAATTTTAGCGCTATGTTAAGCAATCGTAAGTGGACTTATATAGAAGTCACACGTATTTTGAGGCCGGTCAATAGCAATCTATGCACCATTTATTTTGAGACATGATATAGAGATCATGCTCTAATAACACTTAGTGCAATAAGAAATGGATGAGATTAAGATGGGTGGGAAAGAATATAAACCATATTTGGATTAAAATTTAACCAAACTATTATTAAAAACATTCATCCATTTTTTGTGGAGTTAGACTCAACACCATGGATTCAATGATGTTAATAAATCTCATGATTAAAAATTCAACCCAAGATCAGCCAGAAAATAATCACAAAATAATATTGCATTTAATATATATATATAAAGGGTTTAAAAATGTTTTAAAAAATAGAAATAAGGGATAAAAATATCAACTATGTTCAAACTAATCAAGAAATATTAAGTAAGACCATAGAAAAATAAAAAATGAACTCAAATATTTTTATAAAAATTTTGGTAATTTTTTAAAGTCATAATCTATTTTTAAAATTAAAAAAAAAAGAGTAAAATAAACCAAAAATGATAAAAATAACAAAGTCAGAAATAAAAAATAAATGAGGTCACCAATTTTGTCATAATATCATTGGATCATTCCATAATTTTTTAGAATTAAAAAATGCATAAAAGTATTTTTAAACACTTAAATCAATTCAAATAAAGTGAAAATTTATAAAGAATATCAAAACACAAAATAAAATTGTGAAAACATAAAAATCAGAAACAGAAAAGACAAAAAAAATTTTCATAATTTTTTTCAGATTTTTTGGAGTAAAAATGAATTTTCTATGATTTTTTGAAGTTTAAAACAATTAAAATAAAAATCAGAAAATAAAATATCAAACCACAAAAGTATGGGCCATCTGATCAATGTCAAAACGTGTTAGTAAATAGATCAAGTGGACCTGGCGCGCTGTGCATGTTATGGACTTTAGTGAATAAAGCACTGAATCATTAGTTAAATCAGATTTAAAAAAAAAACAAGTGGCAAGCCATCATTGGTTGGAAGATGACACGTTGGTCATCTTTAACCTCCAGCCAACGTGAATTGCAGGTCTCTCAAACTGTAAAATTAGAAGCTCAAACCTATGCCATTCGCTTCGTCTCTTAAAGACAAAGACAACCACACCTTCGCGACAAATTTATATAAACTGTAGCTCAAGAAATTTGGAAGAAAAGTTTTGAAAAGGGATTTGAAATTTCATGGTCAAAATGTATTTCCAGATAAAAGCAAGTGTTGCGACTAGAACCATGGCAATGAGAGCTTCATAATGATATAAAAGTTTTGAAGAATTGATGGAGAAATCTACCTATTGAGTTGAGTTACAGAGCTCTGAAACTGGACTTCTATGGAGCCAAATAAGGCACGATTCTTGAAGGTAATTGTATGGTTAGCTTTAGGGAAGATCAAGGAAGGTGAATTGATAGAAAAATTGGATTGAAAAAGGCTTGAACACTATTTCGAAGTTACAGAAAATTGAGTTATGGAGCAAGTTTGGGAGGGTAATTTTGGCTGTTCAGGCTTGACGAAATGAATGAGGGATGAACCTCTATTTATAGGGAATCAAATGGAATGTTCAAGCGTGTGAAATGATGAAGTTTGGAGGGAAATCGTGTGAAGTTGCAAACAAGAAAAGTGTGACTTCTATATTGAAAAAAAACTCATCCAAAACGTGCGTTTTGCTATGCTAATTACTTCTGGAAGTTCACTAAACATGTTTAGAAGCAAAAACACACAGAAACAATCTGTTTAGAATCTATATCAAGGATTTCAAATTCTGACTTTTGAAGAAACTTCAGTTTTAAGTTACCAAATTCAAATCAATGGCATTCTCAGCTCAAGGGGTCTTAGGGCATGATTCCTAATGCTTTAGAAAGATGAGGTTACAAGCTTTGAAATGGGAAAAGAATAGGATCAAATGGTTGTCCGAGCTGAAAGTTGCAATGAGTCAAAGTTGGGGAAAAAAAGGTTGACTTTCCATACTTCGAAATATTTCATGTTTTTCTTCAAAAGTGACCTATAATATTTTGCATCCAAACATGGCCTTCCACTTGGAATTTTCTCTTGACCAAAAAAAATGTCATGAAACAGACCTCTTGAATGACATTTTGAAACTTGAACCATTTAAAATCTCCAAAAATTGAGAGAGTTATGAATTGTTGAAGTTGGAAATAAATCATGAAATGACCTATAATATTTTGTTTACTTAGGGCATCTTCCATCCATTTTCTCACTTTGAAAATAAAAGAAGGAATTAATTTCACATCCTCAAGATAATTATGGAAAAATAGTGGGCTCATGGTGATATAAATTGACCAAGTTATGATCATTTGAAATCACACATCGGAAAATGGGGGTTCATCTGGAGGACTTGTAATCTTTCTTCATCATCAAGTTTCTTCCACATGAAAACTCCTTGAAACCTTTGAAGTGACTTGTTAATAACCCTTTGGAGAGAAGTATGTATTTGGAATCACTTAAAAATACCAAAAGATGATCAAAATATACTTCTTTGAAGTTCAAAACCCTAGCTCCTAGATCAAGAAAAATGCTTTGAGGAACTTTGACAATTTTGAACAACCTTCTTGTACCAACACTCTTGCTTTGTAAATATAAGTTGTTGAGGATGATAATGAGAGCTCATAGAAACCAAAAACACTTCCATATATTGAGAATTGATAGAAATATGCACTTGTGATCAATGGGAACAAGATCTTGTCCAACCATGACAACTTCTTCAATCAACCCCTTGTACTTTTGAATCAATCTTGATAACTTTGAAATGTGGTGAACCAAGATAAACCTTGCCATTACATTTATTCCAAAATAACTTCAATGGTGAGGTTTTAACTTCTCAAACTTTACTTAATAGGGCATGGAAATAAACTCATGAACCCATGGATCAAATTGCTAAGCCACATTGCGTTTACCTACATTATTAACAAGTAAGACAAACCAACATTGCATTTTATTAATTAAAAGGAAAGTCAAAACAAAAAATTCATGATCACAAAATAAAAACAAGTCAAGGTGCTTGGTAATTCCTCAAAGAGAAAAGCTAGAGATAGGGAAATAACCAAACGCCCTAATGTGATCATGTTGTGATTGAATCAATATGGTATGATGAAAGGATCTTAGGGGAAAAATTGGGGTACAACAGAGGGTAATGGCCATTGGGGCATGATTTGGGGTAAGAGAAGGAGGTTGTCGCCGCAGGTTTGGAATCTAGGGTTTCGGCGTTGTTGGAGAGAGGACGGAGACGGGATGGAGAGAGAGGGATGAAGAGAATAAACAAAGTGTCATTTTACAAAAAAAATGAATATATTGTGTCAAGTGATCCAGTACAGACCATCCTGTATTTGTTACCATACTCCTTCAATCATAACTGCATGATCCTTATTAAACGACCCTAAAACGCGTATTCACCGGGTTACGATATACCCCCCGTACCTTGGTTAAACGAGCCTCCCAAACCCTTATGGGCCAGACCCATATCAAAACACACCCTACATTTTTTTTGCTAACACACAAAAACAACACACACCCCAACCTAATGGGCCAAGTCCAAAATCTAGGCTTGGACCCCTACTCACTACACCCTCCATTTTACTGCATAATTCAAACCTATACCCCCTGTCTCTTGGGCCTGAATTTAATATCTGAATTCTGGCCCCTAATACCTGCACCCCCCATTTTTACGAGTTTAACTTCATTCACACCCTCTGCGTTTTAATTTATTTATTTTATTTATTTTATTATTTCTATATTTTTATTTTAATATATTTATAATTATATTTTATAATTATCTGTCATATTGTTTATTAATTTTATTAAATAAAATATTATTTTCTTAATTCATCCAAAATATCTATTTTATTTATTGCATTAAATTATTTTATTCATGCATTTAAATAAGATATTTTATGTAATTAATACATTAAAAACATTTAATCAACACCAAATCATTTTTCATAATAAATTAATTCAACAATTAAATTTTCAAAAAAGAATTACAGAAATATTTTAATTAACTGCGCACTTTGTCCAAAATCTCCGCTATTTACACACTCGGGCTAAGTACAAGGGGAATTAAAATATCTTTGTAATACATAAAAAACACAAACCCATACGACCTACGAATTGGTACTCTGATTTCTCATAAGAGGATACATAAGCATATGATAAAAATCGTGGCGAGTTCCCCTATTAAAAAATTAAAACCCTTACCCTAAAACTTTAAATCCTAAACCCTGGTATCCTTACGAACAAGGTAGATGAGGGGTGCCTAACACCTTTCCTTCGTCTAAACGAAGTAAGAATATAGAATCTCAGTGTACAAAATTATGGTTTCCTATTAGATTCCCTTCCTTAGGATAAAAACTAGTAGTGACGACTCAATTTAAAATCCAGTTACAATAGTTTCTGACTTTGTTCGGGACTTCGAATCTAGGGTTTAATTTATTTTTGATTTAGGGTTTTGGTATTTTCTATTTTTATTTTATTTTATTTATTTATTTTGGTTGATTTATTGCATTTATTTATTTATTGTAATATTTATTCATGGTTGGGTTTTTATTATTGCAAAAATATTTTCAAAAACCCTTAGAAAGAAGGTTCGTCTATTAGCCAAGGGGTTACATCATCCCTATGAGTTTATGTGACGACTTTGCCTAAAGTCGATGGAATTCCACGAAAGGAATACGTCTCAAGAGACATCGTCTTGGGAAGTAGGACTTTAGGATAAAACCTATGAATCATTGTACAACTTTTAAACCAAAATCTCAGGAAGAGACCTTTCATGACCTAGAGACAAAAGTTTCGGTCTGTAAAGAGGCTTCACTTGAGAGAGTCCCTTGTGCCTTTCCCTCTAGTGTTAGTCATGATACCCTTAAGGAAACCACCTTATAGGGAGGGTAGAGTATCCGTAGGCAAAAACTAGGAGCCTACCTTCTAAGGGTACCTTTCATAAAATCCATCACTAAGCCTTACATTCATGCATTCATACATTTTTTTGTATTTCATATATTCATTACCCTCTATTTTCCTTATTTTGTCGTATTCACAGGGTTAAAAAAAAGTAATAAGCCAAAGGTTTTTTGGTGAGTGTCCTTAAAAATGAATACCAAAGGGAAACAACTTTTCCGTATCAATTTCATCAAGTCGTATATGTCAAAAATCAAGGCTATAAAAGGGAAACTTTCTGAAAGGGCTTTGAAAATGTTCACTCGTTATTATGGAGATACCCTTGACTTGACCAAAGTGGAAGTGCAATTGGATGTTGTATCTTCCCTAACTCAGTTCTACGATCCTCCACTGAGATGCTTCACCTTTCAAGACATTCAACTAGCACCGACTCTAGAAGAATTTTGATAGAATTCTAAACTTTTATAAAGAGAAAGCTTATGTGGGTATAGGACAAACTATTGACGACATGAGGTTTAGGGATCCTTTATCCCGAATTGTCACTTAATCACAAGAAAGAAGGTAACGTATGCGCGATTAAGAGATGCTACTTGGAGACTAAGGCTTTGGAGTTTTCTAATAACAAATAATGAGAGTCTTGTATCTATTGTTTAAGATTTCTTGTATTTGGTGTAATTTTATTTCCAAGGACTTTGGACTATATTGACCTTGCACCTATCAGCGTGTTTTGGGGCTCAAAAGCTTCTAATATGGATCCAACTCCCGCTTTTCTTACTGACATTTATTATACACTACATACGTGGTACAAGAAAAGAAGGGGTACTATGAATTGTTGCATTCCATTATTGTATTCTTTGTTTATGACTGATCTCTATAAGGAAGACTAAATGATTCCAAATATGACAAGACACGAGTGGCCTAAAAAATTAAGGTCTTTTACTGCTAATTTTATATTATGGTATGAAAGAAAACTTGACATTAATGATATCATTTATAGCTGCGGAGACTTCCCTAATGTTCCATTGATCGGATCACAAGGTTGCATTAATTACAACCATACCTTGGCCCTACGACAACTAGGGTATCCTTTGGAAGATAAACCCTCAGATGAACAACTTTAACAATTAATCATTCATAACATGGGTAAAAATGAGCAAGAGTTTCTCAACAAAGTCATCCGGGCTTGGAATAGGGTTAATAAAAGAAAAGATGAAAAGAAGAATGATGTGGCAAAAGAACCCTACACTCGATGGGTTTTGTATAGAGTACAAATTGTTAAGAAACCATTTGACATAGATCCTGAATACAAGCCAGAGGTCCTAGGGGCTCCTCCTATGTCCTTAGAAGAGATAAACAATCTGAAGAATGCCTTAAAGCAAGCTCAGAGGGAAAAGGAAGAATTGGAGCTTAACCTCCATAACATAGCCAAGGATAAAATACAAATGCAACGCATCCTTGAGTCAAAAGATCAATAAATTCATAGAGAATGTGAAGCATTTGAAAAGGAGAGCCTTAAACGGAAGCGTCCAACTGAAGGGCTATTAAGTGCTACTTTCAACTTGGATTCTCACAATTACACTTAGAGGATGCTATTAATGAAATTGGAAGATTGAACAGGTGGCATGAAAAAGAAATGCAAGACATAAAGGAAATAGAGGAGAGTTTGAGAACCAAAATTCAAAGTTTGGCCCAAGCCTCTCTAGACCAAGAAGAGAAAATAAAATATCTCACCACTAGACTCCGAGATAGCCAAGAATCGAAAGTGGGGGAAGGCCTCAAAAGGATGTTGGCAGAAAGGTATCTTGCCCAAAAAACTGAAGAATACGAGCGAGTATGCCTTGAGTTAGAAGGCCTCAGAAAGGATTTCCTGATACAAAGGAGACTCTATATGAAGATGAGGGATGAAAAGTTATATTGGGAAGAGCAGTATGTGAAGATCATCGAAGCGGGAAAGAAGAATCATAAGATGATTCCCGAAATTTACCGTGAATACCAATACTACAAAGACAAGCATGTCAGGCATGCTTTCTTAGCCAACAATCTTATTGAAGGCATCCCTATAAGATTAAGAGATGCAGAAAATGTAATGGTCCCACTTCCGAAAGACGTTGAATATTTCCTCAAACTCTATAGGAAAATGGTCAATTGTTTCAGAGCAGAAATCCGTAGCCGGGCTTAGAAGACTATTTCCCTTTGTTTATTTTATTTCAGTGAATTTATTGTTTTAAAGTTGTAATTTTTTTAATATCTGATTATGTTCTCTTCTAAAGACAATTATTACTTCTAATGAAGGCATTTTGTTTTCGTATTTCGTACGTATTCATTTCAAGATATATATATATATATATATATATATATATATATATATATATATATATATATATATATATATATATATATATATATATATTCAAGTGAATAAAACATTCAAAATGAAATTCTTAGTATGTTCATACACATTCATACATTCATGAAACATTTGCATCTCATAAAATTCATGACACAAAAACTCATTTTTTTAAAATCTTCTCCAGTTGAACCACTGGTAGAAGAAAACAACCACATCTCCGACCACCATATCAGACAAGATCCCATCAATAAAAAGTGATGGAGCTCATTGAAGAGAATCGAGCAGCATTCAAAGAGGATTCAGAACAAGTCAAAAGCAACACCGACTCAATGAGAGGAGATATGAGCCAAGTTCTTCTATCCTTGAAGAATATTATTGACAAACAAGAGCAAATTCCTAGGGTAGCCTTTGAGGAAATAGCCTAGACTATTGTTGCATCGAGCGGTAATCAACCAAGGAGACAACCGGAGGCAAGACCTCAAAAGACAACTATGGCCCAACAAGAGACAAGACAAGCTGATACTGAAGGGTTTGTCCCACCTCCAGCAAAAGAAGGGGCATCTCATACCCTACAGATTCTGACCAATAACACAGACAACTACTTGGACTTGTAGTATGGAGACCATAACTTAGAGGATGTTAATCAAGCTCCTCAGAGAACAACCCATACTCATGCTACTGAGAATTCCTTAGCACTCAGCAAGTACAAAGCTCTGGAGGAAAAGTTAAAAGTTGTAGAGTGTTATGTTGCTTTCAATGTAGACGCCCTCGAAATGGGTCTAGTTCCTGACGTGGTAATCCCGCCAAAATTCAAAGTACCTGACATTGGGGAATACAAGGGTCTCACCTGCCCAAGGAACCATCTGCACATGTATTGCATGAAGATGCATGTATATGCTCATGACCAGAAGCTGATGGTTCATTATTTTCAAGACAGTTTGAGTGGGGCGTCTTTAGATTGGTATATGCAGTTGGAGCGGGTCCATATCCAGACATGGGCAGATCTTGCTAACGCTTTCTTGAGAAAGTACAAGTACAACATGGACATGGCGCCTACCTGCATGCAACTCCAGAACTTATCTCAGAAAAAGGAAGAATCTTTCAAGGAGTATGCGTAAAGGTGGAGAGAAATGGCATCCCATGTACAACCACCACTTCTAGAGAAGGAGCTAGTCGATATGTTCATGGGAACTTTGCAAGTAATATACTATGAAAAGATGGTAGGAAGCGTCTCTTCTGGATTTTCTGATTTGGTAACCATTGGTGAAAGGATTGAAGCAGGTGTGAAAAGTGGAAAGGTACAAGGGGCATCACCTGGTACCCCTTATAATTCAAAAAGACATATTTCTAACTTCTCAAAAAAAAGGAAGATTTCAATGCGGTAGCATCACATCCAAGGGCACATCAACCATTGTTTATTTTATGAGAACAACAACAAAACAGGTTTGAGAGGCCTCCAAGAAAATTTGATCCTCTCCACATGCCGCACAATTAATTATTACAACACTTAGTTAAGGCATCTTTTGTAGAGCTAAAACCTCTAGCTCCTCCAGTTGGGGCACCCCCACCAAGGTACGATGCTAATGCCACGTGCGAATACCATGCAAATTCTCCAGGGCACACCATAGAAAAATATTGGGCTTTCAGACATAAGGTTCAAGATTTGTTGGATGCCCAAGATATCACCTTTGATAAGATGAATATTAATTCAAACCCCATGCCTCTGCATGGTGGACCAACGATAAATGCAATATAAGTAGTCACTGACTTTGGGGCAGTCAAACGAGTAAAGGCCCCAATAAATTTGTTAAAAGAATATATGTCAGAGTGTGGTTTCCTTTTGGAACATAATAAATCTTTCGAGAGGATATTAAAACAATTAGTGGACCAGGGGATAGCCTAATTCGGATCATACCCCGAAGGTGAATATGTAGATGCGATTGAAGGAAGCACAGAGAAGCCAGTGTTAATTCCTTGCCAAGGGTAGAACCATAATAAGAAGACTCTTATGATACCGTGGGGAGAATCAACAGACACGCCAGTAATAACACTGAAGCAAACTCTGAGGATACCAGTAGTTCTAAAGACTACAATGGTAATTAGGGGGCCTTTTCCTACCACTTACGAAAGTGACAAAGCAGTACCATGGAGTTATGATTTGACCATATACGTTAATGGATTAAAATAATAATGTGAGCCATTGTCAAGTCAAGGACTTGCAATCTCAAATATAGTGGGGACAGGGGGCATGATCCGCAGTGGTCGAGTATTTGGATCTGAACCTCCAAAGAAGAATGATAATTTTCTAAAAAATAAAAATGATACGTTGGTAAAAGATAAGGGGAAAGCAGTTGTGGAAGCAAGTCAAGAACAAGAGCCTCCGCGCAAAAACTTTACTGATCAAGAGGCAGATGAATTTATAAACATAATCAAGAGGAGTGATTATAGGGTGGTGGATCAGATTCACCAAACCCCAACCAAAATTTCTATACTCTCATTGCTCATTAATTCAAAAGCGCATCAAGATTCGTTAATGAAGGTTCTAAGTTTTGCCCATATCACAGAGGAAACTACTATGAATCAATTTGATAATGTTATAGCAAATCTGACAACTGGATCATATATGGGTTTTAATGACAGTAAGTTACCTCCACAAGGCCGAGCTCACAACAAATCATTGCATATCTCTATTCAGATAAGTAATACAATCCTATCCAGGGTACTCACTTATATTGATTCCGCCCTGAACGTGTTACCAAAATCTAGTTTGATGAAGTTGACACTAGATGGTGTTGTGATAAGACCAAGTTCCACAATAGTTAAAGCTTTTGATGGTTCTCAAAGTACAATATTTGGAGAAGTGGAACTTCCTGTCAAGATTGGCCCACATATGTTCTACATCACTTTCCAAGTCATGGATATAGAACCAGTGTATACATTTTTACTCAGGTAACCTTAGATTCATGTAGCAGGGGTAATCACTTCAACTTTACATTACAAATTGAAGTTCTTAATTGAAGGAAGATTGGTCATAATTGAGGGTGAAGAGGACATCTTTGTAAGTCACATAGAATCATACACGTTAATTAGTGTTCATGAAGACTGCATAGCAACACCATTTAAAAGTCTTAGAGGTTTCCTCAATGGTACCCTTACCAGTGGAAAAAATCAAGAAACTTGTCGTGACTTCATGGAGATATTTACAAACATCAATGGAAAAGGGTGCCTCAAAGGGTTGGGGAAAGCTCCTAGATATATCTGAGAAGAAAAATCGTTTTGGTTTGGGTTATGAGTTATCAAAGGCTGCTCTAAAGGGAAAAGCATGGTTTCTTATAATTCATGAAACCTTCTCCAACAAAGGAGTAGATCATGGAAGACAGGAGGCGATGATATTTAACAAAGACAACATCAAAAGGGCATCTGATTTCATCCACGAATGCGCCCCATGCGAAGAACTCAAGAACTGGATGATTGTGGAAATTCCAGAGATATTTTTCTTTCCAAAGTAATTTTTCTTGTTTTTGAAAGAACCTATGTCAAGCCCGAGGCATATGGGTTTCTTGTAAGGGTCCCCATTTTGGTTTAGACAGTATTCACGATTAATAAAAGTTATATTTCGCATTCAATTAAGATTCCTATTTTTCTGTTGCATTTATCTCTAAGATTTAAAAATGGCGATACTTTCTTCATATGCATTTTCCAAATTCACATACTAAAAGTTGAACCAAAACATGATAAATTTGAAGATATATTCCTAAAATCGCCTATAATGTTACTGCTGTTATCCGATATAATTTTGATGCACCCATCAACCAAGCTGAAGAAGAAGATGATGAAGATCTTAAACTTTCCAAATAATTGGCGAGGGAAATAGAGTGAAAAGCTGACAGTATACAACTGTACCAGGAACCCATTGAGACCATTAACCTCAACATAGAGAAGTTCCAAAAGAGATCAAGCTAGGGGAAACATTGGAGAAAAGCTTCAAAGAAAGACTAATCAAGTTGTTACATGAGTATGTAGATATATTTTCCTGGTCTTACAAAGATATGCCAAGTTTGGATACAGCCATTGTGGTGCACATATTACCTCTCAAAGAAGGTTGCTCTCCTGTTAGGAAGAAGCTCAGGAGAACTCATCCAGACATGTCCAACAAAATTCAAGAAAAGGTCCTTAAACAATTTGACGCAGGGTTCTTAGCGGTGGTAGATTATCCATCTTGGATAGCTAACATCGTGTCAGTACCCAAGATTGATGGTAAAGTGCACATGTGTGTGTATTATCTAGATTTGAATAAATATATTCCAAAGATGATTTCCCGTTACCTCACATAGATGTTTTGGTGGACAATTCAGCTCAAGCTTTGGTATTCTCATTCATGGACGGCTTCTCAGGATACAATCAAATCAAAATGGCACCTGAGGATATGGAAAAGAATACTTTTATGACACCTTGGGGAAATATATGTTAAAAGTAATGCAATTCGGTTTGAAGAATGTAGGGGAAACCTATCAGTGGGCTATGGTCACACTATTCCATGATATGATTTACAAAGAGGTTGAAGAGTACGTAGATGATATGATTGTTGAATCCCATACGGAGGAGGATCACATCATAGATTTACAAAAGTTATTCGATCATCTGCGAAGGTTCAAACTAAGGTTGAATCCAAAAAAATGTACATTTGGTGTCAGATCAGGAAAATTACTAGGTTTTATTATAAGTCAACATGGTATTGAAGTGGACCCCGACAAGGTAAAAGCCATAAAAGAAATTCTAGCTCTGAGGACTGAGAAAGAGGTTTGTGGTTTCTTAGGACGATTGAACTACATTTCAAGGTTCATACGCACCTAATTTCTACATGTGAGCCTACATTCAAATTACTATAAAAAGATCAGACGGTGGTATGGAACAATGATTTTCAAATAACCTTCGAGACAATAAAGAAATATTTACAAGAGCCATCAATCTTAATGCCACTAGTCCCTGGAAGACCACTCATCATGTATCTAACAGTACTAGAAGGATCAATGGGATGTGTATTGGGACAACATGACGAAACGGGTAGAAAAGAGCATGCAATCTACTAACTCAACAAGAAATTCACTAATTATGAAACCAGGTACTCACTTCTCGAGAAAACTTGTTGTACATTGTCTTGGGCTACTAAAAGATTGAGGCAATACATGTTAAGTTATACCACGCGGTTGATAGCAAGAATGGATCCTTTGAAGTATGTATTAAAAAAAAGGATCTTACATGAAGGATTTCCCGATGACAGATGTAACTATCAGAATATGACATCCAATATGTTACTAAAAAGGCCATCAAGGGTAGTGTACTAGCGGAACACCTAGCTCATCAGCCATTACCAGAATATCAACCAATGAAGTTCTACTTTCTAGACAAAAATGTCATGGTTATAAGTGATTATAAAATACCAGGGCGTGACGAAGGACCTGAACCAGGGGCACGTTGGACACTCATATTTGACGGAGCTTCATATGCAGTGGGCACAACATTGGGGTAATTTTTACTTCTCCAAAGAATTATCACAAACCTTATACTGCAAGGTTATGTTTTGACTGTACCAACAATATCGCCGAATACGAATCTTGTATCATGGGTCTAGAAGCGACCAACGATCTAAGAATCAAACATCTCAAAGTATTTGGAGACTCTGCACTAGTCATATACCAAGTCAACAGTGAATGGGACACTAAACTTCCCAAATTGGTTCCATATCGGAATCATGTTCTAAAGCTAGTTGCAGAATTCACTGAGATCACCTTCAGTCATATCCCACGAGAAGAAAATCAGATGGCAAACGCCTTAGCAACTCTATCATCCATGTTAGAAGTAACTTGGTCAAACCATGAACCGCACATTACAATTAGACACTTTGAAGATCCTGCACATTGCCTTGCTATTGAAGAGGAACCAGATAACAAGCCTTGGTTCTATGACATCAAGAGGTATCTTGAAAAACAGGAATATCCTGAAAATGCCATCTATCATTGATAAACGAACTCTACCGAAGCTAGCCTCAAAATTCTTTCTAATTGTTGATGTCTTATACAAAAGAAACTACAATATGGTGTTACTCAGGTGTGTGGAGAATCATGAAGTGGATACACTTATGAGAGAAATCCATGAAGGTACTTTTGGAACTCATACAAATGGGCACGCCATGGAAAGGAAAATCTTGTGAGCGGGTTATTATTGGTTGACAATGGAAGCCGATTGCTACCATTATACGAAGACATGTCACAAGTGCCAAATCTACGTCTACACAATGAACGTGCCACCAACTCCTCTAAACGTCATGAGCTTTCCTTGGCCATTTTCGATGTGGGGAATTGATATGATAGGCATGATCGAACCAAAAGCATCTAACGCACACCGGTTCATACTGGTTGCCATTAATTACTTCATCAAATAGGTAGAAGTGGCATCCTACGCAAACGTGACAAGTCAGGTGGTTACTCGATTCATCAAACAAAATCTCATATACTGATATGGGGTTCCAAGCAGAACCATTACGGATAATGGGTCCAATCTGAATAATAAAATGATGAAGGAGCTATGTGATAATTTCAGGATCGAGCATCATAAATCTTTACCATATCGACCTAAGATGAACGGGACTGTCGAAGCTTCCAATAAAAAGATCAAGAAAATCATTTAGAAAATGGTGAAGACATACAAAGATCAGCATGAAATGCTTCACTTTGCTCTACATGTCTATCGTACATCAGTGCATACATCAACAAGTGCAACTCCTTTCTCTCTAGTATATGGCATGAAGGTGGTACTCCCAGTAGAAATAGAGATTCTATAACTCCGAGTTATAATGGAAACAAAGCTTGAAGAAGGGCACAGTAGGTTCAGACACGACTTGATCAGCTCAACCTTATTGAAGAGAAAGGCTTAACAGCTTTGTGCCATGGTCAATTATATCAGAAGTGGATGAAGAAAGCTTTTGACAAGAAAGACTGCCCTCGAGTGTTCAAAGAAGGAGATTCCGTACTCAAGAAGATTCTACTACCTCGCCTTGATTCACGTGGAAAATGGACACCCAACTATGAAGGTCCATATGTGGTAAAAACACCATTCTCCAGTGGTGGTCTTATCCTCACAAATATAGATGGGGAAGAACTACCACATCCGAAAAATTCAGACGCGATCAAAAAATACTATGTATAAGAAATCTCGCTAAGTTTGAACCACAAACGGGTGACTTAGGCAAAAAGGAGCGTCCCGGTGGATTAAAAACCCTAAAGGGCGATCCAGGCAAAAAATAGGGGCATACACAAAAAAATCATCTCGGTGGGTTGAAAACCTGAAAGGGAGATCCAAGCAAAAATTAGGGATCTCATTCAAAGAAATAAAGAAAAAAAAGACTGTAATCTACAAACCACGACCACGACCACGAAGAAGAAAAATTGGTCCAAATAATTTGACTCACAAAGAAAAGGAGATTGGAGCTATCAAAAGGACATTGGAGAAACAACAGTAGCTATTATCATTTCCATTGCCATTTACAGTTTTTATTAAAACTTTATGTAATTACCTATTTCAAGGAATTGCATCTTGTACTCTCACCTATTCATAGGCAAATCAATGAAAAATTTACTATTTCCTTCTTTCAAATTGTGTTTCCTTTTCATACTTTTTTTCAAAATACTATGACTATTTCTTGTGAATATTGCGTTGAAATCATTTTTGGGGAATTAACATACAAATAAAAGTATTTGATAAAAGCATCAAAAAGCACCTTGGTTAGAAAAACGTCGAAAGAAAATCCATGTCTATGTCCACGCCTATGCCTACAATACAATTAGCTATGACACGTTGTCACTATTTTCCATGCTATATCAAAATTCAAATCAACTTGGAGATACAACAAAGCAACAAACAATGTCGGGAGGTTGGTGACTACAAGAAACCGACAATTTAACAAAGGAGAATTATCAAAAACATTTGCAAGACACTTGGGGCATACAAATACAAAACACTTGGGGCATATACATATTTGGTACATATGTAGATGTTTAGGGCATATAGAAACACACACACAAGAGTTTTGGCACATGAGAATTTAAAACAGTTTGGGCATATATCACACTTGGGTAGTACATCAATTTAGGCAACATGCATGGCATCTTGCAAAACCACTTTGGTTAAATTACAAACTTTCTTGGGGTCTATCGTTAGCAAGCTTACCTGTATGAAATAAATCGTTCGAACTTTAAGAAATTTGGGGTTTATTTCTTCATGTTGATAGTCATGGTTGAGGACGACGCAACCGACATCTTCAATGAATTTGGGGTTTATTTTCTTCATGTTGATAGCCATGGTTGAAGACGACACAAATGACGTCTTCGATGAATTTGGGTTTTATTTCTTCATGTTGATAGTCATGGTTGAGGACGACACAACCATCGATGAATTTTGGGGTTTATG
The DNA here is from genome assembly GCA_948472305.1 of Vicia faba. NCBI lineage: Eukaryota > Viridiplantae > Streptophyta > Magnoliopsida > Fabales > Fabaceae > Vicia > Vicia faba. The sequence goes on along the minus strand of OX451735.1, from coordinate 1,153,852,281 downwards.
TTCTTCATGTTGATAGCAATGGTTGAGGACAACACAACTGATATCTTCGATGAATTTGGGGTTTACTTTCTTCATTTTGATAGTCATGGTTGAGGATGACATAACCTAAATCTTTAATGAATTTGGGGTTTACTTTCTTTATGTTGATAGTCATGGTTGAGGAAGACACAACCGACATCTTCGATGAATTTTGGGGTTTATGTTCTTCATGTTGATAGTTTTGGTTGAGGATGATACAACCGGCATCATCAGGGAATTTTGGGGTTCATCAATTCAAACCTAACATATTTCATTTAGTTATCGAGTCTTGGTTGAGGTATGCCACAACCAACATCGTCTTTCCAAGTTCCGAATATCTGGTTTGAAGCTCGTATTATCTATTCTCTAAGCTATGGTAGGTATACAAAAAATATTAGGCTCATTGCGTTAGTCTTGAAGCAACAATAAGTTATCTTTCTCAGCGACATGATTCATTACGTTAGTCTACATGCGGCAATATATTATCAATCTTTGTGTTATTCATCCCCTGGGTTGCGATGAATATACAAAATCTGCACCACAAACTTACTATATTAGTCCCCAAGCAATAGTAAGTTAGCCTTTCAAACTTGTATCATTTACCTCCTAGGTTACCGTAAATATGCCAAATTTTACAATCTCTTTTAGATACCGACGAGTTATCCGTGTCGTCATGTCTAAATTAAAACAAACTTTGGTTCCAACGCTGGTAAGGTGATACATCATCATCTAGGCCTACTCTTCATACTCATAGGAATGTTGCACAGTGTATCCCCATAATCAGTCGGAAAAATTTTAGGGTCTTCCAATATTTAATAAACTTCCGATCAGAATATGAGAGACCTTCGTATTCTTTCACTAATTCAATTGAAAGGCAATTAAGTAGGAGCAGTTGTCATACCCCAAATTTTCCCTGCGGATTTCCAATCATTTTTTATCAAACTCTATAGTTATCATTTTCCTATTATAGAATTAATGGGATTTTCTAAATCAGAAAAGCCCATGTAAGATTTCAAGTCTTGAAAGGTTTATTTTATTAAGAGCTCTTGGACCTTTCTAAATCATAAAGGCCTATATGGAATTGAAACCCCACTCGGTTTCTATTACAAAAAAAAAGGGGGTTTGTTAGTTAAGTTTTATTTGGGCCCATTTAGGTATTAGATACGTTTGAGGGTGTCTAAACAATTTTAAAGCCCAATATAGTTAAATCAGAAGGCCCATTTTTGCATAGAAATGAGGAGGGGCGTTGTTTTCGAGATGAGTGGCGCAATGACAAACATTAGAGAAAGGCCCATTTAGGTTTTGAATAAAGTTGCGAGAGTTTGTAAAGCAATATATTTTTCATTAAAGGCCCGATCAGGAGGCCTGTTCAGTTTTTTTATTTGTTTTGCAATTTGTTTTGTTTTAAATATTACATTATTAAAATTATTGTTATTACTATTATTATTAATTAAATAAGTTGTTTCATTATTTGAAAAAAGTTTGACTAAAACGGCCAGAATTATAACTTGATCACACGGTCCATTTCAGCCCAAGCCCAGTCAAAAAAGATGACGATCCAAATAATAAAAAAACATGCTTTAAACAACAAGAAAAAACATTTACTATATAGATTAAAGGAAAAAACTCTTGATTAAAGCCATAAACAAGTACTGTGTAGATTGAAATGGAAACCAAATCAAATTTTTACATTTAATTGTCTAGAAATCTTAACCATGAGCAATACACAGATGAAGTAGAATCAATTAAATCTTTCCTTATTCAACATTTTTATATAACATTAATCTAATCGAACTAAAATATAACCAAATCCTGAACCTTTAATACAAATCAAGAATGTTTATAGAAATGAATCAAACACAAAATTAAAACTTTACACAATCGAATCAATACTAATTTTTAATTTCCCTAAATGTTGTCATGCAAAGATGGATTTAAAGTTGAGATTGAAAAGGAAATCTTTATCCTAAAGTTATCATACATTAATGTTCCTAAGGTAAGGATGAGAGGGAAAACCTAATCATGTTGTCATGCTTGAGTAGAAGCCTAATGTCTATCTTAATTCAATATTAATAAAAGATTAAGTTGGGCTAAGAAGCCCTAAGGGAAAATGTGAAGAACAAAGATAGCATTCTCCAAACCATAACTCAAGCTTTAAGAAGAGTCAATCACTAGGCAAGAATCAATCAAAAAACAAAAACTCAAGTACAAGACAAGACTCGAGCAAAGAAAAGAAACAAAGCAGAGGAGTGACCAAACAATAAAGAAAAACATAAGTCATGTCAAATCTTAACAAGGGAAATCATCAAGATTCAACAAAAGAAGAAATCAAGTGTCATGGAAAAATACTAATTAAGAGAAGCATATAAACATGAACCAAGTAAGCATATGAACATGTCATCATCAAACATCAAGCCTAAGCATCTCAAACATCAACCAAAACATCCAATGAAGAAATGTATCAAAGGTATGTCATAAGAAGTTAATCAAAATCAGCATCACAAGTCAATGAAGAAAGCACCAAAAGCATGTCAAGATTGAACATATTAAGTCCCTAAGGTCATCTCAGAAAAACATCAAAAAGGAAACTCAACAAGTATCAAATAAAAGCATCAAAGATATGGCATTTAGAAATGATAAAACAATTACTCATGGTTTCAATGTAAGCATTCAAGCAATATCAAATTTTAAACTTCATGCATGCATCCAAAACATCTCAAAACTTCAAGAAGTATCATCTCATGTATCATGGAAACACATCAATATCAAGTCAAATTTAGGGTTTTCGTGCAATTAGAGCTTTGAATCAAATATCAAATACATGGCAAAAGAAATGAACAAAAAGTTAATGACACATGAATCAAGATCATCATTAAGAGATAGTACATGGATTCATCAAGAGAATGGTCACAAATTTAGGTCAAAAGCTCAAGCAATTAAAATTGTCAAAATAACTTAACAAAGGCCTAGCATTAAGGTTGAATGATGAACTTAAAACAAAACAATCAAGACAAAATACCAAAATAAAAACCCTAAAACATTAACGTGTATTTTCTCTATTTCTTGTGTCATTTTAAATATAAAAAGAAAACATAATAAAATTGAAATAAAATAAAAAACATAAAACTCAAGTGGTGCCGAAAGATCATGAGTGGTGTGAAATAAAACAGCAACTCAGGCCAACCCAAGTCATATGCTACATTCAAAAAAAAAAAACAAACTCCAACACAGTTAAGAAAACACTTCAATGGGCTTAAGGTGGGAGTGTGGAAAGCAAACATAATGCATCAGGCCCGTCATCTTTTTAGTCCATCTCATTTTTCTCATTTTTTAATATTATCAGAATTATTATTATTATTATTATTATTATTAAATAAAAACAAAATGAAATGACCAACCAATCAAAAGGTGACAACTCAAAAATTCAAATAAAACAAAACGCGCCAAGTAACAGACACAATTTCATCTTTTTCACTGTTTGAGCCACCGCGTCGGTCGCTATAGGAAACGACGACGGTGGTGACCACACCTAGAAATGGAAAATAACACCTCCTCCTTACTTGAAAATTCTCACTGAGCTCGAAATTTACATTAATTTTTATTGAAAATGGCTCTAACTCAAGAAATCGGGCAAGAATCTGTAATAATAACTTGACCTAAAAACAAAATTATATAATAATCATACACAGTCAGTGCCTAATGTATTAGGGCTTCAAATCCTCATAAGATTCCAAACAAAAACATATACAAAATCTTAAAGATGATGCATATAATGCATAGTTCAAAGTGAGGAAATGGTTACCTATCAGAGATAGTTCAACGTACCTTTTCAAGCTACCCAGAAGAGATGTAATGAATGTAAAATATCCTTTGCACCTTCAGGAATGTGAATATATGCATAGCTTCCATTGAATTGTAATGAAAAGCTCCACCCAAGTCTACTTGTGTCTCTTGAAAATGAGGTTGGTTAGGGTTATTTGATGATTTCAGAAGGTTAAGATTGCATACAGTAGGTTGTATTTGGTGTGTGGATAAAGAATATGTGAAAAAAAATGCAAGAAACATGAGAGAAATAATTGATTTTAAAAACTGAAGTTTATAGTATGAGAAATATTATAGCTCTCAGAAAAATGGTATCTTTGCTCTCAGATAGCAATGCTTATATAGCAAGCTCCATTCTAGGTCTGGGAATTGGTTTGTAACAAAGCTAAGGCTTAGAGCTTGCTCATTGATTTGGAAAGTTGTGGAATGCAAAAATGGTACAACATGAGGAAGTTCGGTTTTTGCCTTGTAATGCAAAGTTGTCACTTGATTTTTTAGGGTTGGATAGTGTGATGGTTTGTCTACGGATAAGTTGTAATGATAGTAAAACATGTGGAACAAGTTTTGATAAAAAAAGGAATTCATCATTGAGTAAAAATGCCAAATTTGAATTGTACAATACAAAGGTAGTGGTTTTTCAGACGGTTTTTTCCATCTGTGGCAGACGATATTATACAAAAAAGGTATCAATGCAAAGGTGATGCGTAATGTTATAGGTTTTGTCTTGGTACCAAATTGGGAAAAGGTCCAAAAATTCAAATTTTAAGTTTGTAAAATCGTTCCATGTGCAAATCTCAAAAACACTTAGAAAATTCTAAGTTCTTTTAGCAATTTGCACAAGATGAATCCACCACTTTAGCTTCAAATTTCTTCCAATTAGCAATTTCTTTTTGGATCAAACATTCCATCATGGTGAATTATCAAGTATCCTCTTCAATTTCATCCCCTGTGTGTCTAAATGGTTGCTTGAATTGATCACAAATAAGTTGAAAAGTCATGTACATGAACATGTGTTTGACACTTACAAAAAATTTTAAGTGTTTCCTAATTTGCACAACTTGAAACCTCTACTTTAGCTCATAATTTCAACCACTTAGGAAAAGCTTTTAAAATTAAATTTTTCACCACCATATAGTATAAAATGTAAGCTTCAAATGCATACCCTACTTGCCAATTTTGGAAAATTTAGTCCATCATAATTTGCTTGGAACGTTGGCTACATGAACATGAGATTTTGGTACTAAGAAAAAAAATCCAAATCTCAAAAGTAAAACATTGACTTTGAGCATTTGTTGACTTTTTTGCAATTGAATCAAAACCTTCAAATCCTGTGAAACCCTAGGATCATAGAGAAATTCTTATCATCTTGAATCACTTTTAGGACCATAAATTAATGATCTTGATGAACCTTTGAAATGGTGAATCTTGAAGCCTGATGTTGAAACCCTAATATTGATTTTCATATGATGATTAAAACCCTAATCTTCAAGGGACTGAAGACAAGAACTTTTAATGTATTGAGCAACAATCATAAACCCTAGCATCCTTGCTAGTGTATTGTGATGTTTAAAAGAGATAAAAACCCTAATCAACACAAACTTTTGATGGAACAATTATGAAACCCTAGCACCTGAAAAAAAATCTTGAAGAAGATAGTCCTTGTGCCTTAATGAATAAAATCATGATGATGTATATTCAATCCTTGCTAGATTGAGGGACGTACCCTTCCATTTGTGTCAATCAATCACAAGAAAATATGTGATCTCATGCCTTAGGAACCAAATCTATGCATGATTGTGAAGCAAATTACCTAATGGATTATGCATATGAATTTGGAGCAAAAGTAATTAAGGTTGAAATCAAAAGGGAAAATTTTGGGGTACAACATTATGTTTTTACACATAAAAAGTAGATGTAAAAATAGAACTTAAGGTAATGTACATGTATTTTTGGTCTTGAAATATGAATGTTGCATCCGAAAATACATTTCTAGATTTATAGTGAATGTCATCCGAAACTATATTTCTTGATTAGTTCAAAGTTGAATTTGGTTGGTTTTTGAATATTTTATGTTATGATTGGACTTAGATATGATGCATCCAGATGTTTTCCCCAAACATATTATGTCTACAAATGCCAAACAGGTGATGTCAAAGTAGATGTTGGCTAACAATTTACAAATGAACAAGAGTTTGTAGTTTGTGATCATATGCTCCAATGGATTTGTAGGGGGCTGCCAAATATTGGTTAAACATTGTAATCAGAAGGTCAAATAGTGCTTCAAATATAAGAAATGCATTTATGACACTAGAATGTGAAGGAACTGGCAAGTACAAAAATCATATCCGGTAGTTGAAATGGGATGATATCGGCTCAAGAAAATGTGAGTGTCCTTTTAAGTTGCACATATACCTTATGGAAAATAATATATAGAGATTTAATGTGATTTGTGGTATACATAATCATGAAATGTGTTTCAAGTTATTCGATCATCCCATTGCATGTCGCCTTAAGGATGAAGGGAAGGAAATCATTTCTAATATGACATTGAACATGGTGTAACCCAAAAACATACTTGCAACTTTGAAATGGAAAAGACCTCAAAATATCTCAAATATCAAGCAAGTATACAATGTTTGTGGCCAAAACAACAATATGATAAGAAGGGATATAACTGAAATGCAACAATTGTTGATGCTTTTAGATGATAACCATTTTGTATCTAGGTACAGTGTGTGTGAGGATGAAAAAACCATTCGGGATATATTTTAGAGTCATCTTGATTCCATAAAGTTGTTCAACACATTTCCCACCATACTAATTAGTGATTCAACGTATAAGACAAATAAGTACAAACTTCCAATATTGGAAGTTGTTGGTGTTACTTCTATAGAAAAGACTTTTTCGTTTGCAATTTTGGAAAGTGAAAAAGAGGAAAATGTTACTTAGGGTTTAGAAGTTTGAAAGACTTTATTGAAGCACTAAGAAAACATGTCAAATGTCATTGTCATCGATCGTGATATTGCACTGATGATTTAGGTTGCAAAGGTGTTTCCTATAACACATGCTTTACTTTGTAGGTATCATATAACAAATAATGTGATAAGTTGACTTAAGGCTACGGTAGGGACAAAACAAATAAAAGGTGAAGATGGGAAAATGGTCAAAACTAGTTTGATACTAAAAAGCATAATAGTAGCTAGGAATCGTATAATAAACTCTTCTTCGAAAGATTTATATGTTGATTTTGTTATACATTTCAAGAAGGTGTGTGAGAAATATATGTATTTATTGAAATATGTTGAAAGTACTATTCTAGACCAAGTGAAAGAGAAGATTGTTTATGCTTGAACCGATCAGGTTGGACACTTTGGAAATACACCAACTAACTAAGTTGAATCTACTCATAATATATTGAATAATTGGTTTGGAAATAACAAAGGTATTTATGTAGAGATTGAGACTCTAGGAAACAAATGATCCAAAATAAAAATAATGAGATACATACATTATTTGGTTGCAACATTACAGTTTATAACACAGATTCTGACACACAATTGTTGAACATGTGACTACATACACAAAAGAGGGGATGACTTGTGGGGGTTTGAAAAAAAATTGTTTAAAATGTAACTTTTTTTCAATTTTATAGTTTAAAAACATTTTTATGAAAACTTTTGAATAATAGAAATAGAAAGAAAAGACGTGGAAAATAAAATGATAAGGGAAAAGAGATTACACAAGAATTTATAGAGATTCAATCTAAATGAAGTGGCCTAATTCTATCCACAAGACTTGATCTTAAGAGCATACAATAATGAATATAATCTTTTACTAGGATAAGCTTATGAACCCCCTTATACAAGAAAAACAAAATTTGAGGTTAACTTCTAACCAAACAGTGAACAATAGACTGAAGTGGTTAATCTTCCTTCCAAACACGTGCAAAGCTTGAGAGGTTAGTCATCAAGCTAAACTGAGATTTTATATGTATTTATCTCTAAAAAATTTATAGTTGTTAACTAGTTATCCTTCTAACCAAAGCGAGGTTTTAGACGGGCTGACCACTTAACCGAACTGAATTTTGACACCATGATGATCTCGAACCAAGTAGAGCTTTTACACTAGGGTGAGCTCACAACCCAATGAGAATATTCAAAACCCTACAAAGATAGTTTTTCATTTAAGTAGCTCAGCTCACGAACCAAACACTGACTTAATGTTAAATCCCCTAAATGAAGTTTTTAACGGGTTTAGCTTTGAACCCAAACAAACAATTCCTTAGGAAGAAATATTCAACCAATAGAAAATAACTCTTGGTGAATTTAAAATTTTACCATTTTCCAAAATAAAATTCTTCGCATAAACACAAGGACTTTAACAAAGCGTTGTGGCTAAATTCAAGTGAGAGAAAGTGGAAACAATATTTTAGAAAGAGGGAGAGTGAGGTGAGTGAGATAGCTCACAATTCCCATATGAAAAAGTGAAAGGAGAAGCCTTTATTTATATTCAAGAGGTTGGAACATATAAGGAAACAATACATGTTCCAATTTAATGGTCCAATCAATTGGAATCTTTTCCCAAACAATTGGATGACCTAAAACAATCAACTACAAATGGCTATTTTTGAAGTTATTGAAAAATAGTTGTTACCCTTCATTGAGACATTGTCACAAGAGATTATGGACACTAGTTTCACTTACCCAATCAATTGGGAATATTCTCCCATTGATTGGATAGTTAAAAATACTAATTTAAATGGTTATGATAGTTCCTAATGCAACTGGCTAAGCTCCAAAATATTTTAGGTTGTTACTTTTCTTTGCTTAAAGTGTGAAAGTATTATACTCAATTTCACATCATACGAGTGCTAAATGTATGTGGGACGCTCTCTAAAGTCTCTATGAGGGAATGTATGATGTCAAGGAATTGAATGTCTATATGTTTACAAAGAAGTTTGAACTATTTCATACGGAACCAAGAGAATCTGTGAATTCCATGCAAACTAGATCCCCCCACTTAATCAACAAACTAAGAAACTTGGGAAAAACCTATTCTAACAAATATTGTACTAGTAAAATAGTGAGATATATGTGCAGGGAGTGGAAACCAAAGGTTATCGCTATAAAAGTATCTAACAATCTTAATTCTTTGGATATTACAAATTCGTTTGGGAAGTTAGCCGAGCATGAAAATGAACTGAAAAGACTTGCCGATAGAAAAGTAAAGTAGAAAAATAAAGAGAAAGGTAAATAAGAGAAATGAGATATTTATTTGAAAGCTTCATCGTCAAAAGTGAAGAAGTCAAAGGAAGAAAGTGATAACTCTGATGAAGTTGCTCCTAAATAAGATACGATATGTTTAATCATTAGACACTACAATAGATACTTGAAAACAAGCAAGCTCAAGGGTTTCACAAAAAGATTGGTATATTTCATAAATACTCACTCTCCTGAGATAACACAAGAAAAAGGATGATGAAATTGGGTATAATGAATGCAAAAAATAGGGAAATTTTAGAACCACTTGTCCAGGTCTCACAAAACATTATAAAAATAAAGATAATGAATTCTTCAAGAAAAAAGAAAAAAGATCTGAAGGTCGTAGAGCCTATATAGCATGGGAAGAAGAGGATTAAAGCTCCTCCTCATATTCTTACTCAAGTTCAGATGATGAGTGTGCCGACCTATTTTTTATGGCATGTAAGAAAGGTGATACTTCGAAGGAATATACTTTTGGACCCGATGATGAATCTTCACAATGAATTATCGAAAGTGTTTAATGATATGTATTTGGATTCTATATTTGCCTTTAAGAAAATTTCTCTCTAAAAGGAAATGATTTTAAAACATGAAAATGAGATAATTAATCTTAATCCTGCTTCGGATTCTCTTAAGAAAGCACATGCATATCTAGTTAATGAGTGTTATAATCTTTTAGAAACTTTAGTTGAGAAGGTAGTTGATGTTTAGTAATAAAAAGTAAGTATTTTTTGTATCGTATCCACACAGACTGGTGTTATATCATTGATGTTCAACAGTTAATAGGGTTTTAAGTAGAGAATTCTAAGATGTTTTGATTATAAATGTAACAGAATGTAAAAATGATAATTGATAAATAATGTTTTAGAGATATGACTGCTTGTTGGGATTTCGTTTCATCCACCAAATGTGTATGTAGTTTATTAATCACTTATAAATAACCTGGATATTAATCATTATCCTCACGTATCACTCACAATAGTGTTTATGTCTAAACTTCTAATGATATTTCTACCATATTGTTTAATCGATGATTTCACAATCTATTAAACAGTCAAGTAGCATTAAGATTTGATACTTGATGTGAATGTTTAACCCTAAATATATGTCTAGAATTTAGAGGTTACCAGATCGTTATCTTAGATTAAAATTCGAACAATATTTATTAATAATAATTCTAATCTATGAATTTAAACGATAAAACAAAGATAACATCGACAATCATGAATAAATAGATTATATATAATGTTGTGGTTGATCCGTAGTTGTGCACGGGTCAAAAATGAGTAATTATAAATTGTAGTTTAGGGAAGCAACACTCGAGTCATGTCGCGAGGACTCTTGTATTGATATTTACCAACCGATTGGAACAATGGAGTGTTTTGGTTTCGATAAAGATGATGATAAATAATTAATAGTAATTTAGGAACATGTTAGTCTATTGTTTCAGTTTCCGATTTATCACGGATTTCTACCTTACTGACTCCCTAAGCGGCTTTGATCTCTATTCCATCCCAATATCAATTTAGAAACTCAATGGATAAAATATTGATTTACACCCCTATTTTAAAAGTAAAGCAAACAGATTAAGGCAATCACGAATTAAGCAAACGTGATTTTGACATACACAAAATAACGACAAAGCTACGTCAAAAGCGATTAAAGTTAAGGATGAAATCATACAAAATTAATCAAAACTACGGTTGTACCCCAATTTTTCCCCTAAGATCCCTTTATCATACCATATTGATTCAATCACAACAACGTCACATTAGGGCTTTTGGTTCTCCTCCCAATCTTTAGCTTTGCTCTCTGAGGAATCACCAAGCCCCTTGACTTGTTTTTCTTTTGTGATCATGCATGTTTTGTTTTTACTTTCCTTTTAATTAACAAAATGCAATGTTGGTTTGTCTTGCTTGTTACTAATGTAGATAAAGGCAATGAGGCTTAGCAAGTTGCTCCATGGATTCATGAGTTTATTTCCATGCCTTAGTTAATAAAGCTTGAGAAGTTAAAACCTCACCATTGGGTTTATTTTGGAAGGAACGGCATGGAAAGGTTATTTGGTTCACCACATTTAAAAGCTATCAAGTTTGATTTAAAAGCACAAGGGGTTGATTGGAGAAGTTTTCATGCTTGGACAAGACTTTGTTCCCATTGGTAACAAGTGCATATTTCTCTCAATTCTCAAGATATGGAAGTTGTTTTGGTGGCTATGAGTTCTCATTTTCATCCTCAACAACTTCTATTTACAAAGCACTTGTGTTGGTACAAGAAAGTGGTTCAAAATTGTCAAATATCTTCCAAGCATTTTTTTGATCTAGGAGCTAGGGTTTTGAAATTCAAAGAAGCATATCTTGCCCATCTTTTGGTATTTTTGAGTGATTCCAAAAAAATCCTCCTCTTCAAAGGTCTATAAACAAATCACTTCAAAAGTTTCAAATAGTTTTCATGTTGAAGAAACTTGATGGTGAAGAAAGATTACAAGTCCTCTAGATGAACCCCCAATTTCTCATGTGTCACTTCAAATGATCATAACATGGTCAATTTTTATCACCTTGAGCCCCCTCTTTTTCCATAATGATCTTGAGGATGTGAACTTTATGCCTTATTTTATGTGCAAAGTGATAAAAATAATGTAAGATGCCTTAAGGATACAAAATATTATAGGTCATTTCATGATTTTTTGCCAACTTCAACAACTCATAACTCTCTCAATTTTTTGAGATTTTGAATTGTTCAAGTTTCAAAATGTCATTCAAGAGGTCTATTTCATTCCATATTTTTTGGTCAAGAACAAATTTCAAGTGGAAGGCCATGTTTGGATGCAAAACATTATAGGTCACTTTTGAAGAAAAAGTTGAAATATTTCTAAGTATGGAAAGTCAACTTCTTTTTCCAAACTTTGACTCAATGTAACTTCAGCTCAAGCATCCATTTGATTCCATTATTTTTGCATTGCAAAGCTTGTAACCTTATCTTTCTAGAGCATCAAGAATCATGCCCAAGACCCCTTGAGCTGAGAATGCCATTGATTTGAACTTGGTAACTTGGAAATGGAGTTTCTTCAAAAATCAGGATTTGAAATCATTGGTTTAGCTTCTAAACACTTTGTTTCTGTGCATTTTTGCCTCTAAACATGTTTAGTGAACTTCCAGAAGTGATTAGCACAATAAAACACGTGTTTTGGATGAGTTTTAATCAAATTAGAAGTCACACTTTTCTTGTTTGTAACTTCACACGATTTCCCTCCAAACTTCATCATTTCAAACGCTTGGACATTCCATTTGATTCCATATAAATAGATGGTCACCCCCATTCATTTCCTCAAGCTTGGATAGCCAAAATCACCCTGCCAAACTTGCTCTATAGCTCAAAATTCTGCTACTTTGAAATCTGCTTTCAAGCTTTTTCAATCCAATTTTTCCATCAATTCACCTTCCCTGATCTTCTCTAAACCTAACCATATAATTACATTCAAGAATCGTTCCCTATATTGCTCCATAGAAGTCCAGTTTCAGAGCTCTGCAACTTAACTTCAATAGGTAGATTCCTTCATCAATTCTTCAAAACTCTGATATCATTGTGATGCTCTCATTGCTCTAGTTCTATTCGTAACACTTATTTTCATCTGGAAACATGTTTTGACCACGAAATTTAAAATTCCTTTTCAAAACATTCCTTCCAAATTGCTTGAGCTACAATTTATATAAATTTGTTGTGAAGGTGTTGTTGTCTTCGTCTTGAAGAGACAAAGCGAATGGCATAGGTCTGAGCTTCTAATTTTATAGTTTGAGAGACGTGTAATTCATGTTGGCTGGAGGTTGAAGATGACCAACGTGTCATCTTTCAACCAATAATGGCACGGCACTTGTTTTTTTTTTTTTGTTTTTTTTAATTAATGATTCAATGCATTATCCATTAAAATCCATAACATGCACAGCGCGCCAGGTCCACTTGATCTGTTTACTAACGCGTTTTGACATTGATCAGATGGCCCATTTTTTTTGGTTTTTATTTTCTTTTCTGATTTTTATATTTAATTGTTTTAAATTTCAAAAAAATCATAGAAAATTCATTCTTAGTCCAAATAATTTGAAAAAATCATGAAAAATATTTTTGTGTTTTGGTATTTTTAACAAATTTTCACTTTGTTTTAATTGTTTTAAATGTTTAAAAATACTTTTATACACTTTTAAATTCTGAAAAAAATATGAAATGATCCAATGATATTGTGACTAATATTGGTAACCTCATTTTATTTTTGTTTCTGATTTTTTTTTAATCATTTTTGGTTTATTTTACTCATTTATTTTAATTTTAAAAATAGTTTCTGACTTTTAAAAATTACCAAAAATTTTATAAAATCATTTTAATTAATTTCTGATTTTACTATGGTCTTACTTTTATTTTCTTGATTAATTTGAATATAGTTGATATTTTTCTCTTTTATTTCTATTTAAAAACATTTTTAAAGCCTTTTTTATGTATATATTAAATGAAATATTATTTTTGTGATTATTTTCTGGCTGATCTTGGATTAAATTTTTGGTCATGAACTTTGTTAACCTCATTGGATTCATGGTGTTGAGTCTAACTCCACAAAAATGATGTTGATTTAATTTAAATGTGGTTTGTATATTCTCTCCCATCCCTCTTCATCTTATCCCTTTCTTATTGAACTAAGTGTTATTGGAGCATGATCTTTATATCATGTCTCAAAACAAATGGTGCATAGATTGCTATTGACCGGCCTCAAAATAGGTGCGACTTCTATATAAGTCCACTTACTATTGCTTAACATAGTGCTAAATTTTGTCATGATTCGAATAAATGATCATTCGTGGCCCAAACCTATGTTTGCAAGCCCAAGTATGTTAATTTGATCTCTTTGATCCAATAACCTTGAGATTCATTGTGTGGAGGCTTTAGTTCTACCAATCCTCTAATGGATCTATAACACTTTTGTTCAACACGGATCACTTAAACATCGTTGATTATTAAATGGTAATTTTGAGGATTCTAAATGGATTATATACTTGACAAAAAGAAAATGCAACTTGTTGTGTGGAGGCTTTGGTTCTTCCAATCCTCTAATGAGTTTCAAATGCAAGTTTCAAGATGGTCATTCAACTAACCACTAATCATTAATTTGTTTTTACTTTATGCCCTTTTATTTTTATGCTTTATGCACCATTTACTTTTCGCATGGCATTTCATGTCATTTTTATTTTTTTGCTCACTTGAGCCTTTTTTTTTCACTTCTAAGATACCTAATAATCAATATGAATCATAAAAAAACATTAACGATATTTGGACTGTTTGGTTACTATCCTTGGAATTATGGAGTATTGGACTTTTTGGACATAGGATTAGAGACCTTGGCCTATGTTGGAGATCTTCTGACCTTAATTAATATTTTGTCTGGAGTTCTTGAGGTTTACCTCAAGACATTGGGTTGTTTGTTTGTTTTGTGTGCAGGTTATTGTGATTACATTATTTGTTTGTAATCTGGAATACACCTGTATACAGCCGTTACTCTGCCCAATTTTTATGAAGACTTAATACATTTGAAATTTGGTTCTCTCAAGAGGTCTAATACCTTTTCTTGCTTGGTTTCAATCCAAATAATGGGAATTCTATCTTGACTCATAATGTCAAGTATTAGCTTCTTGTTGGTTAGATGGTTCTTATCCTTAGCTTTTTTTATCTTATGCTTTAGGATAGTCTCTTCTTTTCCTCCCATCTTCTTTAATTTCAAAAATCCTCTCCCTCCTTTTGAAAATTCTTCTTGTTTTTAAACTTGAACCACTTTAATAATAAACTTGGACTTAGGTCCATGCATTTTAAAAATATTTTCATAAATAAACTCTAATTAACTTAATAATACCTTGACATTTTTTTGTGAGAAGACCAAGAGTCAATCAATCTCATTAAAAACCATTTTATCACTTTGGCTTTTTACTTTAAAACTTTTTCTCAAAATATTGGACTCTTGTCAATCCTTGTAGTGATGCAAACAACTATACTTCTATAATATGTAGTGAAGTTATATATTTTCCACTTGGGTGATGAGTGAGGTATTGTTGATTTTAAGATCCAAGCCATATCCTCCACTTTGAGAGGATGCAAATTCTCCTTTCTCATGATTGTGGGTAGTAAGTATGTTTTCCACACGGACAATAACGATGATGTCTTATCTCATAAAATTAACCAACACACTTGTGTTTAAAATTTTTTAAAAGAGGAACTATGTGTATCCTGGTCCCCTATTGCACGAAAAGGTGGTATGTAGGAACTAAAGGTTCGCAACCGCGGCGGGTGCAAAAATCATAAAAAAATGTATTACTCTTCTCACCTCCATCATCTATTTTTATACAACACTTTATAGCCAAAATAGAAAGATTTTACAAAGAGGTTCCTGCAGAGTACCGTAGATGTTTAGGGTGCCAATACCTTCCCTTTGCATAACCAACCCCCTTACCTTAAATCTTTCCCCCTTTTTTAGGTTACTCGCTCTTTTCCCATTCCTTTGGAAATAATAAAGCGCGGTGGTGATTTTTATTTTGATATGTATAAGTCTAGTCAATCCAATGGCTTAGTCTTAAATATTTCTATCGCTACAACTACTCCATGAAATAACAAATGAAGCAATTGAATTTTAGAGAACAAAATTGAAATAGAAACAAAATTTAATTGATAAAAGTAAAATCCTCAAAGTCTGGTGAAACATGATTCAATAGATTAACCATAAGAGTTAGTTCTCCATGGAATCCTAGCGGTTGAATGTTATATTTTCGTGAATACTTAATGAATAACATTAGCACTATGTTTTAACTTAAATAATACAAAAGAATTGGGCTTAAAGAGCACCCATCCCGGAAATTACAAAAATCATCCCAAAAACAAAGTATTTTCCTAAGTTTGGAAATAAACTGAATTATTCGACCCTTCTGCACTCTGAACTAAAATTTGTCTTCAACGTTAAACTTGTAGCTTATCTTATAATATTTTCAATTCATATTAGAATTCGTCGAACGACACCCCGTAGCCAAAGTTATGACATTTACAACGAGAACTTATCAAATAACTATTTACGCTAAAAATAAGAACTTATTTTGAAAATAAGCAGAACTCAGCTTAACTTTTAAAAACCTATTAAAAACAATTAAAAAAATGGTAGAAGTCAAATAAAAGTCTTAGCATAAGTTAAAATATTATGTATTAAAATACATTGATCAATGATCAATAAACATACATAGGATTAAGAAGAATTACATCCAATCCCAGCAAGAGTGAAAAATTAATTACTCATTGTTATGGTAGCTTGATACAAAATAGAAGAATAAAGACGAATGAGCATTAATAGTGATTTCCTAATAATTGATGCATATTCATCTTGTATTCTTCAAGTTCTATCTTACTCTCTGTCTATCTCTATAATGTTTCTTAAACAAGTGAACCCCCCCTTTCTGGTTATGACTAATTCCCTTTTATAATGTTTTGGTCCTTCAAATCTCCCTTGGCGAGTAGTTGCCTCGCCTTGCAAGCCATGTTTCTTCATCATGAAAGTTGCTTCCAACTCATCCCTTAATATGCCTTTTCTCTCTTGGAGAGAATTAAGTTTTCCTAGAGAGTCTCCTCGTTGCAACTTCACTGGGCAAGAATGAAGAATTTTCATTCTGGAAATTTTTTATTTTGCTTCGCCTGATGCTCGATGAAGCTTCACTGGGCGAAAGGGCTTACTTGAGCTCGCCTGGTAAGAATGGGGATTTTTATCTCTGGAAAGTTTATGTTTCTCCTCTCTTGGTCCTTGCCTGACGAGCTTAGTTATGTTCTTCCTTGTGCTTGAGAGGCCATATTTCCTCCAGAGCCAAAATACCTTCAGAAAACCATTGAAATCTTCAATGAAATCTGCAATAATAGAGAGTTTTATCACAAGAAACTTGAATATCAAGTCAATAGGTGCCCTTTTCTAATGTACAAAATAACCATACTTTGACACTTATCAAACTCTCCCCAACTTGAATGTTGTTTTTCCTTAAATCAATGTCTAATAAAGCTTTTTCAAATGCAATGCTACCAAATTTTCAATGATAAAAAATTTAAAGAAAGAAGGATCAAAATGCATGGTTCAAATGTAGAATTCTCAAACAAGTGTCATGCTCATCACCTACTTAGAATCAAAGCATGAATATAAAACAAGTTCTCAAAATAAATCTCATTTCATACATTCTAAGGCAATATCATTGCCTGTTATTGAATCACACCAACAAACTTCTTCATAAAATGGATGAAGAATTAAAATTCAATCATTAGAAATATGAACTCTCATCCAATAATAATGCCAAAATCCTAATTAATTCATGTAGTCATCTAAGAAATATTTTTGAAAACACAAAAGCGTAGATCACTAAGGACTATCAAAGATTGTAATTTGGCCGGGTTTCGTAAAAAAATGGTCATTTTTCCAAGGATAATTAAAACAAAAAATGTCCATGGGATTTTAGAAGATCATTCACAATTCTTTATGAAATTTTCATCATAATACTCATCCACGCCCAATTACACTCTTAATGTTAATGGTTAAGCATACTTTTTTTGTGCTTCATTCTTTTTCAACATTCATATTTTTCTTTTTATCATGGTTTATTTCTTTTCTCAATTTTCTTTCATTTCTTTTCTTTCCTTATTGTTTCATAAGCTCTTCTTTACTTTCTCCCCTGCTTGATCAAAACCTTAATCTTTTATTTTTCTTATGCTCTTAACTCTATGGCAAGGGACAAAAAAGTTTTCAAGAGTGTTTGTAGGGTTCAAAAAAAAGATTTTCAGTTTCTATCATAGATTGATTATGAACTTCATGATTTTGAATAAAATTGACAAATTCACTAAGTGGTTTACTTAGTGACTTATTTAGTTAATAATTGATAGATTCATGTCTTTTTGGCTCAAAATTGGTTTTCAAATTCTCACTCTCTCACAATGTAAGATAACGCTATATTTGGCTAAGTAATTATGCTCAAATTTAAAGAAATTCCTTGATCCTTTCTATGCTTTCACATTTTTCAAAATAGATACAGGGATAAACATGAATCAACCGAGTTATAGTAAATAATTATCAGTCACCTTCATATAGTAAACAATGGAAGGTTTCCTCACATTCTTGTTTTGATATAAGTGATTTGATTTTTGAGACATGTCATTGCATAATAATGCATGAATTGAATTTGCAAAAAGTACGAATTTCAATTCATGCTAACATTCTAGAAAGCAATAAACATGTACCTTTGTTGTGTGCAACTCATCACAAGTCTTATCACATCCATTGTATTTTGTTTGGTTCATTTGAAATTTTGAGTAAGCCTTTTTTTGCTTCTTCAAGCAAATTAGAAGACCACTTTGAACACAAACACAAAAATTGAAATCCTTTTAAACTTGAGAAATTAAAATACTTAAAACAAATAAACATACTAATTAATATATAGCCACCAACAAGAGTTATGGTGTAAACACCAACCAAAATTATCCCAAGATAACTGGAAGTACGAACACAAATCCAAAATAGTACATAATACAACAGAAATTGAACAGAAACATAAATATAAATATAGTAAATGACTGAAAGATTTTAAATTTTCACTTAATTATGGAAAGGTTTAAGTCATCATCACATCATACTCATCATATTGTCCTTTCTCTCTTGAACTTGAACTTGTATCTTTATTTTATCCTCTTGATGTCTCATCTTCATCTTCTTCCTCTTCACCTTCATCACCAGTTGTCCCCTGGATAAAACGTTCTGTCTCCAAGCCATGAAACATGCATATGGAATTCCTCTAGAGTCTGAATCCGATTTGCTTCCTCTTGTGGTTCGCCAATCAACAACTGTAACCTATGCATAGAATCGTGCATAGACATATAAGCCCTATGATTGGATTAAAGTAGGTCCTAATTATAGGTACAAGTGGATTTCATCATTGGATCACAATCATCTATCCAATGGTTGTTGGGTCAGAAGGAGATGAAGTTTCCCCTATGCTCTTTTTCTTCTTCTTCTTCTTTCCCATGCAGAGCATGGAAATATAAATATCATTAATGGTTATAGATATATTCTCATGTACTTTCCTAAGGAGAAAAAATCCGACTAGCAACACATAATCCCATGATGTGGCCGGGAAACGCCAACTGACAACTTGGTTTGGCCCCGTGTTTACGACCACTTTAATCTATCATTTTGAACTCATTTGTAATTATCTTGGCCATATCCACTTGCCTATTTCTCAGGAAAAAGTACAATAGATACACTATTTAGAGGGATGGAGGAAATGTGACTTCTTGGTTTTATGTTGTGGAGGATCAAGAGGAGAATGATTTGCCCATATGGATTCATGTCTTCCCTCAAGTACCTCACGGAATGTCTGGAAGCATTAAATTGAACATTGCATCCATCTATTAAAATATAGCTTAAAATCTCATTAATATTCCATTGGAGGTTGATGTGTCGAGTGAATTCACAAAGCTCCCTGTAACACCCCAATTTTATTTATTAATTATTTTATTATTTAATTGAAATGTTAATTATTATTTGGTTTGATAATTATTTAATTATTTGATTTTTGTGTGATTATGTGAATAATTGATTTAATTGAAACAAGTGTGTATTATATGGTATTGGTATTGAGTGTGAGAATTGAAAAATACACATTTAGGCCTTATGTTTCATAGAATGGGTGAGTGGAGTAATGCCCATTTAGAGTTAGTAAGATTTGAACAAAATAAGGAAATATAGAATTAGAAAGAGAAAGTGAAGAAAGCAAGAGAATAGAAGAAAAAGGAGAAAGGGGAGAAAAGGAGAAGAGAAGAGGATATAACCCTAGAGTATCTACATCCAAGATAAGGGTGGGAATTTATTGATTTATAGGTGTATGTAATGGTATGTGATGGTTAGTAAAATGAAATTAGGGATTTGTTCTTCAATATCTAGATTTTGACATGTTATGGTTTGAATGTACAATCATGAAATTGATGTTGACAATCATGTTTTGATGTTTGTATTTGATGCTATATTTTAGATATAGGTTATAATACATTTAATTTATTAAATATATTTTCTTGAATAGGATTTGGATGGATAGGTTGTAGGAGGCAAAATTTGTCCAAAGCGAAAAATCTCTGCATTTCGCAGAAGCCCCTTAGCGCGCGTGAGGGCGCTTAGCGCGGTCTGGAATGCAACAATTATTATTTTTTGAAAGTTTTATGGATATTGGACGCTTATGATTTATTATTTATTTACATGAATTTTTATAATTTATTAGATGTGTTTTGGATTAGTTTTTGATGACTTTTGATGAGAAATATAATACTTGATTTTGTGTATGAGAATGATGTGAAATGATGATGAATGTGAATAACATGATTACAATTTGTTTTCTACATGTTATA
This sequence comes from Vicia faba, assembly GCA_948472305.1. NCBI lineage: Eukaryota > Viridiplantae > Streptophyta > Magnoliopsida > Fabales > Fabaceae > Vicia > Vicia faba. Next base: position 1,153,831,738 of record OX451735.1, on the reverse strand, counting down.
ATGATATGTTTAGATGATTAATGCTATGACAATGCATTGTGTGTGATTGATGACATGAAATATGTATGTTTTTCAATTTGGTGAAGATAATTCAAATGTGTTGAATTATGTGTAATATGCTTATATGGTTAAGATATGGAGATGGTCTTAGTTGCATATGTATGTTGAGATTGCACATGCATCATTGTGTCAAGAGTAAATTTTTGGTGATTCCGTGGGAATTATTGACTTGTCCCAAACCTAGAGATGGGGGTTTTGAAAGCTTAGAGAACGAGATTTTTATGGTTATCTGTCTTGAAGACGTGGTCTTGGCAGGACCAGTAAGGATAAAAGTCAGTACCATATGCTTATTGCACTGAGTTGCATTGGAGTCACATGTGTCGATGTGAATGTTTAATTGGTGTGTAATATGTGATATTGGTGTGAATGTTACATTTGTAGTATTTATGATGGATTATCTATGAATCATGAATCGTTGAGTAATGTTGTATATGTGAATATGTGAATTATGTTGGAATATGTTAAATACATGATTATGTAAAGTTTGATGAATTCAATTATATGTATGTATGTATGTGATGCAATTACTTATTGTTATATATTTATAGAATTATATGAATTCTCACCCTTCTATTGAAATTATGTTTTATACGATATCACTCAGGTACCGAGGATAGCGGTGGTGCTCCCAGCAAGGATTAGTCGGAGAATCTAGTTCTTTGTTTACCCTTATTTAGGTAGTGAGTCATGCTCTGTTCATGTAACATGAGGAACATATGGATTCATGTTTTATTTTTTATATTCATGTTTATTTGAGAGATGTTGTTATACTTTCTAGATATTTATGTTAGATTGAGATGTATGTGATTATGGGCTTTAGTGCCTAATACTTTATGTTATGATTGTCAGTATGGGATTTTAATCATTATTATTATTATTTTGGGTTAAGAATTATTACGCTGCAAGATGCACATGTTATTGTATGGAACATGATTATAAATGTGTGTTGTGAATATCACCAATGTATTTATGTTGTTGTCGTGAAGTAAATGTTGTGCCCTATTTGATATGCATGCTAGTTTACTCTGATTATGCTATTTATTTGTGTGGGGGTTTAGGGGGTGTTACATTAGTGGTATCAGAGCATTGTCGATCAGTTGGCCAGGTCATTAATATGTTTATTTCCTTTTTGTATTTGACATGTGTCATATACATAATAGATATTCTTTGTCTGATGAGTGTTGTTGGTTGTTTGGAATCTAAGGACGATGGTTGCAGGAAGGAAGGACAATGTTATTGTTGAGGCATTGGTAATGTTGGTCGGTGCGATTAGGCAACAACCACACATCAATGTTAACAACAAAGATGATGATGAATTCCATGCTTTGGGGAAGTTCCATAGGAACAATACCCCAATCTTTGAAGGAGCTCATGAACCTGACAAGGCACAGATTTGGCTGAAAGAAATTGAGAAGATCTTTCGGGTCATGAATTGTTCGAATACGTTGAAGGTGCAGTTTGGAACCCATATGCTTTAGAAGAAAGTTTGGGATTTGTGGATTAACACTTTTCAGAAATTTGATGAGAATGGGATCGAGGTCACTTGGACACTTTTCAGAGATGCATTTCTGGAGAAGTATTTTCCAGAGGATGTGTGTTGGAAGAATGAGATTGAATTTCTTGAGCTGAAGCCGGGTAATGGAATTGTGGCTGAGTATGCTGCAAAGTTTAAGGAGTTGATTAAGTTTTGTCCTCATTACAATAATGCTAATACTGAAAGATCTAAGTGTCTTAAGTTTGTGAATGGTTTGAGGCCCTAGATCAAGAAGTTTATGGATTATCAGCAGATTACATGATTTTCAGAGCTGGTTAACAGTAGTAGGATTTATGGTGAGGATAGTCGAGATAATGCTGCTTACTATAAGGCTTTTCATGATAAGAAGGGAAAGGGGGAATTCAGAGGGAAGTCATATGTGACTCCTGCTAGTAAAGGGAAACAGAAAGCTGGTGATGACTAGAAGCCGAGTGGGGGAAGAGCTTCTACTCCAGTTAGGTGCTTCAAGTGTGGTGTCAAAGGACATCATATGGCGCAACATATCAGTGTGCTATGGTGGCTTTGTTCCATGACATGATCTATCATGAGATGGAGCTCTATATCGATGATATGATATCCAAATTCATAGACTAAAGAAGAGCATCTGGACCATTTACATAAGTTGTTTGAGAGGCTAAAAAAGTACAAGTTGAGATTGAATCCGAACAAGTGCACCTTCAGGGTGATGTCTGGTAAACTCATGGCTTTTATTGTCAACGGTAAAGGAATTGAGGTTGATCCTTCTAAAGTCAAAGCTATTCAAGAAAAGCCTTTTCCCCGTACCGAGAAGGAAGTAAATGGTTTCTTGGGACGACTGAATTATATTTCCATATTTATTTCTCATTGAGCGCTACTTATGAATCGATCTTTAAGTTGCTGAAGAAAGATCAGGTAGTGAAATGGAACGACGATTATCAGATAGCCTTTGAAAAAATCAAGGAGTACCTATAAGAACCTCCAATTCTGATGCCACCAGTTGAAGGAAGACCTCTGATCATGTATTTAATAGTGTTAGAGAACTCAATGGGGTTGGTACTAGGTTATCACGATGAGTCTGGTCGAAAAGAGCATGGAGTATACTAACTTCACAAAAAGTTTACCAACTGTGAACCGATCTTTAAGTTGCTGAAGAAAGATTAGGTAGTGAAATGTAACGACGATTGTCAGATAGCCTTTGACAAAATCAAGGAGTACCTACAAGAACCCCCAATTCTGATGCCACCAGTTGAAGGAAGACCTCTGATCCTGTATTTAAAAGTGTTAGAGAACTCAATGGGGTGTGTACTGGGGAAGCGTGACGAGTTTGGTCAAAAAGAGGATGTAGTATACTACTTTAGCAAAAAGTTTACCGACTGTGAAACAAGATATTCACTACTCGAGAAAACTTGTTGCGCTTTGGCATGGGCTTCTCGCCGACTAAGATAGTATATATTGACCCATACTACTTTGTTGATATCTAAAATGGATCCCATCAAGTACATATTCGAGAATCCAACTCTCTCCTGAAGGATAGCCCGATGGCAAGTGCTCTTAACAGAATACGATATTCAGCACACCACCCAAAAAGCAATCAAAGGGAGTGTATTGGTAGATCATTTGGCTCATCAAGCCGTAGACGACTACCAATCTATAAACTTCGAATTCCAAGACATAACATTATGTTAGTTACAGATTGTGAAGAAACTAGAACGTATGAAGGACCTGAGCTAGGATCCCAATGGACTATGGTTTTCGACGGAGCTTCTAACGTACTTGGTAAAGGAATTATTATTGTTATTATCTCTCCCCAGGGTTTTCATACGCCTTTCACCTCCAGATTATGCTTTGAATGTACCAATAACATGGCTGAATACGAAGCGTGCATCATGGGTATTAAAGCTGCTATTGACCTAAGAATCAAGTTCTTGAGTGTTTACAAAGACTCAGCCCTGGTAATGAGTCAGATTAAGGGTGAATGGGATACGAAGCATCCAAAACTCATTCCTTATAGAGAGCATGTGCTGAACTTAATCCCGTAACTCAAGGAAATTATTTTTGAGCATATTCCACGAGAAGAAAATTATTTGACAGACACATTAGCAACCACGTCGTCTATGTTTAAAGTCAGATGGGACAAAGAGGCTCTCCGAATTAATATTGAAAGGCTAGACGAACCGACACACTACTGTAATATCAAGCTTCTCAAATGATTCTCAATGAACTTTTTTTTGATGAAGACAAACTATATTGGCAAGAAGGAAAAGATGTTGATCAAGCTAAAAGCATCAATGGATAAAAGTCTTTGGTTCAAGCTCTTGGAAAATTTAATAAGGTATAATAACAATTCTTGCTATGAACTTAAGTCTTAGATGCTCAATGATCAAAAGAAGTGTTCTTATCTTCTCCAAACTTTTTCTCAAGTTTTTTAAGCAAAAATTCAATTTTCACTTGGGTGCGATCGATTTGCATGTTGGTGCAATCGATTGCATGCTTCACGTTTTCAAAATGTTAGCTACTATTTCTAAGTGCAATCTATTTGCATGTTTGTGCAATCGATTGCTCTCTATCAAATTTTGCTACTGTTTTAAAGTGCAATTGATTTACACACATGTGCAATCGATTGCTCACTGAAAATATTTGAATTTTTTAGCTGTTAAAACTCGTGTAATTGATTTACACAAGGGTGCAAACGATTGCATGCTGAACGTTTTTGAAAATCAGTAGCTTTGAACATACCTTTTCATAACACCATTTCATGGAAACTTTTCATTGAAACAAGGAAATTATTCATGATTCATTTGCAGAAATTTATGTTGTTTCAAAGAGGTGCTATGAATATATAAATACTGAATTTTCAAAATCATTTTGTACCTCATCCAATCAATAGTTTCTGAATTTTAAAATATCAAAACTCAAGCTTTCTCTTCACTTTCATACACAATGTTTTTCTGCACATTTTCATATATTGTTAAACAGAAAACTTTGAGCATTCTTTAGTCTTGAGTAATTGTATATTATTGTTATTGGAAGAGAAGATCAAGTCATTGATAAAATCACTCAAAGTGATTATTTCATAACAAACTCTATCAATCAAATATTGGTATACACTTTCTTATTTTTCAGGATTGTTGAAAATAAGTTTAAGTGGTTTTGTAATCTTGTTTTTCCAGGATTGTTGGAAACAAGTAAGGTCACCTTGAGAGGATTTTTCTCATTGTTGACATAGTGAAAATTCAAGAGGATTGTTATTGGTCCAAGAGGATTGTTCTTGGTTTTGGTAGTTCTTGTTTAAGTTTGACAATTATAAGGAAATCTATTTCATGTTGAAAGGAGACTGGAGTACTCTCGGACTCTGAGGGGAACCAGGATATATCGCTTGTGTCTCTTTATTTTTCAGCATTTTACTCTTTAATAAACTCACCATAAAGCCGAAAAATAATATACATCATCTCTAAAACCAAAAAAAATTTAAAGCACCTAATTCACCCCCCCCCCCTCTTAGGCGCACTTCGTACTTACAATTGGTATCAGAGCAGGTTATAGGTAACATGTTCCTAAAAGATCCAGAATGGCTTCCGCAAATCAAAATCCCGTTTTCAGAGATGGTGGTAGTAACAACAAGCCTCCTTTATTTTGTGGTGAATATTTTGACTTCTGGAAAATACGCATGAAGGCCCATCTAGAAGCACAAGGAGAAGAAATATGGGATGCCGTCGAGAATGGTCCATTTATTCATGCTACCGTGATCAATGGTGCTTGCTCATTAAAGCCTAAAACTGCATGGGATGAAGATGATAAGAAAAAGGTCCTCTATGATAAAAAGGCAATCAATCTTCTTCAAGGTGCACTTATCATGGATGAATTCTTCCGTGTCTCGGCATGCAAAACGGCCAAAGAAATATGGGATACCTTGGTACAAACTCATGAAGGAACTGTTGAAGTTAAAAGATCAAGACTAAATACTTTGAGTCAAGAATACAAGTTATTTCGAATGCAGCCTAGAGAAACAATCCTTTACTTGCAAAAGAGATTTTTGCACTTGACAAATCATCTAAGTGCTCTTGGTAAGACTTTGACGAATGATGAACTAAATCCGAAAGTACTTAGATCCTTAACTAGTGAATGGCAACCAAAGGTAACAGCAATTTCAGAAAAGAAAATTATCTCTTTGATGAATTCCACAGTGTTGTTTTGAAAACTTCAAGAATATGAAATAGAACGGGAGACTTGAAAAACATGAAAATCAAGAGAAGAAATACAAGAATATTTCCTTAAAGATTGACTCCAAGGAAGTTTAAAAGGAAGACAATCCGGAAGAAGATGAAAATTTCATGCTTCTTGTTAAAATTCTTGGTAAGTTTTTTGGTAGAAATGACAAATCCCTTTCTCATGCAAAAATAAAGAAAAAATTTAAGAAAAGGGAAGCTTCCACATGAACACAAGAAGTCACATATTATGAATGCGGTAAGCAAGGTCATATCAAGCGGATTGTCCAAAACTCTCCAAGAAAGGTGGCTACAAAGGCAAAAAGGAATTTAAGAACAAAAAAGCCTATGTTGAATGGGAGGATCATGAAATAAGTTCTTCATATGATTCTGATAGTGATTAAAGTGCAAATCTAGCATTAATGGTCTCACACTATTCCGATAATGAAGATGATAAGGTTAGTAATGAATTTTCTCTTTTTGATAGTGATGCACAAGGTGCTATAAATGAACTATTAAATGAATAAAAAATTCTGTATAAAACTATTTCATGTCAAAAGAAACAAATTTCATCTTTAGAAGAAAAATGTGAAACTATGGAAAAAGATTTCAAAGAAGAAAAAAAATTAGGTGATGAACAAAAACAGAATTTTGTATGCAAAAATTGTAAATCACTCTCTTTATAAATTGTCCAATTAAAAAGAGTTAGTGAAACATATGAAAAAAGTCAAATTGGATTGGAAGGTGTTCTTAGCCAACAAAGATATTCCAATAATAAAAGTGGACTTGAATATTAAAAGTTTTCAAAACCAAGTTCTAATAAAACTATATTTATTAAGACTAGTGGTCAATCATCCAAAGAGAAAGTTAACAAACCTAAAGTGGTTCATCATTATCCTAAAAATAAAACATTTCCTAAGAAGAAATCTTACCCTTCTAGATATAGAAGTAAATTTGAACCTACTTGTTTTTATTATGGTATTAAAGGCCAAACACCTAATGCTTGTTATGTTAGAAACTTTAGTGTGGAAAGTGGACATTATGTGTGGGTAAAGAAAGGTACTAATTATGAAGGACCCAAAGCAACTTGGGTACCTAATAAAACCTAATTTGTTTTGTAGGTATGCTTCAATACCACATGCAATCTTTGGTATCTTGATAGTGGTTGTTCAAAGCATATGACGGGAGACATAAACCAATTTTCAAATCTAGTGCTAAAGGCCAAGGGTTTTGTCACTTATGGAGACAATAATAAGGGAATAATTCTTGGCAAAGGCAAAGTTGGTGCTCCACCTTTCACATCCATCGAAGATGATCTTTATGGTGAAGGACTAATGCGCAATTTTCTTAGTATTAGCCAACTTTGTGACAAAGGCTTCAAGATCAAGTTCACCAAAGATGAATGCTTGATAGAAGACAAAGTCACACATGAGGTTATACTTAAAGGTAAAAGAATTAATATTATATTCATGATTTCCCTTGATGATACATCTTTGAAGGTAAAATGTTTCATGGCGAACAACGATGATTCATGGCTTTGGCACAAAAGAATTGCTCATATTCATATGGAACACTTGAATAAATTAATCAAGCATGATCTTGTCATTGGGTTGCCTAAGATAAATTTTGTCAAAGATAGACTTTGTGATGCTTGTCAAAAAGGGAAACAAAAAAAATCAACTTTCAAATCTAAGAATGTGGTGTCTACTACAAGGCTACTGCAATTGTTGCATATGGACTTATTTGGTCCATCAAGAACAAGAAGTTTTGAAGGTAATGTATATGCTTTGGTTATTGTTGACGATTTCTCTAGATATACTTGGACATTCTTTTTAGTGCAGAAAAGTGATGCATTCAAGGCTTTCAAGAAGTATGCTAAACAAATTAAAAATGAGTAATCTCTAACAATTCCCTCTATAAGAAGTGATCATGGCGGAGAATTTCAAAATGCTCTCTTTAAAGAATTTTATGGAGAACATGGAATATCTCACAACTTCTCGGCACCAAGGACTCCTCAACAAAATGGAGTGGTGGAAAGAAAGAATAGGTCTCTTGTAGAGCTTGCAAGAACGACGCTTAGTGATTCAAATCTTCCAAAATATTTTTGGACGGGTGTGGTGACCACGGCATGTTTTGTTAGCAATAGAGTTAACATAAGACCAATCTTGAAGAAAAATCCATATGAACCTTTCGAAGGAAGGAAACCAAACATTGCCTTCTTTCACATTTTCGGTTGCAAATGCTTTGTCCTAAACAACGACAAAGATAATCTTGGTAAGTTTGATGGAAAATCCAATGAAGAAGTTCCTCAAGGAAATACTTCCAAAGATGTCAATAAGGATCAACCGATTCAACAAGAAGAAACATCTCAACAAGAATCAAACTCCAATGATCTACCAAAGGAGTGGAGGACTCATAGAGATTATCTTATCGATAAAGTCATCGGTGATATAAGTCAAGGTGTGACAACAAGATTGTATGACGAATGATCCAATGGCTGGATCTGAGGGTGTAAGGTATATGCGTGGAATGACGGTGCATTGGATCTAAAATCAAATGGTTAGAAAATACAAAAACTCCAGACCTGGGTATCGAACCCAGGTCTCTCACCTCATATGCATTCTTCCTTACCATCAGGCTAACCTGTTATTCATTTATATCAATGACAAAATAATAATATAATATATAAACAACATGAATATTGAGTTGTCAGCGCGTGCCCTTTCAGTGGGACCCTGGATTTCAAACCATCCAATCAAAACATAAGGGATTTCCATGCAGGGTATTCGTTTGAGTCAATGACGCTGGAGCTACACTTCGGTCGTCTTCTCCAGCCATGTAAAAATGTAAACAAAAAAAATGGAATCAAGGCACCAGGCTCCAGCTACCCCCCCTATTTCCTAGGCTGCAAACTCCATGGTGGTGGTGGTTTAGTCTGAAAGTCCCTGTACAGGGAGATACGATGCTCACCTGAAGCCTGGCACTAACAATGGAAAATTGAGGATCCTGCGTGCATGCTTGACACTAATGATTCAAAACGACTCAGAACATCATTATGAACATGTATCAGTGCAAAAAAGCAATTGATATCGAATGAATCAAAAGTTTGAGGTTTGAGAATCTTACCAAACCGTGGCTTGTGAAAGGATGAGTTCTGGGATCGTTTGGCCTTCAGTACATGTATGTTTCGACTATTGAGATCAACAGGAGACTAATGGAGTTCTTAGAATGCTTTGATAGTGGCCGAGAGAGGTCTCGTGTTGCACCACCTTGAACTAACTTTGAACTTTTTGACTAGGTTTTTTTGTAACAGTTGCGCCTCTCCCTTAGGTCTGACTTTGTTGTGCATATATGTTAGGCCATATTAGGTCAACAAAATTGGAAGAATATCCATGCTTTCATTGAGAAAATATTTTCTTTCAATTATGTGATATTTTTCTTTTTTGAGAACAAATCTAATCTTCCTTTTTCTCCATGAAGTTTCCTTGATATGCCAGCACATCTTGCTTATTATTTGATGAGAAAAAGATTCCAAATCAAATCTTCCATTATTTCCTTTATTTATTCATTAAATTTTGCATTTTAATTAATAAAATATCAAAATAAATAATATAAATAGTAAAATAATGTACTAATGAGCTCAAGGGTTGTGGAAAATGTTGGAAACAAGTTTCAAGCATGAAAGGATGGGCCCATTGGAAAAAAATTCAAGTTTGGTCAATATTGGCTTCATGCACTTTTCCAAATATTTGTCAACTTTAGCAATGCATATCTCTCACATTTATAATCTTAATATGGTGTTCTTGGAATTTTTATAGAGCTTAGGATGTCCTCTAAACAACCCTTTTGGTTTCATCTCAATTGGATCTTCCATGTTCATGTAAGGAGCTTTGACCCAAAAGGTGTTTTTGTTGACTTTTTTAAAGGACCTATAATGTCTGAGCTTGTACTTTTGACTGGGGAATTTCTTGATCTTGAGGGCTGAAGAGAAGTTGTAGGGAATTGGATTCTCTTAAAAATTAGCCTTGGTGGAAAAATTAATGATAAAGTATGAGAAAGTTATGCCTGGTCAAAGTTTGGTTGACTTTTCCTATAGAAACTCTAATTTAGCAACTTTTGAGTTTTGATGAATTTGGGGCATTCCTTGAGGAATCATGATCAACACTTGATCAAATGATGGATGTTACTTCAAAATATTGACTTTGTCCAAAAATCTTGAAGTTTGACTGTGTGTGGGTCACAATTGACTTTTGACCTAGTACAGTTGATTTTCGGGCATTTAAGCAGATGACTGAGCAAACTTCTTGTGCAAGGCATGAAACTTGTCATGGATGATCTTGAGGACATATTAGGGAAATGGAAACCACTTAGGTTGCTTGGAACTCAAACATCTTGATATGGAGTGAAACCCTAGTTTGAGGCTCATTGTCTTAGGAGGAGGATTTGTCTATCCAATCCTTAGTCAACTTGAGCAATTGAGGACCTCTAGGAGTTTATATGGTGTGAAAATAGGAGGGCAAATTTTGGGGTACAACAATATCCATATTCATCTTGTCAAATTGTTCTTGAAAATCATTCATTCTATCATAGAGACCCAAGTCTTCACTTGGTGTAGGAAAAGGACGACACATATCATCATTAGCGAATGGGACCATATTCACCGAAGGAGGCGCAGTAGGAGCAGTATGCACCACAGGAGGTGCAGGAGTAACAATAGTCCGAACAACTGGAGTATCTTGAGGACCAAGATTGAATCCTTCAGGCACAAAGTTCTCTGGCATTCCCCATGGACAACTTTGAGGCATGTAGTTTTGAATAACAGATGGAGTACCATACACTAGAACAGTCTGAGCTTCAGCAATGATCCTTGTTTGTTGAGGTTGAACACTGAGTGGCTGATTCTTAGAAGCCACAAGAGATTCCATCAGAGCAGTAAGATTGGCCATCCAACCTTCAAAGCATAAACTTCCTCGTGCAGCTCGCGATTCTGTTGTTTTAAGTTATCCATCTTCCTTCTGAAGTTAGCTCGAGTGTTGTAGTGGTGAGACAGCTTGCTGAACAAAGTAAAGAAGCTTAGTAAGACACCTGGATATGCATAACAAATGCAATAAATATGTGCAATATGATGCATGATATGCAATGCACATGATTTATTTTATTATTAATATTTCAAGGGACTTAAAGATTTATAGAGATATTGTAAATATCAAAGTAATAACTGTAGAGGTTGAAATGTTCAAGACTAAGCCATTGGATTGACTAGACTTTATACAAATCAAAATAAAAATCACCACCGCGCTTTATTGTTTCCAAAGGAATGGGAAAAGAGCGAATAACCCAAAAAGGGGAAAGATTCAAGGTAAGGGGGTTGGTTATGCAAAGGGAAGGTATTAGCACCCTAAACATCTACGGTACTCCGCATGAACCTCTTTGAAAAAAAATCTGTATATTTTGGTTATGAAATTGTGTTGTATATAAAATGGATGGTGGAGGTGAGGAAAGAAATATTTTTGTGATTTTTGCACCCTCCGCGGTTGCGAACCTTTAGTGCCTACGTACCACCTTTCGTGCAATAGGGGATCAGGGTACACATAGTTCCTCTAGAAAAGACTTGTCTGTTGGTTGATTTTAAACAAGGAGACAAGTCGTCATTGTTAGGAGAGAAATCTCGACTAACGCTCACAAGGTATAAGAAAGATGGACCCTGCGTCAATAAGAGTGAGGGTTTGAGAACGCCTCTAGTACTTAAGTGGAAAAGTCGACACTTTTATAACCATATGGATAGGAGAATGTTGCTCGACTATCAATGAATCATGTCTCACATTGAAAAAAAGTTTTGAAGGGTAAAGGTGCTCGAGCGCACAAAAAAGTTTGAATGAGTTGAAGTGTTTTTGTTAATTTTGAAAGAAATGTCAAAGTATGATTAAATGTATTGAAGTTTGTTTAAAGAAAAGAAGTTTTGAAAGAAAAGGCACTCGACAAGGTCGAGGTTTATTATGAAAGTGGTTCGAATTTATAAACAAAGAAGGTTTTGAAAGAAAGATGAGAAGATTTTGAAAATTAAAGAAGATGGGAGGGGATGAAGGGACTATCCTAAAGAATAAGGGTAAAAGCTAAGGAAGAGAACCCTCTAACCAACATGAAGTTGATACTTGACATTATGAGCCAATGTAGAATTCCCATTCTTTGGAGTGAAACCAAGCAAGAAAAGATAATAGACCTCTTGAGAGAACCAAGCTTCAAGTGTACTAAGTCTTCGAAAAATTGGGCAGAGTAACAGCTGCATACGGGTGAATTCCATATTACAAACAAAGTATGTAATCACAATAACCTGCACACAAAACAAACAAACAACCCAATGTCTTGAGGTAAACCCCAAGAGGTCCAGACAAAATTTCGAATAAAGTCACAAGGTCTCCAAGATAGGCCAAGGTCTCTAATCCTAAGTCCAAGAAGTCTATCACTCCAAAATGCAAAGGATAGTAACCATGTAGTCCAAGTATCATTAATGTCTTTTATGGTTCATGTTGATTATTAAGTGTCTTTAAAAGGAAAAGAAAAGCTCAAGTGAGCAAAATGAAAATGACATAAAAGTAAATGCTCAAGTGAGCAAAATAAAAGAAGGCATGAAATGTAAAATGCAAAAAGTAAATGGTACATAAAGCATAAAAAAATACAAGCATAAAGTAAAGTCAATTGTTAGTAATTACTGGTTAGTTGGATGACCATCTTGAAACTTGCATTTGGAACTCATTAGAGGATTGGTAGGACCAAATCCTCCACACAATGAATTTCATTTTCTTTTTATCAAGTATATCATCCATTTTGGAATCCTTAAAAGTAACGTGTAATGGTCAACGATGTTTAAGTGATCCACGATGACCAAAGGTTTTGTAGATCCATTAGAGGATTGGTAGAACCAAAGCCTCCACACAATGAATCTCAAGGTTATTGGATCAAAGAGATCAAATTAACATACTTGGGCTTGCAATCATAAGTTTGGGCCACGAATGATCATTTATTCGAATCGGGACGAAATTTAGCGCTATGTTAAGAAATCGTAAGTGGACTTATGTAGAAGACACACCTATTTTCAGGCCGGTCAATAGCAATTTATGTACTTCATGTTTGGATAAATGATATAAAGATCACCATCCTTTAACATGTAGCACAATAAAAAAGAAAGGGATAAGATGAAGAGGGAGGGGAATGATAAGTTAATTTGGATTACCATTTCAAAATTCTTTCATCTTTAAAATCAACCACTCCTCTAGATGGATTAAAGTACTAAATATATCATTAATCCAAAGCACCAAGAATGAATTAAATAATTCACTCTTTGATAGATTTGAATTGATGAACATTTATCCAACTTGATCTACATTACAAAGTTCATTGAGTTTAAAGGAAAATTAGACATTTAAAATTGCAATCCAAATTATCCATCAAAGAGAGTGTGCAGAAAAAATTCGAGTCAAAACAGCCCCAAAAATAAGGCAGCAAAAAGTATTTTTGGCAAATTCTTGTTCTAACTTTTCATCAAACACCTTATGATCATGGATCTAATTGAAAGTGAAAATTCCAGCAAATTTGAGAAAATAACACCAATGGAGTTATAAAAACAGTGCTCAATGAATCAAAACTAGAAATCCACAAGAGATCACATTGTAAAAGATGATGATCCAACTTACCACAAATAGAATTTGAGAATTATCAAACAACTTCATAATTTTCTGCAATTTGATCACAAGAATCAACTACCAAAGCTTGTATGTAGAGAATTAATGGAGAAAAAGTGTTTGGATGGAGGTTTAGCTCAAAGATTAGCAAGCTTCAATGCAAAGCTTACTATTCTTTTTGAAAATGGAGCTTTGAGTGAATTTGGTAAAATGGAGATAATTGAGAGATTTTTTTTAGCAATATGACTCTGGCTATCCAAAGCTTGTCATTTGAATGAAATGAGGTCTCTATTTATAGAGTTTAGAATTGGGATTAGTGGTAATTTGGTAATTGATTCTTGGAGCCAGATTTGAATTAATGATGTAATTTCAAATTATGCAGAAAAAAATTGGAGCCAAAATGATGACAATTTGAATTTGCTGGCTTTTTTTCAAAAAAACACGTGAATTTTGCTATTATGAGTCGACACATAGATGGTATGCATCGATACATCCTAGCTGTATAACACAGGATGTGCCGATACATGCCTCTATGTGTCAATGCATACTGTTATTTCAAAACATTACAGAACCAAACAAACTGCATGAGTCGATACATAACACGTATGTGTCGACACATGCTAGTTTTTTCAAAGAGGATGAGTCGATACATTCATGCATGTGTCGACTCATGCTAGAAAAACAAACAGGATGAGTCGATACATACATGCATGTGTCGACACATGCAAGTTGTACACAAAGAAATGAGTCGATACATACCTCTATGTGTCGATACATGCTTGATTTTTTTTTGAAGGCAGAAATCCTTGTTTGTCAGATGCTTCGACTCGGTACCTGCAAAACACAATTTTGCAAAGACAAAGACAAATATTTTTTGTATTTTGATTAGAAGTTGATCAATAACACAAGAGCAAACTTAAAGATAGGATGCAAATGTGATGAATGATGCTATTTATTAATGATTATGTGTGAATGACAAAATATGGTATGAAAGTGCGACTAAAAGAGTTAGGGGCAAATTTAGGGTACAACAGCTGCCCCTATTTAATTATCTTTTAGCCAGAGAGGCAGGAAGTAATTAAATACAAACAGATCTGAATTGTGTCCATGATGCAATGAGATGATAGCATATGTTATGAATGAATGCATGGATTCTTTTTTTATATATATTTTTTGAATGATGTATGAGATGAGACGGACTCTGGGAATATGGAAAGACTCGAAACTTGAAACTTGTGGTAGTTTAAATGAAATGATGTGGAAAGACCCACCGGGGAACAACAAGATACTTCTGGATATCTGTCAGGGTGACAAAGAGTAACCATCAATACTTGGAAAAAAGAGATAAAAACCTGAGAAGGTAAGCAGCGACATCCAAGAATGGCATTAAATGAGGCGAACGACTCTCTGGAAAAGGCAATCAGAAGAATCTAGAAGAACATTAGATGTGGGATGAGACCAAATCTGAAGCTACATCAGAGTCGTCCAGGGAATACGCTAGACGTAAGAGAAACACGACATCTAATACTGGCTTTGAATGAAGGGAAAACTCAACGTCTAATACTGGCTTTAGACGAGAGAAGAGATCACAACATCCAATACTGGCTTTGAATGAGGGAAAGGGATCTTGACATTCAATACTGGCTTTGAATGAAAGAAAAGCTCAACGTCTAATACTGGCTTTAGGCGAGAGAAAAGATCACAACATCCAATACTGGCTTTGAATGAGTGAAAGAGATCTTGACATTCAATACTGGATTTGAATGAAGAAAAAGGTAACAACATCCAATACTGGCTTTGGATGGAAGCAAAGATCTTGACATTCAATACTGGCTTTGAATGAAGAAAAAGGTAACAACATCCAATACTGGCTTTGGACGAAAGAAAAGAGAACAACATCCAATATTGGCTTTGGATGGAAACAAAAGATAGCAACATCCAATATTGGCTTTGGACAGCACAAAGAAACAATTCATCCAAGATTAGTATTGGACAAAAGAGAGACAGCTGAACGGACGTTTGCTTTGGTAGGTGCCAAGTAAGTTGGACTTTGATCTCAAGGTGACATGTCAACTGCAACAAGACCTCGGAAAATGCAAATGAGGATGAAACACTCTTATTATACATTATGTATGAATTTTTTTATGCATGATATGTGAATGATCTATGCATGTAATGCTGAAGTTTATAAGAATGGAGTTTTACTCTTTTTGTGGATGTAAGATTGGATGCTTGATTCCTCAACACAGAGAACTCTGCCAACTTTGATTGGAAAGAAAATGTCTTGAACCCAAATTTGTCACACTTGTAAACTGTATTGAACTGATGATCCTCTGAAGAAGGATATGGAGAGCTGCTTGGGGATTTGTCACAGATTAGCTGACTGTTGAAGATAAACTGATCATGGCTTCAGACGAAAGTTGCTGGAAATAAGCTGATCACGGCTTCAGCTCTGAAATGACTATTGGAGATAAACTGATCACGGCTTCAGTTCTTGAAATATTTGTTGGGAATAAATTGATCATGACTTCAGTTTTGAAATGTCTGTTGGTGATGAATGCCCCTGTATGAGTCTTGAAAATGATTTTCTGGCTAACCAATTCTGAGATAACTCGCACTGAGCAGCAAATCTTGAACTGGTTCACAAATGGACCTGGAAGATACTTTCCCCTGATAGGATCACTGACCAAGTTTCTCTGCTGTTTGAAATTCCTTGACAAGGAAAGCTTGTTTGAAAGCAAAATTGTTTATTCAAACATGGTAATTTTAATGCAAAGTTCATGCAAAAGTTTTGAATCCAAAATCATTTTTGAAATGATGTTATTGGTGTATAGAAAATGCATCACTGGTTAAAACACAATGGTTTATACTTTTAAATCGAAAACAAAGGTATGATACCAAAAAAAATGATTCGCAAAAGATCATAGGAGTAAGTTTATGCAACCTTGCTGTAGTATGCTTTCAAAATAAACCTGGCTTCAATTAGGTCTTTTGAGGGTTGTAACATGGTCTGGTTCACGGTTTAAGAAATAAAGGATAAAGGCTCAAAGTTTATTTGTACCCAACCCAATCTTCGTGATGTTCTTCAGCCCTACGTTCAGTTAATTTAGAATATGCATTCAGGTTCTAAGAGATTTTGGAGTTGCACTGATGGTAGCAGTGACAATGGCTCAGAAGCTAAAGGATTTTTGAGAATGACTGTCATTTCTTCTTACATATTTTTGCTGTTTTGAGGAATTTTGTCAACTCTGGTGGAGAATTTTGAGGATTTAAAGACCTCTTCTGATTGGATTTATTATTCCCAACTTTTGCCTGAACTGTTTCATTTGAGATTACAGTCAGCGGGATGCCCCCGTTTTTTGCCTGAGCTGTTTCATTTGAGACTACAGTCAGCGGGATGTCCCAGTTTTTGCCTAAGTCTCCTTCAGAGGTTTTGACTTAGCGGGATTTTTATTTTGATTTTTCTTTTCATTTAATTTTTGTTTTTGGAAAGATAATGACTGCCTTTCTCAATGATTACAGGGAACCATCTTTGTCATTTTTGTTTGAGAGCATCTTTGACACTTCTTGTTGTGTGCAAAGGAAAGCTTGATCGCGAACTTAGATGAAAGGTGTCTTGCATGATTTCTCTTGTAATTGAATGCACAGCCAAATTAACTGAGAACTACCCATCCCGGGTTAAGATTGCAGGTTTTTTTGTATAGAAAGAAACTCCAACTTCTAGGCTCAAAGGGGTGAACGAGGGATTAAATTCCTTATTTCTCCGGTGTCTGGGAGTCGAAACAATGCCTGTATATCCTCAGCAAAGTTTTATTCAAAAGCATACCAGCAACAATTATGGGTATTTCGTTTTCATCATCCTCCCTCAGATCTTTGCATAAACAAAAGCTTGATAAAGGGAGTAAACAAAAGAAATATATTTGAAAGCAGTAAATGAAAATGATTTGAATCAAAACATTGCAATGCTCATTTCATTAAACTTAACATGAAAGTATAAACAGAATTTGAAAGCAACAATTTTAAAATAAACAAGGGAAAAATGCAAACAGAAAGAAAGATGGCCTAGTGACTAATCAGTAACAAGGATGAGTTGTCCTGTCTGAAACACTGCCTTCAGGAAGTGACTTGAGGGTACCCCGACTCCGTCTTCAGCCACTTAGTTTTGGCAAAGGATTGTTGATAACATTAGGACCTGCCTCTTTGAAAGTAATAAAATTGGTGTTCACCAATCCTTGCACTCTGTTTTTCAATGCAAAATAGCTTTCTAAATCATGACCGGCAGCTCCCTGATGAAATTCATAGTGAAGGTCAGATCTGAACCCGGCTGGAGGAGGATTTCAAGGAATCAGAGGCCTAGTTGTAATCAAGCCCTTCTGCACCAATGCAGGATACAATTCAGTGTATGTCATAGGGATGGGATCAAATTGAGCTCTATTCTGATTCTGATTCTGTGCAATATTCTATTGTTGAGGGGCCTGAACTGGCTGAGCATTAACTGCAGGAGTAAAAGCCGCTACTTGTGGTTGATCAGTGTATTGAGGCCTATGGCGAGGTCCTCTTCTCTCAGTCGATACAACATTGGCTTCTACTTCTTTCTTCTTCTGAAAGTTCCCAAGGTATTTCTTTGCACCATTAGAAGATTTAGCAGCTTTAGACACTTTACCGTTCTTGATTCCTTCTTCTAATCTCTGGACAATAGTCACCAGGTCTGTGAAGCTGGAAGACACACTACCAATCATCTTCTCCCAAAAGAAAGGGGATAAAGTATCCATGAACGAACCAGTTAACTCTTTCTCTGCCAGAGGTGGTTCAACTTGAGATTCCAATTCTCTCCATCGTTGAGCATATTCCTTAAAAGATTCTTTCTCAATCTGAGACATATTTTTTAGTTGGCGACGATCAGGTGCCATGTCGAGGTTGTATTTGTATTTCTTTATGAAAGCATCAACAAGATCTTGGAAGCATTGGATACGGCCTTTTTCAAGCCCCATATACCATTTCAATGAAGCTCTACTCAGACTATCTTGGAAACAATGGATAAGCAGCTTGTCATTCTTGGTGTAAGCATACATCTTTCGAAAGTACATTACCAAATGACTTCTTGGACAAGTGTGCCCCCGACATTTCTCAAAATCAGGAGTCTTGAACTTTGTAGGCATAACCAGATCAGAAACTAGGCACATGTTGTTAGCATCAACACTGAAGAACTCATTTCCTTCCATAGCTCTGAGTCTCTTCTCCAAAGTCTGATACTGTTCTTTGAAATCTTCAAACTCACCAAAGTCTCCTTGACTCACACTTCGAGGACTGGCAGCATGGTACTCAAAGAGAGGGTTCCCAAAAGCAGCTTGTACAGCAGGTTGACAAGAAGCAGTATGAATGATTGGTTAAGGTTCTATGAAAATTGGAGCTCGAAAGACTGGTCGATAAGACTGGCCAACCATTAAAGTAATTGCAACAGGAGGATAGAAATTCTGAGGTAACCCAAACTCAGGCCATGTAGTAGATGTATGCTGGATAGGTTGAGTGTCAAAAACAGCAGTTTGGATTTCAGATATCACAATCCTTTGAGGTGGCTCTCCTCTGGAAATCAGGATTTGCATCATCTCAGTAAATTTAGCCATTCCTGATTTTAACTCATCAATTTCCATTCTGACTTCCATGTTGTGTTGTTCTTGGTTTTCCATTCTCAATCTGACAGCAGCTCTAGTCCCGTAGTTGTGTTGAGGAATCAGCTTGACAGTAGACGACTAACTGGAAGAAAGAAGAAATTGGGAATAAGATCCTGAATAACCTGGATGTATATAGAGTGATGCAGAGGATGCAAATGATATGCAATGTTATGCAATACACTGCACAGTAACAGGATCACATGGTTCAGAGTCACGAGTCTGGAGTCAAAGGTAAAACCCATTAAGTATGGACTAACAGTTATCACCTGCCAAACAAGGTTCTAAGAGGTTCCCAGAGTCTACATCCTTCCTTTGGATATTACCAACGTCCCGATTAACTCGGTAATTAGTAATATTCTCAGGAAAAACTCGTCCAAGCATAGTATCGCGTGACAACTATTTCCAGATTACTCAGTCATAACTTCCGCACTACACCTAAAATGCCAAGATGGGTTAGGTAATCTACGGTCCTCAGCTTCAGCAGGATCCTAGGTAAAAAGCAGTACGTCTTCCCGATTACTCAGTAAACAACACTACAATCAAAGGGGCCTCCACTGAGTGGGGGATCTCATGCCTCCTTTTTTGGGATTACTCCCTCAAAGTTAACATGACTATATCGCCCGTCCTATCTTAAAGTTTTCCCAAGTCCGGGTATAGGACTTATGAGTAACCACCAAGCACCTTGTAAACCATGAAAATCTAGACAAACATATATACAAAATATAACACATAAACAACAATAGCACATATACAGATATAAACAAAGATAGGCTCAACCCACTTAGGGATGGACTAGCAAAAGGTTAATCTGTCCCCAGTGAAGTCGCCATTTTTCTATAGCGGTAGAAATGTTCAAGACTTAGCCATTGGATTGACTAGACTTTATACAAATCAAAATAAAAATCGCCACCACGCTTTATTGTTTCCAAAGGAATGGGAAAAGAGCGAATAACCCAAAAAAGGGGAAAGATTCAAGGTAAGGGGATTGGTTATGCAAAGGGAAGGTATTAGCACCCTAAACATCTACAGTACTCCGCAGGAACCTCTTTGAAAAAAATTTGTATATTTTGGTTATAAAAATGTGTTGTATATAAAATGGATGGTGGAGGTGAGAAAAGAAATATTTTTGTGATTTTTGCACCCGCCGCGGTTGCGAACCTTTAGTGCCTACGTACCACCTTTCGTGCAATAGGGGATTAGGGTACACGTAGTTCCTCTAGAAAAGACTTGTCTGTTGGTTGATTTTAAACAAGGAGACAAGTATTCATTGTTAGGAGAGAAATCTCGACTAACGCTCACAAGGTGTAAGAAAGATGGACCCTGCATCAACAAGAGTGAGGGTTTGAGAACGCCTCTAGTACTCAAGTGGAAAAGTCGACACTTTTATAACCATATGGATAGGAGAATGTTGCTCGACTATCAATGAATCATGTCTCACATTGAAAAAAAGTTTTGAAGGGTAAAGGTGCTCGAGCGCACAAAAAAGTTTGAATGAGTTGAAGTGTTTTTGTTAATTTTGAAAGAAATGTCAAAGTATGATTAAATGTATTGAAGTTTGTTTAAAGAAAAGAAGTTTTGAACGAAAAGGCACTCGACAAGGTCGAGGTTTATTATGAAAGCGGTTCAAATTTATAAACAAAGAAGGTTTTGAAAGAAAGATGAGAAGATTTTGAAAATTAAAGAAGATGGGAGGGGATGAAGGGACTATCCTAAGGCATAAGGGTAAAAGCTAATGAAGAGAACCGTCTAACCAACATGAAGCCGATACTTGACATTATGAGCCAATGTATAATTCCCATTATTTGGAGTGAAACCAAGCAAGAAAAGATACTAGACCTCTTGAGAGAACCAAGCTTCAAGTGTACTAAGTCTTCGAAAAATTGGGCACAGTAACAGCTGCATACGGGTGAATTCCAGATTACAAACAAAGTATGTAATCACAATAACTTGCACACAAAACAAATAAACAACCCAATGTATTGAGGTAAACCCCAAGATCTCCAGACAAAATTTTGAATAAAGTCACAAGGTCTCCAAGATAGGCCAAGGTCTCTAATCCTAAGTCCAAGAAGTCTATCACTCCAAAATGCAAAGGATAGTAACCATGTAGTCCAAGTATCATTAATGTCTTTTATGGTTCATGTTGATTATTAAGTGTCTTTAAAAGAAAAAGAAAAGCTCAAGTGAGCAAAATGAAAATGACATAAAAGTAAATGCTCAAGTGAGCAAAATAAAAGAAGGCATGAAATGTAAAATGCAAAAAGTAAATGGTACATAAAGCATAAAAAATACAAGCATAAAGTAAAGTCAATTGTTAGTAATTAGTGGTTAGTTGGATGACCATCTTGAAACTTGCATTTGGAACTCATTAGAGGATTGGTAGGACCAAAGCCTCCACACAATGAAATGCATTTGCTTTTTGTCAAGTATATCATCCATTTTAGAATCCTCAAAAGTAACGTGTAATGATCACCGATGTTTAAGTGATCCGCGTTGACCAAAGGTTTTATAGATCCATTAGAGGATTGGTAGAACCAAAGCCTCCACACAATGAATCTCAATGTTATTGGATAAAAGAGATCAAATTAACATACTTGGGCTTGCAATCATAAGTTTGGGCCACGAATGATCATTTATTCAAATCAGGACAAAATTTAGCGCTATGTTAAGCAATCGTAAATGGACTTATGTAGAAGTCGCACCTATTTTGAGGCCGGTCAATAGCAATTTATGTACTTCATGTTTGGATAAATGATATAGAGATCACCATCCTTTAACATGTAGCACAATAAAAAAGAAATGGATAAGATGAAGAGGGAGGGGAATAATAAGTTAATTTGGATTACCATTTCAAAATTCTTTCATCTTTAAAATCAACCACTCCTCTAGATGGATTAAAGTACTAAATATATCATTAATCCAAAGCACCAAGAATGAATTAAATAATTCACTCTTTGATATATTTGAATTGATGAACATTTATCCTACTTCATCTACATCACAAAGTTCATTGAGTTTAAAGGCAAATTGGACATTTAAAATTACAATCCAAATTATCCATCAAAGAGAGTGTGCAGAAAAAATTTGAGTCAAAACAACCCCAAAAATAAGGCAGCAAAAAGTATTTTTGGCAAATTCTTGTTCCAACTTTTCAACAAACACCTTATGATCATGGATCTAGTTGAGCGTGAAATTCCAACAAATTTGAGAAAATAACACCAATGGAGTTATAAAAACAGTGCTCAATGAATCAAAACCAGAAATCCGTAAGAGATCACATTGTAAAAGATGATGATCCAACTTACCACAAGTAGAATTTGAGAATTATCAAACAACTTCAGAATTTTCTGCAATTTGATCACAAGAATCAACTACTAAAGCTTGGATGTAGAGAATTAATGGAGAAAAAGTGTTTGGATGGAGGTTTATCTCAAAGATTAGCAAGCTTCAATGCAAAGCTTACTATTCTTTTTTAAAATGGAGCTTTGAGTGAATTTGTTAAAATGGAGAGAATTGAGAGATTTTTTTTAGCAAGATGACTTTGGCTATCCAAAGCTTGTCATTTGAATGAAATGAGGTATCTATTTATAGAGTTTAGAATTGGGATTAGTGGTAATTTGGTAATTGATTCTTGGAGCCAAATTTGAATTAATGATGTAATTTCAAATTATGCAGAAAAAAATTGGATCCAAAATGATGACAATTTGAATTTGCTGGCTTTTTTTCAAAAAAACACGTGCATTTTACTATTATGAGTCGACACATAGATGGTATGCATCGACACATCCGAGCTGTATAACACATCATGTGTCGATACATGCCTCTATGTGTCGATGCATACTGTTATTTCAAAACATTACAAAACCAAACAAACTGCATGAGTCGATACATAACACGTATGTGTCGACACATGCTAGTTTTTTCAAATAGGATGAGTCGATACATTCATGCATGTGTCGACACATGCTAGAAAAACAAACAGGATGAGTCGATACATACATGCGTGTGTCGACACATGCAAGTTGTACACAAAGAAATGAGTCGATACATACCTCTATGTGTCGATACATGCTTGATTTTTTTTTGGAAGGCAGAAATCCTTGTTTGTCAGATGCTTCGACTCGGTACCTGCAAAACACAATTTTGCAAAGACAAAGACAAATATTTTTTGTATTTTGATTAGAAGTTGATCAATAACACAAGATCAATATTAAAGATAGGATGCAAATGTGATGAATGATTCTATTTATTAATGATTGTGACTGAATGACAAAATATGGTATGAAAGTGCGACTGAAAGAGTTAGGGGCAAAATTTAGGGTACAACATTAACACATTTGAAATACTAAAAAAAAATTGTTATAATAACTTCAAAATGAATTACAAGTTTCAATAATCCCAAGTACAAGATGAAAATAAAGTCTAAAACCCTAAGAAGTAAAGTTGACGGAGATCACTCTATACGCTGGTGTTTCCCTGTTAGTCTGGCAATCTGAGCCTTCAACCTCTGATTTTCTTCCGCGTATCTGGTGGCAACCTCCTTCCAATCATCTGAATCATGAAGTGAGAAACTAAAATCTAACCGAGGCTTAGGATAAAATAAATCCCCTTGCCTCTTCATGGTCTCTACAGCCCGACTCTCAAGAATCTCAATCAAGTCATCTTTCTCCTTCAAGTCTGCTCTATAGGAAATCTCTAAAGTTTGGCACTTATTCTTCCAAGCCTCCTTTTCTTGCTGCATCCTGACCAAAGCAAGCTGTAGCTCTTCTATATCATCCAAAAAAGAAGGAATGGTCTTCACAAACAAGTCAGGCATAGGTGTTTCTCGGGAATACGGCATCTTCAATTGAATAGCTCTCGTTTGGACCCACTGAAGATAAGGCTCCAAAGAAACAACCCCTAGGTCCCAATTATTTCCTACTCTTTCTATGAATGTGACACCAGGCCTTCGTAATCTGCTCCCTAGCTTTCTTATGGTCTTCTCCCTCCTTCAGGAAGAAACTACTCAAATGAATATTGATTGGTTTATCCTTCATTGGATAACCAAGTTGTCGTCGTGCAAGAACAGGGTTATATTTAATTCCTCCCTTTGTACCAAGAAGAGGTACATTTGGGAAACTACACAACTGTCGACAATCTCTACATCATGGTAAGTCTGATGATAGCAATCAATTTCTGAGTGAGTAAGTGCCATGATCTTAGGAGCCCAACGGGGTTCCTTCCTAACATACCAGAAAATATTAAGACTAGGGCATATGAGAAATAAACCACCAGTGCAACAGAGGCGTGCAACAGATAATCATCCCCCAAGATAAGAATTTTGAAGATGAATAGAGTAATAAGCATCACCCAACAATGTAGGAACTGGGTTTCTAATCATGAAGATCTTGATAGCATTAATGTCAACAAACTTGTCCATATTAGGAAATAAGAACAAACCGTAAGCAAGTAGAGAAAAGATGGCCTCAAAAGAAATTGTACTCTTCATCTTGGCGAAATAACGAGCTTTATCCAATAAGAACTGAGTTGGTAATCCTCTAATCCCTCCTTTAGTAGTCAGATGGGCTTCAACCTCATACTTCCCAAGATGGATCAAATCAGCAATTTCGTGTGGCTTTGGTTCACCCTCCAAGCCAGTAAAAGGAACACGATTGGTAATAGGTAGATCCAACAGATAAGAATACTCCTCTATTGTAGGCATCAACTGATAATCAGGGAAAGTAAAGTAATGATACATATGGTCATAGAACTGGACCAAAGTCGAGAGAATACCCTCCTTCATCCTAAGCTTCATGAGGGGAATGATGGACCCATACTTCTTCGGAAAATCTACAGAACACTCAATCTCGGGAATTAGACTGATCAACTCATCTATCTTGGGATATTTGAAACTGTATTTTCTAGTCTTTCTTTTTCCATAGTCCATGGTCAAAAGGTACCTGAGATATTCAGAAATGGTCAACTTTCAAGTCCCTTGAAATAAAATTTTCTTCAAAAGATGCTTATGAGTGCATGGATGCATGATGCAACAATCACACACAAGATCACACATATAGGTTTCATAAGTTCAACGTCACGAGCATGAGGTCGAAGGTACTACCCATAAGGTATGTTATAAAAGTTATCACCTATCGAACAAGGTTCTAGAGGTTCCCAGAGTCTACATCTTTCCTTAGGATAGTAATAACTTCCCGATTAACTCGGTAATTAGTAATATTCTCAAGAAAAACTCGTCTGAGCATAATATTGCGAGACATCTATTTCCGGATTATTCCATCATAGCTTCTGCACTACACCTAAAAGGCTAAGATGGGTTAGGTATTCTATGATCCTCAGCTTCAGCAGGCTCCCAGGTCGAAAGCAGTACGTCTTCCCGATTACTCGATAAACGACACTACAGTCAAAGGGGATTCCATTGAGTGGGGGATCTCATGCCTCCTTTTTTTGGATTACTACCTCAAACTTAACATGACTATACTTCCCTTCCTATCTTAAAGTTTTCCCAAGTCCGGGTATAGGACTTATAATTAATCACCAAGCACCCTGAAAACCATGAAAATCCAGACAAACCGATATACATCATATAACACATAAACAACAATAGCACATATACTGATATAAACAAAGATAGGTTTAACCCACTTAGGGATGGACCAGTAAGAGGTCAATCTGTCCCCAGTGAAGTCGCCATTTTTTCCTGTAGCGGTAGAAATGTTTAAGACTAAGCCATTCGATTGACTAGACTTACACAAATCAAAATAAAAATTGCCATCGCGCTTGATTGTTTCCAAAGGAATGGGAAAAGAGCGAGTAACCCAAAAAGAGGGGGAATGATTCAAGGTAAGGGGGTTGGTTATGCAAATGGAAGGTATTAGAACCCTAAACATCTATGGTACTCCACAGGAACCTCTTTGTAAAATCTATATATTTTGGATATAAAATGTTGTATAAAAATAGATGGTGGAGGTGAGAAGAGAAATATATTTTTTTATGATTTTTTCACCCACCGCGATTGCGAACCTTTAGTGCCTACGTACCACCTTTCGTGCAATAGGGGATCAGGGTACACGTAGTTCACCTTTTTGAAAATTTAAAACACAAGTGTGTTGATTAATTTTATGAGATAAGACGTCATCGTCATTGTCCGTGTGGAAAACATACTTACTACCCACAAGCATGAGAAAGGAGAATTTGCATATCTCAAAGTGAAGGATATGGCTTGGATTTTAAAATCAACAATACCTCACTCAACACCCAAGTGGAAATTATCTCTCTTCACTATATATTGTAGAAGTATAGTTGTTTGCATCACTACAAGGATTGACAAGAGTCTAATATTTTGATAAAGGTTTTAAAATAAAATGCCAAAGTGGCAAAATGATTTGAAATGATATTGATTGACTTTAAGTCTTCTCACAAAAAAATGTCAAGGCATTATTAAGTTGATTGAAATTTGTTTATGAAAAACGTTTTGAAAATGCATGGACCTAAGTCCAAGTTTATTATGAAAATAGCTCAAGTTTCAAAACAAGAAGAGTTTTCAAAAGGAGGAAGAAGATTTTTGAAATTAAAGAAAGTGGGGGGAGAAGAAGAGACTATCCTAAAGCATGAGGTAAAAGCTAAGGATAAGAACCATCTAACCAATAAGAATCCAATACTTGACATTATGAGTCAAGATAGAATTCCCATTCTTTGGATTGAAACCAAGCAAGCAAAGATACTAGACCTCTTGAGAGAACTAAACTTCAAGTGTATTAAGTCTTCACAAAAATTGGGCAGAGTAACAGCTGTATACGAGTGAATTCCATATTACAAACAAAGAGTGTAATCACAATAACCTGCACATAAAACAAACAAACAACCCAATGTCTTGAGGTAAACCTCAAGAACTTCAGTAAAAATATCAATCAAGGTCTCAAGGTCTCCAACATAGGCCAAATGTTTCTAACCCTAAGTCCAAGAAGTCCAATACTCCATAATGCCAATGATAGTAACCAAATAGTCCAAGTATCATTAAATTTTTTTATGGTTCATGTTGATTATTATGTGTCTTTAAAGAGAAAAGGAAAAGATCAAGTGAGAAAAATAAAATGACAAGAATATAAATGCTCAAGTGAGCAAAAAATGGCATGAAATGTAATGCTTAAAGTAAATGGTACACAAAGCATAAAAATAAAAGCATAAAGTAAAAACAATTTAATAATTAGTGGTTAGTTGGATGACCATCTTGAAGCTTTCATTTGGAACTCATTAGAGGATTAGTAGAACCAAAGCCTCCACACAACAAGTTGCATTTTATTTTTGTCAAGTATATCATCCATTTGGAATCCTCAAAAGTAACATGTACTGATCAACGATGTTTAAGTGATCTGTATTGACCAAAAGTGTTGTAGATCCATTAGAGGATTGGTAGAACCAAAGCCTCCACACAATGAATCTCGAGGTTATTGGATCAAAGAGATCAAATTAACATACTTGGGCTTACAAATATAGGTTTGAGCAACGAATGATCATTTATTCAAATCGGGACAAAATTTAGCGCTATGTTAAGCAATCGTAAGTGGACTTATATGGAAGTCGCACCTATTTTGAGGCCGGTCAATAGCAACCTATGCACCATTTACTTTGAGACATGATATAGAGATCATGCTCTAATAAAACTTAGTGCAATAAGAAATGGATGAGATGAAGAGGGATGGGAAAGAATATAAACCATATTTGGATTAAAATTTAATCAAACTATTATTAAAATCATTCATCCATTTTTTGTGGAGTTAGACTCAACACCATGGATCCAATGATGTTAATAAAGTTTATGATCAAAAATTCAACCCAAGATCAGCTAGAAAATAATCACAAAATAATATTGCATTTAATATATATATAAAAAGGGTTTAAAAATGTTTAAAAAATAGAAATAAGGGATAAAAATATCAACTATGTTCAAACTAGTCAAGAAATATTAAGTAAGACCATAGAAAAATCAAAAATGAACTCAAATATTTTTATAAAAATTTTGGTAATTTTTTAAAGTCAGGAACTATTTTTAAAATTAAAAGAAATGAGTAAAATAAACCAAAATGCTAAAAATAACAAAGTCAGAAATAAAAAATAAAAGAGGTCACCAATATTTGTCACAATATCATTGGATCATTCCATAATTTTTTAGAATTAAAAAATGCATAAAAGTATTTTTAAACACTTAAAACAATTCAAATAAAGTGAAAATTTATAAAAAATATCAAAACACAAAATAAAATTGTGAAAACATAAAAATCAGAAAGAGAAAAGACAAAAATATTTTTGATAATTGTTTCAGATTTTTTGGAGCAAAAATGAATTTTCTATGATTTTTTGAAGTTTAAAACAATTAAAATAAAAATCAGAAAATAAAATATCAAACCAAAAAAAATATGGGCCATCTGATCAATGTCAAAACGCGTTAGTAAGCAGATCAAGTGGACCTGGTGTGCTGTGCATGTTATGGACTTTAGTGAATAAAGCACTGAGTCATTAGTTAAATCAGATTTTTAAAAAAACAAGTGGCAAGCCATCATTGGTTGGAAGATGACATGTTGGTCATCTTTAACCTCCAGCCAACGTGAATTGCAGGTCTCTCATACTGTAAAATCAGAAGCTCAAACCTATGCCATTCGCTTCATCTATTCAAGACGGTGACAACCACACCTTCGCGACAAATTTATATAAACTGTAGCTCAAGAAATTTGGAAGGAAAGTTTTGAAAAGGGATTTGAAATTTCATGGTCAAAACGTATTTCCAGATAAAAGCAATTGTTGCAACTAGAACCAGGGCAATGAGAGCTTCACAATGATATCAAAGTTTTTAAGAATTAATGGAGAAATCTACCTATTGAAGTTGAGTTGGAGAGCTCTGAATCTGGACTTCTATGGAGCCAAATAAGGCACGATTCTTGAAGGTAATTGTATGGTTAGCTTCAGGGAAGATCAAGGAAGGTGAATTGATAGAAAAATTGGATTGAAAAAGGCCTGAACACTGATTTTGAAGTTACAGAAAATTGAGTTATGAAGCAAGTTTAGGAGGGTGATTCTGGTTGTTCAGACTTGACGAAATGAAAGAGGGATGGCCCTCTATTTATAGGGAATCAAATGGAATGTTCAAGCATGTGAAATGATGAAATTTGGAGTGAAATCATGTGAAGTTGCAAACAAGAAAAGTGTGACTTCTATATTGAAAAAAACTCATCCAAAACACATGTTTTGCTATGCTAATCACTTATGGAAGTTCAGTAAACATGTTTAGGAGCTAAAACACGCAGAAACAATGTGTTTAGAAGCTAAATCAAGGATTTCAAATTCTGACTTTTGAAGAAACTTTAGTTTCAAGTTGCCAAATTCAAATCAATAGAATTCTCAGCTCAAGGGGTTTTAGGGCATGATTCTTAATGCTTTAAAAAGATGAGGTTACAAGCTTTGCAATGGGAAAAGAATGGAATCAAATGGTATTTTGAGCTGAAAGTTGCAATGCGTCAAATTTGGGGGGAAAAGTTGACTTTCCATACTTAGAAATATTTCAAGTTTTTCTTCAAAAGTGGCCTATAATCTTTTTCATCCAAACATGGCCTTCCACTTGGAATTTGCTCTTGACCAAAAAAGATGGCATTAAATAGACCTCTTGAATGACATTTTGAAACTTGAACCATTCAAAATCTCCAAAAATTTAGTGAGTTGTGAATTGTTGAAGTTGGAAAAAAATCATGAAATGACCTATAATCTTTTGTATCCTTAGGGCATCTCCCATCCATTTTCTCACTTTGCACATAAAAGAAGGAATTAATTTCACATCCTCAAGATAATTGTGGAAAAATAGTGGGCTCAAGGTGATACAAATTGACCAAGTTATGATCATTTGAAATCACACATGGGAAAATGGGGGTTCATCTGGAGGACTTGTAATCTTTCTTCATCATCAAGTTTCTTCCACATGAAAACTCCTTGAAAATTTTGAAGTGACTTGTTAATAACCATTTGAAGAGAAGGATGTCTTTGGAATCACTCAAAAATACCAAAAGATGAGCAAAATATACTTCTTTGAAGTTTAAAACCCTAGCTCCTAGCTCAAGAAAATGCTTTGAGGAACTTTGATAATTTTGAACAACCTTCTTGTACCAACCCTCTTGCTTTGTAAATAGAAGTTGTTGAGGATGATAATAAGAGCTCATAGCAACTAAAACCACTTCCATGTCTTGAGAATTGAGAGAAATATGCACTTGTGATCGATGGGAACAAGACCTTGTCCAACCATGACAACTTCTTCAATCAACCCCTTGTA
Source organism: Vicia faba (assembly GCA_948472305.1). Classification (NCBI taxonomy): domain Eukaryota; kingdom Viridiplantae; phylum Streptophyta; class Magnoliopsida; order Fabales; family Fabaceae; genus Vicia; species Vicia faba. Next base: position 1,153,801,298 of record OX451735.1, on the reverse strand, counting down.
CTTTTGAATCAATCTTGATAACTTTGAAATATGGTGAACCAAGATAGACCTTTCCATGCCATTTATTCCAAAATAACTTCAATGGTGAGGTTTGAACTTCTCAAACTTTATTGAATAGGGAATGGAAATAAACTCATGAACCCATGGATCAACTTGCTAAGCCACATTGTGTTTACCTACATTATTAACAAGTAAGACAAACAAACATTGCATTTTATTAATTAAAAGGAATGTCAAAACATAAAATGCATGATCACAAAAGAAAAACAAGTCAAGGTGTTTGGTGATTCCTCAAAGAGCAAAGCTAGAGATAGGGAGAAGAACCAAACACCCTAATGTGATCTTGTTGTGATTGAATCAATATGGTATGATGAAATGATCTTAGGGGAAAAAATTGGGGTACAACAGAGGGTAATGGCCATTGGGGCATGATTTTGGGTAAGAGAAAGAGGTTGCTGCTACAGGTTGGGAATCTAGGGTTTCGGCATTGTTAGAGAGAGGATGGAGACGGGATGGAGAGAGAGGGATGAAGAGAATAATCAAAGTGTCGTTTTATAAAAAAAAAGAATATATTGTGTCAAGTGATCCAGTACAGACCATCCTGTATTTGTTACCATACTCCTTCAATCATAACTGCATGATCCTTATTAAACAACCTTGAAACGCGTATTCACCGGGTTACGATTTACCCCCCGCGCCTTGGTTAAACGAGCCTCCCAAACCCTTATGGGCATGACTCATATCTAAACACACCCTACATTTGTTTTCTAACACACACAAAAAATGCACCCCCAACCTAATGGGCCAAGTCCAAAATCTAGACTTGGACCCCTACTCACTGCACCCTCCATTTTACTGCATAATTCAAACCTACACCCTGTGTCTTTTGGGCTTGAATTTAATATCTGAAATCTAGCCCCTAATACCTGCACCCCCCATTTTTACGAGTTTAACTTCATTCACACCCTCTGCGTTTTAATTTATGTCTTTTATTTATTTTATTATTTCTATATTTTTATTTTAATATATTTATAATTATATTTTATAATTATCTGTCATATTAATTATTAATTTTATTAAATAAAATATTATTTTCTTAATTCATCCAAAATATCTATTTTATTTATTGCATTAAATTATTTTAATCATGCATTTAAATAAGATAATTTCTGTAATTAATACATTAAAAACATTTAATCAACACCAAATCATTTTTCATAATAAATTAATTCAACAATTAAATTTTCGCAAAAGAATTACAAAAATATTTTAATTAACTGCGCGCTTTGTCCAAAATCTCTGCTATTCACACAATCGGGCTAAGTACAAGGGGAATTAAAATATTTTCATAATGCATAAGAAACACAAACACATACGAACTATGAATTGGGACTCTGATTCCTCATAAGAGGATACGTAGGCATACGATAAAAATCGTTGTGAGTTCCCCTATTAAAAAATTAAAACCCTTACCCTAAAACTTTAAAACCTAAACCCTGGTATCCTTGCGGACAAGGTAGATGAGGGGTGCCTAACACCTTTCCTTCGTCTAAACGAAGTAAGAACATAGAATCTCTGTGTACAAAATTATGGTTTTCTATTAGATTCCCTTCCTTAGGATAAAAACTAGTAGTGACGACTCAATTTAAAATCCAGTTACAATAGTTTCTGACTTTGTTCGGGACTTCAAATCTAGGGTTTAATTTATTTTGGGTTTAGGGTTTTGGTATTTTCTTTTTTTGTTTTCATTTTATTTATTTATTTTGGTTTATTTATTGCATTTATTTATTTATTGTAATATTTATTCATGGTTGGGTTTTTATTATTGCAAAAATATTTTCAAAAACCCTTAGAAAGAAGGTTCGTCTATTAACCAAGGGGTTACATCATCCCTATGAGTTTATGTGACGACTTCGCCTAAAGTCGATGGAATTCCGCGAAAGGAATACGTCTCAAGAGACATCATTTTGGGAAGTAGGACTTTAGGGTAAAACCTATGAATCTTTGTACAACTTTTAAACCAAAATCTCAGGATGAGACCTTTCATGACCTAGAGACAAAAGTTTCGGTCTGTAAAGAGGCTTCACTTGAGAGAGACCCTTGTGCCTTTCCCTCTAGTGTTATTCATGATACCCTTAAGGAAACCAGCTTATAGGGAGGGTAGAATATCCGTAGGCCAAAACTAGGAGCCTACCTTCTAAGGGTACCATTCATAAAATCCATCACTAAGCCTTACATTCATGCATTCATACATTTTTTTGTATTTCATATATTCATTACCCTCTATTTTCCTTTTTTTGTCTTATTCACAAGGTTAAAAAAAAGTAATAAGTCAAAGGTTTTTTGTTGAGTATCCTTAAAAATGAATACCAAAGGGAAACAACTTGTCTGTATCATTTTCATCAAGTCGGATATGTCAAAAATCAAGGCTATAAAACGGAAACTTTTTGAAAGGGCTCTGAAAATGTTCACTCGTTATTATGGAGATACCCTTGACTTGACCAAAGTGGAAGTGAAATTGGATGTTGTATCTGCCCTAATTCAGTTCTACGATCCTCCACTGAGATGCTTCACCTTTCAAGACGTTCAGCTAGCACCGACTCTAGAAGGAAATTGATAGAATTATGAACTTTTCTAAAGAGAAAGCTTATGTGGGTATAGGATAAACTATTGACGACATTAGATTTAGGGATCCCTTATCCTGAATTGTCACTTAATCACAAGAAAGAAGGTAACGTATGCGGGATTAAGAGATGCTACTTGGAGACAAAGGCTTTGGATTTTTCTAATAACAAATAATGGGAGTCTTGTATTGATTGTTTAAGATTGCTTGTATTTAGTGTAATTTTATTTCCACAGACTTTGGACTATATTGACCTTGCACCTATCAGCGCGTTTTGAGGCTCAAAAGCTTTTAATACGAATCCAACTCCCGCTTTTCTTGCTGACATTTATTATACACTACATACACGGTACGGGAAAAGAAGGGGTACTATGAATTGTTGCATTCCATTATTGTGTTCTTGGTTTATGACTCATCTCTATAAGGAAGACTACATAATTCCAAATCTGACAAGATACGAGTGGCTTCAAAAACTAAGGTCTCTTACTGCTAATTTTATATTATGGTATGCAAGGAAAATTGACATTGGTGATATCATTTATAGCTGCGGAGACTTCCCTAATGTTCCATTGATCGGATAACAAGGTTGCATTAATTACAATCATACCTTGGCCCTATGACAACTAGGGTATCCTTTGGAAGATAAACCCTCAGATGAACAACTTCAACAATTAATCATTCATAACATGGGTAAAAATGACCAAGAGTTTCTCAACAAAGTCATCTGGGCTTGGAATAGGGTTAATAAAAGAAAAACTGAAAAGAAGAATGATGTGGCAAAAGAAACCTACACTCGATGGGTTTTGGATAGAGTACAAATTGTTAAGTAACCATTTGACATAGATCCTGAATACAAGCCAGAGGTCCCAGAGGCTCCTCCTATGTCCTTGGAAGAGATAAACAATCTGAAGAATTCCTTAAAGCAAGCTCAGAGGGAAAAGGAAGAATTGGAGCTTAACCTCCATAACATAGCCAAGGATAAAAGACAAATGCAACACATCCTTGAGTAAAAAGATCAACAAATTCAAAGAGAACGTGAAGCATTTAAAAAGGAGAGCCTTAAACAGAAGCGTTCAACTGAAGGGCTGTTAAGTGCTACTTTCAACGTGGATTCTCACAATTACACTTAGAGGATGCTATTAATGAAATTGGAATATTAAACAGGTGGCATGAAAAAGAAATGCAGGATATAAAGGAAATAAAGGAGAGTTTGAGAACCCAAATTCAAAGTTTGGCCCCAGCCTCTCTAGACCAAGAAGAGAAAATGCAATATCTCACCACTAGACTCTGAGATAGCCAAGAATCGAAAGTGGGGGAACGCCTTTAAAGGATGTTGGCAGAAAGGATTCTTGCCCAAAAAACTGAAGAATACGAGCGAGTATGCCTTGAGTTAGAAGGCCTCCAAAAGGATTTCCTGATACAAAGGTGACTCTATTAGAAGATGAGGGCTGAAAAGTTGTATTAGAAAGAGCAGTATTTGAAGATCATCGAAGCGAGAAAGAATAATCATAAGATAATTCCCGAACTTTACCGTGAATACCGATACTACAAAGACAAGCATGTCAGGCATGATTTCTAAGCCAACAATCTTATTGAAGGCATCCCTAGAAGATTAAGAGATGCAGAAAATGTAATGGTCCCACTTCCGAAAGACGTTGAAGATTTCCTCAAACTCTGTAGGACAATGGTCAATTGTTTCAGAGCAGACATCCGCAGGCGCTCTTAGAAGACTGTTTCCCTTTGTTTATTTTATTTCAGTGAATTTATTGTTTTAAAGTTGTAATTTTTTTAATATTTGATTATGTTCTCTTTTAAAGACAATTATTACTTCTAATGAAAGGATTTTGTTTTCGTATTTCGTACATATTCATTTCAAGATATATATATATATATATATATATATATATATATATATCCAAGTGAATAAGACATTCAAAATTAAATTCTTAGTATGTTCATACACATTCATACATTCATAAAACATTTGCATCTCATAAAATTCATGACACAAAAACTCACTTTTTAAAATCTTCTCTAGTTGAACCACTGGTAGAAGAAAACCACCACATCTCTGATCACCATATCAGACAAGATCCCATCAATAATAAGTGATGGAATTGATTGAAGAGAATTGAGCAACATTCAAAGAGGATTCAGAACAAGTCAAAAGCAACATCGACTCAATGAGAGAGATATGAGCAAAGTTCTTCTAGCCTTGAAGAATATTATTGACAGACAAGAGCAAATTCCTAGGGTAGCCTTCGAGCGGTAACCAACCAAGGAGACAACCGGAGGCAGGACCTCAAAAGTCAACTATGGCCCAACAAGAGACAAGACAAGCTGATACTGAAGGATTTGTCCCACCTCCAGCAAAAGAATGGGCATCTCATACCCTACAAATTCCAATCAATAACATAGACAACTACTTGGACTTGCAGTATGGAGACCATAACTTAAAGGATGTTAATCATGCTCCTCAGAGAACAACCCATACTCATGCTACTGAGAATTCCTTAGCACTCAGCAAGTACAAAGCTCTGGAGGAAAAGTTAAAAGTTGTAGAGTGTTATGATGCTTTCGATGTAGACGCCCTCGAAATGGGTCTAGCTCCTGACGTGGTAATCCCGCCAAAATTCAAAGTACCTTACTTTGGGAAATACAAGAGTCTCACCTGCCCAAGGAACCATCTGCACATGTATTGCAGGAAGATGCTTGCATATGCTCATGACCAAAAGATGATGGTTCATTCTTTTCAAGACAGTTTGAGTGGGGCGTCTTTAGATTGGTATATGCATTTGGAGCGGGTCCATATCCAGACATCGGCAGATCTTGCTAATGCTTTCTTGAGAAAGTACAAGTACAACTTGGACATGGCGCCTACCCGCATGCAACTCTAGAACTTATCTCAGAAAAAGGAAGAATCTTTCAAGGAGTATGCGTAAAGGTGGAGAGAAATGGCATCTCGTGTACAACCACCACTTCTAGAGAAGGAGCTAGTCGAAATGTTCATGGGAACTTTGCAAGTAATATACTATGAAAAGATGGTAGGAAGCGTCTCATCTGGATTTTCTGATTTGGTAACCATTGGTGAAAGGATCAAAGCAGGTGTGAAAAGTGGAAAGATACAAGGGGAATCACCTAGTACCCCTTATAATTCAAAAAGACATATTTCTAACTTCTCAAAAAGTAAGGAAGAATTCAATGCGGTAGCATCACATCCAAGGGCACATCAACCATTATTTATTTTATGAGAACAACAACAAAACAGGTTTGAGAGGCCTCCAAGAAAATTTGATCCTCTCCCCATGCCGCACAATTAATTATTACAACACTTAGTTAAGGCATATTTGGTAGAGCTAAAACATCTAGCTTCTCCAGTTGGGGCACCCCCACCAAGGTACAATGCTAATGCCATGTGCGAATACCATGCAAATTCTCCAGGGCACACCATAGAAAAATGTTGGGCTTTCAGACATAAGGTTCAAGATTTGTTGGATGCCCAAGATATCACCTTTGATAAGATGAATATTAAGTCAAACCCCATGCCTCTGCATGGTGGACCAGCAATAAATGCAATCTAAGTAGTCACTGACTTAGGGGCAGCCAGACGAGTAAAGGCCCCAATAAATTTGTTGAAATAATATATGTTGGAGTGTGGGTTCCTTTTGGAACATAATAAATCTTTCGAGAGGACATTACAACAATTAGTGGACCAGGGGATAGTCTAATTTGGATCATACCCCGAAGGTGAATATGTAGCTGCAATTGAAGGAAGCACAAAGAAGCCAGTGTTAATTCCTTGCCAAGGGTTGAACCATAATAAGAAGACTCTTGTGATACCGTGGGGAGAATCAACAGAGATGCCAGTAATAACACTGAAGCAAACTCTGAGGATACTAGTAGTTCTAAAGACTACAATGGTAATTAGGGGGCCTTCTCCTACCCCTTACGAAAGTGACAAAGCAGTACCAAGGAGTTATGATTTGACTGTATATGTTAATGGCTTAAAATAAAAATGTGAGCCATTGTCAAGTCAAGGACTTGCAATCTCAAATATAGTGGGGACATGGGGCATGATCCGCAGTGGTCGAGTATTTGGATCTGAACCTCCAAAGAAGAATGATAATGTGCTGAAAAATAAAAATGATACGTTGGTGAAAGATAAGGGGAAAGAAGTTGTGGAAGCAAGTCAAGAACAAGAGCGTCCGCACAAAAACTTTACTGATCAAGAGGCAGATGAATTTCTAAACATAATCAATAGGAGTGATTATAGGGTGGTGGATCAGATTCACCAAACCCCATCCAAAATTTCTATACTCTCATTGCTCATTAATTCAGAAGTGCATCAAAATTCGTTAATGAAGGTTCTAAGTTTTACCCATATCAGAGAGGAAATTACTATGAATCAATTTGATAATGTTATAGCAAATCTGACATCTGGATCATATATGGGTTTTAATGACATTAAGTTACCTCCACAAGGCCGAGCTCACAACAAAGCATTGCATATCTCTATTCAGATAAGTAATACAAGCCTATCCATGGTACTCACTTATACTGATTCCGCCCTGAACGTGTTACCAAAATCTAGTTTGATGAAGTTGACACTAGATGGTGTTGTGATAAGACCAAGTTCCACAATAGTTAAAGCTTTCGACAGTTCTCAAAGTACATTATTTGGAGAAGTGGAACTTCCTGTCAAGATTGGCCCACATATGTTCTACATCACTTTCCAAGTCATGGATATAGAACCAGTGTATACATTTTTACTCAGGCAACCTTAGATTCATGTAGCAGGGGAAATCACTTCAAATTTACATTAGATATTAAAGTTCTTCATTGAAGGAAGATTGGTCATAATTAAGGGTGAAGAGGACATATTTATAAGTCACATAGAATCATGCAGGTATATTAGTGCTGATGAAGACTGCGTAACCACACCATTTAAAAGTCTTAGAGGTTTCCTCAATGGTACCCTTACCAGTGGAAAAAATCAAGAAACTTGTTGTGACTTCATGGAGAGATTTACAGACATCAATGGGAAATGGTGCCTCAAAGGGTTGGGGAAAGCACCAAGATATACTTGAGAAGAAAAATCGTTTTGGTTTGGGTTATGAATTATCAAAGGCTGCTCTAAAGGGCAAAGCACATTTTCTTCTAATCCATGAAACCTTCGCCAACAAAGGAGTAGATCATGGCAGACAAGAGGCGATGATATCTAACAAAGTAAACATCAAAAGGGCATCTAATTTCATCCACGAATGCGCCCCCATGCGAAGAACTTAAGAATTGGACGATTGTGGAAATTCCAGAGATATTTTTCTTTCCAAAGTAATTTTTCTTGTTTTTGAAAGAACCTATGTCAAGCCCGAGGCATATGGGTTGCTTGTAAGAGTCCCCAGTTTGTTTTAGACAGTATTCACGATTAATAAAAGTTATATTTCACATTCAATTAAGATTCCTATTTTTCTCTTGCATTTATCTCTTAGATTTAAAAATGGCGACATTTTCTTCATATGCATTTTCCAAATTCACATACTAAAAGTCGAACCAAAACATGATAAATGTGCAGATCTATGCCTAAAATCACCTATAATGTTACTGCTGCTATCCGATATAATTTTGATGCACCCATCAACCAAGCTGAAGAAGAAGACGATGAAGATCTTGAACTCTCCAAATAATTGGCGAGGGAAATAGAGTGAAAAGCTAACAGTATACAACTGTACTAGGAACCCATTGAGACCATTAACCTCGGTATAGAGGAAGATCCAAAAGAGATCAAGCTAGGGGCAACATTGGAGAAAAACGTCAAAGAAAGACTGATCAAGTTGTTACATGAGTATGTGGATATATTTGCCTGGCCTTACAAAGATATGCCAAGATTGGATACAGACATTGTGGTGCACAGATTACCTCTCAAAGAAGGTTGCTCTCCTATTAGGCAGAAGCTCAAGAGAACTCATCCATACATGTCCAACAAAATTCAAGAAAAGGGACTTAAACAATTTGACGCAGGGTTCTTAGCGGTGGTAGATTATCCATCTTGGATAGCTAACATCACCCCAGTACCCAAGAATGATGGTAAAGTGCACATGTGTGTTGGTTATATGGATTTGAATAAATATATTCCAAAGACGATTTCTCGTTACCTCACATAGATGTTTTGGTGGACAATACAGCTCAAGCTTCGGCATTCTCATTCATGGATGGCTTCTCAGGATACAATCAAATCAAAATAGCACCCAGGGATATGGAAAAGAAGACTTTTATGAAACCTCGGGGAAATTTATGTTAAAAGTAATGCCATTCAGTTTGAAGAATGCAGGGGAAACCTATGAGTGGGTTATGGTCACACTATTCCATGATATGATTTACAAAGAGGTTGAAGAGTACGTAGATGATATGATTGTCGAATCCCATATGGAGGAGGATCACATCATACATTTACAAAAGTTATTCGATCGCTTGCGAAGGTTCAAACTAAGGTTGAATCCAAACAAAATGTACATTTGGTGTCAGATCAGGCAAATTACTAGGTTTCATTATAAGTCAGCATGGTGTTGAAGTGGACCCCGACAAGGTAAAAGCCATAAAAGAAATTCCAGCTCCGAGGACTGAGAAAGAGGTTTGTGGTTTCTTAGGATGATTGAACTACATTTCAAGGTTCATACGCACCTAATTGCTACATGTGAGCCTATATTCAAATTACTACAAAAAGATCAGACGGCAGTATGGAACGATGATTTTCAAATAACCTTCGAGACAATAAAGAAATATTTACAAGAGCCATTAATCTTAATGACACTAGTCCCTAGAAGACCACTCATCATGCATCTAACAGTACTAGAAGAATCAATGGCATGTGTATTGGAACAACATGACGAAACGGGTAGAAAAGAGCATGTAATCTACTAACTCAACAAGAAAGTCACTAATTATGAAACCAGGTACTCACTTCTCGAGAAAACTTATTGTACATTGTCTTGGGCCACTAAAAGATTGAGGAAATACATGTTAACTTATACCACGTGGTTGATAGCAAGAATGGATCCTTTGAAGTATGTGTTCAAAAAAATGGATCTTATAGGAAGGATTGCCCGACAGAAGATGTTACTATCAGAATATGTTACTAAAAAGGCCATCAAGGTAGTGTACTAGCGGAACACCTAGCTCATTAGCCATTACCAGAATATAAACCAATGAAGTTCTACTTTCTAGAGAAAGATGTCATGGTTTTAAGTGACTACGAAATACCAGGGCCTGACGAAGGACCCGAACCAGGGGCACGTTGGACACTCATATTTGATGGAGCTTCATATGCAGTGGGCACAACATTGGGGCAATTTTGACTTCTCCAAAGAATTATCATAAACCTTATACAACAAGGTTATGTTTTGACTGTACGAACAATATCGCCGAATACGAATCTTGTATCTTGGGTCTAGAAGCGGCCAACGATCTAAGAATCAAACATCTTGAAGTATTTGGAGACTCTACGCTAGTCATATACCAAGTCAATGGTGAATGAGACACTAAACTTCCCAAATTGATTCCATATCAGAATCATGTTCTAAAGCTAGTTGCAGAATTCACTGAGATCACCTTTAGTCATATCCCATGAGAAGAAAATCAGATGGCAAACGCCTTAGCAACTCTATCATCCATGTTCAAAGTAACTTGTTCAAACCATGAACTGCACATTACAATTAGACACTTTGAAGAGCCTGCACATTGCCTCGATATTAAAGAGGAACCAGATAACAAGCCTTGGTTCTATGACATCAAGAGGTATCTTGAAAAACAGGAATATCCTGAAAATGCCTCTATTATTGATAAACGAACTCTACCAAAGTTAGCCTCAAAATTCTTTCTAAGTGGTGATGTATTATACAAAAGAAACTACAATATGGTGTTACTCAGGTGTGTTGAGAAACATGAAGTGGATACACTTATGAGAGAAATCCATGAAGGTACTTTTAGAACTCATACAAATGGGCACGCCATGGAAAGGAAAATCTTGCGAGCGGATTATTATTGGTTGACAATGGAAGCCGGTTGCTACCATTATACGAAGACATGTCACAAGTTCTAAATCTAAGTCTACAAAATGAACGAGCCACCAACTCCTCTAAATGTCATGAGCTCTCCTTGGCCATTTTCGATGTAGGGAATTGATATGATAGGCATGATCGAACCAAAAGCATCTAACGCACACTGGTTCATACTGGTTGTCATTAATTACTTCACCAAATAGGTAGAAGTGCCATCCTACGCAAACGTGACAAGACAAGTGGTTACTCGATTCATCAAACAAAATCTCATATGCAGATATGGGGTTCCAAGAAGAACCATTACAGATAATGGGTCCCATCTGAACAACAAAATGATGAAGGAGCTATGTGATAATTTCAGGATCGAGCATCATACATATTTACCATATCGACCTAAGATGAACGGGGCTGTCGAAGCTTCCAATAAAAACATCAAGAAAATAATTCAGAAAATGGTGAAGACATACAAAGATCGGCATGAAATGCTTCACTTTGCTCTACATGGCTATCGTACATCGGTGCACACATCAACAGGTGTAACTCCTTTCTCTCTAGTATATGGCATGGAGGTGGTACTCCCAGTAGAAATATAGATTCCATAACTCCGAGTTATAATAGAAACAAAGCTTGAAGAAGGGCACGGTAGGTTCAGACATGACTTGATCAGCTCAACCTTATTAAAGACAAAGGCTTAATAGCTTTGTGCCACAGTCAATTATATCAGAAGTGGATGAAGAAAGCTTTCGACAAGAAAGTCCGCCTTTGAGTGTTAAAAGAAAGAGATTTCGTACTCAAGAAGATTCTACTACCTCGCCTTAATTCACGTGGAAAATGGACAAACAACTATGAAGGTCCATATGAGGTAACAACATCATTCTCCAGTGGTGGTCTCATCCTCACAACTATGGATGGGGAAGAACTACCACATCCAACTAATTCAGACGCGGTTAAAAAATACTATGTATAAGAAATCTCGCTAAGTTTGAACCCTAAAAGGGTGACTTAGGCAAAAAGGAGCGTCCTGGTGGATTAAAAAACCTAAAGGGCGATCTAGGCAAAAACTAGGGGCATACACAAAAAAAAATCATCTCAGTGGATTGAAAACCTGAAAGGGAGATCCAAGCAAAAATTAGGCATCTCATTAAAAGAAATAAAGAACAAAAAGACTGTGATCTACAAACCACATCCATGACCACGAAGGAGAAAAATGGGTCCAAATCATTTTACTCGCAAAGCAAAGGAGATTGGAGCTATCAAAAGGACATTGGAGAAACAACGGTAGCAATTATCATTTTCATTTCCATTTACAGTTTTTATTAAAACTTGATGTAATTACCTATTTCAAAGAATTTCATCTTGTACTCTCGCCTATTCAGAGGAAAATCAATAAAACATTTACTATTTCCTTCTTCCAAATTGTGTTTTTTTTCCTTTTCATACTTTTTTGCAAAATACTATGATTATTTCTTATGAATATTGCGTTGAAATCATTTGTGGAATTGACATACAAATAAAAGTATTTGATAAAAGCATAAAAAAGCATTTTGGTTAGAAAAACGTCGAAAGAAAATCCACGTCTATGTCCACGCCTATGCCTACAATACAATTAGCTATGACACGTTGTCACTATTTTCCATGCTATATCAAAATTCAAATCAACTTGGAGATACAATAAAGCAACAAACAATGTCGGGAGGTTGGTGACTACAAGAACCCGACAGTTTAACAAAGGAGAATTATCAAAAACATTTGCAAGACACTTGGGGCATACAAATACAAAACACTTGGGGAATATACATATTTGGTACATATGTAGATGTTTAGGGCATATACACACGCACACAAGAACTTTGGCACATGAGAATTTAAAACAGTTTGGGCATATATCACACTTGGGTAGTACATCAATTTAGGCAACATGCATGGTATCTTGCAAAACCACTTTGGTTAAATTACGAACTTTCTTGGGGTCCATCATTAGCAAGCTTACATGTATGAAATAAATCATTCGAACTTTAAGCAATTTTGGGTTTATTTCTTCATGTTGATAGTCATGGTTGAGGACGACACAATCGACATCTTCAATTAATTTGGGGTTTATTTTCTTCATGTTGATAGCCATGGTTGAGTACGACATAACTAACATCTTCGATGAATTTGGGTTTTATTTTTTCATGTTGATAGTCATGGTTGAGGACGACACAACCATCGATTTTGGGGATTATGTTCTTCATGTTGATAGCCATGGTTGAGGATAACACAACCGATATCTTCGATGAATTTGGGGTTTACTCTCTTCATGTTGATAGTCATGGTTGAGGATGACACAACCGAAATCTTTAACGAATTTTGGGTTTACTTTCTTTATATTGATAGGCATGGTTGAGGAAGACACAACCGACATCATCGATGAATTTTGGGGTTTATGTTCTTCATGTTGATAGTCATGGTTAAGGATGATACAACCGACATCATCAGGGAATTTTGGGGTTCATCACTTCAAACCTAACATATTTCATTTTGTTATCGAGTCTTGGTTGAGGGATGACATAACCAACATCGTATTTCCAAGTTCCGAATATCTGGTTTTAAGCTCGTATTATCTATTCTCTAAGCTATGGTAGGTATACAAAAAATCTTAGGCTCATTGCGTTAGTCTCAAAGCAACAATAAGTTATCTTTATCGGCGATATGATTCATTATGTTAGTCTACAAGCGATAATATATTATCAATCTCTGGGTTATTCATCCCCTGGGTTGCAATGAATATACAAAATCTGCACCACAAACTTACTATATTAGTCCCCTAGCAATAGTAAGTTAGCCTTTCAAACTTGTATCATTTACCTCCTAGGCTACGGTAAATATGAAAAATTTTACAATCTCTTTTAGATACTGACGAGTTATCTGTGTCGTCATGTCTACATTAAAACAAACTTTGGTTCAAACTCTGGTAAGGTGATGCATCATCATCTAGGCATACTCTTCATACTCATAGGAATGTTGTATAGTGTATCCCCATAATCAGTCGGACAAATTTTAGGGTCTTCCAATATTTAATAAACTTCTGATCAGAATATGCGAGAACTTCGTATTCTTGCACTAATTCAATCGAAAGGCAATTAAGTGGGAGCAGTTGTCATATCCCAAATTTTCCCTGTGGATTTCCAATCATTTTTTTTAAAACTCTATAGTTATCATTTTCCTATTAGAGAATTAATGGGATTTTCTAAATCAGAAAAGCCCATGTAAGATTTCAAGTCTTGAAAGGTTTATTTTATTAAGAGCTCTTGGACCTTTCTAAATCGGAAAGGCCTATATGGAATTGAAAGCCCACTCGGTTTCTGTTACAAAAAAAGGGGGTTTGTTAGTTAAGTTTTATTTGGGCCCATTTAGGTATTAGTTATGTTTGAGGGTGTATAAACAATTTTAAAGCCCAATATAGTTAAATCAGAAGGCCCATTTGTGCATAGAAAGGAGGAGGGGCATTGTTTTCGAGATGAGTGGCGCAATGACAAACATTAGAGAAAGGCCCATTTAGGTTTTGAATAAGGTTTCGAGAGATTGTAAAGCAATATGTTTTTCGTTTAAGGCCCGATAAGGAGGCCCGTTCAGTTTTTTGATTTGTTTTGAGGTTTGCTTTGTTTTAAATATTACATTATTAAAATTATTGTTATTACTATTATTATTAATTAAATAAGTTGTTTCATTAATTGAAAAAAGTATGACTAAAAGGGCCAGAATTATAACTTGATCACACGGTCCATTTCAGCCCAAGCCCAGTCCAAAAAGATGACGATCCAAATCAAAATAGCACATGCTTAAACCAAAAAAAAACATTTACTGTATAGATTAAAGAAAAAAAACTCTTGATTAAAGCCATAAACAAGTATTGTGTAGATTGAAACGACAACAAAATCAAATTTTTACATTTAATTGTCTAGAAATCTTAACCATGAGCAATACATAAATGAAGTAGAATCAATTAAATCTTTCCTTATTCAAAAATTTTATAAAACATTAATCTAATCGAACTAAAATATAACCAAATCCTGAATCTTTAATACAAATAAAGAATGTTTACAGAAATGAATCAAACACAAAATCAAAACTTTACACAATCGAATCAATACTAATTTCTAATTTCCCTAAATGTTGTCATGCAAAGATGGATTTAAAGTTAAGATTGAAAAGGAAATATCTATCCTAAAGTTATCATACATCAATGGTCCTAAGGTATGGATGAGAGGGAAACCCTAATCATGTTGTCATGCTTGAGTAGAAGCCTAATGTCTATCTGAATTCAATATTCATAAAAGATTAAGTTGGGCTAAGAAGCCCTAAGGGAACATGTGAAGAACAAAGCTATAATTCTCCAAACCGCAACTCAAGCTTTAAGAAGAGTCAATCACTAGGCAAGAATCAATCAAAAAACAAAAACTCAAGTACAAGACAAGACTCAAGAAAATAAAATAATCAAAGAAGAGGAGTGACCAAATAACAAAGAGAAACATAAGTCATGTCAAATCTTAACAAGGGAAATCATCAAGATTCATGAAAAGAAGAAATCAAGTGTCATGGAAAAAGACTAATTAAGAGAAGCATCTAAACATGAATCAAGTAAGCATATGAACATGTCATCATCAAACATCAAGCCTAAGCATCTCAAACATCAACAAAAACATCCAATGAAGAAATGTATCAAAGGTATGTCATAAGAAGTTAATCAAATTCAGCATCACAAGTCAATGAAGAAAGCACCAAAAGCATGTCAACATTGAACATATTAAGTCCCTAAGGTCATCTCGAAAAAACATCAAAAAGGAAACTCAACAAGTATCAAATAAAAGCATCAAAGATATGGCATTTAGAAATGATACAACAATTACTCATGGTTTTAATGTAAGCATTCAAGCAATCTCAAATTTTAAACTTCATGCATGCATCCAAAACATCTCAAAACTTCAAGAAGTATCATCTCATGTATCATGGCAACACATCAATATCAAGTCAAATTTAGGGTTTTCGTGCAATTAGAGCTTTGAATCAAATATCAAATACATGGCAAAAGAAATGAACAAAAAGTTAATGACACATTAATCAAGATCATCATTAAGAGATAACACATGTATTCATCAAGAGAATGGTCACAAATTTAGGTCAAAACCTCAATCAATTAAAATTTTCAAAATAACTTAACAAAGGCCTAGCATTAAGGTTGGATGATGAACTTAAAACAAAACAATCAAGACAAAATACCAAATAAAAACCCTAAAACATTAACGTGCATTTTCTCTATTTCTTGTGTCATTTTAAATATAAAAAGAAAACATAAGAAAACTGAAATAAAATAAAAAACATAAAAGTCAAGTGGTGTCAAAAGATCATGAGTGGTGTGAAATAAAACAACAACTCAGGCCCAACCCAAGTCATATGCTACATTCAAACAAAATAAAAATCCAACACAGTTAAAAAAATACTTCAATGGGCTAAAGGTGGGGGTGTGGAAAGCAAACATAATGCATCAGGCCCGTCATCTTTTTAGTCCATCTCATTTTTCTCATTTTTTAATATTATCATAATTATTATTATTATTAAATAAAAACAAAATGAAATGACCAACCAATCAAAAGGTGACAACTCAAAAATTCAAATAAAACAAAACGCACCAAGTAACAGACACAATTTCATCTTTTTCACCGTTTGAGCCACCGTGTCGGTCGCTATAGGAAACGACGACGGTGGTGACCACACCTAGAAATGGAAAACAACACCTCTTCCTTACTTGAAAATTCACACTGAGCTCGAATTTGACATTAATTTTATTGAAAATTGCTCTAACTCAAGAAACCGCGCAAGAATCTGTAATAACAACTTGACCTAAAAACAAAATTACATAATAATCACACACAATCAGTGCCTAATGTATTAGGGCTTCAGTTCCTCATAAGATTCCAAACACAAACATATACAAAATCTTAAAGATGATGCTCATAATGCATAGTTCAAAGTGAAGAAATGGTTACCTATCAGAGAGAGTCCAACGTCCCTTTTCAAGCTACCCAGAAGAGATGTAATGAATGTAAAATATCCTTTGCACCTTCAAGAGTGTGAATATATGCATAGCTTCCATTGAATTGTAATGAAAAGCTCCACCCAAGTCTACTTGTGTCTCCTGATAATGATGTTGGTTAGGGTTATTTGATGTTTTCAGAAGGTTAAGATTGCACACAGTAGGTTGTATTTGGTGTGTGGATGAAGAATATGTGAAAAAAAGAAAGAAACTTGAGATAAATAATTGATTTTAAAAACTGAAGTTTAGAGTATGAGAAATATTACAGCTCTCAGAAAAATGGTATCTTTGCTCTCAGATAGCAATTCTTATATAGCAAGCTTCATTCTAGGTCTGGGAATTGGTTTGTAAGAAAGCTAAGGCTTAGAGCTTGCTCATTGATTTGGAAAGTTGTGGAATGCAAAAATGGTACAAAATGAGGAAGTTCGGTTTTTGGCTTGTAATGCAAAGTTGTCACTTGATTTTTTAGGGTTGGATAGTGTGATGGTTTGTGTATGGATAAGTTGTAATGATAGCACAACATGTGGAACAAGTTTTGATAAAAAAAAGGAATTCATCATTGAGTAAAAATGCCAAATCTAAATTGTACAATACAGAGGTAGTGGTTTTTCAGTCGGTTTTTTCCATGTGTGGCAGACGATATTATACAAAAATGGTATCAATGCAAAGGTGATGCATAATATTATAGGTTTTGTCTTGGTACCAAATTGGGAAAAGGTCCAAAAATTCAAATTTCAAGCTTGTAAAATCGTGCCATGTGCAGATCTCAAAAACACTATGAAAAAGATGAATCCACCACTTTAGCTTCAAATTTCTTCCAATTGGAAATTGCTTTTTGGATCAAACTTTCCATCATGGTGAATTATCAAGTATCCTCTTCAATTTCATCCCCTGTGTGTCTAAACGGTTGCTTGGATTGATCATAAATCGGTTCAAAAGTCATGTACATAATCATGTGTTTGACACTTACAAAATTTTCTAAGTGTTTCCTAATTTGCACAACTTGAAACCTCTACTTTAGCTCATAATTTCAACCACTTAGGAGAAGCTTTTAAAATTAAATTTTCACCACCATATTTTATAAAATGTAAGCTTCAAATGCAAACCCTACTTGCCAATTTTGGAAACTTTAGTCAATCACAATTTGCTTGGGAAGTTGGCTACATGAATATGAGATTTTGGTACTAAGATAGAAAATTCCAAATCTTCAAATTTTGCATCTTTTGATATTTTCTTTATTTTCATTATTCAACTTGATAAAACTCGTCCAACTTCCACACTTCTTGATATTTGACTTGAGAAGCTCATGGTTGACCAAAAATCTCAAAAGTAAAACTTTGACTTTGAGCATTTGTTGACTTTTTTTCAATTGAATCAAAATCTTCAAATCCAGTGAAACCCTGGGATCATAGAGCAATTCTTATCATCTTGAATCACTTTTAGGACCATAAAATGATGATCTTGATGAACCTTTGAAATGGTGAATCTTGAAGCCTGATGTTGAAACCCTAATATTGATTTTCATATGATGATTAAAACCCTATTCTTCAAGGGACTGAAGACAATAACTTTTAATGTGTTTAGCAGCAATCATAAACCCTATCATCCTTGCTAGTGTAATTTTATGTTTAAAAGAGATCAAAACCCTAATCAACTCAAACTTTTGATGGAACAATTATGAAACCCTAGCACCTGAAAAAAAATCTTGAAGAAGATAGTCCTTGTGCCTTGATGAATAAAATCATGATGATATACATTCAATCCTTTCTAGATTTAGGGACTTACCCTTCCATTTGTGTAAATCAGTCACAAGAAAAAATTTGATCTCATGCCTTAGGAACCAAATCTATGTATGATTGTGAAGAAAATTACCTAATGGATTACGCATATGAATTTGAAGCAAAAGTAATTAAGGTTGAAATCAAAAGGGAAAATTTTGGGGTACAACATTATGTTTTTACACATCAAAAGTAGATGTAAAGATAGAACTTAAGGTAATGTACATGTATTTTTGGTCTTGAAATATGAATGTTGCATCCAAAAATAAATTTCTAGATTTATGGTGCATGTCATCCGAAACTATATTTCTTGATTAGTTCAAAGTTGAATTTGGTTGGTTTTTGAATATTTTATGTTATGATTGGCCTTAGATATGATGCATCCTGATGTTTTACCCAAACCTATTATGTCTACAAATGCCAAACAGGTGATGTCAAAGTAGATGTTGGCTAACAATTTACAAATGAACCAGAGTTTGTAGTTTGTGATCATATGCTCCAATGGATTTGTAGGGGGCTGCCAAATCTTGGTTCAACATTGTAATCAGAAGGTCAGATAGTGCTTCAAGTATAAGAAATGCATTTGTGACACTAGAATGCGAAGGAACTGGCAAGTACAAAAATCATATCTGGTAGTTGAAATGGGATGATATCGGCTTAAGGAAATGTGAGTGTCCTTTTAAGTTGCACATATACCTTATGGAAAATAATATATAGAGATTTAATGTGATTTGTTGTATACATAATCATGAAATGTGTTTCAAGTTATTCGGTCATCCCATTCCATGTCGCCTTAAGGATGATGGAAAGGAAATCATTTCTAATATCACATTGAGCATGGTGTAACCCAAAAACATACTTGCAACTTTGAAATGGAAAAGACCTCAAAATATCTCAAATATCAAGCAAGTATACAATGTTTGTGGCCAAAAAAACAAGATGATAAGAGAGGATATAACTGAAATGCAACAATTGTTGAAGCTTTTAGATGATAACCATTATGTATCTAGGTACAGTGTGTGTGAGGATGAAAAAATAATTCGAGATATATTTTAGAGTCATCTTGATTACATAAAGTTGTTCAACACATTTCCCACCATACTAATTATTGATTAAACGTATAAGAAAAATAAGCACAAACTTACAATATTGGAAGTTGTTGGTGTTACTTCTATAGAAAAGACTTTTTCGTTTGCAATTTTGGAACGTGAAAAAGAGGAAAATGTTACTTAGGGTTTAGAAATTTGAAAGACTTTATTGAAGCACCAAGAAAACATGCCAAATGTCATTGTCATCGATCATGATAATGCATTGATGATTTAGGTTGCAAAGGTGTTTCCTATAACACATGCTTTACTTTGTAGGTATCATATAACAAATAATGTGATAAGTCGACTTAAGGTTACGGTAGGGATAAAACAAATAAAAGGTAAAGATGGGAAAATGGTCAAAACTGGTTTGATATTAGAAAGCATAATAGTAGCTAGGAATCTTATAATAAACTCTTCTGCGAAAGAGTTATATTTCAATTTTGTTATACATTTCAAGGTGTGTGAGAAATATCTGTATTTCTTGAAATATGTTGAAAGTATTATTCTAGACAAAGTGAAAGAGAAGATTGTTTGTGCTTGAACCGATCAGGTTGAACACTTTGGAAATACACCAACTAACTAAGTTGAATCTACTCATAATATATTGAATAATTGGTTTGGAAATAACAAAGGTATTTATGTAGAGATTGAGACTCTATGAACCAAATGATCCAAAATCAAAATAACGAGATACATACATTATTTGGTTGCAACATTACAGTTTATAACACAGATTCTGAGACACAATTGTTGAACATGTGACTACATACACAAAAGAGGGGATGACTTATGGGGGTTTGAAAAAAAATTGTTTAAAATGTAACTTTTTTTCAATTTTAGAGTTTAAAAACATTTTTATGAAAACTTTTGAATAATAGCAATAGAAATAAAAGACGTGGAAAATAAAATGATAAGGTAAAAGAGATTGCACCAGAATTTATAGAGGTTCGATCTAAATGAAGTGACCTAATTCTATCCACAAGACTTGATCTTAAGAGCATACAATAATGAATATAATCTTTTACTAGGTTAAGCTTATGAACCCCCTTATACAAGAAAAACAAAATTTTATGTTAACTTCCAACCAAACAGTGAACAATAGACTGAAGTGGTTAATCTTCCTTCCAAACACGTGCAAAGCTTGAGAGGTTAGTCATCAAGCTAAACTGAGATTTCATATGTATTTATCTCTAACAAATTTATAGTTCTTAACTAGCTATCCTTCTAACCAAAGCAAGGTTTTAGACAGGATGACCACTTAAGCGGACTGAATTTTGACACCAGGCTGATCTCGAACCAAGTAGAGCTTTTACACTAGGGTGAGCTCACAACCCAAGGAGAATATTCAAAAAACTACAAAGATAGTTTTTCCTTTAAGTAGCTCAGCTCACGAACCAAACACTGACTTAATGCTAAATCCCCCAAATGAAGTTTTTAACGGGTTTAACTTTGAACCTAAACAAACAAATCCTTAGAAAGAAAATTCAACCAATAGAATGTAAATCTTGGTGAATTTAAAACTTTACCATTTTCCAAAATAAAATTCTTTGCATACACACAAGGACTTTCACAAAGCGTTGTGACTAAATTCAAGTGAGAGAAAGTGGAAACAATATTTTAGAAAGAGGGAGAGTGAGGTGAGTGAGATGGCTCATAATTCCGGATATGAAAAAGTGAAAGGAGAAAACTTTATTTATATTCAAGAGGTTGGAACATAAAAGGAAACAATACATGTTCCAATTTAATGGTCCAATCAATTGGAATATTTTCCTGAACAATTGGATGACCTAAAACAATCAACTACAAATGCCTATTTTTGAAGGTATTGAAAAATAGTTGTTACCCTTCATTGAGACATTGTCACAAGAGATTATGGACACTAGTTTCACTTACCTAATCAATTGGGAATATTCTCCCATTGATTGGATAGTTAAAAATACTAATCTAAATGGTTATGATAGTTCCTAATGCAACTGGCTAAGCTCCAAAATATTTTTAGGTTGTTACTTTTCTTTGCTTAAAGTGTGAAAGTATTATACTCAATTTCACATCATACGAGTGCTAAAGGTATGTGGGACGCTCTCTAAAGTCTCTATGAGGGAATGTATGATGTCAAGGAATTGAATGTCTATATGTTTACAAAGAAGTTTGAACTATTTCATACAGAACCAAGAGAATCTGTGAATTCCATGCAAACTAAATTACCCCACTTAATCATCAAACTAAGAAACTTGGGAAAAACCTATTCTAACAAATATTGTACTAATAAAATAGTGAAATATATGTGCAGGGAGTGGCAACCAAAGGTTATCGCTATAAAAGAATCCAACAATCTTAATTCTTTGGATATTACAAAGTCGTTTGGGAAGTTAGTCGAGCATGAAAATGAACTGAAAAGACTTGCGGATAGCAAAGTAAAGTAGAAAAATAAAGAGAAAGGTAAATAAGAGAAATGAGATATTTATTTGAAAGCTTCATCGTCAAAAGTGAAAAAGTCAAAGGAAAAAAGTAATAACTCTGACGAAGTTGCTCCTAAACAAGAGACGATATGTTTAATCGTTAGACACTACAATAGATACTTGAAAACAAACAAGCTCAAGAGTTCTGCAAAAAGATTGGTATATTTCATAAATACTCACTCGCCTGAGAGAACACAAGAAAAAGGATGATGAAATTGGGTGTAATGAATTCAAAATATTGGGAAATTTTAGAACCACTTGTCCAGGTCTCACTAAACATCATAAAAATAAAGATAATGAATTCTTCAAGAAGAAAGAAAAAAGATCTGAAGGTCGTAGAGCCTATATCGCATGGGAAGAAGAGGATTAAAGCTCCTCCTCAGATTCTTACTCAAGTTCAGATGATGAGTGTGCCAACCTATGTTTTAAGGCATGTAAGAAAGGTGAAACTTCGAAGGAATATACTTTTGGACCCGATGATGAATCTTCACAATGAATTATCGAAAGTTTTTAATGATATGTATGTGGATTCTATAATTTCCTTTAAGAAAATTTCTCTCCAAAAGGAAATGATTTTAAAACTTGAAAATGAGATAAATAATCTTAATCGTGCTTCGGATTCCCTTAAGAAAGCACATGCATATCTAGTTAATGAGTGTTATAATGTTTTAGAAACTTTAGTTGAGAAGGTAGTTGATCTTCAGTAATAAAAATTAAGTATTTTTTGTATCGTATCCACATAGACTGGTGCTATATCATTGATGTTCAACAGTTAATAGGGTTTTAAGTGGAGAATTGTAAGATGTTTTGATTGTAAATGTAACGGAATGTAAAAATGATAATTGATAAATAAAGTTTTAGAGATATGACTGCTTGTTGGGATTTCGTTTCATCCACCAAATGCGTATGTAGTTTATTTATCACTTATACATAACCTGGATATTAATCATTATCCTCACGTATCACTCACAATAGTGTTTATGTCTAAACTTCTGATGATATTTCTACCAGATTGTTTAATCGATGATTTCTGAATCTATTAAACAGGCAAGTGGCATTATGATTTGATACTTGATGTGAATGTTTAACCCTAAATATATGTCTAGAATTTAGAGGTTACCTAATTGTTATCTTAGATTAAGATTCAAATAATATTTATTAATAATAATTCTAATCTATGAATTTAAACGATAAAACAAAGATAACATCGAAAATCATGAATAAATAGATTATATATACTGTTGTGTTTGATCCGTAGTTGTGCACGGGTCAAAAATGAGTAATTAAAAATTGTAGTTTAGGGAAGCGACACTCGAGTCATATTCCAAGGACTCTTGTATTGATTTTTTCCAACCGATTGGAACAATGGAGTGTTTTGGTTTCTATAAAGATGATGATAAATAATTAATAGTAATTTATGGACATGTTAGTCTACCGTTTCAGTTTCTGATTTATCATTGATTTCTACCTTACTGATTCCCTAAGCGGCTTTGATCTCTATTCGATTCCAATATCAATTGAGAAACTCAATGGATATAATACTGATTTACACCCCTATTTTAAAAGTAAAGCAAACAGATTAAGGCAATCACGAATTAAGCAAACGTGATTTTAACATACACAAAATAACGACAAAGTTACGTCAAAAGCGATTAAAGTTAAGGATGAAATCATACAAAATTAATCAAAACTACGGTTGTACCCATATTTTTTCCCCTAAGATCCCTTCATCATACCATATTGATTCAATCACAACAAGGTCACATTAGGGATTTTGGTTCTCCTCCCAATCTTTAGCTTTACTCTCTGAGGAATCACCAAGCACCTTGACTTGTTTTTCTTTTATGATCATGCATGTTTTGTTTTGACTTTCATTTTAATTAATAACATGCAATGCTGGTTTGTCTTGCTTGTTACTAATGTAGGTAAAGGCAATGAGGCTTAGCAAGTTGCTCCATGGGTTCATGAGTTTATTTCCATGCCCTAGTCAATAAAGCTTGAGAAGTTAAAACCTCACCATTGGATTTATTTTGGAAGGAATGGCATGGAAAGGTTATTTTGGTTCACCATATTTAAAAGCTATCAAGATTGATTCAAAAGCACAAAGGGTTGATTGGAGAAGTTGTCATGCTTGGACAAGACTTTATTCCCATTGGTCACAAGTGTATATTTCTTTCAATTCTCAAGATATGGAAGTGGTTTTCGTGGCTATGAGTTCTCATTTTCATCCTCAACAACTTCTGTTTACAAAGCATTTATGTTGGTACAAGAAAGTGGTTCAAAATTTTCAAGTATCTTCCAAGCATTTTCTTGATCTAGGAGCTAGAGTTTTGAACTTCAAAGAAGCATATCATTCCCATATTTTGGTATTTTTGAGTGATTCCTAAAAAATCCTCCTCTTCAAAGGTCTATCAACAAATCACTTCAAAAGTTTCAAAGCGTTTTCATGTGGAAGAAACTTGATGGTGAAGAAAGATTACAAGTCCTCTAGATGAACCCCCAATTTCTCATGTGTGACTTCAAAAGATCATAACATGGTCAATTTTTATCACCTTGAGACCACTCTTTTTCCATAATGATCTTGAGGATGTTAACTTTATGCATTCTTTTATGTGCAAAGTGAGAAAATGAATGGAAGATGCCCTAAGGATACAAAAGATTATAGATCATTTCATGATTTTTTTCCAACTTCAACAAATCATAAGTCTCTCAATTTTTTGAGATTTTGAAATTTTCAAGTTTCAAAATGTCATTCAAGAGGTCTATTTCATTCCATATTTTTTGGTCAAGAGTAAATTTCAAGTGGAAGGCCATGTTTGGATGCAAAACATTATAGGTCACTTCTGAAGAAAAAGATGAAATATTTCTAAGTATGGAAAGTCAACTTCTTTTTCCCAACTTTGACTCAATGCAACTTTCAGCTCAAGCATCCATTTGATTCTATTATTTTACCATTGCAAAGCTTGTAACCTCATCTTTCTAAAGCATCAAGAATCATGCCCTAAGACTCCTTGAGCTGAGAATGCCATTGATTTGAACTTGGTAACTTAGAACTGAAGTTTCTTCAAAAGTCAGAATTTGAAATCATTGTTACTGCACGCTTTTGTCTCTAAACATGTTTAGTGAACTTCCATAAGTGATTAGTACAACAAAACGCGTGTTTTGGATGAGTTTTGATCAAATTAGAAGTCACACTTTTGTTGTTTGTAACTTCACACGATTTCCCTCCAAACTTAATCATTTCACACGCTTGGACATTCCATTTGATTCCCTATAAATAGAGGGTCATCCCCCATTCATTTCCTCAAGCTTGGATAGCCAGAATCACCCTTTCAAACTTGCTCTATAGCTCAAAATTCGGCTACTTCGAAATCTGCTTTCAAGCTTTTTCAATCAATTCACCTTCCCTGATCTTCCCTGAAGCTAACCATATAATTACATTCAAGAATCATGCCCTATATTGCTCCATAAAAGTCCAGTTTCAGAGCTCTGCAACTCAACTTCAATAGGTAGATTCCTTCATCAATTCTTCAAAACTATGATATCATTGTGATGCTCTCATTGCTCTGGTTCTAGTCGCAACACTTATTTTCATCTGGAAACATGTTTTGACCACGAAATTTCAAATCCCTTTTGAAAACATTCCTTCCAAATTGCTTGAGCTACAGTTTATATAAATTTATTGCAAAGGTGTGGTTGTCTTCGTCTTAAAGAGACGAAGCAAATGGCACAGATCTGAGCTTTTGATTTTACAATTTGAGAGACCTGCAATTCACGTTGGCTGGAGGTTGAAGATGACCAACGTGTCATCTTTCAATCAATGATGGCACGCCACTTGTTTTTTTTTTAAATCTGATTTAATTAATGATTCAATGCATTATCCATTAAAGTCCATAACATGAACAGCGCGCCAGGTCCACTTGATTTGTTTACTAACGCGTTTTGACATTGATCAGATGGCCCATATTTTTTTGGTTTTTATTTTCTTTTCTGATTTTTATATTTAATTGTTTTAAATTTCAAAAAAAATCATAGAAAATTCATTTTTAGTCCAAAAAATCTGGAAAAAATCATGAAAAATATTTTTGATTATCCTCTTTGATTTTAATTTTTTCACAATTTAATTTTGTGTTTTGGTATTTTTAACAAATTTTCACTTTGTTTGAATTGTTTTAAATGTTTAAAAATACTTTTATACACTTTTAAATTCTGGAAAAAAATATGGAATATCCAATAATATTGTGACAAATATTGGTAAAGTCATTTTATTTTTGTTTCTGATTTTTTTATTTTTTATCATTTTTGGTTTATTTTACTCATTTATTTTAATTTTAAAAATAGTTTATGACTTTTAAAATTACCAAAAATTTTATAAAATCATTTTAATTCATTTCTGATTTTTCTAAGGTCTTACTTTTATTTTCTTGATTAATTTGAATATAGTTGGTATTTTTCTCTTTTATTTCTATTTAAAAACATTTTTAAAACCTTTTTTATGTATATATTAAATGCAATATTATCTTTGGGATTATTTTCTGGCTGATCTTGGATTATATTTTTGGTCATGAACTTTGTTAACATCATTAGATTCATGGTGTTGAGTCTAACTCCACGAAAATGGATGAATAATTTTAATAATAGTTTGATTTAAATTTAATTCAAATGTGGTTTGTATATTCTCTCTCATCCCTCTTCATCTTATCCCTTTCTTATTGCACTAAGTATTATTGGAGCATAATCTTTATATCATGTCTCAAAACAAATGGTGCATAGATTGCTATTGACCGGCCTCAAAATAGGTGCGACTTCTATATAAGTCCACTTACGATTGCTTAACATAGCGCTAAATTTTGTCCTGATTTGAATAAATTATCATTCATGGCCCAAGCCTATGTTTGCAAGCCCAAGTATGTTAATTTGATCTCTTTTATCCAATAACCTTGAGATTCATTGTGTGGAGGCTTTGGTTCTACCAATCCTCTAATGGATCTACAACACTTTTGGTCAACGCGGATCACTTAAACATCATTGATCATTAAATGGTACTTTTGAGGATTCCAAATGGATGATATACTTGACAAAAATAAAATACAACTTGTTGTATGGAGGCTTTTGTTCTACCAATCCTCTAATGAGTTCCAAATGCAAGTTTCAAGATGGTCATTCAACTAACCACTAATCATTAATTTGTTTTTACTTTATGCCCTTTTATTTTTATGCTTTATGCACGATTTACTTTTAGAATTACATTTCATGTCATTTTTATTTTTTTGCTCACTTGAGCCTTTTATTTTCTCTTCTAAGATACCTAAAAATCAATATGAACCATAAAAAACTTTAATTATATTTGGACTGTTTGGTTACTATCCTTGGCATTATGGAGTATTGGACTTCTTGGACTTAGGATTAGAGACCTTGACCTATGTTGGAGATCTTGTGACCTTAATTAATATTTTGTTTGGAGTTCTTGAGGTTTAACTCAAGACATTGGGTTGTTTGTTTGTTTTTTGTGCAAGTTATTGTGATTACATTCTTTGTTTGTAATCTGGAATACACCCGTATACAGTCGTTACTCTGCCTAATTTTTATGAAGACTTAATACATTTGAAATTTGGTTCTCTCAAGAGGCCTAGTACCTTTGCTTGCTTGGTTCCAATTCAAAGAATGGGAATTCTATCTCGACTCATAATGTCAAGTATTGGCTTCTTGTTGGTTAGATGGTTCTTATCCTTAGCTTTTTTTACCTTATGTTTTAGGATAGTCTCTTATTCTCCTCCCATCTTCTTTAATTTCAAAACTCCTCTCCCTCCTTTTGAAAATTCTTCTTGTTTGTAAACTTGAACCACTTTAATAATAAACTTGAATTTAGTAATACCTTGACATTTTTTTGTGAGAAGACCAAAAGTCAATCAATCTCATTACAAACCATTTTGCCACTTTGGCTTTTTACTTTAAAACTTTTTCTCAAAATATTGGACTCTTGTCAATCCTTGTAGTGATGTAAACAACTATACTTCTATAATATGTAGTAAAGTTAGATATTTTCCACTTGGGTGTTGAGTGAGCATTGTTGATTTTAAGATTCAAGCCATATCCTCCACTTTGAGAGGATGCAAATTCTCCTTTCTCATGATTGTGGGTAGTAAGTATGTTTTCCACACGGACAATGACGATGATGTCTTATCTCATAAAATTAACCAACACACTTGTGTTTAAAAAAAATTAAAAGAGGAACTACGTGTACCCTGATCCCCTATTGCACGAAAAGGTGGTACATAGGAACTAAAGGTTTGCAACCGCGGCGGGTGAAAAAATCATACAAAATGTATTACTCTTCTCACCTCCACCATCTATTTTTATACAACATTTTATAGCCGAAATGTACAGATTTTACAAAGAGGTTCCTGCGGGGTACCATAGATGTTTAGGGTGTTAATACCTTCACTTTGCATAACCAACCCCCTTACCTTGAATCATTCCCCCTTTTTTGGGTTACTCTCTCTTTTCCCATTCCTTTGGAAATAATAAAGCGCGGTGGCGATTTTTATTTTGATCTGTATAAGTCTAGTCAATCCAATGGCTTAGTCTTAAACATTTGTACCGCTACAACTACTCCATGAAATAAAAAATGAAGCAATTGAATTTTAGAGAACAAAATTGAAAGAGAAACAAAATTGAATTGATAAAAGTAAAATCCTCAAAGTCTGATGGAAACATGATTCAACAGATTAACCATAAGAATTAGTTCTCCTTGGAATCCTAGCGGTTGAATGTTATATTTTCGTGAATACTGAATGAATAACATTAGCACTATGTTTTAACTTAAATAATACAAGAGAATTGGGCTTAAAGAGCACCCGACCCGGAAATTACAAAAACCGGCCCAAAAACAAAGTATTTTCTTAAGTTTGGAAATAAACTGAATTATTCGACCCTTCTGCACTCCGAACTAAAATTTGTCTTCAACGTTAAACTTGTAGCTTATCTTCTCATATATTCAATTCATATTAGAATGCGTAGAACGACATCCCATAGCCAAAGTTATGACATGTACAACGAGAACGTATCAAATAACTATTTAAGTTGAAAATAAGAACTTATTTTGAAAATAAGCAGAACTCAGCTTAACTTTCAAAAACCTATTAAAAACAATTAAAAAATGGTAGAAGTCAAATAAAAGTATTAGCATAAGTTAAAATATTATGTATTAAAATACATTGATCAATGATCAATAAACATACATAGGATTAAGAAGAATTACATCCAATCCCAACAAGAGTGAAAAATTAACTACTCATTGTTATGGTAGCTTGATACAAAATAGAAGAATAAAGATGAATGAAAATTAATAGTGATTTCCCAATAATTGATGCGTATTCATCTTGTATTATTCAAGTTCTATCTTACTCTCTGCCTATCTCTATGGTAATGTTTCTTAAACAAGTGAATCCCCCTTTCTGGTTATGACTAATTCCCTTTTATAATGTTTTGGTCCTGCAAATCTCCCTTGGCGAGTAGCTTCCTCGCCTTGCAAGCCATGTTTCTTCATCATGAAGTTGCTGCCAGCTCATCCCCTAAAATGCCTTGTCTCTCTTGGCAAGAATTGAACTTTCCTAGAGAGTCTCCTCGTTGCAACTTCACTGGGCAAGAATGAAGAATTTTTATTCTGGAAATTTTTTATTTTGCTTCGCCTGATGCTCGATGAAGCTTCATTGGGCGAAAGGGCTTACTTGAGCTCGCCTGGTGAGAATGAGGATTTTTATCCCTGGAAAGTTTATGTTTCTCCTCTCCTGGTCCTCGCCTGACGAACTTAGTTATGTTCTTCCTTGTGCTTGAGAGTCCATATTTCCTCCAGAGCCAAAATACCTTCAGAAAACCATTGAAATTTACAATGAAATCTGCAATAATAGAGAGTTTTATCACAAGAAACTTGCATATCAAGTCAAGAGGTGCCCTTTTATAATGTACAAAATAACCATACTTTGGCACTTATCAAATTCTCCCCAACTTGAATGTTGTTTTTCCTTAAATCAATGTCTAATAAAGCTTTTTCAAACGCAATGCTACCAAATTTTCAATGATAAAAAATTTAAAGAAAGAAGGATCATAATGCATGGTTCAAATGTAGAATTCTCAAACAAGTGTCATGCTCATCACCTACTTAGAATCAACGCATGAATAAAAAACAAGTTCTCAAAATAAATCTCATTCCATACATTCTAAGGCAATATCATTCCCCGTTATTGAATCACACCTACAAACTTATTCATAAAATGGATGAAGAATTAAAATTCAATCATGAGGAATATGAACTCTCATCCAATAATACTGCTAACATCCTAATTAATTCATGCAGTCATCTAAGCAATCTTTTTGAAAACACAAAAGCATAGATCACTAAGGACTATCAAAGATTGTAATTTGGTCGGGTTTCGGAAAAAATGGTCATTTTTCCAAGGATAGTTAAAAAAAATGTCCATGGGATTTTAGAAGAGCATTCACAATTCTTTTTGAAACTTTCATCATAATACTCATCCACGCCAAATTACACTCTTAATGTTAATGGTTGAGCATACTTTTTTTGTGCTTCATTCTTTTTATTCATTCATCTTTTTCTTTTTATCATGGTTTCTTTCTTTTCTCAATTTTCTTTCATTTCTTTTCTTTACTTATTGTTTCATAAGATCTTCTTTCCTTTCTCCCAAGCTTGATCAAAACCTTAATCTTCTCTTAACTTTATGATCAAAACCTTAACCTTTCCTTTATCCCCTGCTAAAGTCAAAGCTATTCAAGAAATGCCTCTTCCCTGTACCGAGAAGGAAATCAATGGTTTCTTGGGACGACTGAATTATATTTCCATATTTATTTCTCATTGACCGCTACTTGTGAATCGATCTTTAAGTTGCTGAAGAGAGATCAGGTAGTGAAATGGAACGATGATTATCAGATAGCCTTTGAAAAAATCAAGGAGTACCTACAAGAACCTCCAATTATGATGCCACATGTTGAAGGAAGACCTTTGATCATGTATTTAATAGTGTTAGAGAACTCAATGGGGTGTGTACTAGGGTATCACGACGAGTTTGGTCGAAAAGAGCATGGAGTATACTACCTTCGCAAAAAGTTTACCAACTGTGAACCGATCTTTAAGTTGCTGAAGAAAGATCAGGTAGTGAAATGGAACGATGATTGTCAGATATCCTTTGACAAAATCAAGGAGTACCTACAAGAACCTCCAATTTTGATGCCACCAGTTAAAGGAAGATCTCTGATCATGTATTTAAAAGTGTTAGAGAACTCAATGAGGTGTGTACTGGGGAAGCATGACGAGTCTGGTCAAAAAGAGCATGCAGTATACTACTTTAGCAAAAAGTTTACCGACTGTAAAACAAGATATTCACTACTCGAGAAAACTTGTTGTGCTTTGGCATGGGCTGCTTGCCGACTAAGATAGTATATGTTGACCCATACTACTTTGTTGATATCTAAAATGGATCCCATCAAGTACATATTCGAGAAGCTAGCTCTCTCCGGAAGGATAGCCCGATGGCAAGTGGTCTTAATAGAATACGATATTCAGCACACCACCCAAAAAGAAATCAAAGGGAGTGTACTGGTAGATCATTTGGCTCATCAAGATGTAGGCGACTACCAATCTATGAACTTCGAATTCCCAGACGAGAACATTATGTTAGTTACAGATTGTGAAGAACCTGGATCGTATGAAGGAACTGAGCCAGGATCCAAATGGACTATGGTTTTTGACGGAGCTTCTAATGCACTTGGTAAAGTAATTGGTGTTGCAATTATCTCTCCTCAGGGTTATCATACGCCTTTCATCGCCAGATTATACTTTGATTGTACCAATAACATGGTTGAATACAAAGCATGCATCATGGGTATTAAAGCTGCTATTGACCTAAGAATTATGTTCTTGAGTGTTTACGAAGACTCAGCCCTGGTAATGAGTCAGATTAAGGGGGAATGGGATACGAAGCATCCGAACCTCATTCCTTATTGAGAGCATGTGTTGACCTTAATCCCGTACTTCAAGAAAATTATTTTTGAGCATATTCCACGAGAAGAAAATTATTTGACAGACGCATTAGCAACGATGTCGTCTATGTTTAAAGTCAGATGGGACAACGAGGCTCTCCGAATTTCTATTGAAAGGCTAGACGAACCGACACACTGCTGTAATATCAAGCTTCTCAAATGATTCTCAATGAACTTTATTTTGATGAAGACAAACTATATTGGCAAGAAGGCTAAGATGTTGATGAAGCTAAAAGCATCAATGGATAAAAGTCTTTGGTTCAAGATCTTGGCAAATTTCATAACGTATAATAACAATTCTTGCTATGAACTTAAGTCTTAGATGCTCAATGATCAAAATAAGTGTTCTTATCTTGTCCAAACTCTTTCTCAAGTTTTTTAAGCAAAAATTCAATTTTCACTTGGGTGTGATCGATTTGCATATTGGTGCAATCAATTGCATGCTTCACGTTTTCAAA
Organism: Vicia faba; assembly: GCA_948472305.1. Classification (NCBI taxonomy): domain Eukaryota; kingdom Viridiplantae; phylum Streptophyta; class Magnoliopsida; order Fabales; family Fabaceae; genus Vicia; species Vicia faba. The sequence goes on along the minus strand of OX451735.1, from coordinate 1,153,768,706 downwards.
ATGTTAGCTATTATTTCTAAGTGCAATCGATTTGCATGTCTATGCGATCGATTGCTCTCTATCAAATTTTGCTACTGTTTTAAAGTGCAATCAATTTACACACATGTGCAATTGATTGCTCACGGAAAATATTTGAATTTTTTAGCTGTTAAAACTCGTGCAATCGATTTACAAAAGGGTGCAATCGATTGCATGCTGAACGTTTTTGAAAATCAGCAGCTTTGAACATACCTTTTCATAACACCATTTCATGGAAACTTTTCATTGAAAATTGGAAATTGTTCATGATTCATTAGCAGAAATTTATGTTTTTTCAAAGAGGTGCCATGAACATATAAATAGTGAATTTTCAAAATCATTTTGTACCTCTTCCAATCAATAGTTTCTGAATTTTAAAATATCAAAACTCAAGCTTTCTCTTCACTTTCACACACAAAGTTTTTCTGCACATTTTCATATATTGTTAAACATAAAACTTTGAGCATTCTATAGTATTGAGTCATTGTATATTATTGTTATTGGAAGAGAAGATCAAGTTATTGATAAAATCACTCAAAGTGATTATTGCACAACAAACTCTATAAATCAAATATTGGTATACACTTTCTTATTTTTCAAGATTGTTGAAAATAAGTTTAAGTGGTTTTGTAATCTTGTTTTTCTAGGATTGTTGGAAACAAGTAAGGTCACCTTGAGAGGATTGTTCTCATTGTTGACATAGTGAAAATTCAAGAGGATTGTTCTTGGTTTTGGTAGTTCTTGTTTAAGTTTGCCAACTATAAGGAAATCTCTTTCATGTTGAAAGGGGACTGAAGTACTCTCAGACTGTGAGGGGAACCAGGATATATCGCTTGTGTCTCTTTATTTTTCTGCATTTTACTCTTTAATAAAATGCATGAAGGGTTTATGTGGTAGTAACAACAAGCCTCCTTTATTTTGTGGTGAATATTTTGACTTCTAGAAAATACGCATGAAGGCACATCTAGAAGCACAAGGAGAAGAAATATGGGATGCCGTCGAGAACGGTCCATTTATTCCTATAACCATGATCAATGGTGCTGGATCATCAAAGCCTAAAACTGCATGGGATGAAGATGATAAAAAAAGGGTCATCTATGATAAAAAGGAAATCAAGCTTCTTCAAGTTGCACTTAGCATGGATAAATTATTTTGTGTCTCGGCATGCAAAATGGCCAAAGAAATATGGGATACCTTGGTACAAACTCATGAAGGAACTGTTGAAGTTAAAAGATCAAGACTAAATACTTTGAGTCAAGAATACGATTTATTTCGAATGCAGCCTGGAGAAACCATCCTTGACTTGCAAAAGAGATTCGTGCACTTGACAAATTATCTAAGTGCTCTTGGTAAGACTTTGATGAATGATGAACTAAATCTGAAAGTACTTAGATCCTTAACTAGGGAATGGCAACCAAAGGTAACGGTAATTTCAGAAAAGAAAAGTCTCTCTTCGATGACTTCTGCAGTGTTGTTTTGAAAACTTCAAGAACATTAAACGCAACACGGGAGACTTGAAAAACATGAAAATCAAGAGAAGAAATCCAAGAATATTTCTTTTAAGATTGACTCCAAGGAAGTTGAAAAGGAAGACAATCTGGAAGAAGATGAAAATTCCATGCTTCTTGTTAAAAGTCTTGGTAAGTTTTTTGGTAGAAATGACAAATCCCTTTCTCATGCAAAAAGAAAGAAACAATTTAAGAAAAGGGAAGCTTCCACGTTAACACAAGAAGTCACATGTTATGAATGCGGTAAGTAAGGTCATATCAAGCGGATTATCCAAAACTCTCCAAGAAAGGTGGCTACAAAGGCAAAAAGGAATTTAAGAACAAAAAGGCCTATGTTGAATGGGAGGATTATGAAATAAGTTCTTCATCTCATTCTGATAGTGATGAAAGTTCAAATCTAGCATTGATGGCCTCACACCATTCTGATAATTAAGATGATAAGGTTAGTAATGAATTTTCTCTTTTTGATAGTGATGCACAAGGTGCTATAGATGAACTACTAAATGAATGCAAAATTTTGTATAAAACTATTTCATCTAAAAAGAAACAAATTTCATCTTTAGAAGAAAAATGTGAAACTATGGAAAAAGATTTCAAAGAAGAAAAACAAAAATTAGGTGATGAACAAAAACATAATTTTGTATGCAAAAATTGTAAATCACTCTCTTTCTAAATTGTCAATTAAAAAGAGTTATTGAAAGATATGAAAAAGGTCAAATTGGATTGGAAGGTGTTCTTAGCCAACAAAGATATTCCAATGATAAAAGTGGACTTGGATATTCAAAGTTTTCAAAACCAAGTTCTAATAAAACTATCTTTATTAAGGCTAGTGATCAATCATCCAAAGAGAAAGTGAACAAACCTAAAGTGGTTCATCATTATCCTAAAAATAAAACATTTCCTAAGAAGAAATCTCACCCTTCTAGATATAGAAGTAAATTTGAACCTACTTATTTTTATTGTGGTATTAAAGGCCAAACACCTAATGCTTGCTATGTTAGAAACTTTAGTGTGGCAAGTGGAAATTATGTGTGGGTAAAGAAAGGTACTAATTATGAAGGACCCAAAGCAACTTGGATACCTAATAAAACCTAATTTGTTTTGTAGGTACGCTTGAAGACCACATGCAATCTTTGGTATCTTGATAGTGGTTGTTCAAAGCATATGATAGGAGACATAAACCAATTTTAAAATCTAGTGCTAAAGGCCAAGGGTTTTGTCACTTATGGAGACAATAATAAGGGAATAATTCTTGGAAAAGGCAAAGTTGGTGCTCCACCTTTCACATCCATTTAATATGATCTTTATGTTGAATGACTAAAGCACAATCTTATTAGTATTATCCAACTTTGTGACAAAGGCTTCAAGATCAAGTTCACCAAAGATGAATGCTTGATAGAAGACGAAGTCACACATGAGGTTATACTTAAAGGTAAAAGAATTAATATTATATTCATGATTTCCCTTGATGATCCATCTTTGAAGGTAAAATGTCTCATGGTGAAAAACGATGATTTGTGGCTTTGGAACAAAAGAATTGCTCATATTCATATGGAACACTTGAATAAATTAATCAAGCATGATCTTGTCATTGGGTTACCTAAGAGAAATTTTGTCAAAGACTGACTTTGTGATGCTTGTAAAAAAGGGAAACAAAAAAATCAACTTTCAAATCTAAGAATGTGGTGTCTACTACAAGGCCACTACAATTGTTGCATATGGACTTATTTGGTCCATCAAGAATAAGAAGTTTCGGAGGTAATGTATATGCTTTGGTTATTGTTGATGATTTCTCTAGATATACTTGGACATTCTTTTTAGTGCATAAAAGGGATGCATTCAAGGCTTTCAACAAGTATGCTAAACAAATTTAAAATTAGAAATATCTAACAATTGCCTCCATAAGAAGTGATCATGGCGGAGAATTTCAAAATGCTCTCTTTAAAGAATTTTGTGGAGAACATGGAGTATCTCACAACTTCTCGGCACCAAGGACTCCTCAACAAAATTGAGTGGTGGAAAGAAAGAATAGGTATCTTGTAGAGCTTGCAAGAATGACACTTAGCGATTCAAATCATCCAAAATATTTTTGGGCGGATGCGGTGACCACGACATGTTTTGTTAGCAATAAAGTTAACATAAGACCAATATTGAAGAAAACTCCATATGAACCTTTCAAAAGAAGGAAACCAAACATTTCCTTCTTTCACATTTTCGATTGCAAATGCTTTATCCTAAACAACGACAAAGATAACCTTGGAAAGTTTGATGGGAAATACGATGAATAAGTTCCTCAAGAAAATACTTCCAAAGATGTCAATAAGGATCAACCGATTCAACAAGAAGAAACATCTCAACAAGAATCAAACTTCCATGATCTACCAAAGGAGTGGAGGACTCATAGAGATCATCCTATCAATAAATTCATCGGTGTTATAAGTCAAGGTGTGACAACAAGATTAAATCTTAAAGATGCTTGTCTAAACATGGAATTTGTCTCTCAAATTGAACCCTCCAAAGTTGATGAAGCCTTAGGCGATGACGAATGGATTATTGCTATGCAAGAAGAGTTAAATCAATTTGAAAGGAATCAAGTTTGGGAACTTCCCCCTAGGCCAAGCAACAAACACATCATTGGAACAAGATGGGTATTTAAGAACAAACTTGAAGAAAATGGTATAATTGTTCAGAACAAAGCAAGATTAGTAGTAAAAGGATACAATCAAGAAGAAGGAATAGACTTTGAAGAAACTTTCGCTCTGGTTGCAAGGTTAGAAGTTGTTCGTCTTTTACTTGCCTATGTTTGTTCATTAAATTTTCAGTTTTCCAAATGAATGTCAAAAGCGCATTCTTGAATGGATATATCAATGAAAAAGTCTATGTTAAGCAACCCCCGGGGTTCGAAGATTTCAAGAATCCATCTCATGTTTTTAAATTTAGAAATTCTCTCTATGGTTTGAAACAAGCACCAAGGGCATGGTACGATCGTCTAAGTAATTTCTTATGAGAAAAAGGCTTTGAAAAAGGTAAAGTTGACAAGACTTTGTTTATGAAGAAAATCAAAGGTGATACTTTGCTAGTTCAAGTCTATGTTGACGATATTATCTTCGGCTCGTCAAACAAAGAAATATGTGAAGAATTTTCAGCAATGGTGCAAGGCGAATTTGAGATGTCCGTGATGGGTAAAATGAATTATTTTCTTGGACTTCAAATTAAGAAATTAAAGGATGGCATTTTCATCAACCAATCCAAGTATTAAAAAGAATTGTTGAAAACATTTGACATGGATAATTATAAAGCTATGACTACACCAATGGGTTCTGGTACATACGTTTATCAAGATGAATTGGGTGTCTCCATTGACATTACAAAATATCGAAGTATGATTGGCTCCTTATTATATTTGACGGCAAGTTGTCCTGACATAATGTTTAGTGTTTGTCTATGTGCTCGCTTTCAAGCAAATCCAAAGGAATCACATCTCATGGCGGTAAAACGGATCATGAAGTAACTCAAAGGAACAACAAATGTTAGATTATGGTACACTAAAGGTAGTGTTTACAATTTAGTTGGTTACTCTGACGCGGATTATGCAGGTTTTAAATCTTATAGAAAAAGCACAAGTGGTACTTGTCACATCCTTGGAAATGCATTAGTCTTATGGGCTTGCAAGAAACAAGCATGTGTTTCTCTTAGCAGGGCCGAAGCAAAATATATTGCAGCGGGTAGTAGTTGTGCTCAAATATCGTGGCTCAAGCAACAACTTCGTGACTACGGACTCGATCTAGGATGCATTCCTCTTCGGTGATACAATACAAGTGCAATAAACATTACAAAGAATCTAGTCATGTACTCAAGAACCAAACACATTGACATACGACATCACTTTCTTCGTGATCATGTACTTCAAGGAGATATCAAGGTCACATTTGTAGATGCTCATAATCAACTTGCCGATATCTTCACTAAAACATTGGCAAGAGAACCATTTTACAAGATTCGACGAGAACTTGGCATTCTTGATGAACACGGCGTATAAGGTGCTTTCTATCCTTTTTATGCTTTCCCATACTTGTCTTAAATTGGTTATATGTAAAAATTCATGATTATATGATGCCTTTAAATGATATATATGTTAAGTATTGTTAAAATTTAAGAAAAATGTGTTTTTGGTCACTTTTTGTTGATGCAAATCGATTGCACCATTGTGCAAATCGATTGATCATTGTATGTTTTATTTTCTCACCTATCGATTTCACCATAGTGCAAATTGATTGCACGTTGTTCGTTTCAATTGTCTGTTAGTTCTGTTTTGTGTGCAAATCGATTGCACCTGTATGCAAATTGATTGCACCTGCTATAAATTGCTTTTATGACAGGCTTTTATGTTGGTCAGAGTTTCTCTCTCTCATATTCCCAAGTTCACCTCCACTATTGACAAATTAATTAAATATTATTTACTATATTAAAACCCACTCATCACTATCCACTCACAAATCCTATCCAAATTCATCTCATCAAATATCTACTTCTCAAAAACTACCAACCCTAAATTCAGAAAAACACCTTCCTCATGGCATCCATACAAAAACCAAAAGTTTCGGCTATAGAGAAAGGAAAGAAGAAAGTTGCTCCATCTTCTACAGAAAATCCATTAATCTCAACTCTCACTGAAGTTCAAGAAATAAGGTTAAAAAGGGATTTTCAAAGGAAGATAGTATCCTTGTTACTTTATGCTATGTTTTGTTTGTTGAGCTTTCTATGTATTTATTATTCTACTATGACATGTATGTCTATGACTATGTTTAATTAGTGCATGTTTTGGTTAAGTTTTCAATGTTATCCATTTTTATTGCATCTTTCTCTTCTTTTTGATAATGTCAAAGGGGGAGAAGGATGTGGCACTTTATGCTTGTTTATTTCCATTCTTAAACTTCTAAGGTACTCTTCAACAAGATAAAGAATTTCAAGAGTTTCCAACCTTCTCAAACAAAGGAGGAGTTATACATCTTAGGGGGAGAAGTCTCTTTCTGAAAATAACAAAGCTTCAAGAAAGATTGTTTGTCATCATCAAAAAGGGGGAGAATGTAATATCAAGTTTCTCAAATGATTCTCAATGCACTTTGTTTTGATGAAGACAAACTATATTGGCAAGAAGGAAAATATGTTGATCAAGCTAAAAGCATCAATGGATAAAAGTCTTTGGTTCAAGCTCTTGGAAAATTTCATAAGGTATAATAACAATTCTTGCTATGAACTTAAGTCTTAGATGCTCAATGATCAAAAGTAGTGTTCTTATCTTGTCCAAACTTTTTCTCAAGTTTTTAAGAAAAAATTCAATTTTCACTTGGGTGCAATCGATTTTCATGTTGGTTCAATCGATTGCATGCTTCACGTTTTCAAAATGTTATCTAATATTTCTAAGTGCAATCAATTTGCATGTCCGTGCAATCGATTTCTCTCTATCAAATTTTGCTATTGTTTTAAAGTGCAATCGATTTACACACATGTGCAATCGATTGCTCACTGAAAATATTTGAATTTTTTAGATGTTAAAACCCGTGTAATTGGTTTACACAAGGGTGCAATCGATTGCATGCTGAACATTTTTGAAAATCAGCAGCTTTGAACATACCTTTTCATAACACCATTTCATGGAAACTTTTCATTGAAACTTGGCAATTGTTCATGATTCATTTTGCAGAAATTTATGTTGTTTCAAAGAGGTGCTATGAACATATAAATATTGAATTTTCAAAATCATTTTGTACCTCTTCCAATCAATAGTTTATGAATTTTAAAATATCAAAACTCAAGCTTTCTCTTCACTTTCATACACAAAGTTTTTCTGCACATTTTCATATATTGTTAAACAAAAAACTTTGAGCATTCTATAGTATTGAGTCATTGTATATTATTGTTATTGGAAGAGAAGATCAAGTCATTGATAAAATCACTCAAAGTGATTATTGCACTACAAACTCTATCAATCAAATATTGGTATACACTTTCTTATTTTTCAGGATTGTTGAAAATAAGTTCAAGTGGTTTTGTAAACTTTTTTTTCCAGGATTGTTGGATACAAGTAAGGTCACCTTGAGAGGATTGTTCTCATTATTGACATAGTGAAAATCCAAGAGGATTGTTCTTGGTCCAAGAGGATTGTTCTTGGTTTTGGTAGTTCTTGTTTAAGTTTGCCAACTATAAGAAAATATCTTTCATGTTGAAAGGAGACTGAAGTACTCTCGGACTATGAGGGGAACCAGGATATATCGCTTGTGTCTCTTTATTTTTTTGCGTTTTACTCTTTCATAAACTCACAATAAACCAGAAAAATAATATCCATCATCACTAAAATCCGAAAAATTTTAAAGTAACTAATTCACCCCCCCTCCCCCCTCTTAGGAGCACTTCATACTTACAACTGCTACGAAATTGACACTGACGGAGGAGAAGAGAAGCCTTGGTTTCATGAAGTGAAAAGATACCTTGAGGCTCAAGAGTACCCTGAAGGAGCATCTATCAATGACACAAAATTCCTATGGAGGTTCTCAACTATGTTCTTCCTGAGCAACGAAATTTTGTAAAGACGCAACCATCATTTGACTCTGCTTCATTATATGGACAAGAAAGAGGCAGAGAAGATTATGGAAGATATGCACGAAGGTATCTTTGGTACTCATTCTAGTGGACATACTATGGCTAAGAATATTTTGAGAGCGAATATGGAAATTGACTTCCATCACCACTCGAGAACTTGTCACAAGTGCCAGATCTATGCTGACAACTAACATGTTCCTCCAGTACCTCTGAATGTCTTGACTGCTCCTTGGTCATTTGCAATGCGGGGCATTGATATGACTGGACAAATCAAACCTACTGCTTCCAACGGACAGTGCTTCATCCTCGTCGCCATTAATTACTTCATGAAGTGGGTTGAAGCAGCCTCGTTTGTCTCTATTACTAAGAATGTAGTTGCCTGATTCATTAAGCATAACCTTATCTATCGGTATGGCATCCCTGAGAAGATTATCACAAGTAATGGTACCAATCTCAACAACAATATTATCACGGAACTCTGCATGCGGTTCAAGATCAAGCACCACAATTCTTCTTCGTATCGACCGAAGATGAATAGCACAGTGGAAGCCACCAATAAGAACATTAAGAAGATTGTGCAGAAAATGTTTGTGACCTACAAAGACTGGCACGAGATGTTACCATTTTCTCTTCATGGCTATCGCACTTCTGCTTGTACATCAACTTGGGAAACCTTATTCTCTCTGGTCTATGGTATGGAGGTTGTCTTACCTGTCGAAGTTCATATTGCTTCCTTGAGAATTATGAAAGATGTAGACTTGGATGAAGACGAAAGGATTCAGACTAGGCTGGATCAGTTGAATTTTATTAACGAGAAGAGGCTTGCGGTTGTTTGTCATGGTCAGATATATCAGAAGCGTATGATCAAAGCTTTCAATAAGAAAATGAAGCATCAGGTATATCAGGCTGGTGACTTGGTAATAAAGCGCATCATCCTACAACAAGGTAATCCCAAGGGCAAATGGACTCCTACTTACGAAGGAACATTTGTAATCAAGAAGGCATTTTCGAGCGGTTCAATGACACTTACCACCATGGATGATGAGGATCTCCCACACCCCATGAACACAGACATTGTTAAAAGATACTACGCATGAAAACGATCCACTAGGTTGACTAGCCTAGGAAACAATAAGGGCATCCCTGCGAACCAAAAGGGTTTGGGCAAAAATTAGGGATATAAATGTAAATATTGTACACCCGACAAGTCGAAAACCTAAAAAAGGCGGCTTGGGCAAAAAAAGGTATCCCTGTGGAGTGAAAACCCAAAGGGCGGTCTAGGCAAAAATTAAGGATTAAAGCTATGACTATGTCTCGTTGGATCACTTGTAACTAACTTTATTACCAACGTCAAGTTCAAATGGTGCATATCAATTCAATCAACTTCTTCCGTCAACAAGGGATGAGATGCTCGAAGACATAGGGGCAATAGCAGAGTTGGAACCCGACGAGATCATACACATAGCTATATATTTTGTTTTCACTTTGTACTCTCTTCATTTTTCACGACGATTTCCTCTTACTAGAATTTCTATCTCTTTGTACAATAATCGCATGTTTATAGGCAAACTATCAATATAAACACAATTTCAAAATTCAAATTTATTTTTAATTTTTTTCTGTTTTGTTTGCAAAAACGTCTAATGACTAAAATTGAATGAACATATGAATATGAATATGATTACTATTAACAAATATATGCGTAAAAACAGGAATAAGCATTTACTCAAGACTCCAGGATACGGGATAACGTTCAAGTCGTCTGTAATCCCCATATAGCAATTCCCATAAGATTGTCCCCCGCATATTCATCTTCAAAATACTCGACCCATTCCCAGAAAGCCTAAAATATCCTAATCATACACACCGACAGATTCCCTTAGTAGACAAAGGAGTATGATTTTTTCCCAGCAATGTCTCCAACTTACATAGTCCCAATCCTCGTCAGAAAGTATGTCACCAGCACATCTCTGTAGCAGTAGAAATGTTTAAGACTAAGCCATTGGATTGACTAGACTTGTATAGATTAAAATAAAAATCGCCACAGCGCTTTATTGTTTCCAAAGGAATAGGAAAAGAGAGAATAACCCATAAGAGGGGGAAAGATTCAAGGTAAGGGGGTTGGTTATGCAAAGGGAAGGTATTAGGACCCTAAACATATACGGTACTCCGCAGGAACCTCTTTGTAAAATTTGTATATTTTGGCTATAAACTTTTGTGTGTAAAATAGATGGTGGATGCGAGAGAAGAAATATATATTTTTTATGATTTTTGAACCCACCGCGGTTGTGAGCCTTTAGTGCCTACGTACCACCTTTCGTGCAATAGGGGATCTGGGTACACGTAGTTCCTCTTTTAAGAATTTTAAAACACAAGTGTGTTAATTGATTTTATGAGATAAGACATCATCGTCATTGTCCGTGTGGAAAATATACTTACTACCCACAATCATGAGAAAGGAGAATTTGCATCATCTCAAAGTGGAGGATATGTCTTGGATTTTAAAATCAACAATGCCTCACTCAACACCCAAGTGTAAAATATCTCTCTTCACTACATATTGTAGAAGTATAGTTGTTTGCATCACTACAAGGATTGACAAGAGTCTGGTCTTTTGAGAAAGGTTTTAAAACAAGAAGCCAAAGTGGCAAAATGGTTTGAAATGAGATTGATTGACTTTTAGTCTTCTCACAAAAAATTGTCAAGGTTTTATTAAATTAATTGAAGTTTATTTATGAAAAATATTTCAAGTTTCAAAACAAGAAGAGTTTTCAAAAGGAGGATGGAGATTTTTGAAATTAAAGAATATGAGAGGAGAAGAAGGGACTATCCTGAAGAATAAGGTAAAAGCTAGAGATAAGAACCATCTAACCAACAAGAAGCCAATACTTGACATTATGAGTCAAGATAGAATTCCCATTCTTTGGATTGAAACCAAGCAAGCAAAGATACTAGACCTCTTGAGAGAACCAAACTTCAAGTGTATTAAGTCTTCACAAAAATTGGGCAGAGTAACAGTTGTATACGGGTGAGTTCCAGATTACAAACAAAGTATGTAGTCACAATAACCTGCACACAAAACAAACAAACAACCTAATGTCTTGAGGTAAAACTCAATAACTCCAGATAAAATATCAATTAAGGTCACAAGGTCTCCAACATAGGCCAAGGTTTCTAATCCTAAGTCCAAGAAGTCCAAAACTCCACAATGCCAAGGATAGTAACCAAATAGTCCAAGTATAATTAAAGCCTTTTTTAGGGTTCATGTTGATTATTAGGTGTCTTGAAAAATAAAAGAAAAGCTCAAGTGAGCAAAATAAAAAATGACAAGAAAGTAAATGCTCAAGTGAGCAAAATAAAAATGGTATGAAATGTAATGCTTAAAAGAGATCAAATTAACATACTTGGGCTTGCAAACATAAGTTTGGACCATGAATGATCATTTATTCGAATCGGGACAAAATTTAGCGCTATGTTAAGCATTCGTAAGTGGACTTACATAGAAGTCACACCTATTTTGAGGTCGTTCAATAGCAATCTATGCACCATTTGTTTTGAAACATGATATAGAGATCATGCTCCAATAACACTTAGTGCAATAAGAAAGGGATGAGATGAAGAGGGGTGGGAAAGAATATACAAACCACTTTTGAATTAAAATGTAATCCAACTATTATTAAAATCATTCATCCATTTTTATGGAGTTAGACTCAACAGCATGGATCCAATGATGTTAATAAAGTTCATGATCAAAATTCAACCCAAGACAGCCAGAAAATAATCACAAAATAATATTGCATTAATATATACATTAAAAAGGGTTTTAAAATGTTTTAAAATAGAAAAAAAAAAGAAAAATATCAACTATGTTCAAATTAATCAAGAAATATTAAGTGAGACCATAGAAAAATCAGGAAAGGACTTAAATATTTTTATAAAATTTTTGGTAATTATTTAAAGTCAGTAACTATTTTTAAAATTAAAAGAAATGAGTAAAATAAACCAAAAATGATTTAAAAAAATACCATATTCGGAAATAAAAAACAAATGAGGTCACAAAAATTTGTCACAATATCATTGGATCATTCCATAATTTTTTCAGAATTTAAAAATGTATGAAAGTATTTTTAAACATTTAAAACAATTCAAATAAAGTGAAAAAATATAAAAAATATCAAAACACAAAATAAAATTTTGAAAATATAAAAATCAGAAAGAGAAAAATCAAATATATTTTTCATAATTTTTTCACATTATTTGGACTAAAAATGAATTTTTTATGATTTTTTTAAATTTAAAATAATTAAATATAAAAATCAGAAAAGAAAATAAAAACCAAAAAAATATGGGCCATCTGATCAATGTCAAAACGCGTTAGTAAACAGAACAAGTGGACCTGGCGCGATGTGCATACTATGGACTTTAGTGAATAATGCACTGAATCAAATGTAAATCAGAAATTTAAAAAAGACAAATGGTGATGTTTCATTGATTGAAGGATGACACGTTGGTTATCTTCAACCTCCAGCCAGTCCCAAAACCAGGTTGCTCAATATGTAAAATTAGAGCACAAGACCTATTACATTCGCTTCGTCTCTTCAAGACGAAGACAACCACACCTTCGCGACAAATTTATATAAACTATAGCTCAAGCAATTTGCAAAGAAAGTTTTCACAATGATATCAAAGTTTTGAAGAATTTATGGAGAAATCTACCTATTGAAGTTGAGTTGCAGAGCTCTGAAATTGGACTTCTATGGAGCAATATAGGGCACGATTCATGAATGTAATTATATGGTTAGCTTCAGGGAAGATCAAGGAAGGTGAACTGATAGAGAAATTGGATTGAAAAAGGCTTGAACACTGATTTTGAAGTTACAAAAAATTGAGTTATGGAGCTAGTTTGGAAGGGTGATTATGGCTATCCAAGCTTAAGGAAATGAATGAGGGATGACCCTCTATATATAGAGAATCAAATGGAATGTCCAAGCGTGTGAAATAATGAAGTTTGGAGGGAAATCGTTTGAACCTGATACACCAGTAAGGTGTGATCTATTTTGCATCAAAACTCATCCAATCCTTGCATTTTAAGGCTCTAATCCGCTTTGGTAACTTGGTTAAACATGTTTAGATCATAAACGTGTGCTAATTTGATGTTTAGAAGCCAAAACATGAATTTCAAATTCTGACTTATGAAGAAACTTCAGTTTTAAGTTACCAAGTTCAACTCAATGGCATTCCCATACTTAGAATGGAATCAAATGGATGTTTGAGCTGAAAGTTGCAATGAGTCAAAGTTTGGGAAAAAATGTTGACTTTCCATACTTAGAAATATTTCAAATTTTTCTTCAAAAGTGACCTATAATGTTTTGCATCCAAACATGGTCTTCCACTTGGAATTTTCTCTTGACCAAAAAAGATGTAATGAAATAGACCTCTTGAATGACATTTTGAAACTTGAACAATTCAAAATCTCCAAAAATTGAGAGAGTTATGAATTGTTGAAGTTGGAAAAAAAATCATGAAATGGCCTATAATCTTTTGTATCCTTAGGGAATCTTCCATCCATTTTCTCAATTTGCAAATAAAAGAAGGAATAAATTTCACATCCTCAAGATCATTATGAAAAAAGAGTGGGCTCAAGGTGATAAAAATTGACCAAGTTATGTTCATTTGAAGTCACACATGGGAATTTGGGGGTTCATCTGGAGGACTTGTAATCTTTATTCATCATCAAGCTTCTTCCACATGAAAACTGCTTGAAACTTTTGAAGTGATTTGTTAATAACCCTTTTAAGAGAAGGATGTCTTTGTAATCACTTAAAAATACCAAAAGATGAGCAAGATATACTTCTTTGAAGTTCAAAACCCTAGCTCCTAGATCAAGAAAATGCTTTGAGGAACTTTGACAATTTGGAACAACCTTATTTCTTTGTAAATAGAAGTTGTTGAGGATGATAATTATAACTCATAGCAAACAAAACCACTTCCATATCTTTAGAATTGAGAGAAATATGCACTTGTGACCACTGGGAACAAGACCTTGTCCAAACATGACAACTTCTTCAATCAACCCCTTGTACTTTTGAATCAATCTTGATAACTTTGAAATTTGGTGAACGAAGATAATCCTTGTCATGCCAATTCTTCCAACATAACTTCAATGATGAGGTTTGAAATTATCAATCTTTATTGACTAGGGCATGGAAATAAACTCATGAACCCATGGATCAACTTGCTAAGCCAGATTGCCTTTACCTACATTATTAACAAGTAAGACAAACCAACATTGCATTTTATTAATTAAAAGGAAGATCAAAACAAAACATGAATGATTACAAAAGAAAAAACAAGTCAAGGTGCTTGGTGATTTTTCAAAGAGCAAATCTAAAGATAGGGAGGGGAACCAAAAGCCCTAATGTGATCTTGTTGTGATTGAATCAATATGGTATGATGAAGGGATCTTAGGGGCAAAATTTGGGGTACAACAAGCTCACAGAAATTCTCTGCCCCAGCTGAGTTTGTTTCTCCAACACTATAAAATCCCCTACCAAATTATTTTCTCCAGCAGGTTATTTCCTCAGCAGAGTGTTTCTCCAGCAAGGTTTATTTCCCCAATAGGGTTTATTTCCCTAACAGGGTTTATTTCCCCAATATGATATAGTCTCCCTAACTTAAGTCTGTCACTTCGACTACTGTAAATCACCAACAAGATTCCCACCTCCAGCAAGGGTTAGCCGATGACCATTATCCCCAGAGAGTTGCTACTGAATCTAAAACCAGACCAGATATCGTTCAATCTTATCCTCCCCAGACAAGTCAGCATCCATTTCAAAAGCGGTCAGACAGCACCCCAGAAGGTTATCCATCTGTTTTATCCCCAGTCAGGGTATATAGAATTGAACTCCCCAGTAGACAGATGAATGACCAATATTATTGAACTCTTCTCCCCAAGCAGAAATCAAATTCCCCAGCGGAGTTTCCTCAAACAGTAAGCAGGAATTCCCCAGCAGAGACATTCTAAACAAGATTGAAGAATTATTGTCTCCATCCCCAACAGTAGTCCGGGATTTATTTTCCCAATCAAAAATGTTATGCAAAGCTACCGATACATTTCAACAACATCTCATATTTATACATCATTTATCATAGCATATGCATATGAAATGCATATAGCATGCTCTCGTTTTCTTTAAGAACATCATTATGCAATTCACTACATACATAATGACATTGCATAAATACTAACTATGTCTTTTCAGGTAAAGTTCACAAACAGATGAACATCATCAACAATTTTCTAATAGGTCACTGAGTAATTCCTGAAATAGGACGGGGCGACTATTTACATGACTAGACAATTTCCTTCAGAAACTGAATTCTGACAAGCATTTCCTCAGAGAATAAATCTAACAAGTATCTACTTAATCACTTTCCCCAGAGAGTCATTCTGAAAAATATCTCTTCTAGATGAAGTCGAGCGTAGACATTTTCTAGTGTATCATTCAAATGAAGTCAGGCATAGATTTCCTTCTGATACTCTTTTTGGAAAAAAGTCAGGCCTAGACTCCTTCCAATACCTCTTCTAGATGAAGTAAGTTGTAGACATCTTCTAGTACACCATTCTAGACAAAATCTGGCGTAGACTCATTCTAGTATATCATTCGGATAAAATCAAACATAAATTTATTTTGATATTCTTTTTGGACAAAGTTGGGCATAGACTCATTCCAAACGTATCTTCTAGACAAAGTCGGACGTGGACTCGTTCTAGTATATCATTCGGATAAAATCAAGCGTAGATTTATTTTGATATTCTTTTTGGACAAAGTCAGGCATAGACTCATTCCAAATGTATCTTCTAGACAAAGTCGAGCGTAGACTCATTCTAGTACATCATTCAGATAAAATCAAGCGTAGATTCACTCTGATACTCTTTTGGACAAAGTCGAATGTAGACTCATTCCAAATACATCTTCTAAGACAAAGTCAGGCGTAGACTTATTCTGATATTCCTATCAACAGTTACCCTGGATAGAATCTATAAGCCCATATCCAACGACTCTCCATCACTTCTCCAAATGACATCTTTAAGCCCATTCCCGACATAATCAACCAACAGTGTTATTTCGTGCACATGCGAGTGCAAATTTCTGGGCACTTAAGTGTTCAATCATCTTCTACCTTCAAGTCACGAATGGCAGATATGCCAATCTAACTCTTCTGGTTTAAGAAGATTGAACAAGGGCAGCTGTTGTACCCCAAAATTTTCCCTCCCATTTTTCATGAAGACATTCTCAAAAGGTCCTCAAATGCTCAAGGTGGATCAATAATTGATCAGATAAATTCTCCTCCTAAGCAATGGGTCCACAACTAGGGTTTGGTATTTCTCAAGGAAGATTGGGTTTCCAAGGTTTCAAATGTTTTTCAGGGTCTTCATATGTATTCAATAATTCTCATACCAAGCTTCAAGCCTTGCATCATAAGTTTTCTCAGTCAATCACTCAGATGACTGAAAATCAACTATATTGGACAAAAAGTCAACTGTGGTCAACATACAGTCAAACCTCATGATTTTTGGTCAACATCAACATTTGGAAGTGATATCCAGCGTTTGATCAAAGGTTGATCATGATTCCTCAAGAAAAGCTATCAAATCATCAAAAGTCAAAAGTTTCCAAATTAGGGTTTCCTTAGGAGAAGTCAACTAAACTTTGACCAAGCATAACTTTCAAATGCTTCATAATTTTTTCCCTAACCAACGCCCATTTGAAGGGAATTCAATTCTCTACAACTTTGACTCTCTAAGCTCAAGTCCAAAAAATGCATCATTTGAGAGATATAAACCAATACATTATAAGTCATTTCAAAAGTCAACAAAAACACACTTTTTGTCAAGGCAACTTAAATCAAGATAAATTCTTCAAAAGCAAAAATGATCAACATAGGGGTTGTAGAGGACATCTTGAGCTTTCCAAAAAGTCACAGATCACCTTCAAAAGATAACAATTGATTAAGTTATGACTATTGCAAGTTGGGAATTTTTGAGCAAATGAATAATATCTCAATTGAGCAAATTTGTGATTTTGGGCTATTGGGCCTAACTTCTTAGGTTCAAACATCTTCATGACATATCTAAGGACCTCTAAATCCATTCATACATTTTTGTGTTTTTTATTTCTTTTTATTTTAATTTTTATTCATTTAAATTCAAAATAAAATCAAATAAAATACAAGGTTAATGAGCTAGGCGTGCAAGGCTTTTGTTTCAATCATATTGGAGCCCCAAGATTGCATATACAAGCTGGAAAATTCGTGCAAGGAATATTGGTGCAATATTGATAAAAAATATAAAGCTTTCACATAATTGTAAATCATATCTTTTCATCATAAACCACAAAGATTTGTACCACAAATATTGACCTGATCTCTTTCTTTATATATACACAAGAAATACCATATGTACAAGGACATGTAGCCTGCCTCAAAACACCCCTAAAAAGTTCTCAAAAATTCCAAAGACTAGGGCAAAGACAAACCTTACTCTCTAGCCGCTCTCAAGAAATTTTGAGCTTCACGTCTTTTTCTTGAAGCTTCTAGGAATTGATACTGGTCCTTGTCCATTGCAAATCAACCTCAGAACCTTTCCTTCCTTGAACTCTCGTTGGTAAGTTGGTGAATTTTGATTTTTAAGGTTTAACATTATTTCAATCATTGTTAAAAGTCAGCATAACTCATATGCATTATTAGAATTGTCCTAACGTCTTACATGTAAGTTTTTGTGCAGAAACAGAATCGTGCCATTGTTAGGGCACGAAGATTTTAAAGCTTCATATCTCACGATGCAAGCATTTTTAGACCAAGCTAACCATACCATTGAAATCGCAAGACCTTAATTAGTCAACTAGGGTTGTTTCCTTTTTTTATTGATTTCATAGGTTTTTAGTTTTTGTACAATCGGAGAAAACAACTGGAAACCACCATCCAGGTTGGTTTGACCGGTGGTTGAGGCACATGGCAGAACAAGATAACATAATTAGATCATTCAAAATACAGGGATCCCACTTAGGTGTGCGTTTTAAGTTGTCTGATTTTAGGGATTTGTTTTATATTATATATTAATTATTTTAGTTAGGTTAACGGATGTATAGCCATCCCAGTGGTAGAAACATGCGCGCTAGTTTACTCCTCTCCCAAGTCATGGATTTGATCCCCGGTTTTGCCAAATTCTTTCATGTTTTCATTATTTTTGCAGGTTTGTTACAAAACACATTTGAGGCGTATCCTAACACAAAGGTGCGCTTGGCCTGGTGGTATGCTTGCTGCGTGAAATTGTTAAGGGCGTGGGTTCAACACCCACCCCTACCCATTTGGTTATTTCTTTTTCCAATTCTATGTTTCTCACTCTTTTCTTCCTTTATTCCTATTCTTTCTCAAAACCTTTTTCAAAACCCTTTTTTTAACAAAATCCTAATTTAATTTTAGGCTTTAAATTTGATTTTAGGTTTTTTAATTTAATCAATTGAATTTAATTTTAGGTTTTATTTAAATAACCCTAATTTGATTTTTTAGGTTTTCTTGATTAAATTAAAATCAACTTAGATTTTAGGGTTTCGATTACCTAACTTTTTTTAATTAATTGAAATCAACTTAGATTTTAGGGTTTCGATAAATTTAAATCACCTAACCTTTTTTTGATTAATTAAAATCAATTAGACTTTAGGATGATTATCAAAACTTTTTCGCCATGCAATCGCCAAAACAATTTTCCCATTTTCTCTTTTACAATCTTCATGTACTTAGTTTCGCGTTAGTTTTTCCCAATTATGTATCTGCTACAATATGTAATAGTTAATTAGGGTTTGCTTTAATTTTTCTCCTGATTTTATGATTTTGTACCCCCTTCCCGGAAGCCCTGTAATAGTTTAGGTTTACTTTCCGCACCTTTAATTTCTTCAATTTATTGCTTTCCTTATAAATGAAAGTAATTAGGGCATGTATGGAAAGATCTAAAACCAATCGTTAGATAACCCTAATCAAGATTAAATAACTATATTGAATCACTTTTCACACACTCACCTCTAGGGTAATCCCACTTGTTGCCTTCGAATAAAACAGTCATGTCCCTCGAACATGGGGACGCTTTAGAAAATACCCTCGGTTAAAAAGATCGTAGCCCCTCGATGACCCTTACGATGTTGTCTTTGGTAAACGATCTTAGTCCCTTACGATAAATTGCTAAAGCGCCCCTACAAGTTTCCTTTATGACTGAACGATGACCCGCGTATGTTCCTTCACATCCAATGATAGGGCTTCTTACTAACTAATGGTGGGATAGCACTATCTAAGGAGGAGGAAAATAACACGAAAGACATTTGAGTAGGTAGATAGATCGTGATCGCTTGCTTACAAAAAACATCTTTTTCACAAACACTCTTCTGAAATATTTTAAAAAAAAAAACAAACACTTTGTACGCATTCTTAAATTATACGAGAATCATTACAAAGTCTTTCCATACTTAGGCATTTTCAAAATATTTTCAAACAAACACATCCACAAAGAATTTTCAAATTGAGCTAGCGATTAAGAGCCCATAGATAACTATGGATCAAAAGGGTGCTAACACCTTCCCTTTTCATAACCTATCCCCCGAACTCAATAAAATATCGAAGGTCTTCTCTGTTATTTTGACCCTTTCCTTATTGGATAAAAGAAAAGTTGGTGGCGACTCTTGCTATCCATAAAATTTGTGATAAAACACAAAACTAAGTCAGTTCTCCCACCGTATTACACCATTTTTTATGGAGTCTTAGGAACAACAGAAGTAGCTTTATCAACCGAGGTTGTTTGAGAAACAACTTCAAAGGTCTCATAAGGAGTCTCGACGAATTCACCATCCACCTCGACATACTTGAAAGAATTTAAATGGTTCACCATATATTCTTCTTCACCGCAAAATGTAACGATCTTTCCCCTCATGGGGTACTTCAACTTCTGGTGTAAGGTAGAAGTAACAACATCTTCCCCATGAATCCAAGAGTGTCCCAGCAAACAACAATAGGATGGACGAATATCCATCACATAGAAAGTTTATTCGAAGACCTGGGAACCCACTTTGATTAGAAGATCCACCTCTCCACGCACCATTCTCTTTGAACCATCAAAAGCTCTCACCACAATGTTGTTGAGTTTTAGGACAATCACTTCACAATCAAGTTTTTCTAAAGCACCCTTCGTTAAGACGTTTAAAGAGGAACCTATGTCCACCAACACATGAGATAAGGTAGTGCCCATGCATTCAATAGAGACATGGAGGTCCTTATTATGATTCCTTCCTGTGGGAGTTAGGTCTGCATCAGAAAAGCCTAGCCCATTATCAGTCATCAGGCTAGCAATACGATTTTCAAACTGATCAACAAATATTTCTTGCGGTACATGGGCAGATTTCAAAAATTTCACCAAAGCCTGAGCATGAGCTTTAGAACACAACAACAGGGATATCATAGATATTTTGGAGGGTGTCTGCCCCAGCTGTTCAACAATCTTATAATCACTCTTTCGGATAATCATTAATATTTCCTCCATCTCTTTCTTTCAGGGGTCTTCAACAGTAATTTATTTTGGTGCCTCCATCTGGGCAGGCTCGGTCCTACGTTCTTCGCCTCGAGTTTCAGTAGTAGATTTTGTAGCAGTAATACGAATTGGTGTAGTAACAGTCTTTGGAGATATCTATGGAGAGAAAACCCTTCCACTTCTAGTAACCTTACTAGTCCCTGCATTATTGCCAACATCGAGATTAGTAACTTCAACATTTTTCTCTTTAACAGTCAATGGTTCCTATTTGACGCCATGATAGTAGACATCAGCTCCATATTTCCAAGGGATAGCCTTATCTGAAGAATATGGAATTAGCCCAGGTGTAGTAATAATAAGGGGAGCGACTTTAGGTTTGGCAGTAATCTTCATAGGACCCTTAGAATTGATCCTTATAGGGGTACCGAAAATTGTAGACGCGTCTTCAAGATTCAGGTCTTGGGACATACTCTCCACAGGAGGAGTCTTCTCAACAGGAATTTTCTCAAACATAATCTCACGGGCATCCATCGGACATTGAATACCTTTTTTTAGCAATGCACAACAATTAGATTGGGATGCACAATAGTAGCAATCTTCAATATAACCCAGAAATAAATTGGCTTGCATCAACTACTCTTTAACTATCATCAGGGGAGTAGTTAACTAATTCACAATAGAAACATAAGAAACATCTTCAATAGCATTAACTCTTTTGTCATGATTGGGCATAGACGCAGTAATCACATTAGGAGTCTGAGGAGGATCAAATTTAATTTCTTTGGCGTCAATCATGTCTTGGATATTATTCTTCAGAGCCCAACAGTTGTTGGTGTCGTGCCCGTGGCTATCGGAGTGGTATGCACACCTTGTGTTGGGCTTGTAGCGGGGAGATGAAGTGTTGGGATTCGGAGGAGGCTCCCTCAATGTAACCAGCCCTACCTTCAGCATGTGTTATAAAGCTTGCACCAATGACTTGTTGATCTTTGTAAACTGCCTCCTAGGTGCTTCTTGCCTACGCTGATTATTCTGTTTTTATTGCACTGGCGCAGGATTGGAGATTAGCACTGCCCCCACAGATTTGTTGTGATCGTTCTTATTATGACCCTTTTGTCTGTACACAGCATTGGATTCCCTCTTACCATTATAGAGCTTCTTCACAGCATTTGAAGATGTAGCCACTTGGATATTTCCGCTTCTGATTCCATTTTCCACATGTTCCATAGTCAAGATCAGTACGATGAAACCAGCCAAAGAACTTTGTAGCAGATGATTATAAAAGGACATGTCAGTGTGCTCATGAACATGTCAACCAGCTCTCTATCAGCCAAAGGAGGTTGAACTATGCCGGCAAGATCTCTCCATTTTTGGGCATACTCTTTAAATCCTTCATCAGAACCCATGGTCATACTTTGTTATTACATACGAGTTGGCGCAAGATCAGCATTATATTGGTATTGCTTATCGAAAGCAGCAGCAAAATCTTCCCAGGTATGAATATTGGTCCCTTCCAGTTGATAGAACCATTCTAGTTGGGTTCCAGACAAGCTCTCTTGAAAGAAATGAACCCACCATTTCTTGTCAGTAGTGTGTAGTTGGATCTTTCGAACATAAGACCTTAGATGCAGCTTCAGGCGAGAAATGCAATCATACTTAGAAAAGGTAGGAGTGTTGAACTTAAGAGGTATGACAACTCCTGAAACCATACCCAAATCATCAAAATTCAAACTAGGCACCGTCTGGATTTCCATAGCCCTCAAACGCTCTTCCAGTAATTTATATTTCTCATCAGCAGGGGGATATTTCTCATCCAAGTAATCATCTTCCTCTTCATTGGGACATTTATTTGAACCAGGATGGCTTCTTTCATTCATCACACTTTTATTGTCTTCATCTTGTTTGTCTTCTTTATCCGAGGGGATATCAAGGTCTCGAACTCGCCTCACGGGCCCCTAAACCTTCTTACCATGTTCAGAACACTGATCGGTTTGTCTTCTTCTTCTTTTCACTAGTGACCAGTACTTTCAGCTCTTCCTTCCTCTTGGCTAAGTTCAGAAACATCTATTAGAATTAAGCATTCTACGCTTGGAGATCTCTGGTTGTCTGTTCAAGATCCATTTTTTCTGTCTAAAATAAACATCAAGAAGATGAGAAAACTTGTCTTGAAAGGTACATGTTATATTATGAAATTCATGATATGTAGATGCAAATGCAATGTTAACAAGGATCTTGCGGGGTAAAAAGATTGAAGATGAATCTGGTTGCAGCTTTGACTTATGGAACATTGAGTCTTCATTTTTGGACGTCCTTATATAAGTATCAAGCTCACCATATCGAGTGGGTCCTAGCGTCTAACTCAAGAGAACGTGATTTGATCTTTGACGGTATCTAGTTAGAGGAAAATAAATCCTCTTGCCCTTTGTTAGCAATCTGGCTCATGATAATCCTGCAACAAAGATCCCTAAGATCCTTGAAATGGTTATTAAATGACATGTCGGATGTTATAATGTCATGATGTTATGTTTAAACAGATAGCAAACACAAACAAATCACACAAGAGCCTTAGGTTTAAAGGCTTGCCTGAGGTCCATAGGTAAGTACCATTTTCTATTGAAGTTAAGTTGACTCAACCTGTCCTAAAATAGTAACCAAGTTCTAGGGATATCATATCATGGATCTTTCTTGAAGGTTTTGTTTTAGTACAGCAACTGATTTTCCACCAAAACATCCCGCGAGTCGAATCTCAATGAGTGTAGCATCGAGTATCAACCAACTTTAGACTGCACCAAAGCCGACGATCTCACTACCTTCTAATAGCCAAGATGGGTCAATTAAGGTTCTAAAAGTCTAGTTAGTGCTAATGACACCATGCAGAAGCCTAATGTTATCCCTAACTGACTCAAGGAATATTAGTACAATCCAAAGTTCGGCACTAACCGTAGCCATAACTTCAACCATATCGGTCTATGCTGGACAGCTTCTATGATCTATTGCTACTTACCTAAGGTACCCTAGATCTGGGTATAGGATCTTGCAAGAAAATAAACACAAGCAACCCTTTAAAGTAAAGAAAACAAAGCAAACAATAAAGCAAGTAAAGGTGATCTAACCCTAAGGTAACCCCTCTTTTTTAAGTAATCCCCAGCAGATTTGCCAATTCTGTAATACGGTGGGAGAAATGGCTTTTGTGTTTTATCGTAAATATGCGGATAACTACAGTCGCCACAGACTTTTCTTTTATCCAATAAGTAAAGGGTGAAAAGAACATGAAATACCTTGAAGATTTTGAGTTCGGGGGGTAAGTTATGGAAAGGGAAGGTGTTAGCACCCTTATCTATGGGCTCTTGATCGCTAGCTCACTTTTGAAAATTTCTTTTTTGTGTAAGTGTTTTTAAAATATTTTGAAAAGCCAAAGCACAATTAACTTTGTAATGATTCTCGTATCAATCCTCAAGAACGCGTACAAAGTGTTTTAGAAAATATTTTTTAGAAAAGTTATGAGCGAGCGGTTAACAATTTTACCCACTCAAGGTCATTCTTGTTATTTTCCTTCTCCTTTAGAGATAAGTTTATCCGTACCATTACTTGGTAGGTAGCCCCATCTATTGGATGTGAAGGGGCAATTGAGGGTCATCGCATGGCCATCGAAGGCAACAGATAAGTATACTTTAGCAATTTATCAGAGTGACTAGATCATTTTTTGTAGGCAACGCCGAAGGGTCATCGAGGGACAATGATCTTTATGCGAAGGGACTTTGCTAAAGTATCCCTATTTTCAAGGGACATAACCATGTTTCCGAAGGCAACAAAGGGAGATTACCCTAGAGGTGCGAGTGTGAATAGTGATTCAATTCAGTTATTTTATCTTGTATTTAGGGTTATGCTATCGGTTGATTATTATCTTGCCATACACGCCTAATTACTAATAGAAAGTTGTTCCTTGTGGTCCATATGCTTCAAAGTATCTTTCTTCCCTTTAACAAGATTATTGATTAGTTGATCATTCCCATCAAGATTATTGATCCAGCCATGTTGAATGAGATATCTGAAAGAATTCAAATTGTCACTATAAAATGTCATGACATTCTGCTTGACATCTTGTCTCTTCAACACTAGATCAGAGAAACTTCCTCTTGTTTCCCTTAAGGTAACACATCCATCTGTATTTGATATCTTCTATTTAATTTCAGCGATGTTACCTTTATTAGGGTAACTTGTAGTCAGATCCCTGGATTGATCTATCTCTCTTTCAGAAGACAGACCTTTGCTGGATTGAGAATTCACTTACTCGGTGTTTGTGAATTCACAAATCTCCTCCCTTAGTGCTTGATCAGTGAATTTTCATGAACATTCTTCCATGTTTGTACTTAAGCATTTCTGTGTTTTACTTTGTTTATTTTTATGTTTTCTAATTTTTTTCTATTTTATTTTATTTTTGGTTTAATTTGATTTGCGTATTTTATTTTCAGCATTAGCAGCTTTCAATGAAAAAATCGTAACTCGAGCTACGGGAATTGGATTTACGCATTCTAATACTTGTTGGAAAGCTAAGAGAAAGAGATACAACTTTCATGTTGGAGTCAAAAGCAGATTCGGCGTGCATAAGTCCGAGTAATTCGTTGAAGTTTTAGACGTTAGAGAATAATTTGTTTTTGGGTCTTTTTAGTGGGTCTGGGTTATGTTTTTTACCTGTTTCATTTTGTAAGTGGAAACCCTTATTTTATTTTATAAGGCTTGCAGCCTCTAGAGAGATTATTATGCATATTATTAATGAAAAATATTTTTCTTTGTACGCTTGCTATGGAGAACTAATTCCCGAAGGCAAATCATGCTGCTTACGAGTTCCATTATTTTGAGGTTATTCTAATATCAATTTAAATTTGATTTATGCTCAATCCTTATCTATGAAATCATTTTCTTAATTTGATTGAAATTTTTTGCTAAATTCAATTGTTGTTCATAGGATATAATTGATTAAATTCGATTATATGCTTGTTCCTAAATTTAATTGTGTGTTATCGTTTGCTTAATTCGCTAACTCGTTATATTCTTAACCGTTTGCTTAATCCGGTAACAGGAACATAATTCGTATGATTTTGATAAGCGCTTGTCTGATTGATCTCGTAATCGAATAGGATTGAAACCGTTTATGGATTGGTCTTATCATAAGCGATGATAAGTCAGAACCCAAATCAGAAGGATTAGCGATTTTAGCTTATTGAATAATCACTTATTTTAATCTTTTTTTTATAATTCGATCCTAAAACCAAACACTCGGATTCGATTCTTATTAGTTAATAATAATACAAGAATCCTCGCAATACGATACTCGAGTTGTCGTTACCGTAACTACATTTAAAATCTACTCATTTTTTATTTGTGCGCTATAGCGGATCAAATTGGCGTTGTTATCGGGGATTCTTGTTGTTATTAACCAATATTAGAGTCATGGTTTAGTTTTTTTGCTAGTTTTTTTCTTGTTTTTTTTGTTGTGCTTGTTGGTTTTCAGGGTTGTAATACAGGTTGCAGTACATTGACAAGTATTCCAGCCTACTAGGTAAGTTTGAAAGCTACTGTTTCGATTTGCTCCAAATTTTTTCCAGAAGTTTAGAAAAAGATCGAAGAAAAGTATTCCTTTAGATAAAAATTCTAAAAGAATTAAACCCTCAAAATGGCAAATACTTCTTTTTTCTATTTTTAATTAATATTTTACTGTTTTCACAGTTTCAAATAAATCCAAAAAAATTCTCAAAATTCTTATTTTACGTCATTAGATTAAATTTTGTGGTTTTGTATTTTTTTATTTTAATCGTTTTCCTTCTTTTTATTTGTTTTTCCCTGTTTGAGAAATAGTTGGTATTTCTGTGTTTATTGATAACATGGTTGAACAAAGAACTTTGAAGCAGTTGGATGCCCCTGATTTAAACTATAATGGTTTATGTATTGACTATCCTACAACTGATACACCTTTTGAGTTGAAATCTGATTTAATACACTTGTTGTCAAAATTTAATGATTTTGCAGGTGAGGATCCGCATAAGCATATGAAGGAATTCTAGGTTGTGTGTTATGCACCTTCTGGGCCTTCACTAGAGGACATTGTCAAACAAATGGCTACAAATAATCTCCAGTTTCAACAACAAATCGATTATACTATCCAAATTTTGAAAACTCAGATTGAACAACTTGTCTCTTCGATGAATGCCATGCAATAAGCTCAAGGATCTAACCAACAATCCTTGGAAGCGAATTCTGTTTTTCCAATAGAGTTGCTTTATGAGACTGTTGATGATACTTTTACTGATTTGGTTGTAGTTGATTTTCCATCATTATCTTATTTTGATGATGTTTACTCTTGTGATGTTTGTATTGATAGTAAAATTTGATCTGATTGTGTTGAAATTGAGGCTGCCTTGCAAGTTGACATTCTTACTGCAGATGAGGCTGCAAATGAAGTTGTTCACGTGCATGAAGCTCTCGACACTCTGGCTGACCGAAACAAACCATCCATCGAACAACCACCTTTCCGAGAGCTGAAACCAATTCCTGAAAATCTTAAATATGCTTATTTAGAGATGAATGAAAAACTTCTGGTTATAATTCCTTCTAAACTTTATTTTTATCAAGAAAGTAAATTTTTGCAAGTTTTGAAGAAGCATAAGAAAGGAATTGGATAGAACTTGGATGATATTTATGATATTAGTCCGTCCATGTGTATGCATAGGATCTCACTTGAAGATGTAGCAAAAGCAGTGAGACAGCCCTGTAACCTTTTGATCCTTGATGTTGTGAAAGATGAGATCATGTTCACGTGCCCATTTGACACTTTTACTTTTAGAAGAACATTCTTTGATCCAGGAATAAAAAAAGAAGGTACTGATAAAAATTGCAAAGTTAAAGGACACCGCCTCAAGCTATTCCATGAGATTCCCACATTGGAAGAGGAAACTATAGAAGAGCTCTCGTTGGAAAAGGCTACTTATGTGGTCATCTATCCGCCTTGACTCCTAGGGTGTGTTCTTTCCTCTCTCTTCTCTCTCTTATTTTATGCTTGTTTCTTTCATTGAGGAAAATGTGTGTTTTAAGTGTGGGGGAGGGAATCATTTATTTATTTATTTTTCTTTTCTTTTGTTCATTATTTTGTTTTCAGTTATTTAAAAAAATGCATCTTTTTGAAAGTTTTCGGCTATAGATTAATTCAAGGTTAGTTGTGGAGACTTGGGAAAAGTTCGCAAGATCGATATCGTCTTAAAGTCGTAAGTCTCCTGCATATGAAAATTAATTCGAATAATTATTATGACATAGCCTTGAATTCTCATTCTCTAATATCTCTTGAGTAGTTTATCTTAGTAGTCAGCACCATCTCACACATGCTCTACAAAGGGAAGCCGGTGAATATAAGTGAGTGATCCAGGTTTTTATTTGAAAAAAAACACATGGAATTCACCTTCTAAGTTTGGTAACCCTCGCCCGATCACTTAGCCCAACGGCTGTAGAACCTACAAAAATTTGATTAGCATATGCATTGTTGGTTGATTCAAAGGTTTCTGGTGTTGAACTTGATATGGCGGATTAAGGTTTGTTCCCCTGCAACTACAATTGGGTAAGCAAAGGGTTATACCACTCATGTACCATAACCCCATGCAAAAAGGATCAGAGTCACTAACCAGTCACCTTACTATGAGTGTGTGGAGATAACAGGCTTAATGTGATTGTGCCAGAATGAAAGACAGCAAAAAGGAGGATAAGTAAGATAGGCTTTAGCATAATAACATGATTCGAATTTGGTTGTATATTCCGGAGGCTTATGACTTCACAATTGCGGAGTAGTGTTCCTACGATATCCTTAGTGTGCAAGATTAGTACCTATTGATGCAATCTTAACCGAAGAAGATTTTGTAGCCTGAAATGAGTAACTGATGATGTTGTTGTGTTTCTTGAGTTTTTTATTTTAATTTTCTCGGATTGCAAAAGTTTAAGTATGGAGAATTCGATCACTTCATTTTGATGCACATTCTTCCATATTTGTACTTAAGCATTTATATGTTTTACTTTGTTTATTTTTATGATTTATAATTTTTTTTCTAATTTAGTTTATTTTTGGTTTAATTTGATTTTCGTATTTTATTTTCAGCATTAGCAACTTTCAATGAAAAAATCATAACAAGAGCTACGAGAATCGGATTGACGTATTCTAATATTTGTTGGAAAGCTAAGAGAAAGAGCTACAACTTTCATATTGGAGTCAAAAGTTAATTCGGCATGCATAAGTCCCCGTAATTCGTTGAAGTTTCAGACGTTAGAGAATAATTTGTTTTTGGATCTTTTTAGTGGGACTGGGTTATGTTTTTTATCTGTTTCATTTTGTAAGTGGAAACCCTTATTTGATTTTATAAGGCTTGCAGCCTCTAGAGAGATTATTATACGCATTATTCACGAAAAATATTTTGAAGCTTTTGTACGAATTTCTATGGAGAACTAACTGATCCAGACAATTTGTTGTATTCAAGTTCCAATACCTTGAGATTATAATATTTATAATTTAGTTTTATTCCTTTCAATAATAATCTATGTCTCTTGCTTGCTAAATTCAAATTTCATAGATTATATTGATTTAATTCAATTTATTGTATGATCCTAACCATAGTCACATTATCATTTGTTTAATTCGTTACCGTGTCCGTTTAATTCATGTTTGCTTAGTTCATGAAACTTAGCCCCATTTGCTTAATTTGGATAATAGTAACATACAACTTATACTATCAATTACGCTTTTCAGTGTGTTGTACCCCAATTTTTTCCCCTAAGATTCCTCTATCATATCATATCAACTCAATCACAACAAGATCACACTAGGGTTTGGCTCATCTCTTTATCTTTAGCTTTGCTCATGGGGAATCACTAAGCACCTTGACTTGTATTTTTTGATCATCTATGTTTTGTATTTATTATATTTTAACTAATAAATACAATGATGTTTGCCCTAATTGTTGATATCATAGGTGAAAGCATAACACATTCCCTCAGGTTGATCTATAGGTTCATGAGTTGATTTCCATGCCGTCTTCAACAAAGCTTCATTGAGATTCAAGATTCATCATTAAAGATAATTTGAAGTAATATCATGACAAAGTCTATTATGATTCATCATGCCTCAAGTTGGCAAAGATAGTTCAAAAATGTAAGGGTTGATTGAAGAAGTTTGACCCAATTGGATAAGTTTTTGATTTCTTGATCACAAATGCATATTTCCCTTAATTCTCAAGATTTCTAAATGGTTATGGTTTCTATGGTTCCTCATTATCATCCTCAAAAAATTCTATCTACATGAAAAGAGTATTTGTGAAAGAAAGTTTGTTAAAATCAAAAGGGGTTTCCAGGACACTTTGGTGCTCAAGGAGCTAGGGTTTTGAACTTCTAAGGGCTTTATCTTGCTCATAATTTGGTATTTTTGAGTGATTCCAAAAATATGCTTCTCTTCAAAGGGTTATCAACCAATCACTTCAAAATTTTCAAGAACTTTTTGTGTGGAAGATACCTAATGATGAAGAAAGATTACAAGTCCTCCAGATAAATCATCAAATTCCCTTTATGTGACTTCAAAGGATCATAACTTGGTCAATTTTTTCCTCCTTGAGTCCATTCTTTTTCCACAATGATATTTAAGATGTTAAATTCAACCTTTCTTTTATGTGCTAAGCTTGAAAATGGATGGAAGATGCTCTAAGGATGCAAAATATTATAGGTCTTCTTATGAATTTTAACAAACTTAAACAAGTCATAACTTTCTCTTTTATTAAAGATTTTAAATAGTTCAAGTCTCAAAATGTTATTCAAGAGGTCTACTTCGTGCCATATTTTTTGGTCAAGAGCAAATTTCAAATGGAAGGCCATGTTTGGATGCAAGATATTATAGGTCACTTTTGAAGAAAAATTTAGAAATTTTCTAAGTACAAAAGTCAACCTCTTTTTCTCAACTTTAACTCATCACAGTTTTCAGCTCAAGCATCCATTTGATTCCATTCTTTGCACATTGTAAATTTTGTAATCTCATCTTTTTAATGCAACAATAATCAAATCCCGAGGTTCCCTAAATCGTGCACACCATTAATTTGAAAATGGTACCTTGAAACTGAAGTTTCAATTCAAGTCAGAATTCGAAATTCATTTTTGTGGCTTCTAAACATCAAATTAGCACGCGTTTTTGGTCTAAACATGTTTAACCAACTTGCCAAAGTGGATTAGAGCCTTAAAACACAAGGATTCGGTGAGTTTTGATGCTAAATGGATCACACATTCCTAATGTATCAGGTTCACACGATTTCCCTCAAAATCTCATCATTCCACACGCTTGAGCATTCTTTTTTATTCCTTATAAATAGAGGGTTATCCCTCATTCATTTTCTCTAGCTTAGAGAGCTAGAATCACCCTACCAAAATTCCACTTGAACCCAATTTTCTGCAACTTCGAATTTGGTCATACAACTTTCCTCAATCCATTTTCTTTTTCAATTATTCATCCTAGAAACTCATTGAAGCTACCAGAAGAAGAACCAAACTCTAAGACTTCCTAAATCGTGCTAGCCAAGTCAAGTTTCAAAGCTCTAAATTGAAATTCAATAAGTAGATTCCTTCACCAATTCTCTCAAACTTTAATACTGTTATGAAGCTCTTATCATCTTGATTCTAGTCGCAACACTTATTTTCAACTGGAAGTGTGTTTTTGCCATGAATTTTCAAATCCCATTTCAAATATTTCCATCTAAAACGACTGAGCTACGTGAGGGTACCATTGGAATCGTCTCAAAGAGACGGAGCGAATGGTATCGGTCTCGAGCTCTAATTTTACCGTTCCAGGGACTTGCAAATCTCATGGCTGGACGTTGAAGATGACCAACATGTCATCTCTCAACCAATAATAGCGTGCCACGCTTTGTATTCAAATTCTAATTTAATAAATGATTTTGTGTTTTATTCACTAAAGACTATGATATGCACAGTGCGTCTGATCTATTTGATTAGCTTACTAACGTGTTTTGACTCCCATCCATTGGTCCACATTTTTTATTCTGTTTTTTATTTATGATTTTTATATTTAAATTGTTTTAAACTTCAAAAAATCATAGAAAATTCATTTTAACTTCAAAAAATCTAAAAATATTTATGAAAAATACTTTTGATTTTTCTCTTTCTGATTATTATTTTTTCACAATTATATTTTGTGATTTGATATTTTTTATAATTTATTACTTTATTTGAATTGTTTTAATGTTTAAAAAATACTTTTCTTAATTTTTAAATTCTGAAAGAAAAAAATATGGAAGGATCCAATGATCTCTTGGCAAATATTAGTAACCTCATTTTATTTTTATTTCTGACTTTACTATTTTTTACAATTTTTGGTTTATTTTGCATATTTCTTTTAATTTTAAAAATAGTTTATGACTTTAAAAAATTACCAAAAATTTTATAAAAATATTTGAGCTCATTTCTGATTTTTCTATAGTCTTATTTGATTTTTCATGGATGTTTTGAATATAGTTGCCATTTTCTCCTTTTATTTTCATTTTAAAATCATTTTAAAAAATATTTTTATTCATTTTTAAATACAATTTTATTTTGTATATATTCTGGTTGGTCTTGAACTATGAAATTTTAATCATGAGCTTTATTAACATCATTGGATCCATGGTATTGAATTTAACTCCACAAAAAATGGATGAATGATTTTAATAATAGTTTGATTAAATTTTTGGTTCAAGTGTGGTTTGATTCTTATCCCATCCCTCTTCATCTTATCTCCTTCTTATTGTACTAAATGTTATTGGAGAATAATTTACATATCATTTCTCAAAATAAATCGTACATAGATTGCTATTGATTGGCCTCAAAATAGGTGCGACTTCTATATAAGTCCACTTACGATTGCTTAATATAGCGCTAAATTTTGTCCCGATTCGAGAAATGATCATTCGTGGCCCAAACCCATGTTTGTAAGCCCAAGTATGTTAACTTGAATCCTTTGATCCAATAACCTTGAGATTTGTTGTTAGGAGGCTTTGGTCTTATCAATCCTCTAATGAATCTTCACAAACTTTGGTCAAAGTGAATCACTTAAACATCATTAATCATTTATTGTTGCCTTGAGAATTTTAAATGAACGATATACTTGCCAAAAAGAAAATGAAACTTGTTATTGAGAGGCTTTGATTTTATCAATTTTCTAATGAGTTTCAAATGCAAGTTTCAAGATGGTCATTCAACTAACTTCTAATTTCTAACAATTGACTTTATTTTGGGCTTTTACTTTATGTTTTTACTTTAAGCACATTTATTCTAGCATTTACATTTCATAATATTTTCATTTTTGCTCATTTGAGCATTTACTTTTATGTCATTTTTATTTTGCTCACTTGAGCTTTTCATTTCTTTTTGAAGATACTTAATAACCAACTTGAACAATAAAAATCTTTAATGTTACTTAGATTACTTGGTTACTATCTTTGGCATTATGGAGATTATGGACTTCTTGGATTTAGGATTAGAGACCTTGACCTACCTTGAGACCTTGTGGCCTCAACTGTTATTTTTTCTGGAGCTCTTGGGGTTTACCCCAAGACATTGGGTTGTTTGTTTGCTTAGTGTGCATGTTATTATGATTACATGCTTTGTCTGTGATCGGGAATTCATCTGTATACAGTTGTTAGTCTGCCAAATTTTTGTGAAGACTTAATGCAGTTGAAGCTTGGTTTTCTCAAGAGGTTTATTATATTTTCTTGTGTGGTTTCAAATCCAAAGGATGGGAATTCTACATTGACTAATTGTGTCAAGTGTTGGCTTCTTGTTTGTTAGACGATTCTTTTCCCTAGCTTGTATCTTATGCTTTAGGATAGTCCCTTCTTTTCCTCTAATCTTCTTTAATTTCAAAAATGTTCTCCCTCCCTTTGAAAACTCTTCTTGTTTTAAACTTGAACCGCTTTCGCAATAAACTTAGACTTAGGTCCATGCATTTTCAAAAATATTTTCTCAATTAATCTTATTCAAACCATTTTTCCATTTTGGCTATTTACATTAAAAAAAATTCAAAAGATTAGACTTTCGTCAATCCTTGTAGTGATGCGAGCTACTATACTTCTATGATATATAGTGAAGTGGGATATTTTCCACTTGGGTGTTGAGTGAAGCTTTATTGATTTTAAAATCCAAGCTATATCCTCCACTTTGAGATGATGCAAATTCTCCTTTCTCGTGATTTTGGGTAGTAAGTATGTTCTTCCCCTCGAATAAGACGATGATGTCTCATCTCTTAAAATTAACCAACACATATGTGTTTTAAAATTTTTAAAGGTGAACTACGTGTACCCTGATCCCCTATTGCATGGAAGGTGGTACGTAGGCACTAAAGGTTCGCAACTGCGGCGGGTGCAAAAATCATAAAAAATACTTCTCTTCTCATCCCTACAATCTATTTTTTTAGTATACAACATTTATAGCCAAAATACACAGATTATCAAAGAGGTTCTTGCGGAGTACCGTAAATGTTTAGGGTACTAATACCTTCCCTTTGCATAACAAACCCCCGAACTTAGATTCTCTCCCCCTATTTTTGGGTTATTCTCTCTTTTCCCATTCCTTTGGAAATAATAAAGTGCGGTGGCGATTTTTAATTTGATCTATGTGGTCAAGTCAATCCAATGGCTTAATCTCAATATTTCTACCGCTACAGAAAAAATGGCGACTTCACTGGGGAAAGATTAACCTATTGTTGGTCCAGCCCTAAGTGGGTTGAGCCTATATTTTCTTATTTATGTATGTGCTATTATCTATTGTATATTATATGTTGTATATATGTTTGTCTGGACTTTTCTTGGTTTTCAGGGTGCTTGGTAATTTCTCATAAGTCCTATACACGGACTTGGGCAAACTTAAGATAGGACGGATGGTATAGTCATGTTAACTTTGAAGGAGTAATCCCAAAAAAGGAGACATGGGATACCCCACTCAATGGAGTCCCCTTTGACTGTAGTGTCGTTTATCGAGTAATCAAGAAGACGTACTGCTTTCGACCTGGGAGCCTGCTGAAACTGAGGATCATAGAACCTTTAACCCATCTTGGCCTTTTAGGTGTAGTGCAGAAGCTATAACAGCATAATCTGGAAATGGTTGTCACGCGATACTATGCTCGAACGAGTTTTTCTTTAGAATGTTGCTAATTATCGAGTCACTCAAGATGTTGGTAATATCTGAAGGAAGGATGTAGACTCTGGGAACCTCTTAGAACCTTGTTCGGCAGGTGATAAACTATTAGATCATACCTTATGGGTAGTACCTTCAACCTTATGCCCGTGACGTTGAACCTATGAAACCTATGTTTGTGATCTTATGTGTGATTGTTGCATCATGCATTCATGCACCCATGAGCATCTTCTAAAAACCTTTTATTTCAAGGGACTTAAAAGTTGACTCTTTGTAAATAGCTCAGGTACTTTTATGGATTCTGGAAGAGGAAGACAGGGAAGTACAATTTCAAAAATCCCAAGATAGATGAGTTGATGAGTCTGATTCCTGAGATCAAGAGTTCTACAGATTTTCGGAGGAAGTATGGGTCCATCATTTCTCTTATGAAGCTCAGAATGAAGGAGAGTATTCTCTCTACTTTGGTCCAGTTCTATGATCTGATATATCGATGCTTTACTTTCCTTGATTATAAGTTGATGCCTAAATTGGAAGAGTATTCTTATCTATTGGGTTTACCTATCATCTATCGTGTTCCTTTTACTGGTTTGAAGGGGAGCCAAAATCTCATGAGATTGCTACTTTGGTCCATTTGGGGAAGTATGAGGTTGAAGCCCACATGACTACCAAAGGAGGGATTATAGGATTTACCGCTCAGTTCTTATTGGAGAAAGCTCTCTATTTTTCTAGGATGAAGAGTATGGTTGCTTTTGAGGCCATCTTTACTCTATTTGCTTATGGGTTGTTCTTATTTCCCAATGTCGACAAGTTTGTGGATATCAATGCCATCAGGATCTTTATGATTGGGAACCCAGTTCCTACATTATTGGGTGATGCCTATTACTTTATTCATCTTTTGGATTCTTATCATGGAGGGATGATCATTTTCTTCACGCCTTTGTGGTATCAGTGGTTTAGTTCTCACTTGCCTCGGTTTGATGATTTTGGGGATGTCAGGAAAGAACCTCGTTGGCTCTGAAGATTATGGCCCTCACTCATTCAGATATTATTTGGTATCATCTGGCTTACCATGATGTGGTGATTGTAGATAGTTGTGGTATTTTCCCCAATGTACCTCTTCTTGGTACAAAGGAAGGAATTAAATATAATCTTGTTCTTGCACAATGATAGCTTGGATATCCGATGAGGAATAAGCCAAATAGAATTCATCTGAGTGGATTCTTCCTTAAAGATGGAGAGGTTCATAATGAAGCTAAAGAGGATATTGTGAAGGCTTGGCGTCATATTCCCAGGAAGGGTAGGAAGGACTTGGGACCTAGAGGGGCTGTTTCTTTGGGCCTTATCTTCAGTGGGTACAAATAAGAGCCATCCAGTTGAAGATGTCGTATTCCTGTGAAGCACATATGCTTGATATGTTTGTGAAGACCACTCATCTTCTTTTGGATGATGTGGAAGAGCTTCAAATTGCCTTAGTAAGGATGCAGCAAGAGAAGGAGGCTTGGAAGAATAAATGCCAAAATTTATAAGTGTCCTACCGAGCAGACTTGAAGGAGAAAGATGATCTGATTGAGATTCTCGAGAGTCATTTTGTAGAGATGATGGAGAAGCAAGAGGATTTATTTTCCTCTAGGGCTCAGTCAGCACCTAGTTGCTCACTTCGCGACTCTAGTGACTGCAAAGAGGTCGCCAACAAGTATGAAGAAGAGAACAAGTGGTTGAAGGCTCAGATTGCAAGACTCACAGGGGAAGCGTCGGCATGGAGTGATCTCCGTCAGCTTTGCTTTCTTAGGGTTTTGGATTTTTATCATATATTGTACTTGGGATTATTGAAACTTGTACTAAAAAGTTGTAATCCGTTTTGAAGTTATTATAATGAGATTTTCAGTATTTCAAATATGTTAGTACTTTAATATTTACAATTTGTCTATAAATCTTTGAGTTCCTTGAAATATTAATAAAAAAATAAATCATGTGCATTTCATATCATGCATCATATCGTACATACTTCTTGCATTTATGTTCATATCCAGGTGTCTTTCTGAGTTTTTTAACTTCATTCAGCAAGATGTCTCATCAGTATAATACTCGAGCTAATTTCATAAGGAAGATGGATAATATAGAACAAGAGAATAGCGAGCTCCACAAAGAAATTTCTTCTCTGAAGGCCGGTATGTCCAATCTCACTGCTTTGATGGAATCTTTGGTGGCTGGTCAGAATTAGCCACCACCTGCTCAACCTCAACAGACAACGGTTACTTCTAAAGCTCCAACAGTTCTTGTTTGTGCTACTCCAATCACTGTTGTTCAGAATTGTATGCCTCGAGGATATCCTTGGGGAATGCCGGAGAACTTCATACCAGAAGGTTATAATTAAGATGCTCAAGTTTCTTCACTGCTCAGGCTGATGTTGCTTCTGCACCTCTTGTGATGCATAATACTCCTGCTTTTAGAAATGAGATTCACTATATTTTACCTCCTTCGGTGAATGTTGTACCATTTTCTAATAACGAAGTTTATCGCCCTATTCCTCCACCAAGTGAAAGCTTAGTTTTCTATGACCGAATGGAGGATTTTCAGGATCAGTTTGATAAGATGCAGAAAGAGTTGAAGGCTCTCAGAGGAAAAGAACTGTTTGGGCATAATGTGAATGATCTGTGTCTGGTTCCAAATGTGAAAATACCTGTAAAGTTCAAAGTACCGGAATTCTAAAAGTAGAAGGGAAATACTTGTCCTCATGCTCAATTAGTGACGTATGTGAGAAGGATGTCTACTCACACCGATGATCAACGCTTGTTGATTCACTTCTTTCAAGACAGTCTGATTGGTGCCGCATTGAAATGGTACATGAACTTGGATAGTGCCATTATTCATACTTTCAATGAATTGGATGAAGCGTTTATCAGATATTACAAATATAATATGAACGTGGCTCCTGACTGTGATCTACTAAGGGCAATGGTCCAGAAGGACAAAGAGTCATTTAAGGAATATGCACAGAGATGGCGTGAAGTAGCCGCCCAGGTGATTCATCCAATGGAAGAAAAAGAGATGACGAAGATTTTTCTGAAGACTCTAGGTACACTCTATTATGAAATAATGGTGGCGAGTGTACCTAGTGACTTTATCGAGATGGTCAGAATGGGCGTCGTTTTAAAGAAGGTGTAAGAGAAGGTTGCTTGACAAGAGGTGAAAATTCCAACAGTGCAAAGAAACCATCATATGGGTTTGCTAAAAAGAAAGAAGTAGAGACGAATGTTGTTATTCAAGAGAGAAGGGTTAATCCTCCTAGAAGAAATCACCAGTGCCGTCAACAGGTTGCTTCGGTAACTCTATTTGTTAATATAGCTCCAACCACAGTCGCTTATCAAAGACCAGCCCCTCAATAAAATCAAGGACAGAATCAGAGGAGAGAGACTTTTGACTATAACCACATGAGTTATGTAGAATTAATCCCATTGATTCAGAAAAAGTTGGTCCAGACTAAGCCATCCCCCGTTGTACCATCACCTTTTCCTTGTTACTATAAGGCAGATCAGACGTGTGCTTTTCATCAGGGAGCACCAGGGCACAATGTGGAAAATTTTTATCCTCTAAAATCTGAGGTATAAAAAATGGTAAGATCTAGCCTTTGATCCTTTAAGGATGTCAGCCCTAATGTAAAAGCTAATCCTTTTCCAAAGCATGGAGGAACAAATGTTGTCAACATGGTTGCTAGTTGTCCAAGGGACTTCCAGATTTATGATATCAACTTGGTAAGAGGAGACTGGGTAAAGATGCATACCGACCTTTGCGAGTTCAGTTACTATATGCATGACCATGCTGGTTGTGGTATCTGCAGTATTGATATTCAAGGGTGTGACAAGATAAAGGCTGATTAGCAGGAAATGATGGATGAAGGCCTCATCTATATAATCAGGCTTAGGCTGAATATGAGGAAGAAGTGAACATGGTCTTTGGGTGTCCTGGAGAGTTGTGTATCTTTGATGTGGACCAGAAGAATGATGACTTGGTGCAATTGCATGCTACCTTCTGCCACATGGAAGGTCAAGTAGAACACCACTATGGATCTTGTCGGGTTTGCAATAGAGATTCTCGAGGTTGTCCGGTTGTGAAAAGAGGTATTCAGTTGTTATTGGATAATGCTACTATCAAGGTTTCAGGCCAAAGAGATGATTACCATGAGGTTAATGTGATTGAAGATTACTTGGATGAGACTGAGTCGGATGATGAATATGCTTCTGCGGATGAATTATTTTCCTCAGACGAAGATATGTTCTCCGTTGATGATTCTGCAATGACCAAATTTTCTAAAGAAGGGGTGAATGTAAATGTGCCTTGTTTCAATGATTCCACCCCTGTCGAGATTGATAATTGTAGCAGACCAGTTGTTGCTCCAGCGGTGATTTGCTTGTTGGGTCTTGTTCCTTACAAATCAGACAAAGTCATACCATACAAGTACAATGCTATAATTCTAGAGGATGGTGAAGAAGTTCCAATTCAGCCCTTGTCTAATGTCGAGAATATTACTGAGGCTAGTGGAGTGACTCGTAATGGTCGTGTGTTCGCACCTGTTATTCGAGGAAATGCTAGTGCCGATAAGAAGGTTCTTGAAAATGTTGAAAATAAGAAAGCAGTAGGGGAGTCCAGTGGTGCTATTCTGGAGAAGGATGTGGATAATATATTGAATATTATCAATATGAGCGACTACCAGATCATAGATCAGTTATTGCAGACTCCTTCAAAGATATCTATTCTGACCTTGCTGATGACTTCTTCTGCCCATAGAGAATCTTTAATCAAAGTGATGGATCAAGCCTTCATGGAAAGTGATATGCCGTTGGACAAATTAAGCAGTGTGGTAGGGAATATTACATCTTGTAATAACCTAATTTTATATGATGATGAATTTCCTGATGAAGGAAGGAATCACAATCTAGCCCTCCATATATCCATGAATTGTAAGAAAGATTCATGTTCAAATGTGTTGATTGATAATGGGTCTGCCTTAAATGTCATACCGAGGAGCACGCTGATGAATTTGAAGTATCAAGGATATCCCATGCGCACAAGTGGTATAATTGTAAAAGCTTTTGATGGATCAAGGAAGTCTATTATTGGGGAAGTGGATCTGCCTATTCACGTAGGCCCGCACCTTTTTCATATTACTTTCCAAGTCATGGATATCATGCCCGCATACACTTGTTTACTGGGACGGCCATGGATACATGAGGCAGGTGTTGTCACTTCAACTCTACACCAAAAGTTGAAGTTCGTGCGTGAAGTTAAAGTG
This sequence comes from Vicia faba, assembly GCA_948472305.1. Taxonomy (NCBI): domain Eukaryota; kingdom Viridiplantae; phylum Streptophyta; class Magnoliopsida; order Fabales; family Fabaceae; genus Vicia; species Vicia faba. The sequence goes on along the minus strand of OX451735.1, from coordinate 1,153,728,520 downwards.
GTTATCATAAATGGAGAGCAAGCATTGTTAATTTCTCATTTATCCTCTTTCAGTGTTGTAGAAGAAGATGAAGTTATTGTTGGAACTCAGTTCCAAGATTGGTCCGTGGATAACGTAAGGGAGAATGAGAATTCTATGGCTTCATTCAGAGATGCTCAACAGGTTGTGCGCAATGGCTCTAGCAAGGTATGGGGACAAATTGTTGATCCTCCGTTGAACAAGAACAGGGATGGTTTGGGATTCTCTACGAAGAAGAATAGGGAGGTTACCTCCATCCAACTGTTTCTAGGATCAATGCTATTGTGGAGGATAAAGAAGAGCAGTAGATGTTGAATTATGTGACGCCTAGAGTCAGAGTCCATAACTGGGTCACTATTGATATTCCCTCTTCCATCTATGTCTCAAAGTAATTTGTTTGTGTTAATCTTTTCAAAAATCTATCACCCTGCCCAAGGTGAAAGTTGATATTGTATGGGCTTATCTGTTTGCTTTGATCATTAAAATCATTAATAAAAGTTATCTTTGTTTCTCAAATTGTGTTTTTATTTTCTGCATTTTCTTGGAAAATGGTAATAAAAAAACCCCTTTTGGAATAAATAATAACTATAAATAAAACTACATAATCATTTGATATACGTGTCAGTTTCTAAAAGCAATCATAAATCATATGTGCTGATTAATCAAAAAACCTGTTGAATACAATGACCTTTCACCCTCTCCCAACTTTGAATATCGTGTATGGGGAAGAAGAAGAAGAAGAAAATGGTAAAGTTCCAGAAGAGGTTTCACAGTTGCTTGAGCGCGAGGAGAGTGCCATTAATCATGGGTAGTAAGTATGTTTACCACTAGGATATGACGATGATGTCTCTTCTCCTAAAATTTACCAACACACATGTGTTTTAAAATTTTAAAGGTGAACTTTAAGTACCCTGATACCCTATTGCATAGAAGGTGGTACGGAGGCACTAAAGGTTCGCAACCGCAGTGGGTGCAAAAATCATAAAAAAACATTTCTTTTCTCACTTCCAACATCTATTTTTATACAACATTTTATAGCCAAATTATACAGATTTCACAAAGAGGTTCCTGCGGAGTATCGTAGGTGTTTAGGGTGTTAATACCTTCCCTTTTCATAACCAATCCCCTTACCTAGAATCTTTCCCCCCTCTTTTGGGTTATTCTCTCTTTTCCCATTCCTTTTGAAACAATAAAGCATGGTGGCGATTTTTAATTTGATCTGTGTGAGTCAAGTCAATCCAATGGCTTAATCTCGACATTTCTGCCGCTACACAATGGATATTATAATTGAATAGGAATAGATAATCCTCTTAGGAGGTTAGAATTACAATAGTCGATAATAGGTAGGAATTGAATCAACAGATTGACTTTTCAGCTTCATTTGTTAATCACTTATTTGCTCAGCTCTTTAAAAATTGATCCTGAATTAAATTCCCCATAATCATTTTTGTTGGTTAATAACAATACAAGAATCCTCGCGATACGATACTCGATTCACTATCGCTAAACTACATTTTTCCAAATAACTCGTTTTTGATCCGTGCGCGATAGCGGATCAGTGCTTCATCAGTTTGCACACAATATGTTCCAATATTGTCTCTAACATCCACCTTCTCTTCAGTAATTGATCATCAATTTTCACGTTGATGGATTCCATTGTTATTCCAGTTCTGAAGTTATAAGCTCTTCTGCTTAAAGAGTAACCTAGAAATATCCCTTCATCTCATGTGAGATTGTTCTTGTCCACTTGATCTTTTCCAATAAAGATCTGGAATTTACTTCTAAAGATATGGAAGTATTTGACTTTAGGTTTCCTTCATTTTCATACCTTATAAATATTAGTAGTAGTAGTAGTAGTAGTAGTACCTCGTCTCAAAGTGACCCTGTTATTAATATAGTATGCAATATTCATAGCTTCAGCCCAAAATTTAAATGGCAGTATCATAGCACTAAGCATGACTCTAGCTAATTCTTGTATTTCTCTAGTCTTTTTCTCAATAATTCCATCTTCATGGGTTTTCCAGGAATAAGAGAACTCATGGCTTATTACTTCAGAATCACAAAATTCATAAAATTTTACATTCTTAAACTCCTTGTCATTGTCACTTCTGACTTCGACAAACACATTCATCTTCTCCTCTTGAATGCTTTGACCTAGACTTTTGAAGACTTCAAAATTATCTAATTAGAAAATGCATCCAAGTATATCCAGAAAAGTCATCTACAACCACAAATACATACCTTTTTCCTCCTAGGTTGTCTATCTATAACGGTCCCATTACATCCATATGAAGAAGCTCAAGCACTTTCGAAGTAGTCTGATGTTGCAACATTGGGTGTGACATCATGATTTTCTTTTTATTTTCACACTCATCACAGACTTTTCCTTCTTCGATCTTGAGCTCTAGCATATCTCTAATGGCTTCTCCAAATATCACTTCCTTCATTCTTTTGAACTGAATATGTCCAAGTTTCAGGTGCCATAGCTTCACTTCATCCTCATTGGTTGATGAACATGTGAAAGAGTAAGTAGTTATTTGAGATTCCCACAAATAGAAGTTGTCTTTGAACCTTATTCCCTTCATTATAACAACTTCTTTCTTATCTTTGACCAGACATTTTAATTTTAAGAATTCGAATAATAGACCTTGGTCACACAATTGACTAATGCTAATATGATTAACAGTTAATCCTTTCACTAACAACACATCTTCTACACCGGGACATCTAGTACACACTAGCTTTCCAACTCCTTTAATTTCACCTTTAAACCTATCACCAAATCTTATAGAACCTGTAGGATGAGGCTTGACATCCACCAATATCTTCTGGACCCCTGTTATATGTCTAGAGCATCGACTATCAAAGTACCAGTCTTCACTAGTTGAGTCTCTCAAGGAAGTATGAGTTATAAGGTTAATATCCCTACTTTCAACACTTATCTTTTTGCTCACTTTATTAGCCTTGGAACAAACTGGAGGTATTTAATCTCCATATAATTTGAAATAGAAAGGATTTATATAACCGACTCACCACAATAGTGAAATCTCCAAGTAGATTGAGGATGATTTGAAGATTCATTACATTTTCCAGGATGTTGTAACATGTGTTTGGCCATGATGATCTTTTTATTCTTTTTAGAAGATAGGAACTTTTCTTCTGACATTCTTCTCAATTTATTATTAGATTGATAATGAACTTTGGCATCTTCATTCTCTTTCACCATATTTATGGAATATATCAAATTATCAACTTTGGAGTTTAAACGAGTTACCTCACTTTGTAGATGAGAGACAGTACATAAGAGTTTCTTCTTCCAATTCTCCAAATCAGCAATGCTCTTACTTTGCTCTTCCTCTTTCTCGAGGATTTCATCACACCTATCATAAGTATCATTGTAGGATACATTCAGGTCTTCATAAAGATCATTCTCATCACAAGCTTCAACTTCATCTGCCCATCTTCCTGATAGAGCCATCGCAAGTTTGGCAGTCTCAGAATAATTTTCATCTTCTAACTTATTATCATCATACCAAGATGTAGTGAAACCCTTCTTCTGTTTCTTGAGGAAGTTGGGACACTCATGTCTAATGTGACCATATCCTTCACATTCATAACATTGTATGCTTTTTTCTTGGATAGGCTTTTCTTCAGTTCTTGTTTTCCTCTGAGAACCAGGATTGTTGTTGATTTCATAGGGAATGATCTTAACATCTGGTCTTCCTCTTCTATCTAATATTTTCAATACTCTATTGAATTACTTCCTAAGTAGCACAATGGTATTAGAGAGAGCTTCATCAGTGTCCAGATCATCTTGTCCTTTATCATATTCAGCATTGGATACAAAAGCTATGTTTTTGTTCTTCTTCTAAGTCTTGTCACCAATAGATAATTCAAAAGTTCTAAGTGACCCAATAAGCTCATCAACTCTCATGTTGTTGATGTCCTGAACTTCTTCAATAGCTATAACCTTAATGTCAAATCTCCTAGGTAAGGACCTAAGAATCTTTCTAACTAGATTTGCTTCTGACATCTTTTCTCCTAAGGCACTTAATGCACTAGCAATTTCAAAAATCTTCATCTGATACTCCTAAATTATCTCAACATCATTCATCTTCAAATTCTCAAATTTTGTAGTGAGAAGTTGAAGTCTTGAAATCTTCAATTTAAAGGTACATTCATGAATTGTCTTGAGAATCTCCCAAGCATCCTTGGTTACACGGGGACGTACAAAACACACGGAGAAACTAAGGAACTCTCAAACCCTAAACCCTTATTTGCACACGGTTTTATAATAAAAACTATTCTTAAAAAACTAGGTCTTGGACGACTTCTTAAATAGACTTTTGCAGTTGGACTTGGACTGGCTTAGACTCTTCAATCAAATCCAATCTTCATCTATAAATCCCTGCAAAATCTTCTACGCAATAACAGGAACAAATATTTAAAAGTTTCCTAAAAAGTCTCAAATATCCTTTTTATGAAACAAAATCCTTGATTTCCTGCGCCTGTATGAGTACTAGAATCTTCCAGGAACTCATAATTTTCAAATCAAATCTTTAAGGATACATACCAGTTGTACTGTTGCAACATGTTACAACATCTTATAGATCCGTCAAATAAGTATCAGCAGACTCTGTTATACAAGTTGGTCAATATGTTATGACATCTTGCTCAACATTAGGCTGCAATACATGTTTTTCAAATGAAACATGTTTTGATAAAATTGTTGCCAACTCTTTGTTTTATCAAAATTATTGCCAACCATAAAAAGATAGACCTAACACATTTTATACAAGTGAAGATCCATATAGGAGATTTATTTTTCTCAACATTATTATGGATTAGTGATTTTGTGAACTCTTAAAATATTTTTCAAAATAAATAGGAACAAAGCAGGTTCCAATGGAAAACCATTGCTTAGTAGAGTAGGCAAAGTGAGGACAAACACTGAACCACTATATATCTCGGTGTACTCTCTCTCTCTCTCTCTCTCTCTCTCTCTCTCTCTCTCTCTCTCTCTCTCTCTCTCTCTCTCTCTCTCTCTCTCTCTCTCTCTCTCTCTCTCTCTCTCACACACACACACACACACACACACACACACACGCTCTCACTCACTTTTGAATTTAATTTTTTGTAGGATATTACATGCTTAGGTTTTCATTTTTACTGTAGTTTATCCTTTATTCAATTGGTAGCGATTTATTATGTAAGGTTAGTTTCGGTTAGAATTGGCACCTAGTCGAGCTTTAGTGGTGATTAGATTCTGAGAAACTGTTGAGGTTAGAATTCATTGATATTGAATAGATCTATAAAATCACCTTGTGAAATATACAACGGAATAAATTTATTACCTTTTGGGCATCATCATAAAGCTATCTTTGGTATTTGTGAATTGATTAAGTGTTAACATGATCAAGTATAATCTTTATATTTTTGCTTTAAACCTTCTGTGAGCACCTTTAAAAAACCTCTGATAATCCATTTTGGAGAAATCAATTGAATTTTATATGTTTTTTAAGGGTCTATTCACCCCTCTCCTCCCCCCCCCCCCCCCCCCCGTTTAGACCATTTCATTATTCCATATTCTCACCCAACATGAAACTCCGCATGAAATAGCAACTAAGAAAGATTTCCTATCCAAAAACCATAGATTTGAAACCATTGTTGCAACCGCTTAAAAAAAGAGTGCTTCTTAGAAAGTCAAACCAAGAAAGAGTGACAGGTCAACGATGCAGTCTCCTTCCTAGTTTGAACATATTGACACACTTTTTTTGGATTCTCCAACTTCAAAATCTCAAAAAAAATTGTTTTCGAAGGTGCTTGCATTAGAATACAATCTTCTACACCACCTTTACCAAAAATAAAATACATTGAAGAGATATAAGTTTTTGTGCACAAATATGTTGAATGAATTGTAAATGTTAAGGGTGACGGTAGCTGCGATTATGGAGATGTTTTAGCTTTGCTCAGAAAGAGGAGGAGAATAATACATTTATCCGCAAACAACTTATCAAAGAGTTAAAGGCGTATAAAGAGTCATACACAATGCTATACTGAAATAAAGAACATTTTGATGCAATTCATAAATCTCTTATTCCTTCTGTTAGTGGTTCGAAACCGGAGGAAAAATGGATGTGCTTTAGAGTGCACCACCACAAAATCCAATTAATCTCATTATGTGGATCAGATGGATTTCAAACTCACTATATTTTGGTCAAGTTTATTTAAATTGAGATGCCATATACCTCAGACTTCAGCGGATTGGACAACACATTTAACAAAGGAATATGAAACTTGACTAGATAATTTTTTGGATAGGATGCAAGAATTCACCAAGTTGAGAAAAATTGAAAAAGAATCAAATAAACAAAATTCAAAGGCAAAACCTATCATAAATATCAATTTAGGTGGTGACACATGTTTTGATTCATTTTAATTTTTATCTGACAATGTATTTAGGTGATGAGGCATATTTTGTATGTAATATTGGATTGATATTAATGATGTAAACTAGATACAAGCTCATACATTTTAATGTATATTTTAGTTTCCTAAATTTCTCAACATTTCTTTGTTTCATAAAACACTATGTTTCTATAAAAGGTTATGTGTGAACAGTTAAAGGTGAATCTGGAAATATATTTCCGGACACACCCCAATTTTTTTTTTTAAAATGCTAACATGGGTTTATAGGGAAATTCATTTCCATACTCACCCCATATTATTAATAATAACTAAGATGGGTTTATTTAGAAATACATTTATGTATACACCATGGTTTACTAAACGAAACATGGTGTATCTGCAAGTACATCTCCAAGAAATATACATTAAAATGGCTCATGCATTTTAATGTACATTTTAGTTTCCTAAATTTTCAATATTTTTTTGTTTCATAAAATACTATGTTTCTATAACAGGTTTTGTATGAACAGTTATGGGTGAATCCGAAAATATATTTCTGGACGCACCCTAATTTTTATTATAAAAAAATTGCTAACATGGGTTTATAGGAAAATGCATTTCCACACTCACCCCATATTCTTAAGAATAACTAATATGGGTTTATTTGGAAATACATTTATGTATACACCATGGTTTACTAAACGAAACATGGTGTATCCATAAGTACTTCTCCAGGATATCCTTTGAGACATAATTGAGTTTATAAGGTCCATATTAATCTAAAAATTATATAAATATGGGTGCCAGTATAATTTTTTGCACTAACACACAGAATGTTCAATATGCATATCTCACTTTTTTCAACTTCAATGGTGAGAAGCCCCCTCTTGAATTTAGATTCACAAAGATCATTGATCTTGTCGATCTAAAATCAATACTAGAGAATCTGTACCCAGACAATTAAAGAGATGTCAAGCTATATTATCTTTCACCCTCAATTGACAATGGATGAAAGATACATTTCAAAAAGTTTGAGCTAAATGGGGATGCAGATTTTATTGGACATATGACTCCACACACAAGAGAGGGTAAATTTTGGGGGGCTTGAAAACGGTGGTTTAAAACAATTATTTTCGTTTTTAGATTTTAAAAACATTTTTGATAAAAATGTTTGATTAATAGCAGCAGGAAAATTAATATGCAGAAAGTAAACGATAAGGGTAAAGCGATGACACTAAAAGTTATACAGGTTGAGTCTAAATAAAGTGACCTAATTCTCTTCCCAAAAATTTATCTTGAGAGTATCCAATAATGCTTATAATCTTTTAGTAGGTTGAGTTTACGAACCCGTTTTACAAGGAAAGTGAAGTTTCAAGTTAACTTCCAACCAAACAAAAAACATCAGAGTGAAGCAGTTAGTCTTCATTCCAAACGGGAACTTGAAGCAGTTAGTCCCCAAGCTAAAATGATACTTTACATGGACTTATCTCGAAAAAATATGGAGTTATGAATTAGGTTTACACATGATGATCACAAACCAAATGAGATTTTACACCAAGCTAATTTCGAACCAAAGTGAGTTTTTACACAGGCTGAACTCACCAACTGAACCGGAGACTTAATACTAAATCCCCAAACCAGCCTTTTAATGGATTTATCATTAAAGCAAAAAAAAACTCCCATAAGAGAAATGACTCAAGCAAGAGAAATACCTCTTGGTGAATTTACAATATTACCCCTTTTCCAGAACAAAAACCTCACTTAAACACGGACTTTCTTAAAGCGTTATGGCTAAATTAAAGTGGGAGAAAGTAGAAAACTATTTTTAGGTGAGGAGTGAGATAGAGAGCTCATGTTTCTGGATGATAAAATGTGATGGGAGAGACCTCTATTTATAGGCTAGAGGTTAGAACAAAAAAGAAAAAGATTCATGGCTAATTTAATTACCAAATCGATTAACTCCTTGTCCCATTCGATTGGATGACTAAAAAAATTCGATTATAAATGCCCAATTTGGAAGGTTTTGAAAGATATTTGTTTCCTTTCATTAAGACTCTGTCATAAAATATTAGGGATATTGTTTGCACTAACCCAATCGATTGGGTATATATTCCAATCGATTGGACAGTTCCAAAAATGGTCGAAAACATTTTCACAGTTCCTGATTCATATGTCATGGTTGAAAAATATTTTTAGGTTGTTTTCTTTAATAAATATAGGTTTTAAAACATATTTTAGTGGTTGGGTGATTTATCTATGTTACTTTACAAAAATCCCCTTGCGTTTTACAACACATTATTCACTCAGACACGACTGTATGAGCTTTCACACTTCCTCTCTTTCATGCTTTTAAGCTTCAAGGCTTTTCCGAATAAACCAATCACACAATAAATTACTTGAATCTTCTTGGATATGAGGCTTGATATATATTCAATGTTAATACCATCATCAGAGGATGGAGATGTTCAAACAACCCTAATTTTCTTGTTAATTCGGAAGAAAAGCGTTGAAAAAAACTATCTTGTGCATCTTTAACCACTTGACATATTTGCTTTGCTTTATGCTTCCATTTTCAAACGTTTTCTTCCCTGAAATAAAGTTGTCATCATCTAAATCAAATTGTGATAGTCTTTAGCTTTGATCACTTCTTGAATGGCCTGCAAAACAGGGTTCCATGTATTAAATTGTTATGTGGAGTACATCTCACTATTACGAAACTAAAGGTCGGATCGAGGTGGATGTGAAGATTATGAGATCAACTGATGATAATCTAAAGATGTTTAAACATCCTCAACCATCACTTGATAATGAAGTGAAATGTTAGATTTATGTTAGTGATTATCTATGTAATTTTCTATTTTAATGTATGTCATAATAATGTTTGAGGTTAATTCATGTTAGTTTTTTGCCATTTTTCCTACTTTTAATTTCGCTTTGTCAAGCACACCAATTTTTGGAGTAAATTATTGTATTTTTTGATGTTTTTGTGCGTCAAAAATTGTATTTTTGTATTTGAAGGGTATTTTAGGTTTTTCACGAGAGTACATAGAAATAATTAGGGTGAGAAAAGAAATCTCCACCCAAGTAGTCCATTTTGTCATTGGGTCATCTTAAATAAGCATTCCAAATTTTTTTTAAACTAATTAACTTCATAACCCCCCCCCCCCCCCCACCCCCACCTCGGGTTAGACTTATATCTCCTCCAAATAACTTTAACTTACAAAAATGTCCTTTATTTTTTAAAGTATATCATTATTTTTCCTTTGTATACATAACTCTATAAGTGGCCAAACATATGAGTAATCAAAGAGTTTGGTATAGGGAAAACCTCCCAATAAAATCAAACACTCTTTTTGTTGTATTTGATAACTTCTACGATGATATTCATAAGTATAACGCCCCATTTCTACCCAACGAATTATATAAAATCATAGATACAAAATTTCCAACAAACAAATTGAATGTTACACTTTCAACTTAGAAACAACGACATTTAATCATCTATAGTTCAGATACATAACACATAAAATTTGGATGAACCGATAACAACCTATTTAGTCTTTAAAAATAAACAATTTTCGTTGCTACGCAACGGATTCACAAATTCAACTGAAAACATCATAACATCTTGTCCAACTCAAAACGGCTTTAACACAATAAGTCTTTAATAAAAACAACTTAAAAATTCAGCAACATAATGAAAACCAACAATAAAGAAAAAATGTGTTCATCCCCCTGAGTGCTACATATCAGAACAAAAACACCGACTCGAACTAACGAAGGTAACAGCTATCCTTCTTGATTACCTGCACGTTACCAACAGAGAGAAATATTTAAACAGAAGGGATGAGATATCGAACCATATAATTGAGTGTATGATAAACAGTTTATTAGATCATATTATATAAAATCACCACTTCACAATTTTTAACCAACATCAATCATCACAAGTCAACAACATAATATGTTAAATATGTAACACGGAATGTGACTCGTTACAATGCACATGCATGTGGTACCAATGGAGAAAGACTCCCAACTTATAAATCTGATAATTAATAGAGGCGTCAACAAAGCATAAGCCTTCAACTTAATTTGTCAATCCAGGCCAACTTACCGAGCATCAGCTCTGACTTGATATGCTATAGATGTGACCCAATATAAATGTCAGAATAGCAACAATAAAATTCCATAGCAACATAACAACAAACCAACAATGGCCATAAGCCCACAACTTAATATTTTGCCCATAAATAGAGGCAATAACATCACCTGCTAATTCAAATTTTTCAACAAAGAACACAATACAACGAGTCAACCAAAATTTATTACAAATAAACCATGTAATTATTCAAACTATTACGACTATTTCTGGTTAATTAGTTATCGACTAAAAGTTCTATTATTTCTACTTTGTTCTAAAGTTATCATTATGTCTCTGTTAAATTAATATTACACTATTATTAGAGCATTTACTTTCAATAATATAGTTATGCTATTTTATTACTTCAAAACCTACTACTGATTAAGCCTGCTAAATATTACTTCTACTATTGCTACTTTATACTATTTCCACTTTCTGCTACTTATAACCATATACCACACTATCACTTTATTAATAAGCCTACCACCAATTCATACTATTTATCGTAATTTATTCTAGTGGCATACTACTACATTTGATTAAATAATTTCCATACTGATAATAAATCATAATTTAGCAAGAATATAGTATTATTTGGAAACTCCAACTTACCATACTGACAACTCTAAACATGTCGAAATTACGCAAAACAAATAAATGTGACTTTTAATGATACGAAACAACCCTATTGATAACTTTAACAACACTATTGACAACTCTAACAACTCTATTGACAACTCAATTGACAAATCTATTGACAGTTCTATTGTCAACTCTAAACAAGTCAAAATTACCTAAAACAATTAAAGTATGACTCATAATAATTCAAAACAACTCTGATAACTTTATTGACAACTCTAACAGAATTGAAAATAATTTGAATTAGCCAATTAATTCAATTGGTTATCCCTAACTCAAAACTCCTAAAATTTTATACTAATAATATCAAATTATTATTAATAATAAATACACTAATGAAATATATATATATATATATATATATATATATATATATATATATATATATATATATATATATATATATATATATATATATATATATATATATATATATATATATATATATATATATATATATATATATATATATATATATATATATAAACATAGGCAGAAGTAGCGATACAATGAAATATATGTTTGCAAACATAGGCAAAATGTGGTATGATACTGTAACATCATACTATCTAATTGCTTTGTCTTACAAAACGCCACCGTATATATTTATATAACAACAAAGCAACAGTATCATGGCAAGGTAGTAGCGAAGTATTGTGTATGTATGCAATAACTCAACATAATTTAAATCAAATACACACATGCTAATCATTCAACACCTTCGCGATATAATCGTTAATAACTTATCAACCACTTCAACAATATTTTGACATATCAACATTTAAAGTAGTAACAATCATAACACACTTATACTTGGATATACAACATCACATTATCATATCAATAAAATATCAACAACTCTATTCATATCGTCGTATCACCCTTATAGTGACATCAACATATCCAACATAATCAACTTCGTCATATTATTGAGTATTATTCATCATTTATGTTAACCAAAAACAACATCTCGGCAACGGGAACAAAATCATTATAACGTTAACTTAAAAGTATAACTCAACAAATATACACACAACTCACCATTAACCAACAACCACATTAGTATCCTTATAAATCAGTAAATATTTACGAGAAAACACAGTACCCTAGCACATCATCCCTATATCAACAGTCCACGAAATCAAAAATGTAGATCAAGACATATCATTCCCATAGGCTTCTGATATTTAGTCTTTCACTTCTAACGAGTCGTACAAGCATAGCAATTGTGCCATATCATGCTTCAGCTGCGCAACTCTGATCATCCATCTTACGTCATCGTCCTCATTAAAATTTCCGTCAAATATATGGTTTACAAGTTTCAACGTAGTTTCGTACTTTCTTTAACATCCACCATAAAATCGTTGTTCACTTGATATTCTCAATATTTCACTTTGCGATGTCAGCTTGCATATAAACCTGCTACTCCGAATTATTCAATACATCTCAACTCTTTCCTAGCCACTCCTTTATTAATTCACACAAACTGGAGAGCGACTATCCTCGCGATATAACATCAATCACTTTACACACTGTTAAGATAGCAAGACAAGTCTATACCATCCAACACGACCTCGTCTACTATCAATAAGAGATTAAGGGTGATCAGTTCCTCAATTTGTCAATAGATAGATGAAAACCATAATGGAGTATAAATCATCGTTACCAAACTACAATAGTGTTCATTTAGAACTTGTACTCAAGTCACCTAAAGCACCATCATCCAATAATTTCCTATGAGGTTTACAAATACTCCTATAATTTCCCTCTCATTCGATCTTGTCGATGAGACACCAACGCTTAACATATTACACGGTCCATATTACACTCACTTAGCCTCACACAAAGGTTAAGTATTCTCCAACTCAAGAATTACTACTATACCAGTACATTACACGTCGTCTCGTTCTAATTTGAAATCTCAACAATACCGTTACACACTGTTTTGGTGATAGAACCTCCCCAATTCTTCTTTTACACACACCACTACCTTGGCATCATAAACACGACTTTAATTCCTCTTAAAAGCATCTTCCTTTAAAAGGACATATTTATTATAATCATTGTTAATCATCATAAGTTGCATATCTATGCGCTTCTCCAATACTTTCACATCATTTTTAATGCCGAACATCTCTTTTCTTAACTTATTCGCCAACAACATATTACGCTTGACCTCGTCTTGAACAACTGTGATAATGACCATTTATGCCCAAAAAGCCTCTAGTTCCATACCCGACTTCAGAGTCCCTCCATATAGGAATGCATCTACCATATTTGAAAACACTTTCATAGGATAGAATATATTTTTATCTCCTCATAGATTCAAATGGAACATCAATCAGATACTCAGAACACAAGATATGAATTTCTAAAGTTATCCGAAAATGAGAACACCGATGTCATGCAGCGAAAAACTATTACACACCTTACAATAACATCATAACAAAACTTCTTTGTACCAGTACCAACACTTACCATTCTTGAAATCATACTCATCTCCTTACATTTCCGACTCTGACTCGCGATTCAAAATATTCCAACAACTTCAACAACTTTTACAATGACTCACAAGGATCCCACGACAAGGTGTACAGCAATTTGTCATTCTATCATTGTTCAAATATCGACATCTTACGCAAGGGCTACCCAAACCGACAACTTCACATTCCACTAGCAGCGGTGAAACATCGTAACTTTCTAAATTCCATCTTCTAAAAATTATCCTTGTTACTTAACAATCACCTTCAGAAACATCAGAGATTTACACTCTACTTATATATCAACAATTGTTACATTGCTCCTCATCCTTCGAGAAGTAAGAAACAACAATGTCTGATCATCCTCCCTCAAGAGGCTCTAACTTGATTAACAAACAAAATCTTGAATCCGTGTCACCTTCGAATTCAGGAAACAACAAAACTTCAACAATATTTGCATTGTCGCCATCAATAATATACTTAACTAACACCTTACAACCAAAACATATTCGAGAATCAAAGCTTCTCCCCCACTTATATTCAAACCAACTTCTGCATACAATCGATTGGAAAAGCAAACAAGTACTGATAGTGTGTCGCACACACGTACTAAGAAACAACACACCAACAATACTCAACTGTCACATTATTCTACTAACTCAACAACTTGGTCAGACATACCGACCTGCTCTAATACCACTAATGTAACACCCCATTTCTACCCAATGAATTATATAAAATAAGAGGTACAAACTTTCCAACAAACACTTGGAATGCTACACTTTCAACTTAAAAACAACAACATTCAATCATCTATAGTTTAGATATAAAACACATAAAATTCGGATGAACCAATAACAACCTGTTTAGTCTTTAAAAATAAAACAACTTTCATTGCTACGCAGCGGATTCACAAATTCAACTCAAAAATCATAACATCTTGTCCAACTTAAAACGGTTTTAAGACAACAAGTCTTTAATGAAAACAACTTAAAAATTCAGCAACATAATGAAAACCAACAATAAATAAAACATGCGTTCATCCCCCCGAGTGCTACGTATCAGAGCGACAACATCGAATCAAACTAACGAAGGTAACAACTATCCTTCTTGATTACCTACACGTTACCAACAGAAGGAAACATTCAAACAAAAGAGGTGAGATATCGAACAATATAATTGAGTGTATGATAAACAGTTTATTAGATCAGATTATATAAAATCACCATTTCACAACTTTCAACCAACATCAATCATCACAAGTCAACAACACAACATGTTAAATATGCAACACGGAATACGACTCGTTACAATGCACATGCATGTGTTACCGATAGAGCAAAACCCCCAATTTAGCAATTTGCCAATTAATAGAGGCATCAACAAGGCATATGCCTTCAACTTAATTTGCCAATCCTGGCCAACTTACCGAGCATCAGCTCCAACTTGATATGCTATGTATGCGACCCAATATGAATGTCAGGATAGAACCAACAAAATTATATAGCAACCCAACAACAAACCAACATTGGCCATAAGCCCACAACCTCATATTTTGCCCATAAATAGAGGCAATAACATCACCTGCTAATTCACATTTTTCAACAAAGAACACAATACAACGAGTCAACCAAAATTTATTACAAATAAACCACGTAATTATTAGGACTATTAAGACTATTTCCGGTTAATTAATTATCGGCTAATAGTTCTATTATTTCTACTTTGTTCTAAAGTTCTCATTATGTTTCTGTTAAATTAATACTATACTGTTGTACTGTCAATAATATGGTTTTGCTATTTTATTACTTCTAAACCTGCTACTGATTTAGCCTGCTAAATATTGCTTATACTATTGCTACTTTATACAATTTCCACTTTCTGCTACTTATAACCATATACCACACTATCACTTTATTAATAAGCGTACCACCAATTCCTGCTACTTATCTTAATTTATTCTAGTGGCATACTACTACAATTGATTAAACAATTTCCATACTGATAATAAATCATGATTTAACAAGGATGTATTATTATTTGGAAACTCCAACTTACCCTACTGACAACTCTAAACATGTCGAAATTACGCAAAACAAATAAAAGTGACTTTTAATGATACGAAACAACTTTATTGATAATTTTAACAACATTATTGACAACTCTAAATGTTAAAATTAATTTAGATTTTATAATTAATTAGATATTAATTTATATTTAGGAATATATTTTAGATTGTTTATATCTTTGTTAGAAGATATATATATTTGATCTTCTTATATCTTTGTTAGAAGATATATTTTAGATATAATTTTGTGTATAAATAGCCTAGTGGAGTAGGTTATTGTAATTCATTGTAAATCCTTATTTTGAAGTTGTCAGCAAATATTCCTTTTGCCTTTTATCTTCCTTGTGAACCAACAATTAGTATCTAGAGCTCCTGGTTAGAAACTCTGGAATTTGGGAAACATTGTTTCATTGATAGAAATTCTTGGATTTGGGAAACATTGTTTTCATTGAGTTTCTGCGTAAATTGCACAAGGTAGAAGATAAACGGAAACGGCAGCGATATCCATTTCAAGATTACAGTAGTTGATGGAAAAAATTGGAATCTTTGGAAGATCCAGATGCGCATGTTATTTGGTTCGCAAGATGTGTTAGATCTTATCACCGATGGCTATAATCTGTTAGAAGAAGACGCAATAGGGGCACAGAAGGTATCACAGAAGGCGCTGAGGAAAAAGATTAGAAGGCGTTGTTTTACATCCATCAATGTGTGGATGCGAATGTGTTTGAGAAGATTACTGATTCTGAAACAGCAAAGGCTGCATGTGACACACTGGTCAGATGTTACGGTGGTGACACATCAGTGAAGAAGGTGAAGCTTCAGTATCTCAGAAAGAAATATGAGAATATTAACATGAAGGATAACGAGAAGGTTTCTGAATACATATCTAGAGTGATTCTGATCACTAATGAGATAAAAGCTTGTGGAGAAACTCTGTCTGAACAAGTAATTATTGAGAAGATCTTGAGATCTTTAACTTCTCAATTTGATTACATTGTGGTAACAATTGAACATTCCAAAGATCTGAGCACCATGAGAGTTAAAGAGCTGCAAAGTAGTCTAGAGGCGCATGAGTTGCGTATGACTGGAAGAAATTCTGAGAGGGAAGTAGAGCAGCAGGCTCAGAAAGTAACTTCTGGTAAGAAGTATCAGAAGCAGACTTGGTCAGAAGCTTTAAACTCTGATATGCAGAAGAATGTCCAGAAGGGAAAGGAGAAGTCTGACAACAAGAATGTTCAGTGATATTGTTGCAAGAACATTGGTAAATATGCCAGAGATTGTTGGTCCAACAAAGAAAGGAAGTCAGAAGAAGCAAATATAGCAAGAGGAGAGTCTGATGATGAACATGTGCTATTGTTGGCTTTTGAACCTGATTATCTGAATTCATCATAATGGTGGTATATGGACACAGGGTGTTCAAATCATCTTACTGGAAACAAGAAGTGGTTGGTTGATTTTGACTCTGGGAAGAGTATAAAGATAAGATGTGTTGATGATAAATACCTCAATGCATAAGGTATAGGAAATGTCAGAATCATTCTAAACAATGTGAAAGCAGCAGTGATCTAGAATGTTTGGTATGTACCTGGCATGAAAAGCAATTTAATAAGTGTGGGACAACAGATTGAGAAAGGTTTTTCAGTTACCATGAAGGACAATCTTCTGAAGTTGTATGACTATAATCAGAAGCTGATTATGGAGTCAGAACAGGAAAGGAACAGAACATTCAAGGTGAATGTTAGAACTGCAGACTCTGAATGTCTTAGTGCAACAAGTGTTGTCAAGGAGAGTGACCTATGGCACATAAGATTTGGGCATCTGAATTTCAGAAGTTTAGGGCATCTGAAATCAAATAATATGGTACATGGAATTCCTACAATCAAGAAGCCTAAAAAGTCACGCAAGGTGTGCATGGAAGGGAAGCAACAAAGATTACCATTTGCATCAGAAGTAGCTCCAAGAGCAAAACATGCATTGGGAGTAGTACATTTTAATGTGTGTAGTCCGTTTCCAGTAGCATCAACTGGAGGGAATAAATATTTTGTGTCATTTGTTGATGAGCTCACCAGAATGACATGGGTATCTCTCATAAAGTTCAAACACGAGTTGTTTGTCGAATTCAAGAAGTTCAGACTGAAGGCTGAGAATAAGAGTGGCCAAACTCTGATGATTCTTAGAATTGATGGTGATGAAGAGTATAACTCGACAGAATTCAGAAGTTTTTGTGAGGAGAATCGGATTGAGCATGAGGTTACTACTCCATATACTCCTCAACACAATGGTCTTGCTGAAATAAGAAATCGTACTTTGCTAGATATGGTGAGAAGCATGCTGAAAGAGAAGAAGCTTCCTCATACTTTGTAGGGAGAAGCTATTGCAAATGCATGTTATGTGCTCAACAGATGTCCAACAAAGAAATTGAAGGAAATAGTTCCTATTCAGAAGTGGACTGAAGATAAGCAAAGTGTTAGTCATCTAAAGGTGTTTGATTTTGTTTGTTACAAACATGTCCCAGAAGCCAGAAGACAGAAGTTGGATGATAGAAGTAAAGTGATGTTGCTGGTGGGGTACCATGATACAGGTTCGTACAAACTTTATTGTCCAGAAACTAACAAAGTTTAGTTCAGCAGAGATGTCATTGTAGAGGAATCATAATTTTGGAATTGGGAAAGGTCTCATCCTAACTCTAATGAGAGAACTTCTGAAGAAAAGTCATAAACATATGTTTCTGAAGCTGGTAAAGACTATGACTCTAAAGAAGATATAGAAGGAGAAGATGATTCTGACTCTTACTCTGATAGTGATCCAGACTCTGAAGAGAGTCAAAGTCCTGGTGTCCAAAGTTCTGAAGGTCCAGTTAAGAGGCAACAAAGAGCCAGAAGCATCCCAAGAAGATTTGTAGAGTTTGACATGTTGCAAGACACTGAAGTAGACTCTGAAGGAGAAGTAATTCAGTATGCAATGTAAGTAGACTCTGAGCCCGTGAGTACATAAGAGGCTCTTAAGAAGTAAGTTTGGTTATAGGCCATGAAAGAAGAACTTGATGCTATATAGAGAAACAAAACTTGGAAGCTAAAAGAACTTCCAAAAGGAAAGAAAGCCATCAGCGTTAGATGGGTTTTCAAGCAGCAGCTAAAGCTGGATGGATCAATTGGAAAACACAAAGTGAGATTAATAGCAAGAGGCTTTTTCAGAAGTCTAGGCTGGATTACTTTGAAGTGATTGCACCTTTAGCGAGACATGAACCAATCAGACTAGTGATTGCAATAGCTACTAACAGGAATTGGCCTCTAATGCATTTAGATGTAAAATCTGCATTTTTGAATGGTCCATTACAATAATAGGTGTACGTTTCACAACCTCCTAGATTTGAGAAAAAGAATCAGGAAGGGATGGTGTTCAAATTACACAAAGCATTGTATGGATTGAAGCAAGCGCCCAGAGCTTGGAATTTGAAGATTGATTTGTTTTTCAAGGAACAAGGGTTTCAGAAGTGTGAGATGGAGTATGGTGTTTATGTTCAGCATACTTCAGAAGGTAATATGATTCTGGTTTGTTTGTATGTTGATGACATATTACTCACAGGAAGTTCTGGATAAGAGATAGCTGAGTTCAAGAAAGTTCTGATGAATGCGTTTTAGATGACAGATATTTGGAAAATGAGTTTCTTTCTAGGGATGGAGTTTATGTACTCTGAGAAAGGAATCATTTTGCATAAGATGAAGTATGAACTAGAGCTTCTGAAGAGATTTGAGCTAGAGAATTTCAAGGTTGTTATTACACCTGCTGATACGAATCAGAAGTTAGACTCTGATTCTGATGGAGAGGATGTGGATACTACAACCTTCAAACAGATGGTTGGTTCTTTGAGGTATTTGTGTAATACCATACCTGATATTTTCTATGCAATTGGAATAGTTAGCTGATTTATGAGCAAACCAAAGTGGTCTCATTACCAAGTTGAAGTCAGGATTCTGAGGTATGTGAAGGGAACTCTGAAATATGGAGTGTTATTTCCGTTTAGAAGAAAGATTGAATCAGAACTTATGAGTTATTCTGATTCTGATTGGTGTGGAGATAGATTTGACAGAAGAAGTACTTCTGGATACTTATTCAAATTTCTTGGAGGTCCTATTTCTTGGTGCTCCAAGAACCAACATGTAGTTGCTCTGTAAACTTGTGAAGCTGAATATATTACAGGCGCTCTGACTGCGTGTCAAGCTGTGTGGATTTTGAACTTGCTGAAAGATCTGAAGATTGAGGTAAAAAAAAACCTCTGAAGCTGATGATTGATATCTAGTCTGTAATCAATCTTGCCAAGAATTCAGTGTTGCATGGGAGAAGCAAGTATATTGAGACCAAGTATCATTTTTTGAGGAATCAAGTTCAGAATGGAATTTTAGAAGTTGTGCACTATAGCATCCAAAAGCAGATGGCATATGTTCTGGCAAAGGCTATCAAAATTGATCAGTTTCTTGGTTTAAGGGATGAAAATAGTGTTATCAGTTTTGGGTAAATACAAATTAAGGGATGGTGTTAGAATTAATTTAGATTTTATAATTAATTAGATATTAATTTATATTTAGGAATATCTTTTAGATTGTTTATATCTTTGTTAGAAGATATATATCTTAGATCTTCTTATATTTTTGTTAGAAGATATATTTTAGATTTAATTTTGTGTATAAATAGCCTAGTGGAGTAGGTTATTGTAATTCATTGTAAATCCTTATTTTAAAGTTGTCAGTAAATATTCCTTTTGCATTTTATCTTCCTTGTGCACCAACACTAACAACTCTATTGACAACTCAATTTACAATTCTATTGACAGTTATATTGACAATTCTAAACAAGTCAGAATTACCCAAAATAATTAAAGTATGACTCGTAATAATTTCAAACAACTCTTACAACTTTATTGACAACTCTAACATAATTGAAAATAATTTAAATTAACCAATTAATTCAATTAGTTATCCCTAACTCAAAACTCCTAAAATATTATACTAATAATATCAAATTATTATTAATAATAATTACACTAATGATATATATATATATATATATATATATATATATATATATATATATATATATATATATATATATATATATATATATATATATATATATATATATATATATATATATATATATATATATATATATATATATATATATATATATATTATAGGCAAAAGTAGTGATACAATGAAATAGGCAAAACATGGTGTGATAGAGTAACATCATACTATCTAATTGCTTTGTCTTACAAAACGCAACCATATATATTTATATAACAACGAAGCAACAATATCATGGTAAGATAGTAGCGAAGTACTGTGTATGTATATAATAAACTAATCAAATATATAGGAATGAAACGTGAAGCTACAATTTGTAAAATATCAAATTGGGTTCTCAATTTATCCCTTAATTTCACCAATATATCAATTCTAAACACAAACAGAAACAATCACTACGCCAAAAATAAGTTTTAGCAGCACATAAAAGAAAGTGCTTTTGGAAAAAGGCGCTGCTGTAGGTTTTAAAAAAAATCGCTTAAAAAAGCGCTTTCAAAGGGTGCCTTAAGAAAGCGCTTTTCAAAAGCGCTTCTAAAGGTCACCCTTAGAAAGTGCTTTTTGGGAAGCGTTGCTAAAGCTGGCCTTTCAGAGGGTACCTTAAGAAAGAGCTTTTCAAAAGCGCTGCTAATGGTCAGCCTTAGAAAGCGCTTTTCCAAAGCACTGCTAAAGCTGGCCTTTAGAAAGCGCTTTTAAAAGCACTGCTATAGGATATGCTACGAAAGCGCTTTTTGATGTAAAAGCGTTGTTATAGATTACCTTTAGAAATCGCTATTAAAAGCTCTTTCGTAGGTAGTTTTATAATAAATATCAAAATACAATTCGTATCACTTATCTATTCTCAGTCAGATTTTCTTCACGAAAAAACCCTAAACCAGAGCTTCTAAGGTAGTCAACGGCGCTCCACTTCTCCGGCCAACTGCAATTCGTATCAGGTTTCATTTTTTTCCTCATCTCGTATGTGTTTGTCTGGTTTTCGTGTGCTTTTGTTTGGTTAATGATTTTGAGCAAGCATGGTTTCTACTGTCATAGAAGTTATTAAGAAGTTGTGCATAGAAGTAACATGCTAAGAGAGAAATAATGGAGAGTAACATGCTAAGAGAGAAGTAATGGAGAGTGTCACACATAATTGAGAGTGTCTTTGTTTACATTTAATTATGTCATGGGTGTTTGGTTTGTTGTGTTTTATTGGTTCTTTCATGTACAGAGAACATGACTTCTTTAGAGGCATTGAAATAATACTATGATATTATTGTGAACCAGAAAAAATGCTTAATTAATTATATAGACTTACATTAACAAGTTCTGCATTGGTAAAACAAGCTAAGAGAGAAATAATAGAGAGCGTAACAAAATATTTAATAAAGGTAGCCATATTGTTAACTCTATTAATATATTGTTTTTTTCGTGTGCTTTTTATTATTGATTTTGAGCAATGATAGTTTCTTGTTTATGTGTTCTACTCGTCTCTTTTCTTGGTACGAATGTATTATACTTGTGTACTAAAGTAGTTGATAGAATAAAATGAATTTAGTGAAAAGTTTTGAGTATTGGTTTTGTTATATGGTTGTGCAAGAGCAAGTGCAAGTTTTGAGTATTGGTTTTGTTTTCGAATTTATCATTTAGCTCAGATTGACTCAGAAACCGTAAACCATGGATAAGACATGGATGTATTCCAATCGATTGTCGAAAGAGTACGAGAACAGGTATTGGAATTCGTTAAGTTTGTTGTTGCGCATGCCGAAGACCCCAGTCGAATGACATGTCCTTGTTTGTGTTGCTGTTATGGGAATCAGGTTGACGCGGTTCAGTTGGCATCGCATTTAATACGGTATGGAATTGATAGAAGTTATACATGTTGGAATATGCATGGTGAGAAAAGTGACAGGAATGATGAATCGGGGGATAATAGGACCTATGCTTCAAACGACAATGGCACAGATACATACGATTATGATCGATTTGAAGAGATTGCAGAAGCGCTTGAAGAAGATCTTAATGATTGTCCCAAAATGTTTGAGAAGTTTGTAAGCGATGCAGAGAAACCGTTGTATAATGATTGTACAAAATTCACAAGATTGTCTGTTGTATTAAAGTTGTACAACTTAAAAGCTGTTGAGTTTTATACTGAATATCTGTCAAATGTTCAATCAATTGGACTCCCCAAATCTCATGTTGTTGAAAAAAAAGAAGGTAAGAAGCTAATTGGAAATAAAGTTGTGACAGTATCAATGGTCGAACGGGATCAAGTGCATTTGTATGTTCTGCACAATGAGCTTGAAGTTGAGTCGTATGTTGAAATGCACAAGGGTGTTCTTTGAGGTTTAAATCCGAATAGAAATGAGAATTGGGTTGTACGAGAGCACAATCGAAGTTTCATACCATGGTTTAAGGAACATATTTATTCAAAGTATCTTTCAGATCCTGCTTCAGTAACAGAAAGATTGAGATGTTTAGCATACAGTCCAAGTTTAGTTGTGTTTTCTTATAGCGCATATACAATTAATGGATACACATTTTATACCACAAAACAGGATGACAAAAGTACTATGCAAAATAGTGGTGTCACCTTGATCGCTGAAGCAATGCATATATCAAGTGTGAAGGACTTAAACCCAAAATTTGCAAATCTGTCATATTTTGGGGTTATCGAGCGCATTTGGGTGTTTGATTATGAGAAGTTTCAGATTCCTATATTTGGTTGCAAGTGGGTTGAAAATAATAATGGCATACGAATGGATAAGTCAGGTTTTTTGCAAGTGGATCTTAATAGGGTGGGGTACAAAGATGAGCCTTTCATTCTAGCCTCTCAAGCTAAACAAGTGTTCTATGTCAATGATCCGACAAGTACGAAATGGTTTATAGTGCTATTATCTAACAAAGTAATTGATGAAAGCATTGGAGATCAAAGTGATATTGGTGTTGACATTGAATCTTTAACCATAACTGATCAAAATGATAATGAATCATGTATTAGAAATGATCATAATGAGGGTATTTGGATCAATCCAACTGTCCGCGTTGCTAAGAGACGAGTAGAACACATTCCTACCAAGAAAAGAAAGAGACCTTAGTGAAAAAGGTAATAGTATATATAATTATAGCCTATATCATTCAATAAAATTTAATTTGTCATTTCATTTTTATTTGTCATTTCATTTTTATTTGTCATTTCATTTTTATTTGTCATTTCATTTTTATATTTGTCATTTCATTTTTATTTTATTTTTCATTATTACAGGTCAAATGGCTAGTAATCAAGAAACCCCACAAGATGCAAATGCTCCTGAAAATGCTCCAGAAAATACTTCAGAAAAGACTTCAGAAAAAGATATTACACGAGGTATAACTATTATGAGGGGAATCATCTGTGGTAGAGATAGAGGAGTAACATATAATGTAGATTGGAATGATAATGACCAACTAATTGGGTCTAATGCTGCAAAGTTGATAAGCTACATTGGTACGCTTGTTCGTATACACATTCCGATCACCACTCCTAGATGGAAAAGAGGAGAGTTGGATGAGGGTAAAGAGAAAGTTTGGACTGAGATAAAGGTACATATATGGTTTTTGTTATTTGCTTTATCTTGACGATAATATGTGTTTAAATTGCTTTTACTAACACACTTTATGCGTATGCTTTTTTGTAGAGGTCTTTTAATATTGAAGATACCCGTAAAAAGTATATAATGGGTTTGGCTGGAAAAAGACACAGAGGGTGGAGAACATTTTTACCAAACAAGTATCTTAAAGATGATGAAGGAAATTTTCTTGAAGAGGATCCGGAACGTCCAAAGAAATATGAGAACTTCATTACACCTAAAGAATGGGTTGGTTTTGTAGGCCAAAGAAGAGATGAGAATTTCAAGAAAGTGAGTGCTATCAATCGCGAGAGAGCGTCAAAACCCGCATATCCATATAAAAAAGGGCATTTGGGATATGCTCGCTTAGAGGAAAAAATTGTAAGTAAATATAAACTCTACGATCTTATTAATTCTCTAATGTGTTATAATTTATGATCTTAAGACTTGTGTCAATGCGTAGTTAGAAGAGACGAAAAGTGACGCAATATCACTACCAGCACATTTGTTGTGGAAGGAAGCTCGTGTGGGCAAGGATCAAGTTGTTAATCCCGATCTTCAACATGTGTATGATGAATGTGTAAGTATAAGATTGTGTCTTTAATTAAATCAAATGTTTATTAATATTTAAATAATTTTTTATCTCCACTAATAATTTTCTATATGTAAATGAATTACAGGAGACCTTGTCACAATCAGTATCCCCAGGTGAGGATCAGGATACCAGGAGCGTACTTAGTCGAGCACGAAATATTGCTGAGTATTCGGG
This sequence comes from Vicia faba, assembly GCA_948472305.1. NCBI lineage: Eukaryota > Viridiplantae > Streptophyta > Magnoliopsida > Fabales > Fabaceae > Vicia > Vicia faba. The sequence goes on along the minus strand of OX451735.1, from coordinate 1,153,703,329 downwards.
TCGAGTGAGGGGTAAAGGTCATGGTGTGACTCCAACCTCTTTGTATAAGCATCCAAGGAGAAGAAATCCTAGCAATACAGAAGTGATGCAAACATTGCAGGATTTACAAGCTCAAGTCCGTGAATTGCAGAAGGATAAAGAGAGATATATGGCAAAAAAGAGCAGTTCACAGTTGAAAGAAACTAGTGACAAAGCTAGTATCAACTGTCAGCATAATTTTCCCGAGGTAATTTTCAATATATATCCGTTATTATTATAGAATATTTTTAGTCACTTCTAACGGTTATTATTGGTTTAGGGCATTTCATCTTGTCAGTTATACCTATCGTCGCCGACTTATCGACTAGTTGGCAAGGGAAAAGTCCATAACACTTTGGGAGATTTACTTCACCATAGACCGCTTCCGGATGGACACATGAAAGTATCGGTTGATATTTCTTTAGATATGGATGTGTTGCTGCCGGTACCTGACATTGTTGTTGAGACCACATTGCTGCGAGATGCAATAGGATCTTTTGTTGCATGGCCATCGGACCTTATTTTCATAGATGATCAGGTATGTTGAAAACCATTATGAATCTTTAAGTCTTCAACTGTTAGTTCTGACCTCAGTTATTTCTACGGTAATTATAGACTCCTACAAAACCCACATCTAAGGGTAAAGGGATTTTGCGGCACGACGAGTCTGATGTATCACAAAAAGAGGTACGTTTAAAGTGTTAATTATATGATCCGAATAAAAAACTGCATAATTTTATAATTTAACTGAGTCTATATGATTTTTAGGTACCTTTTCAAGGGTCACAACAAGTGAGCCAGAAAATCATTGGCGTAGCACCCAAGAAAAGGGTTCCTACTAGATTTTTCCCTCGATACCGGCAGTGTCTTGAAACAATAGTGGGAACAACAGATTTGATGGATGGTGGTATTCGTCAAATGGATATAGATCAAGGTATCTTTGGTTTTCCTTGCACCGAAATAATTGGACATGAGGACGTGGAAGATATTTTCCGTCATAAAGAATTAGGCGTCAGTATTATGCACACATACATCCGGTAACCCCATCTTTATATTATGTAATTAGCTGAAATTTTTTTTAAACATTTCAATGAATATAGTCTAATATTAATTATGTTTTTATTTAAGGTTATTATATGACAAATTGATGCGCGAGAATCAATTGTCAAACAGATTCCATTTCGTGTCTTTCTCCCGTGTCAGCGGAGCGACAATTGGTAGAGAACCGGGTTCAGTAAGAGAGCACTTAGTCGAAAGATTCATGGCAACTGGCAGTACAGAAAGCTTATATCTTTGGGCGTATAATACTATTCCTACAGGGTTAGATTTTCATTCTAAGTTCATTTTAATATTTGTAATTTTTGCATAGAAAATTTCTTCTAAACTATTATTTTAATTTATAGACGTCACTGGTTGTTGGTTGTTATCGATCCTATAAAAGAAGTGGTCTATTATATGAATTCGGTTGACGGTGATTGGACAAATTATCTGTATATGAAGTTAATGATTGATACGTAAGTGAGATTATTCTAAATATTTGTGTGTATTTATATATTTAATTATTTATGTGACATTGTTCTAAATATATATTTTTATTTTGTTAGAGTGATACAAGTATTCCGGTGTCAAAGAGAAGCTCGGGTATGACGGTCTAAATCAAACAACATTAATTGGATCAAAGTGCAGGTATATTAATTTCCACTATTTTGCTTATAATATTTATTCTATTTGATAAAACAATACAACTATATATTCTTATTTGTTTTTCTATGCAGTGTCCTCAACAGCAAAACGGTATAGATTACGGATACTTCGTTATGCGGTTTATCAAAGAAATCCTTCAACTGGATCAAATAGAGATTTCAGTCACGGTATGGATTTATAGCTTAGGATTTGTTTTATTATTTCTCGGATATTTCATATAATTTTTTACTTTTAACTAAATCATGCATATTATGTTTTGTTATGTAGTACTTCGATGAATACAAATGTGCATATTACACGAAACTTCAGTTGGAAGAAATCAAAGAGGAATTGTGTCAATATTTTATTGAGCAGAAAATCATATAAGGTATGAATACATTATTATGTGAAAAGTGTTATGAATACGTTACATGTGTACATGGAATACCATATTGACCGTGTTATTATGTTCAAACCTCGCAGGACCAGGACCTTAATACATAATTGATCGTGTTTCTTTCATACATTAGGACTGGTTTAGTTGTTGTTAGGGTTAATTTTGTAAGACTAATTTTGAGTTACAATATTGATAACAATGGTTTTTATATATTTTGAGGTACAAAAATGGTGTATATATATTTTGGATTACAATGGTATACATTGCATTACCGCGGTTTATGAATTACAGGTTATGGCAACTGGTTTATATAAATAATATGCTGCAAACAATGCAGGTATATGAATTATATAAATTATACCTCTAAAAAAACACCATATGAAAGCGCTTTTTCAAGAAAAACGCTGCCTTAGGTAACCTATGAAAGCGCTTTTTCACAAAAAGCGTTGTCTAAGGTAAACATATGACAGCGCTTTTCCAGGCAAAAGCGCTGCTAAAAGACCACCTATGAAAGTGCTTTTCCAGAAAAAAGTGTTGCTAAAAGCCTACCTAAGACAGCACTTTTCCAGAAAAAAGCGCTGCTAAAAGAAAACTTATGAGAGCGTTTTTCCAGAAAAAAGCGCTGCCTTAGGTTGACCTATGAAAGCGCTTATTCATAAAAAAGCTCTGCTAAAAGCCTACTTAAGAGAGCGCTTTTTAGAAAAAGTGTTGTATTAGGTAGACCTACGAGAGCGCTTTTTATTAAACAAAAAGCGCTGCTAAAACCTATAGCAGCGCCACCTATGAAAGCGCTTTTAAAGGCCAAAAAAAGCGCTTTCGTAAGTCTTTTTCGGTGTAGTGAATTTTACAACTCAAACCCACGTATCATTCGTCATATACCCTATTGTAGAGTCAGAACTCCACCATTTCCTTGGATTGAAGGTTGTTCTAACTCTCCGATTGCATCTAGTTTTGCCTCCTCTTTCCACTTCTACGTATCTCTTCCAAAACGCTTATTTTCTACTTCTGCCAAAACCTATTCTTCTTTCTTTCTATTGATACTTCTATTATTTCTGAACATCTATTATAATATAACTATTATACTATTATTCTTATTTTTTCTTGTTGGGCTTAAATTTCTACACCTCCTTTTCTACTACTTCTAACATTAAAATAGTCCTACATAAATAATAATAGTATTATTCATTGTTAATCCTACGACTTAATCAACTAATTATTTCAACTAAGAACGACACAACTTAAATCAATATTTCACAATTTCCAAAATTTAATCGGAAAAATATTTAAAAATATTTAATTAAATAATTAATTAAATATTGGGCATTACAATAAACATCTTATTAATTTTTTATTCCACTATAGAATAGTGGTGTCGTACGTGGAAAAAAATTCTTGATTCTTACAAAACCCATGTTGAACTCCTATAATTTCATTTATTGCACCACCACAACCGTTCTTGTTAACTAATCGGATCATTGTGAATTTTCACAACCAACAATGATATCTCCCAGATCAACACAATTGGACACTCCTGAAATCAACATCGATGTGTCGGTCCTTGTTTCCACTTATGAAGATTATCTCCCACAAGAGGGAAAAGGTGGTTTGATTCTAGTAACACCTCTGACCATCTCATCTCCCTAGATTCTGATTCTGACACAGGTCGGTCACAAAACCTTCCAAGTCTTGCCATCGTTCCATATTTTTCAACAACTACTTCAATGTCAAACATCAAAACAACCTCTAAGGAAAATGCAAATGTCGACTGTAGAATCTCTAAATCCTTTGAAAGACCTTTGAAACTAGATAATTATGACTAGGTCTGAGATCCAGATAAGCACATAGATCATGTAGACATAGGGATGGTAATGGATTGGGTTTGGACAAGGTACTATAGTACATGTCCTCATACCTGTAGGTTGAAAAATTCATGTACCCGAGTCCATACTTGTGTGGGCACTAATGTTTTTTACCCGTATCCTATAGGTACCTAAGTACTCATACCTGTTTACCTGCATTTTTAATAAAAAAAATAATCGATCAATTATAATTGATCATGTCATTTTACGTTTTTAACACTATTAAAAAAAATCAAAGAATTTATTATTGATAAATTAATATATAAACATAATAATAAAAATAAAAAACTATATAAATATGTATTGTGTGGGTAGAGGGTGGGGTGAGTACAAGGGTACTCGTAGCCGCGCACATATCCGCTTATTTAGTGATAATTACTCGTGTCCATGCCGATACCTATTTTACAAGTTATTGTTGATAGTTTTTACGGATATCTGTTAGGGATAGGTCCAATTGTCATCTTAATTGACACCATGCTTGAATATCATCATGTCAGGATTGCACTAAAGTGTTAAGCAAGTTAACGAACAAAAGTTCCTTACTAGTAAGTTAATGAGCAACAACTCCTTGCTTTACAAAAATTACAGAGTTGTTTTGGCAGTATTTTAGCAATTTGAATAAGTGTGATCTTCTTTAAAGTTCTTCCAAATTTTCCAATTCTTCCAAGTCTTCATTTTATAGCCAAAAAAAATTGTTGGAGGGTAGAATATGAATACCAAAATTCCAGTTGTCTTCTTGTAACAGTTATTGAAAGTGGTAGACAACATCGTACAACAATATTGTCCTTGCGCCACAAAAAAACAGCATAGTGGAAGCGAGGTGATGTTGTACCTTGTATTATTACTCACATAAAACCTTTTGATCTTCTCTTCTAATATTCAGAGGCTTCAGGATGTATAATGGTTAAAGCATATGTAGACGGATCAAAGTTAGGTCTCCAGAACCATGTCATCAAAGTCTTCAGAACTTGTTCATCCTGAACCTTCAAATCAGAGTCTTCATTACTTGGTCTTCAGAGTATTTATAACCTTTTCTTTATAGTCTTTATAACTTCGTTCAACAAAACCTTGTCTTTAGAGTCTTCAGCAGTTGGTCTAAGGAACCGTTGGTCTTTCAGAATCTTCAGAACTCGTTCAACAAAACCTTGTCTTTAGAATCTTTAAAACTTAGGCAAGAGAACTTGGAATCATCAGAGCTTGAGAACATATCAGAAGCTCTACTATTAGAGTCACATTTAGAAGCTTTAAAACTAACATTCTATCATAACCATTGTTTTAGATGCATTCTAAGCTATGAAACATAAACTTCTATCCCTTAGTATGTTGAATCCAGAATCTGATGACATCACACGTCAATGCTGTTAGAACAAGATTTGGTTATGCAACTTTATCTTTGAGTTTTGATGATAACAAATTAGTATGGCTGTATGAACAATTTTGATAGTCTAATGTTTTTTATTTTTAAGATTTAACAAACAGGTTATGCTTCTGATAAACGGCGCTGCTAAGATATTAGAAGAGAATAAGTTTCGCTTCTAAACTACACAAGTTCTGATAAACACTAGCAAAATCTTCAGAAGACTCTAAAGTTGTGACTCTGATACATGTCCAAGAAACCAAGTTCTAAATATCTGAAGACAGAAGTTCTAACTGAAGTCCAAATGTTGAAGACTTATATTTCTAAAGACAAAGGGTTCTCAAGACCAAGTGCTGAAGATTCTGATAGACGAAGTTCTGAAAAATTCTAAAGACTTGAAGTTCTGGTAACCCAATGTTATACCCCAAAATTTTCCCTCTCATTTATCAATTATTTTCTCACAAGATCTCCTTTGGTCCAAGAATGCACAAGGGTTGATCAGCTCAAGACACCTCCTTAAGCACTGATGACTGGAATTATGGTTTGAGATTGCACAAAGATGATTGAACTTATAATGCCTCATATGACTTTCATGGATCATTATAGACCCTAAATACTGCTCATGTCAAGTTTCAAGTCTTGGATCACATTTTTGCTTAGTCAATTGATCAGTTGACCTAAAAATCAATTGTATTGGAGAAAAAGTCAATTGTGGTCAATTTACAGTCAAACTTCATAATTTTTTATCAATGTCAACATTGTGAACTCCTATATGTCATTTTATCAAGTTTGGACCATAATTCTTCAATAAATTGGATCAGATCATCAAAAGGGCAAAATGGTCAAAATTTGGGTTTTTACTAAGAAAAGGCAATTTTTGATTTTTGACCTAGCAAATGGTTGATTGATTGGAAACATGATCTCAAGGATTCAATTTCATCATTTTGAACTAATGGAATGACTCAAAACATCCCTCAAGATCAATTGATTGATAGTTGATTTTCAGTCAACTGATCAAAAGTCAATTGTACACTGAAAAGTCAAACTTTGACTTTTTGGTCAAAATCAAGTATCAAAGATCACAATTCATCAAAACATGTCAAAATAAGAAACTTGTTCATAAAGAAATCAAAAATTAAATATTTCATTTTGAAAAGTCAAAGTTTCCAAACTTAGAAATTTTTCTAAGTGTTGAAAACTTCATATTTTTCACAACTTTGAGCCAATTTTTCACCATGATGCAAAATGATTCAAAGAAAACTTTCAACATGAAAGTTGTAGATATCAATTAGATCTAAAACATTTCTTTATACAACTCCTCATATAAATGCTTTGATTTCAATTTATTAATCCATGAAATCGTGGTCATGAAACTAAACACTTAGTGAAAATTTTGCCCTAGTTAGGCAGATTTTTGGTACCAACTTCATAGCAACTTTTCACATAGCTCCATTTGGAATTTGAAAAATTTATTCAAAGAGGGGTTATATAGAATGTTACAAGCTTTCTAAAATGTCCAAGAACTCATTGAGATCATGTTTGAGTACGGAGAATTGAAGAGATGAAGTTAGGGTTTTCAAACTTGAATTACAAGCCATTTCATGATGAACAAAAATTCAAATCCATAGCCATGCTGCATAATCTTCACTTTGTAGGCCTCAAACTTGTTTGTCACTCCTTAATTTACTTTTTACACAACTGATTGATCAATTGTCCAATTGATTCAAGCATTATCCAAAGCATTTTGCCATTTTAGGGAGAAAGTCACCATTTCCATTCTTGTAAAGCAAGCTTTATGCACAAAGTCAGCTTCTTGAGCTCCTAACTTGTTCTCTTTAAGTACACTCCATCCACAAAGTCAGAAGCAAGCTTTTTTAAAGTCCAACCACTCTATAATAGCGAGTACAAAAGCATGGAAACTTGTTTTGTCAAAAAAATCACATGTTGAGCTAAAACATGTAAATTCAAATTCTGACTTGTGGTAGCACAAAAAACCTTTTGCTTATAAATAGAGACACTATTTTTAAGCTAAGGCATGCATGCTTAAGCCCTCAAACTCCCTAGAACTCAGAATCACACACAAAAACTTCATTGTTGCATAATCTGACCAAAAACTTGAAACTCACATCTCCCTCGTGTGTTTCCAAGCCTTTTGGTTCCTAAAGCTTCTAAACATCAAATACAAACCATCCAAATCCCTTTTTACTAACTGTAACACCTCCATCATCAAGTTCCATTTTCAAAAACAAAGCTTTGCAAGTGGACTTCTCCAGAACTCCTCAGTCACTTTCAGCTCAAGCCAAGCATCACATTAGCTTCCTGGGAACTTGAAGAAGCTAACCCAATCACTAGGACTCCTTGAAAGCTACTCAAACTCAAAACACGATACCCTCTTGCAAGGTGAGTTTTCTGACTTTTGAACTATTCATATAGGAATTGTTAGGCTTCAATTTTCAAAGATAAAATGTAGATACCATTGCCACGAAATTGTACATATCCATAGTTTGCATTTATATGGCCTGCGCTTAGAGAATTTTAGAGTTGAAGTTTCTGAATTTTTTAGGTTTTAAATTAGGGCCATAAAAATTCTCACTCATCTTTGACTTTTAGCTTTAGTTATTTATATGGTTGAATTCGTATTAAAATTTCAAGAAAGTTTCATGTTTGTACTTTTCAATTTGGTTGAGAAATGAAGAAGTTAGAAAATTCAAAAGTATGGCAATGGCTTTTGGCGCCAGGAAGAAGAAGATAACAGCCATGGAGTTGTTTTCCAATGTATATTTATGGTTTGATATAAGTAAACGGATGTATAATCACCCCAGTGGTAAGGCAGCGCACTGGTAACCAAGAGGGCGTGGGTTCAACATCCAGCGTGCTGTCTTTTGTTCTTTTTCACACTTTTACACTTTTTTTTTGTTTTCTTTATTTGCAGCGCCTGGGCCCCATCATTGGGCTTTCTTTTTTTTCTAACCTTCTAACCCCTGGCCCTGTTTCAGCACCCCCCTGGTCATTTATTTCTTATTTTATTTTATTTTTATTTTTTAGCTTATTTCACTTCTTTTATCATCTTTATTATTATTATTATTATTATTATTATTATTATTATTATTATTATTATTATTATTATTATTATTATTATTATTATTATTATTATTATTAATAAATCCAAAAATATTTCATTTATTATTTTTCACACTTATTTAGTTTATTTTTTTTATAAAACAAAAAGAACAAAAAATATTTTCTTAACAATTGATTTTCTTTTTTTTTTTATAAATAATAATTAGATTTAGGTTTTTGATTTATTAATTAAAATAAATTTAGAACTTAGGTTCTCTTTTAATTAATTAATTTTCATATTATTATTATTAATTGAAAACCTTTTCATAAAAAACCTTAAAAAAACATTTTTAACTTAATTTCTTTCATAATTAATTTAGGTTTAAGTTTTGTTATTTTTTTTTAATTAATAATTTTCCAAATTAGGTCAAGACTGAACCCTTTTCATAAAAAATCCAAATAAAAATCATTTCTTTTTTCATTTTACATTCTTGCATTTTTAACTTCATTTTTGTACAATATTCAATATGGTTGTAATAATTATTTAGATTTAATTTTCTTTCAATTTCCCCATTTGTAAATTTGTACACCCCCTCCCCTAATGATGTAATAGCTTAGTATTTTTATTTTCCGCAATTTAAAGCTTTATAAATAAATGCTAGTAAATTAGGGTGTGTGTGGAAAGATAAAATCAATGCTTATAAAACCCTAATTCAAGACAAATCAAGCATGACAAAGACACACTTGCACACTTACACCCTTAGGGTAAATTCACTTGTTGCCTTGAGAAATAAATGGTCGTAATACGCATGTAAGATGTGTTAGCAAAAACAAACAAAATACAAGATCATGGTCCCTCGATGACGCTACAAATGTTGCCTTAAGAATGATCTTAGTCCCTCAAAGAAAATGCTAAGATATCTTACAATATTGCTATTCATGACTATACGATGACCCTTTCCCATCCCTTTTACATCCAAAGATAGGCTTTCTTACCAAATAAATGGTAAGATAACAATGTCAAAGAAAAGAGGAAATAAACATGAAAGATTTTTGAGTAAGTAGAATGTTTCTAGTTGCTTGCTCATTTTCAAAGCAAAACATCCTTCCTATTTTCAAAACAAACACCAACACTTTCAAAAAAATCTTTCAAACTTGAAACATTTTTAAAAGATCAATACTTTGTATACATTCTTACGAACGAGAATCATTACAAAGTTTTCCTAAACGATGGCGCCTTTTCAAAATACTTTCAAAAACCACACAAAGCATAATTTTCAAACAAAAGCAAGTGATCTAGCAAGCAACTAAGAGCCCGCAGATAACTACAGATGAAAAGGGTACTAATACCTTTCCTTTTCATAATCTACCCCCCCCCCCCTGAACTCAAGAAAACATATCAAAGGTCTTTCCTGTTCTTTTCAACCTTTCCTTTTGGATAAAAGAAAAGTCGGTGGCGACTCTTGCTAACCGCAACATTTGCGATCAAACGCAAAACAACCAAGTCAGTTCTCCTACCGCGTTATAGAACTGGCGACTCTGTTGGGGACAATTTTAAAAGTGGGGTTACCTTAGGGCTAGATCACATTTACTTTCTTTCATTGTTTGATTTGTTTACTTTACATTTTGTTTCTTTGTTTGGGCTTGAATCCTCTACCCGAATTTGGGATACCTTATAGGTAAGTAGCAATACGTTGTTGAAACTGTATGGGGTATACCGACATGGTCTAAGCAATAGCTACATTAGTGTGACATATTTTTGGGTACCGGTAGCCCTTGAGTAGTCAAGGAGAATACGGGGCTGCTGAGTGATGTCATGAAGCACTAACTGACTTCTAGAATGTTTACTTGACCAACTTGGCCATTAGGACGTAGTGAGATGACCGACTTTGGTGTAGTCTGAAGTTGGTAGATACTCGATACTACACTCATTGAGGTTTGGTTTTTTGTGATATTTTGGTCACCATTAAAGAGGTCTGCACTGAAACAATGCCCGAGAAAACAAACCAGTGATATTGAGCTCCCTTAGAACCCAATTACTATTGCTAGGACAGGTTTGAGCCAACTAAACTTCAAGAGGGTAGTTACCTATGAGACTCCATGCAAGCCTAAACCTAAGGACTTGTTTGTTTTGTTTGTATATATTTACTTGTACATAACATCATGAATGTTATTTCATCATACTCATATTCACTGACCATTTCAAGGATTTTTGGGATTTATCTTTGTTCTGTTTTATAGAACATGGATTTTATTCACAGGAAAACCATTCAAGTAAATATCGTAAGGATCCCTCCTCAACTTAAAGAGTTAGCATCAAGGGTTCCTGAGAATTATCCATTTACCGAAAGACATGGTCGCCTCCTAAACTTGGTTACCTCCAACACGGATGAAGATATGATGAAGGTGCTCTTCCAATTCTTTGATCCTCTACACCATTGCTTCACATTTCTTGATTATCAACTTGTGCCAACTTTGGAAGAATTCTCCCAACTCTTGAGGATTCTCATTCTCAATCAACTACCCTTCAACGATATGGAAAGAGATACAAAACCAGAAGAGATTGCTCAAGCCCTACACTTGCAAAAATTTGATGTCACAACTAATTGGGAAACAAGGACTGGTGTCAAAGGTTTCTTAGCCAAGTTCTTATTTGAGAAAGATCAAGACTGTTGGAACTCCTTGGACTTGAAAGCTTTTGATGAAATTGTTTCCAAATCTTGACCAACTCATAGAAGTAAACACCGTCAAAATCTTCATGTCTCGTAACCCGGTGCCTACTTTGTTAGGAGATATCCTATATTCTTTTCACTCTCGCACTATGAGGAAAAGAGGTATCCTCGTGTGTTGTACTCTTCTCTTGGCAAGATGGTTTATTTCGCATATTCCTCAATCTGTATTGAAGAACGAGCAATGTTCAAGGTGGTTACATAGGTTGATGACGCTCAGACATTCAGATAATCATTGGTGTTCCCGATCTTTGGAGAATGTTACTATCGTCGATCGTTGTAGAGAATTTCCTAATGTCCCCTTACTTGGCATTAGAGGAGGTATCACTTACAACCTCTGCTTATCCTTACGATAGTTTGGTTTCTCCCGAAGGGATGGTCTACATGAGACGCTTATTCAAGGGTTGGTATTTGATTATGAGAATGACGATCAAGGTTACCGCCAGAGGTTTATCCGAGCTTGGAGGATGTTGAACAAGGTAGATAGAAAGACATTGGCGCACAAGAATTCCATTCCCCTTGAGCCTTATCTCAAATGGGCACGAGCCTGTTCTCAAAGTCTTATGATGCCTTACCCCTCCATTCTCCCGGTTATCATAGAGCCTTTTGTGGAAGAAAATGTCCCATACACTATATTTCATCCTAACATGCCCACCTCTCTCGAAGACTTGAAAAGGGATTGGATACAGCTTAAGGGGGAGAGAGACACTTTTGAGGCCCAATTCTACGCCAGCGAGAAGAAAGTTCTGGAACTCACCAAGCAGCTTCATGAGGAGCGGAGTCTGAACGCCTACATCGCACCAAAGAGGATGCGTTCAACATTTTTATCTTAGAGTTTTTGTATTTCTTTGTAAGCCCAAAGAGGCATGATGTACTCAAACTTTGATTTATTAATATAACGTGTGTTCCTTTTTGTCTAAAAAAAATTTAAATCTCTAGTTTCCTTGAAATAATTGCATATGCATCTTCATTCATCATAACACAAACAGGTTTCTTACAACAGGTCTCCTTATCTTTCTAGTGTTTATTTCAGTGAGATGGATATGGAACGGACAATAAAAGATCTTCAGGCGCAGAATGCTCAATTTAAACAAATGTTCTTAACTCTGGCAAAAGGACAAAAGGATTTGAAAACTTTACTGATCCAAGAAAAGAAGAAGAAAGCGAAGAAATTAATCGGTGTTTTGAATCTGGGAAGGAGGTTCCAAGGGCCAGCCAGACGGACCCTAGACTTCGCAACATCATCAGGTGAAGGGGACCATCAAAAAGAGAAAAACAAAGAAGTGACTGACCATCCAGAATCTGAAGAGGAAGAAGAGGATGATTACTCTGAAGAGCAATATCCTCCAGCTGATGAGAACTACAAGTAACTGGAAGAGCGTCTAAGTGCAATGGAGATTCAGAAAGTGCCTGGGATGGACTTTGAAGAGATGGGTTTGGTGTTTGGGATTGTTATTCCACCAAAGTTCAAGGAACTAGTGTTTGCTAAGTATGACGGGGTTTCGTGTTCCAAGATGCACCTCTGATCTTATGTGAGGAAGATACAACCTCACACTGCTGACAGAGATTTATGGGTCCACTTCTTTCAGGATAGTCTATCCGGGACTCAGCTAGATTGGTTATATCAACTGGAGAGGGCCAATATCCATAATTGGGAAGACTTGGCCGCTGATTTTTTATAAGAAGTATCAGTATAACGCATACCTTGCTCCTACCCGTACTCAACTCCAGAGTCTGGCTATGGGTTCTAGCGAGGGTTTCAAAGACTATGCTCAGAAGTTGACAGACTTAGTAGGAAGAGTCCAGCCTCCCCTGTCTGACAGGGAGCTAGTGTACATGTTTCTAGGTACCCTGTTCGGTCCTTTCTTTAATCATTTAATTGGAAGCTCCTCATCCGACTTCAATGAATTAATCTTGACCGGGGAGAGAGTGGAAGATGGGATTAATAGTGGGAAGATCCAAAAGGATGCATCCTCCAATGCAGTGAGAAAAACATTCACTGGGAAGAAAGAGGTTGGTGTTGTGTACCATCAAAGGAATCAGGACAGAACTGGACGCCATCCAACGGTAGGGGCCGTCATGATCCCTAAGCCTGCACCTACTCAACAAAGGAACAACCAGCCTAGAACAAAAAGACCAGTAACACAATTTACCCAGATAAATATGGCATTGTCTCATGTCTTGCCATATTTGTTTAGATCTAATCTGGTAACCTTGCGGGAAGCTCCGAAGAATCCCAACACTGCCTCTCCCCGTTACAACCCAAATGCCCGTTGTGTTTACCATTCAGAAAGTCCAGGTCATGATACAAACGACTGTTGGGTTTTTAAAAACAAGGTGCAAGACCTTCTCGAAGAAAAAGAAATTGAATTTGATGCTCCCGAGATCCCAAATGTTTCCACCGCTCCAATGCCCAAGCACGGTCGTGGTGTTAACGCAGTTGAAGATGACGTGTTTGTTATTGTTGTTAATGAGCTTGTTACTCCTCTCCTGGCCATCAAAAGGAACCTGTTGAAGGCCGGTTTATTTTCGGGTTGTGGCGAAGGCTACCACCTCTGTTTATCCCTACCAACTGGTTGTCATTTATTAAAAGCAGGTGTCCAGCACCTGATGGATGACAAAGAGATTCTGTTTGAAAAGACTCCCATTCCAACCATTGCTTACAAGTATGTTTCAATAGTAACCATTTCCACCAATCCTCCCAGGGTCTCCACCAAAAGATCTGTTAGGATTACATCTGTTCTGAAAGTGACTCCACTGATAATTACTATGCCAGGGCCAGTCTCGTACTCTTCAGACAAAACCGTCCCCTGTAACTATGAGGGTGACATCTATTACCACAGCGTCAAGCAAGATTGGCTGGCTGATGAAGGCTCGATTTTTGAGAAGGCTGACCCCGACATCGACAACATTGTAGGAACCAGCAAAGTAACCAGAAGTGGAAGAGTGTTCTCCCCTGAGATTTCTCCTCCAAAAACTATTATCGGTCCTGTGATCATCCCTACTTTTGTTCCTATTTACACTACTACTACAGTTCCTATGGTAACCCCTATTGACACCCCTATCACCGAGTCGACTGAGACTCGGGGCAAAGGCATTTTGGTTGAACCTGTCCGAGTGAAGGAGCAATCAGTATCTATCCTAGAGGCCTCCAAGAAGGAGATGGAAGAAATTTTGAAAATCATAAAGAGAAGCGACTACAATGTAGTCGAACAGCTAGGATACACCCCTTCAAAGATTTCTATGCTAGCTTTACTGTTGTGCTCCGAAGCTCATGCGAAGGCCTTGGTGAAATTTATTAAAACTTCCCATGTGCCACAGGAAACCTATGCTAACCAATTTGAAGATTGTGTAGCCAGTTTGATAGCTGATAATGGTTTAGGATTTTCTGGTGCTGACCTGACATCTAGAGGGAGGAAACACAATGAGGCGTTACATGTCTCTGTCGAATGTAGGGGCACTACTTTGGCCCATGTCCTTGTTGATATTGGTTCATCTTTGAATGTGCTTCCTAAGAAGGCTCTGGATATACTAGACTTTGAAGGTTTGACCTTAAAACCCAGCAACATAGTGGTAAGGGCCTTCGACGGCTCAAAGAGAATGGTGCACAGGGAGGTCGACATCCCCATTAAAGTTGGAACTCAAACCTTTGATTCAACTTTCTATATAATGGATATTCGCCCTTCCTATTCATGTTTATTGGGCCGACCTTGGATCCATAACGCTGGTGCCGTCACCTCTACATTACATCAGATGTTTAAATACCCAACCAAGGGAAAAATCATCATTGTCCATGGAGAGGAGGAATATATGGTCAGTCACCTGAACTCCTTCAGATATGTGGAAATGGATGGTGAATTCATCGAAACTCTATGTCAGCATTTAGAGGAAGTCCCACAAGCAGTTGCGTCAGCCAAGACTGTCTCCAAAATTATGAAGATTACCATACCTCCGTTGAAGATGGCTTCTCTGAAAGATGCCAAGGCAGTAGTCGAAGAAGGTGGGTGTACTATTTGGGGATAACTCCCGGATATTCCCTACAAGTCTGAAAAATTTGGTTTGGGTTTTACTTCAGGAGCCCAGAAAGCATTTCGTCGTGCTCGTGCCGGGGGACCACCTTTGCGGATCAGCAACCATGGAGTCAACACAGTGGAGGATAGTGATGACAGTTGTGACCTGGAAGAATGGATTTTTCCAACTATCAGCGAAGGACTCAATAATTGGGAAGCCAAAGAATTTGTCCCTATTACTTTTATCCAGCAGTAATTGTCTTTAAATTTTTGTCGGACTTGTAATAATTAAACAATTTAGACTTTTAAAACCTTGTGTATTACCCGAGACACAATGGTCCATTTGTAAGGGTTGTTACTTCATTTTCATATGTCATCAATGAATCAAGGACGTTTTTGCATACAAATTTTACGCTCTTTGTTCTTCTTTTTTTCTACATTTTTATTTTTTTTTCAAAGATAGCTATGCTCTTACACACACTCACATATTAAAATGCAGATCCACATCCACTCAGGGTCCCATGGGTAACGATTCTGCTATGGCCTATTGTGACTTTGAAAATTTGATCTACCAAGACGAACAGGAAGGTGAGGAAGATTGTGAAGTGCCAGGGGAACTAGCCAGGTTACCACAACAGGAAGAAATAACCATACAGCCCCACGAAGAACTGGTTGACACAGTTAACTTAGGTGCCGAAGTGGACAAGAAAGAAGTCAAACTAGGTGCTAATTTGGAACCGAGTGTCAAGAAGCGCTTAACTCAGTTACTACATGACTATGTTGAGGTCTTTGAGTGGTCATACAAAGACATTCCAGGACTTGGCGCTGATATCGTTGTCCATCGTCTACCGACAAAAGAAGACTGCCCTCTGGTAAAATTGAAAGTCTGTCGCATGTGGCCAGAGATGTCAGAGAAGATCAAGACTGAAGTCATGAAAAAATTCAACACCTGATTCTTAGCCTTCACCTCATATCCACAATGGGTCGCCAATGTTGTTCCAGTGCCTAAAAAGGACGGTAAAGTACGCATGTGTGTGGATTACAGAGATTTGAACAGGGCAAGTCCTAAGGATGATTTCCCGCTTCCCCATATCGATATTCTGGTTGACAATACCGCACAACATAAAGTATTCTCATTTATGGATGGTTTCTAAGGCTATAATCAAATCAAAATGGCACCTGAGGACATGGAGAAAACAACCTTCGTCACACAGTGGGGCACTTTCTATTACAAGGTTATTCCATTCGGGTTGAAAAACGTTGGGGCAACTTATCAGCACGCCATGGTGGCTCTGTTTCATGATATGATCCGTCACGAAATAGAGGTCTACATGGATGACATGATAGCCATATCTCAAACTGAAGAGGAACATCTTGACCATCTGTAGAAACTGTTTGAAAGACTGAAGAAATACAAGCTAAGGTTGAACCCGAGTAAATGCATATTTGGAGTAAGGTCCGGTAAACTCCTAGGCTTCATCGTCAATGGTAAAGGTATCGAAGTTGACCCTGCAAAGGTAAAAGCAATACAAGAAATGCCTTATCCTCGCACCGAGAAGGAAGTCAGAGGATTCTTAGGATGGCTAAACTACATCACCAGATTCATTTCTCACCTAACCGCTACTTGTGAACCAATCTTCAAATTACTGAAGAAAGATCAAGTAGTCAGATGGAATGACGACTGCCAGGCGGCCTTCGACAAGATCAAAGAGTACCTTCAAGAGCCTTCTGTCTTGATCCCGCCAGTCGAGGGAAGACCTTTTATCATGTATCTAACCGTCTTGGAAAATTCAATGGGGTGTGTGTTGGGGCAGCATGACGAGTCTGGCCGAAAAGAGCATGCAATATACTACCTAAGAAAAAAATTTACCGACTATGAAACCATATATTCATTACTCGAGAAAACTTGTTGCGCTCTAGCATGGGCTGCTTGCCGGCTAAGACAGTATATGTTGACCCATACTACCTTATTGATATCCAAGATGGATCCAATTAAACACATATTCAAGAAGCCCGCCCTCTCTGGAAGAATAGAAAGATGGCAGATGATCCTGACTGAATACGACATTCAGTACACTACCCAAAACACAATAAAGGGAAGTGTGCTAGCCGATCACCTTGCTCATCAGGCTGTGGATGACTACCAGTCCATGAAATTCGAGTTCCCAGATGAAGACATCCTGATGGTAAACAATTGTAAAGAATTCAGACCATATGACGAACCTGAACAAGGATCCCGATGGACTTTGGTTTTTGACGGAGCCTCCAACGCACTCGGCAATGACATAGGTGCTGTAATCATATCCATTGAAGGATTTCATACTCCCTTCACTGCAAGACTTTGTTTCAAATGTATCAATAATATGGTGGAATATGAAGCGTGTTTTATGGGTCTCAAAGCCGCCATAGATTTGGGAATCAAATCCTTAAGTGTATTTGGAGATTCAGCCTTAGTCATCAGTCAGATCAAAGGAGAATGAGACATGAAGCACCCTAATCTCATCCCCTACAAAGAACATGTGTTGACATTAATCCCACATTTTGAAGAAATTACCTTTGAGCATTTTCCTCAAGAGGAAAATCAACTAGCGGACGTGCTAGCCACTATGTCATCCATGTTTAAACTCAAGTGGGGTAACGAGGCTCCCCAGATCACCATTGAGAGGATGGATGAACCAGCTTACTGTCACGAGATCGATACTGAAGAGATAGTGGACAAGCCTTGGTTCCATGAAGTTAAGAGGTATCTCGAGGCCCAAGAGTATCCAAAGGGAGCTTCAGTCAATGATAAGAAGTTCTTGAGAAGATTCTATGCTAAGTTCTTCCTCAGTAATGGAATTCTCTACAAGCACAACCACGACTCTACTTTGCTTCATTGCATAAACAAGGTTGAGGCAGACAAGATCATGGCTGATCTACATGAAGGCACTTTTGGCACCCATTCTAGTGGGTATACAATGGCTAAAAAGATCCTACGGGCAGGGTAATACTGGTCTACCATGGAAGCAGATTGCCATCAGCATTCACGAACCTGTCACAAGTGTCAGATCTATGCTGACAAAGTACATGTGCCTCTAGTTCCTCTAAATATCCTGACTTCTCCCTAGCCATTTGCAATGTGGAGCATCAACGTGATTGGAGAAGTCAAACCTACAGCATCTAATGGACACTGATTCATCTTGGTGGCCATTGACTACTTCCTGGAGTGGGTTGAGGCAGCTTCTTTTGCTTCTATTACCAAGAACATTATGGCCCTATTCATCAAACAGAATCTCATCTGTCGGTACGGTATCTCGGAGAGAATCATCACAGACAATGGTACGAATCTCAACAATACTATGATCACCGCACTATCCGTGCAATTCAAGATCCAGCATCATAGCTCTTCCTCTTACTGGCCGAAGATGAATGACATTGTGTAAGTCGCTAATAAAAACATCAAAAAGATCATACAAAAAATGACAGTGACCTACAAGGACTGGCATGAGATGTTACCATCTGTTCTCCATGGTTACCGTACCATAGCGCGCACATCAACAGGGGCAACTCCCTTCTCCTTGGTATACGGCATAAAAGTTGTTCTACCAATTGAAGTCCAAATACCTTCTGTGAGAATCATAAAAGATGCGGGGCTGAATAAAGATGAATGGATTCAAGCTCGACTTGACCAGTTGAACTTGATTGATGAGAAGAGGCTTACGGTTGTCTGTCATGGTCAGATGTACCAAAAACGTATGATCAAAGCTTTTAACAAGAAGGTCAGACGTTAGGTATATCGGGTTGATGACTTGGTAATCAAGCGTATCATATTTCCACAAGGTGATCCCAGGGGAAAATGGACTCCTACATATGAAGGACCATTTGTGATCAAAAGCATATTCTCTGGTGGAGCAATAATCTTAACCACTATGGATGGCGACGATCTTCCGCACCCTGTGAACACAGACATGGTCAAAAGATACTACTCATAAATAAAGACCCACTAGGTCGACTGGCCTAGGCAAAAATTAGGGTATCTCGGCGAACCAAAAAGGGTTCGGGAAAAAATTAGGGATAAAACAAAAAAAATTGTACACCTGGCAAGCTGAAAACCCAAAAGGGCGGCTTGGGAAAAAAAAGGGTATCCCGGTGGACTAAAAACCCGAAAGGGCGGTCCAGGAAAAAGTTAGGGAAATAAAGAGTATAACTATGTCCCATTGGATCACCTTACAGACATCCTTTAGCATCGATTGACAAACTCAAACGGTTCTAATCAATCCTGTCAGCTTCGGACAAAGCAGCAAGTGGACGAGACGCTTAGAGACCCGAAGGCTATAGCATAATGGGAACCCCATGGGATTATTTCACATAGTTATCTATTCTTTGTATCAATTTTCATTTTTTACGACGACACTCCCTTACTAGGATGTTCGTCTCGTTGTACAAAAAATACTTATTCAAGTTAATACAAAGATATTCCTATGAAAGTGTAAAACTATTTGTTTTCTTTTATTTCCATTGTTTTGTTTGCAAAAACGTCCAATGATTATTTTTGAACATATGCATTTGAACGTGATAACTGTTTACAAGTGAGCAAAAAAAGGGGAACAGAAAATAAAAAGACAATTACTAATGGCTTTAAGAAATAGGATAATATCTTTAGACCATTCCACAAAATTCCCCGTAGGTGTTGTACCCCAATTTTTTCCCCTAAGATTCCTCTATCATATCATATCAACTCGATCATAACAAGATCACATTAGGGTTGGTTCTTCCTCTTTTTTCCTATCTTTAAGTTTGCTCTTGAGGAATCTCCAAGCACCTTGGTTGTGTATTTTGTATGTGTTATTGACTAACTTCTAATCAAAATACAAAAAATATTTGTCTTTGTCTTTGTATATTTTTGTTTTGTAGGTACCAAGTCAAAGCATCTGAGAAATAAGGATTTCTGGTATTATTTTCCTAAAATCTCTATTTGCAAAGAAAAAGAATTAAAATTTTTCATTTTTTTTCTCACTGATGCAATCGATTGCTCTTAGAGTGCAATCGATTGCACATAGTGCATTTTGCGCCATTTTTGAAAAAATACACTGTGCAAATCGATTTGCACTATAGTGCAATCGATTGCACAGCGTGAAAAATTTAAAAAAAAATCAGCATTTTAAACTTGTCAAATTTTGGCTCCAATTTTCCTTCACTTTTGAAAGATGTATCATTAATTCAAATTTTAGTGTCAATCTTTCATTTTTAAAAAGAATTATCATTAATTCAAATTTTGGCGCTAATATTTGAAAGAATTATCATTAATTCAAATTTTTGCTCTAATTTTTGAAAGTGTTATCATTAATTCAAATTTTGGCTCCAAGAATCAATTACCAAATTACCACTAATCCCAATCCTAAAACTCTATAAATAGAGCTCTCATTTCATTCAAATTTCAAGCTTTTGATAGCCAAATCCACCTTGCTAAAAAATCTCTCAATTCTCTCCATCTACCAAATTCACTCAAAGCTCCATTTTCAAAAAGTTAGTAAGCTTTGCATTGAAGCTTACTAATCTTTGATCTAAACCTTCATCCAAACACTTTTTCTCCATCAATTCTCTACATCCAAGCTTGGTCAATTGATTCTTGTGGTTGAATTGAAGCAAATTCTTGAAGTTGTTTTGATAATTCTCTAGATCTACCTTTGGTAAGTTGGATAATTCATCTTTCACAATGTGATCTCTTGGTGATCTTTGGGATTGATTCTTTGAGCATTATTTTGTGACTTCAATGGTGTTATTTTCTCATAATTTGATGGAATTTTCTTGCTCAAGTGGATCCATGATCATTAGGTGTTTGATGGAAAGTTTGAACAAGAAATTGCCCTTTTAAAATGTTGTTTTTACTATTGTAACTGTGTGCAATCGATTTGCACTGTAGTGCAATCGATTTGCACTGTAGTGCAATCGATTGCACAAAAGCAATTTCACGCAGATTTTTGAAAATTGTATTGCGTAAATCGATTTACACAATAGTTCAATTGATTTACAACAGGGACATAATGCATTTTTTTGCCTTGTTTTGGGGAAGCTTTGATCCAAAATGATTTTTCTACTCACTCCTTTTTGATTGTTGGTTTGGATTGCAATTTTAAATGTCCAATTTGTCTTTAAACTCAATGGACTTTGTGATGTAGATGAAGTTGGATAAATGTTCATCAATTCAAATCTACCTAAGAGTGAATTATTTAATTCATTTTTGGTGCTTTAGATTAGTGATATGTTTAGTGCTTTAATCCATCTAGAGGAGTGGTTGAATTTAAAGATGAAAGAATTTTGAAATGATGATCCAAATTAGCTTATCATTTCCCTCCCTCTTCATCTTATCCCTTTGTTTTTTTTAATTGTGCTACATGTTAAGGGATGGTGATCTCTATATCATTTATCCAAACATGAAGTACATAGATTGCTATTGACCGGCCTCAAAATAGGTGTGACTGCTACATAAGTCCACTTACGATTGCTTAACATAGCGCTAAATTTTGTCCTGATTCGAATAAATGATCATTTGTGGCCCAAACTTATGATTGCAAGCCCAAGTATGTTAATTTGATCTCTTTGATCCAATAACCTTGAGATTCATTGTGTGGAGGCTTTGGTTCTACCAATCCTCTAATGGATCTACAACACCTTTGGTCAACGCGGATCACTTAAACATCGTTGATCATTACATGTTGCCTTGTGAGAATTCCAAAATGGATGATATACTTGACAAAAAGCAAATGCAACTTGTTGTGTGGAGGCTTTGGTTCTACCAATCCCCTAATGAGTTCCAAATGCAAGTTTCAAGATGGTCATCCAACTAACCACTAATTACTAACAATTAACTTTACTTTACGCTTTTATTTTCATGCTTTATGTACCATTTACTTTTAGCATTTTACATTTCATGCTATTTTCATATTTGCTCACTTGAGTATTTACTTTTATGTCATTTTTATTTTGCTCACTTGAGCTTTTCTTTCTTTTTAAAGACACCTAATAATCAACATGAACCATAAAAATCATTAATGATACTTGGACTACATGGTTACTATCCTTTGCATTATGGAGTGATGGACTTCTTGGACTTAGGATTAGAGACCTTGGCCTATCTTGGAGACTTTATGACTTTATTTGATATTTTGTCTGGAGTTCTTGAGGTTTACCTTAAGACATTGGGTTGTTTGTTTGTTTTGTGTGCAAGTTATTGATATTACGATCTTTATTTGTAATCTGGAATTCACCCGTATACAGCCGTTACTCTGCCCAATTTTTGCGAAGACTTAAAACACTTGAAGTTTGGTTCTCTCAAGAGGTCTACTATCTTTGCTTGCTTGGTTTCAATCTGAAGAATGGGAATTCTATATTGACTCATAATGTCAAGTATTGGCTTCTTGTTGGTTAGATGGTTCTTATCCCTAGCTTTTACCTTATGCTTTAGGATAGCCTCTTCTTCTCCTCCCATCTTCTTTAATTTCAAAACTCTTCTCCCTCCTTTATAAAAAACTCTTCTTGTTTTGAAACTTGAAACATTTTCATAATAAACTTGGACTTAGGTCCATGCATCTTCGAAACATTTTCATAAATATATTTCAATCAATTTAATAATACCTTGACCTTTTTTTTGTGAGAAGACTAAAAGTCAATCAATCTCATTTCAAACCATTTTGCCACTTTGGCTTTTATCTTTAAACTTTTCTCAAAAGATTAGACTCTTGTAAATCCTTGTAGTGATGCAAACGATTATACTTCTACAATATGTAGTGAAGTGAGATATTTTCCACTTGGGTGTGTAGTGAGGCATTGTTGATTTTAAAATCCAAGCCATATCCTCCACTTTGAGATGATGCAAATTCTCCTTTCTCATGATTGTGGGTAGTAAGTATGTTTTTCACACGGACAATTGCGATGATGTCTTATCTCATAAAATCAACCAACACACTTATGTTTCAAATTTTTAAAAGAGGAACTACGTGTACCCTAATCCCCTATTGCACGAAAGGTGGTACGTAGGCACTAAAGGTTCGCAACCGCGGCGGGTGCAAAAATCATAAAAATATTTCTTTTCTCACCTCCACCATCCATTTTATATACAACACATTTTTATAGCCAAAATATACAGATTTTTCAAAGAGGTTCCTGCGGAGTACCGTAGATGTTTAGGGTGCTAATACCTTCCCTTTTCATAACCAACCCCCTTACCTTGAATCTTTCCCCCTCTTTTTTGGGTTATTCGCTCTTTTCCCATTCCTTTGGAAACAATAAAGCGCGGTGGCGATTTTTATTTTGATTTGTATAAAGTCTAGTCAATCCAATGGCTTAGTCTTGCACATTTCTACCGCCACAGAAAAAATGGTGACTTCACTGGGGAGAGATTGACCTCTTGCTGGTCCATCCCTAAGTGGGTTAAACCTATCTTTGTTTATATCTGTATATGTGCTATTGTTGTTTATGTGTTATATTGTGTATATATGTTTGTCTGGATTTTCCTGGTTTACAGGGTGCTTGGTGATTACTCATAAGTCCTATACCCAGACTTGGGCAAACTTTAAGATAGGACGGGCGGTATAGTCATGTTAACTTTGAGGGAGTAATCCCAAAAAAGGAGGCATGAGATCCCCCACTTAGTGGAGGCCCCTTTGACTATAGTATCGTTTACCGAGTAATCGGGAAGACGTACTGCTTTCGACCTGGGAGCCTGCCGAAGCTGAGGACCGTAGATTACCTAACCCCTCTTGGCCTTTTAGGTGTAGTGCGGAAGCTATAACGGAGTAATCCGAAAGTAGTTGTCACGCGATACTACGCTCGGACGAGTCTTTCTTGAGAATATTACTAATTACCGAGTTAATCGGGAAGTTGGTAATATCCGAAGGAAGGATGTAGACTTTGAGAACCTCTAGAACCTTGTTCGGCAGGTGATAACTTTTTATACCAATACCTTATGGGTAGTACCTTCCGCCTCATGCTCGTGACGTTGAACCTATGAACCCTATATGTGTGATCTTGTGTGTGATTGTTGCATCATGCATCCATGCACTCATAAGCATCTTTTGAAGAAAACCATATTTCAAGGGATTTAAAGGTTGACTATTTGTGAATACCTTTGGTACTTTTAAACCATGGATTCTGGAAAGAGAATAATAAAAAATTTCAGTATTTAAAAAGCTTTATTACTTGGATGTTTGCAATATAAACCATAAATCCCTTGAAATATTAAATGATAAAATAATAATAATCATATGCATTGCATATCATGCAGCATATTGCACATGTTTTTGCATTTGTTATGCATATCCATGTGCCTTACCCAACTTCTTTAATTCATTTAGCAAGCTGACTCATCACTACAACACTCGCTAATTTCAAAAAGAAGATGGACAACTTAGAACAGGAGAATCGCGAGCTGTGCGAAGAAGTTTCTGCTTTGAAGGCTGTTTTGGCCAACTTGACTACTCTGATGGAAGCTCTGGTGGTTGCTCAGAATCAGCCACCGAGTGTTCAACCTCAACCAACAAGGGCAAGTACTGAAGTTCTGACTGTTCCTGTATCCGCTACTTCAGCTGTTGTTCAAAACCGTATGCCTCAAGGTTATCCGTGGGGAATGCCAGAGAATTTTGCACCTGAAGGTTTCAATCTGGGTCCTTAAGATGCTCCAGTGGTTCCAAATGTTGTTACTCCTGCACCTCCTGTGGTGCATACTGTTCCTCCTGCACTTCATGTGGTGCATATTGTTCCTGTTGCACCTCCTTCGGTGAATTTGGTTTCGTTTGTTAATGAAGATGTGTGTCGTCATTTCCCTCTACCGAGTGAAGACTTGGGTCTTTATGACAGAATGGATGATTTCCAAGAGCAGTTTGATAGAATGCAAAGAGAGATGAAGGCTCTTAGGGGAAAAGAGTTGTTCAGGCAGAATGTGAATGAGCTGTGTTTGGTCCCGAATGTTAAAGTGCCTGCTAAGTTCAAGGTCCCGGAATTTGAGAAGTACGAGGGCAACACTTGCCCTCGTGCTCATTTGGTGATGTATGTGAGAAGGATGTCCACCCATACTGATGATTAGCGTCTGCTGATTCATTTTTTCCAGGATAGTCTGACCGGTGCTGCGTTGAAATGGTACATGAGTTTAGACAGCGTCAACATCCATACTTTTAATGATTTGGGAGAAGCATTCATTAAACAATACAAGTACAATATGGACATGGCGCCTGACCGTGACCAGCTTAGGGCCATGATTCATAAAGACAGAGAATCATTCAAAGAGTATGCACAGAGATGGCGCGAAGTGGCTGCACAAGTGATTCCGCCCATGGAAGAGAAAGAAATGACCAAGATTTTTCTAAAGACGCTAGGAGCTTTCTACTACGAAAGAATGGTAGCAAGTGCCCCAAGTGATTTTACAGAGATGGTAGGAATGGGTGTCTGCCTAGAAGAGGCAGTAAGAGAAGACCGTTTGACAAAGGGTGAAGGATCTGGAGGTGTGAAGAAGCCATCTTACGGGTTTACAAAGAAGAAAGAGGGGGATACAAATGTTGTTATGCAAGAGAGAAAGGTAAACTCTCCTAGAAGGAATTATCAGCGTCATCAGCAAGTCACCTCAGTTACTCCTGTTATGAATGCTGCTCCAACTACCGTTGCTTATCAGAGACCATCCCAGCAGGGGAATCAAGGGTATAATCAGAGAAGTGAGAACTATGATCCTATTCCCATGAACTATGCAGAGCTATTACCAGCATTGGTTCAGAAGAAGTTGGTCCAGACACGACCACCTCCCACCGTACCATCACCATTGTCGTGGTATTATAAAGCAGACCAGACGTGTGCCTTTCATCAGGGAGCACCAGGGCATAGTGTTGAGAATTGTTATCCTTTGAGGAGTGAAGTGCAAAGGTTGTTGAAGTCTGGAATTTTATCTTTCAAAGATGTGGGACCTAATGTGAAAGACAATCCTCTACCCAAGCACGGGGGAGTGAATGTTGTGAATATGGTGGCCGGTTGTCCAGGCGACTTTCGAATTTTTGACATTAATCTGGTTAGAGGGGATTTGGTGAAGATGCACGCAGATCTCTGTAAATTCAGTTATTATACGCATGACCATACCGGTTGTGCTGTTTGCAATACAGATATACAGGGTTGCAAGAAGATAAATGTTGATCTGCAGGAAATGATGGATGAAGGTTTAATTTATATAATCAGGCCTAGGGAAGAATATGAAGAGGAAGTGAATATGGTTTCTGGATGTCCGGGTGAATTCAGAATTTTTGATGTGGATCATTTGAATGAGGATCTAGTGCAGTTACATGCTACCTTCTGCCATACTGCTGGTCAGGTGGAACACCAATATGGATCTTGCATAATTTGTTGTCGAAATCCCCGAGGATGTTCTGTTGTGAGGGAAGGTGTTCAGTTGCTGTTAGACAATGGAACCATCAAGATCACAGGTCAGAGAGATGATTATCATGAGATTGATATGGTTGAAGTCTGTTTGATGGAAGAGTTAGAGGAAGAGTATGCCTCCACAGATGAGTATTTCTCTTCAGACGAAGATTTGTTTGCCGGAAATTAATTTTTGATGGATGATTGTGTTGAGGAAGGGGTGAATGTCATTGTACCTTGTTTTGGTGCACCCACTCATCTTGAGGTGGAGTACCATAGCAAACCAGTTGTTGCCCCATTGGTAATTAGTCTGCCAGGTCCTGTTCCCTATGAATCCGATAAGGCTGTGCCTTACAAATACAACGCTACGATCTTAGAAGATGGGGTGGAGATTCCCATCCAGCCGATGCCAGATGTTGGAAATATAGCTGATAATAGCAGAGTGACCCGTAGTGGTCGTGTATTTGCACCGGTCATTCAAAGAGATGTTGTTGCTGGAAAGAAGATTGCTGAGAATGATGAGCCTAAGAAGTCTGCAAGAGGGACTAGTGGAGCTACATTAGAGAAAGAAGTGGATGATATCTTGAAGATAATTAAGATGAGCGATTATAGAATTGTAGATCAGCTATTGCAGACTCCTTCAAAGATATCTATTCTAGCCTTATTGATGAATTCCTCTGCTCATAGAGAATCACTGATGAGAGTACTAGACCAAGATTTTGTAGAGAATGACATGCCATTAGATCAATTCAGCAGCGTAATTGGAAACATTACGTCATGTAATAATTTGAGCTTTTGTGATGATGAGTTACCAGATGAAGGGAGGAATCACAACCTGGCCCTCCACATATCCATGAACTGTAAGAATGATTTGTTGTCCAATATGCTAATTGATAACGGATCCGCACTGAATGTCATACCGAGAAGTACCCTCTTGAAGTTAAAGTATCAAGGAACATCTATGCGCCCGAGTGGCATCATTGTGAAGGCTTTTGATGGGTCGAGGAAATTTGTCATCGGTGAAGTGGACCTGCCCATCCATATAGGACCACATTTGTTCTTGATAACCTTCCAGGTTATGGATATTATTCCCGCATATAGTTGTTTGCTTGGACGACCATGGATACACGAAGCAGGGGCTGTCACTTCAACTCTGCATCAGAAGCTAAAATTTGTGCGTGAAGGGAAGGTAGTGATCATAAATGGGGAGCAGGCGTTGTTGATATCCCATCTATCCTCTTTCAGTATTGTAGAAGAGGATGAGGCTGCTATTGGAACCCAGTTCCAAGCCCTATCCATTGACAACATAAAGAGGAATGAGAATTCTGTAGTTTCCCTGAAGGACGCGTAGCAGGTTGTGCGCAATGGTCATAATGCAGTTTGGGGACGAATGGTGGATCCACCTGTGAACAAGAACAGAACTGGTTTAGGTTTTTCTTCGAAGAATGGCAAAGGCGAAAGTTTGAAGTCAAAGTCTCCTGTGAACAGTTATCATGATGTTTTCCGCAGTGGAGGCTACCTCCATCTAATTGGTTCTGGAATCAATGTTGTTGAAGAAGATGAAGCAGAGCAAGAAGTACCTAATTTTGTGACGCATGGAGTCCGAGTTCAGAACTGGGTCACCATTGATGTTCCTTCTTGCATACATATTTCAAAGTAATTTGTTTTGTTAATCTGTTTCTTTCTTTGAAAAGCTTTCACTCTGCCCAAGGTGAACGTATTGTATGGGCTTATCCGTGCCTTGATTTTTAAGATCATTAATAAAAGTTGTCTTTGCTTCCAAAAATATGTCTTTATTTTCTGCTTTTTCTTGGGAAATGGTAATCAAATAAAAAACCCTTTCAAAATAAATGATAACTGAAAATTAATCTGCATGATCACTTGTTATATGTGTTAGTTTCTAAAAGAAATCATAAATCATATGTGCAGATTAATTAAAAAACCCGTTGAATACAATGACCCTGCACCCTCTCCCAACTTTGAATGTCCTGTGTTTGGGGCTGAAGAAGAAGATTATGATGAGATTCCAGAAGAGGTCTCACGGTTGCTTGAGCATGAGGATAATACCATTCAGCCATATAAGGAGCCTTTGGAAGTGATTAATTTGGGTTCAGAAGAAGATCCGAAAGAGATTAAGATTGGAGCATCGTTGCATCTTGATGTGAAGAGCGGGTTGATTGAGCTGTTGAAAGAGTATGTGGATATTTTTGCTTGGTCTTATCAAGACATGCCTGGTCTAGATACAGCCATTGTTGAGCATCATTTGCCATTGAAGCCAGAGTGTCCGCCAGTTAAAAGTTAAGAAGAACCCACCCAGATATGGCAGTAAAGATCAAAGAGGAGGTCCCAAAGCAGATTAATGCTGGTTTTCTTGTGACGTCAGTGTATCCTCCATGGATTGCCAATATTGTCCCAGTACCGAAAAAAGACAGAAAAGTCCGCATGTGCGTAGATTACAGAGATCTAATTAAAGCTAGTCCAAAAGATGATTTTCCATTGCCTCACATTGATATGTTAGTGGATAGCACAGCAAAATTCAAAGTATTCTCGTTCATGGACGGATTTTCCGGGTATAATCAAATAAGAATGGCTCCAGAGGACATGGAAAAAACAACGTTTATCACACCCTGGGGAACATTCTGTTACAGAGTGATGCCCTTCGGGTTGAAGAACGCTGGTGCAGCGTACCAGAGGGCTATGACAATCCTATTCCATGATCGGATGCACAAGGAAATTTAAGTATATGTTGATGATATGATTGCCAAATCCAAAACTGAAGAAGGGCATATAAAAGATTTGTTGAAGTTGTTTCAGCGTTTGAGGAAGTTTCGTCTCCGCTTGAATCCAAATAAATGCACCTTCGGAGTTAGATCGGGGAAATTGTTGGGTTTTATTGTTAGCCAGAAAGGAATTGAAGTTGATCCTAATAAAGTCAGAGCAATTCAAGAAATGCCAGCACCAAGAAATGAAAAGCAAGTCAGGGGTTTCCTCGGGCGTTTGAATTATATTTCCAGATTCATTTCCCACATGACTGCAAAGTGTGAACCGATCTTTAAGTTGTTAAAGAAAGATCAAGGTTGTGTGTGGACGGATGACTGCCAAAGGGCATTTGAGAGTATTAAAGAGTATCTGCGTGAACCTCTTATCTTGCTCCCTCCCGTAGAAGGAAGACCGCTGATTATATATCTAACGGTGTTAGATAAATCCATGGGTTATATTCTGGGACAACAGGATGAAACGGGAAAGAAAGAGTTCGCCATTTATTATCCCAGCAAAAAGTTCACTAATTGTGAGTTGCGGTATTCCATGCTAGAAAAGACATGTTGTGCTTTGGCCTGGGCGGAAAAGCGTTTGCGGCAGTATATGTTGAATCATACCACTTGGTTGATCTCCAAAATGGATCCAATCAAGTATATTTTTGAGAAGCCTGCTCTTACGGGGAGAATTGCCCGCTGGCAGATGTTGTTGTTTGAATATGATATTCCATACCGCACTCAAAAAGCTATTAAAAGTAGTGTGTTGGCAGATTACCTTGCTCACCAACCGGTGGAAGATCATCAGTCTGCAGAATTTGAATTCCCTGATGAGGATGTGATATTCTTGAAAGTGAAAGATTGTGATGAACCATTTCCTGAGGAAGGCCCTGACCCTGAATCTCATTGGAGTATGATTTTTGATGGAGCGGTGAATGCTTATGGTAAAGGAATTGGTGTTTTGATTGTCACTCCTCATGGATCGCACATTCCTTTTACTGCGAGGCTAACATTTGATTGCACTAATAATATGGCGGAATATGAGGCTTGCAGCATGGGTCTTGAGGAAGCTATTGATCTCAGAATCAAAATTCTAGATGTGTATGGTGATTCAGCTTTGGTAATAAATCAGATTAAAGGAGAATGGGATACTCATCACCCTGGCTTGATCCCTTAAAAAGATTATGCTAGAAGATTGCTACCCTTCTTCAATAAAGTTAAATTCCATCACATCCCTAGATACGAAAATCAAATGGAGGATGCTCTGGCAACTTTGGCTTCCATGTATCAAGTGAATTCTTGGAATGATATACCCCGTATTACAGTTCGACGGCTGGATAGACCCGCTCATGTGTTTGTGATAGAGGAGGTAGCAGATGAAAAACCTTGGTATTATAATATCAAGCATTTTCTTCAGACTCAGAAATACCCGATTGGTGCATCGAGGAAAGATAGAAAGACGTTGAGAAGATTGACAGGCAGTTTCTTCCTCAATGAAAATGTTCTATACAAGAGAAATTATGACATGGTCTTGCTCAGATGCGTGGATAAACACGAAGCAGACATGTTGATGCATGAGATTCATGAAGGTTCATTTGGCACTCATGCTAATGGGCATTCGATGGCTAAAAAGATGCTAAGGGCTGGTTACTATTGGTTGACAATGGAATCTGATTGTTGCAAATTTGCAAAGAAGTGCCATAAATGCCAGATTTATACAGATAAGATCCATGTGCCTCCGACACTTCTCAATGTAATTTCCTCCCCATGGCCTTTCTCTATGTGGGGTATTGACATGATCGGATGATAGAACCCAAAGCTTATAATGGACACCGTTTCATTTTGGTAGCGATTGACTACTTTACCAAATAGGTAGAGGCTGCTTCTTATGCCAATGTTACCAAACAAGTGGTTGTGTGTTTCATCAAAAACAATCTGATATGCCGGTATAGTGTGCCGAGTAGAATCATCACTGACAATGGCTCAAATTTGAACAACAAAATGATGACAGAACTGTGTGAAGAATTCAAGATTGTCCATCACAATTCGTCTCCATACAGGCCAAAGATGAATGGGGCTGTTGAGGCTGCTAATAAGAATATCAAGAGAATTATCCAGAAAATGGTTATTACTTATAAGGATTGGCATGAAATGCTCCCTTTTTCTCTGCATGGATATCGAACATATGTCCGCACTTCAACAGGAGCAACCCCGTTCTCCCTGGTATATGGAATGGAAGTTGTACTCCCTGTTGAGGTAGAGATTCCCACGTTGCGTGTGATAATGGAAGCCAAGTTGACAGAGGCTGAATGGGTCCAGAACAGGTTTGACCAATTGAATTTGATTGAAGAGAAGAGGATGACAGCTTTATGTTATGGGCAGTTATATCAGAAAAGAATGAAGAAAGCATTTGATAAAAAGGTCAAACCTCGTGAATTCAGAAAATGCGACCTCGTGCTCAGGAAGATCATGTCTTTTAACACTGATTCTAGGGGCAAGTGGACTCCCAATTTTGAAGGCCCGTATGTTGTCAAGAAAGCCTTCTCTGGTGGTGCATTAATTCTTGAAACTATGGATGGCGAGGGGTTCCCACGTCCCATGAATGCTGACGCAGTCAAGAAATACTTCGCCTAAAGAAATAAAAGAACAGCTCGCTAAGTTGAAAACCCAAAAGGGCGGCTTAGGCAAAAAGGAGCGTCTCGGTAGGCTGAAATCCCGAAAGGGCGGTCTAGGCAAAAATTAGAGACATAAACAGAATAAATTTCCCGCTAAGTTGAAAACCCGCAAGGGAAGCTTAGGCAAAATTTAAGGATTTTTCTTGGCAAGTAACTACTCAGACAAGACTTGATCGTTGAAGCAACAATCTTCTCGGATCCTCACCATACTTCAACAAAAGCTGCTACTCAGGACTTCAAAAGTTGTTAGGGGAATGGTGGTCATTGTATCTCAATGTATCTTTTCCATTATATATTACCATTTCCAAAATTTTGTAATCATCCATGGAGTCTCGCCATTCGCAGACTACCATTCTATTAATAAAATTCGAGCTTTTACCCAATTCTTTGTGTTCTTATTTTTATTTAGCTTGCAAAGACTTCATTTATTACTGATAATAACTTTCAAAGCAAAATGATTTAAAAAAACAAAATTGACTTTTCAAAAAGAAAGACATCTTTATAATTCAATTTACTTTGGGATTTTTGATGAAACAATGACAACAAAAATGGTGATCCCTGGAATGAACAAACTCCGGTTGTTTTAAGAATATTTACTTCCTTCGTGAAGGTTTTTCTCAGGTCATCTTGTTGGTATATGCGCAGTCTTTGTGTGTTTCTCAGATAATTAAAGACGATACCAGTTGGTGTAAGGTACAGTATTAGGTTTGTGATCCCATGATCCCCGACCAAGTCTTGGTTCGCTTTTGATTTTGGGTTTGCATGCTCAGAATCCTATGTCCCAGGTCCCTCAGTGAAGTTTTCCCTCATATGATGAAAGGTTTTATTCCCTAGGTGTGCTAAGATATCACTCTTTTTGCAGTATTGGCATTAGTGTTGACTTCTTGATTTCCCAGGAAGACTACACCAGGGCATCTTTTGTTGGAATAGGTTTGGTTGATATGAAGACTCAATCCAGTATTTTCCAGTGAAGGCCTTGTTTATTTGATAGAAGTCCTTTTTCCCCAGTGAAGAACGTATCTTGGTTTCCCCTCGATGATGTGGTGTCGACCTCCCCAATGAAGTTAGCATGAAGTCCCCGGTAGAGGTCTCGATGATGAAGTATTGTCTCCCTTAGTGAAGTCCATATGTTTTTCTTCCTTCAAAGTGGGCCTGATTTCCCCAGTGAATGTTTTGACAATTTGGTTTCCATTTTCCTTATTCACAATCAGTATCGAAATCCCCAGTAGGAGTACGGACTGTGAAACATTTGTTTTCCCCATGAAAGTTTGTGTGTTATTCCCTGGGAAGGTTATCCCAGGGCATATCTTGTTGGAATGAGTATTCATGATGAAAAGTTTTCAATCCTCAGTTTTTTTTCTCTCCAGGGAAGTGGGTTTGAATTCCTCAGTGAGGTTTGGTTGTCTCGGTGTCAGTCTGCTTTATTTGAGACTGATCTTGCAATCTCTAGTAGGCACATTGTTTTTGGAAAATTGGTTTCTCCGATGAAAACGGAAGAAAGATGTTCTATCCCAGTATCTGTTTGATTTAGCTACATCTGGATTATGTTTCTCCTCAGTGAAGTTAGGAAAGACAATAGGTTTGGTTTCCGCAGTTTCTTTTACCTTTCTTGGATTGATCTTTCTGGTTAAAGTTTAGACCAATGTTGTTAGTACCTGAGGCAGTTTTGTTCGATTATGTATCCTTTTACCAGCATATGCACGATATCACTCATACATTCATACATGCATCATGCATTGTTACAAATCATTTTTTATTGACATTGTGTTTAAACCTTCCTGCAGCGCTCCTTGCTTAGTTGGATTTGGTTTTCCCTCTTGAGTTTATTTCTCAAAGGATGTATCTTCTTTGGCCATCTTGCTCCAGTTTGTTTCTAATTGGATTCGTGGTTGCATGACAATATTATTTACTCTGGATTTCTAAGGACTTTGAGCTTTGATTTGTGCATTTATTTTGCACGAGAAGACTTTATCTCTTCAGCAGGAATAATGTGGCATTTCCCCAGGAAGTCATATCTCATTTCTCCAGGAAGTCATATCTCATTTCCCCAGGAAGTCATATCTCATTTCCCCAGGAAGTCATATCTCTTTCCCCGGGAAGCCACATTTCTATCCCCAGAAATTTGTTTCTTTTTGCAATCCTCCATGATAACAAGCAACAGGTATCTTTGTTTGAGCAACTTGTGCTTCCATGTACAAGTCGACGTAACTTTTTTTTGTTATTTCCTCTATGAGTGGTTAGCTTGCAGTCTGTCGTCAGTTTACGCCGGTGGATGGCAAGACTTTCAAATTCACAGAAATTTCTCGTTGTGAAATCTTTGCAAGTGGAAGTCTCTTTATTTGAGACAGCTTACATATTACCCTTTCCAGGCGGAATTCCATGGTTAAGGAAGAAGTTGAGACTCGTTCTAGGTGAAACACCAGAAGTTTGGGGAACATATGATATATTCAAAATCTACCTTCAGTGAACATTGGTAGTGCATCGGCAGTGAATGTTGGTGTTCCTTATCTTTTTGCTATCATCAGTGAACGCTGGTGGTTCCTCGTCAGTGAACGGCGATGGTATGATATTTTCAAAATCTACCTTCAGTGAACTTGGTAGTGCATCGGCAGTGAACGTCGGTGTTTCTTATCTTTTTGCTATCATCAGTGAACGGTGGTAGTTCCTCGTCAGTGAACGGCGATGGTATGATATTTTCAAAATCTACCTTCAGTGAACGTTGGTAGTGCATCGGCAGTGAACATCGGTGTTTCTTATCTTTTTGCTATCATTAGTGAACGGTGGTGGTTCCTCGTCAGTGAACGGCGATGGTATGATATTTTCAAAAATCTACCGTCAGTGAACGTTGGTAGTGCATCGGCAGTGAACGTCGGTGTTTCTTATCTTTTTGCTATCATCACTGAACAGTGATGGTTCCTCGTCAGTGAACAGCGATGGTATGATATTTTCAAAATCTACCTTCAGTGAACGTTGGTAGTGCATCGGCAGTGAACGTTGGTGTTTCTTATCTTTTTGTTATCATCAGTGAACGGTGGTGGTTCCTCGTCAGTGAACGATGATGGTATGATATTTTCAAAATCTACCTTCAGTGAACGTTGGTAGTGCATCGGCAGTGAATGTTGGTGTTTCTTATCTTTTTGCTATCATCAGTGAACGGTGGTGGTTCCTCGTCAGTGAACGGAGATGGTATGATATTTTCAAAATCTACCTTCAGTGAACGTTGGTAGTGCATCGGCAGTGAACGTCAGTGTTTCTTATCTTTTTGCTATCATCAGTGAACGGTGGTAGTTCCTCGTCAGTGAACGGCGATGGTATGATATTTTCAAAATCTACCTTCAGTGAACGTTGGTAGTGCATCGGCAGTGAACGTCGGTGTTTCTTATCTTTTTGCTATCATCAGTGAACGGTGGTGGTTCCTCGTCAGTGAACGGTGATGGTATGATATTTTCAAAATCTACCTTCAGTGAATGTTGGTAGTGCATCGGCAGTGAACGTCGGTGTTTCTTATCTTTTTGCTATCATCAGTGAACGGTGGTGGTTCCTCGTCAGTGAACGGAGATGGTATGATATTTTCAAAATCTACCTTCAATGAACGTTGGTAGTGCATCGGCAGTGAACGTCGGTGTTTCTTATCTTTTTGCTATCATCAGTGAACGGTGGTGGTTCCTCGTCAGTGAACAACGATGGTATGATATTTTCAAAATCTACCTTCAGTGAACGTTGGTAGTGCATCGGCAGTGATTGTCGGTGTTTCTTATCTTTTTTCTATCATCAGTGAACGGTGATAGTTCCTCGTCAATGAACGGCGATGGCATGATATATTTTCTCTTCTACCTTCAACTATTGAGTTGGTAGTTTACCGTTATCTGTGAGTCGGTATATCTTCTTCTCTCTACCTTCAGTGAACGTTGGTAGACATCGGCAGTGAACGTCGATGCTTTTTATCCTCCTCTCTGGTTCTATTCTTTTGGTCCACCAGTGATTTATTTTCCTGGTGGGGTTTCTCCTTTGTTTCTTCATTTTTGTGGCATCCTCAGTGTTACTTTGCGTCTCTTTTGTTCTGTTCATATGCATCCATAATCATAAGCATTGCATGGCATCTTAGAGACAAAAATAGGGCTTGTTTTGTATTTAAGTATCTTCAATCACGTCGACACGAAGATTTGTAACCTTTGTATCTTCGGATAGAAGACACTTAAATAAGGGCAGCTGTTGTACCCCAATTTTTTCCCCTAAGATTCCTCTATCATATCATATCAACTCGATCATAACAAGATCACATTAGGGTTGGTTCTTCCTCTTTTTTCCTATCTTTAAGTTTGCTCTTGAGGAATCTGCAAGCACCTTGGTTGTGTATTTTGTATATGTGTTATTGACTAACTTCTAATCAAAATACAAAAAATATTTGTCTTTGTCTTTGTATATTTTTGTTTTGTAGGTACCAAGTCGAAGCATCTGACAAATAAGGATTTCTGGTATTATTTTCCTAAAATCTCTATTTGCAAAGAAAAAGAATTAAAAAATTTCATTTTTTTTCTCACTGATGCAATCAATTCCTCTTAGAGTGCAATCGATTGCACATAGTGCATTTTGCGCCATTTTTGAAAAAATACATTGTGCAAATCGATTTGCACTATAGTGCAATCGATTGCACAGCGTGAAAATTAAAAAAAAAATCAGCATTTTAAACTTGTCAAATTTTGGCTCCAATTTTCCTTCACTTTTGAAAGACGTATCATTAATTCAAATTTTAATGCCAATCTTTCATTTTTAAAAAGAATTATCATTAATTCAAATTTTGGTGCTAATATTTGAAAGAATTGTCATTAATTCAAATTTTGGCTCTAATTTTTGAAAGAGTTATCATTAATTCAAATTTTGGCTCCAAGAATCAATTACCAAATTACCACTAATCCCAATCCTAAAACTCTATAAATAGAGCTCTCATTTCATTCAAATTTCAAGCTTTTGATAGCCAAATCCACCTTGCTAAAAAATCTCTCAATTCTCTCCATCTACCAAATTCACTCAAAGCTCCATTTTCAAAAAGTTGGTAAGCTTTGCATTGAAGCTTACTAATCTTTGAGCTAAATCTTCATCCAAACACTTTTTCTCCATCAATTCTCTACATCCAAGCTTGGTCAATTGATTCTTGTGGTTGAATTGAGCAAATTCTTGAAGTTGTTTTGATAATTCTCTAGATCTACCTTTGGTAAGTTGGATAATTCATCTTTCACAATGTAATCTCTTGGTGATCTTTGGGATTGATTCTTTGAGCATTATTTTGTGATTTCAATGGTGTTATTTTCTCATAATTTGATGGAATTTTCGTGCTCAAGTGGATCCATGATCATAAGGTGTTTGATGGAAAGGTTGAACAATAAATTGCCCTTTTAAAATGTTGTTTTTGCTATTGTAACTGTGTGCAATCGATTTGCACTGTAGTGCAATCGATTGCAAAGAAGCAATTTCACGCAGATTTTTGAAAACTATACTGTGTAAATCGATTTACACAATAGTTCAATCGATTTACAATAGGGACAGAATGCATTTTTTTTGCCTTGTTTAGGGGCAGCTTTGATCCAAAATGATTTTTCTACTCACTCCTTTTAGATTGTTGGTTTGGATTGCAATTTTAAATGTCCAATTTGTCTTTAAACTCAATGGACTTTGTGATGTAGATGAAGTTGGATAAATGTTAATTGGATTGCAATTTTAAATGTCGAATTTATCTTTAAACTCAATGAACTTTGTGATGTAGATGAAGTTGGATAAATGTTCATTAATTCAAATCTACCTAAGAGTGAATTATTTAATTCATTTTTGGTGCTTTGGATTAATAATATGTTTAGTGCTTTAATCCATCTAGAGGAGTGGTTGAATTTAAAGATGAAAGAATTTTGAAATGGTGATCCAAATTAGCTTATCATTTCCCTACCTCTTCATCTTATCCCTTTCTTTTTTTTTAATTGTGCTACATGTTAAGGGATGGTGATATCTATATCATTTATCCAAACATGAAGTACATAGATTGCTATTGACCGGCCTCAAAATAGGTGTGACTTCTACATAAGTCCACTTACGATTGCTTAACATAGCGCTAAATTTTGTCCCGGTTCGAATAAATGATCATTCGTGGCCCAAACTTATGATTGCAAGCCCAAGTATGTTAATTTGATCTCTTTGATCCAATAACCTTGATATTCATTGTGTGGAGGCTTTGGTTCTACCAATCCTCTAATGGATCTACAACACCTTTGGTCAACGTGGATCACTTAAACATCGTTGATCATTACATGTTGCCATGTGAGAATTCCAAAATGGATGATATACTTGACAAAAAGCAAATGCAACTTGTTGTGTGGAGGCTTTGGTTCTACCAATCCCCTAATGAGTTCCAAATGCAAGTTTCAAGATGGTCATCCAACTAACCACTAATTACTAACAATTAACTTTACTTTACGCTTTTATTTTCATGCTTTATGTACCATTTACTTTTAGCATTTTACATTTCATGCTATTTTCATCTTTGCTCACTTGAGCATTTACTTTTATGTCATTTTTATTTTGCTCACTTGAGCTTTTCTTTCTTTTTAAAGACACCTAATAATCAATATGAACCATAAAAATCATTAATGATACTTGGACTACATGGTTACTATCCTTTGCATTATGGAGTGATGGACTTCTTGGACTTAGGATTAGAGACCTTGGCCTATCTTGGAGACTTTGTGACTTTATTTGATATTTTATCTGGAGTTCTTGAGGTTTACCTCAAGACATTGGGTTGTTTGTTTGTTTTGTATGCAGGTTATTGAGATTATGATCTTTGTTTGTAATCTGGAATTCACCCGTATACAGCCGTTACTCTGCCCAATTTTTGCGAAGACTTAAAACACTTGAAGTTTGGTTCTCTCAAGAGGTCTAGTATCTTTGCTTGCTTGGTTTCAATCCGAAGAATGGGAATTCTATATTGACTCATAATGTCAAGTATTGGCTTCTTGTTGGTTAGATGGTTCTTATCCCTAGCTTTTACCTTATGCTTTAGGATAGCCTCTTCTTCTCCTCCCATCTTCTTTAATTTCAAAAATCTTCTCCCTCCTTTAAAAAAAACTCTTCTTGTTTTGAAACTTGAAACATTTTCATAATAAACTTGGACTTAGGTCCATACATCTTCGAAACATTTTCATAAATAAATTTCAATCAATTTAATAATACCTTGACCTTTTTTTGGTGAGAAGACTAAAAGTCAATCAATCTCATTTCAAACCATTTTGCCACTTTGGCTTTTATCTTTAAACTTTTCTCAAAAGATTAGACTCTTGTCAATCCTTGTAGTGATGCAAAGGACTATACTTCTACAATATGTAGTGAAGTGAGATATTTTCCACTTGGATGTTGAGTGAGGCATTGTTGATTTTAAAATCCAAGCCATATCCTCCACTTTGAGATGATGCAAATTCTCCTTTCTCATGATTGTGGGTAGTAAGTATGTTTTTCACACGGACAATTGCGATGATGTCTTATCTCATAAAATCAACCAACACACTTGTGTTTCAAATTTTTAAAAGAGGAACTACGTGTACCCTTATCCCCTATTGCACGAAAGGTGGTACGTAGGCACTAAAGGTTCGCAATCGCGGCAGGTGCAAAAATCATAAAAATAATTCTTTTCTCACCTCCACCATCCATTTTATATACAACATATTTTTATAGCCAAAATATACAGATTTTTCAAAGAGGTTCATGCGGAGTACCGTAGATGTTTAGGGTGCTAATACCTTCCCTTTGCATAACCAACCCCCTTACCTTTAATCTTTCCCCCTCTTTTTTGGGTTATTCGCTCTTTTCCCATTCCTTTGGAAACAATAAAGCACGGTGGAGATTTTTATTTTTATTTGTATAAAGTCTAGTTAATCCAATGGCTTAGTCTTGCACATTTCTACCGCCACAGTAGGTACTTTTTCCATCAAGAGCGGAAATCAGGACATCCCACTACAGGATCGCTAATGTATCTCCAGTATGCAGCCTAATGGTATCAATTACTCTCACATCCTCGACGGAACAAAACTTCCAGTTACCACTCCAAAGGTTCCCCAGTGAAAGTCGCCCAGTTTCTCAGGATTCTCCAGCAGGATTTCATGAGTTCCACAAGCAATGCACGACGTTTCCCTTACACAATAGAGTTTATTTCTCTAACAAATGGAAACTCATCCATCAACGCTTCAACTTCAAAATATGAAGACTTACACTCCTCATTCCCAGCAGTACTTAGGGATTTATTTTCCCCAACTCCAGCAACACTGCGGTATAACGATTAACGTGTCCATACATTACATTCATACGTCATAGCATTGACAACACATATGCATACAACGCGAACTCATTTATTTTGAGAAATGACATTACACCATGCATTTCATACATCATGGCATTGCATGCAACTAACCTTTCACCTTTTCAGAAAAAAATCAATCAACCGAAAATTATCGTCAAATTTTCAACAAGTCAATTATAGATCAATTCCCGAGAAAGGACTGGTTAAACATCTACATAACAGATATTTCCTTCAGATCCCTGCCGGTTCAGTTTAAATCTATCAACGGTCTATTCTGATTCTTTCCCGCAGATGTTTTCTCTGGTTCAGATGAATCTCTCAATGATTTATTCTGATTCTTCTCCAGATCCCTGTCGGTTCAGTTTAAATCTCTCAACGGTTTATTCTGATTCTTTCCCGTAGACATTTTCTCTGGTTCAGATAAATCTCTCAATGATTTATTCTGATTCTTCTCCAAATCCCTGCCGATTCAGTTTAAATCTCTCAACGGTTTATTCTGATTCTTTCCCGCAGACGTCTTCTCTGGTTCAGATAAATCTCTCAATGATTTATTCTGATTCTTTCTCCAGATCCCTGTTGGTTTAGATAAATCTCTCAACGATTTATTCTAATTCTTTCTTAGTAGGCACTTTCTCTGGTTCAGATAAATCGCTCAAATATTTACTCTGATTCTCTCCAACTAAAGAATATTCAAGACCTCTTTTGGTTCAGTTTAAACAGTCTCAATGGTTTACCATGATACTTTCCAAATGAACACTTCTGGTTCGAATAAATCTCTCCAAGATTTATTCTGATTCTTCCCAGTCAAATAACATACAAGACTTCTATTAGTTTCAGATAAATCGCTCCAATGATTTATTCTGGTACTTTTCCAGTTGAAATCAAGTTCAGACTTAGTCCATTTTCTGTCAATAGTCATCTTTGGATGGCAACTACAAGCCCATCTCCGGCAAATCTCCTCAATTCCTCCAATTCCATCTATAAGCCCATTCATAATTCATCTTCGAGTGCAAATTTCTGGGCACTCTAGTGTTCAATCTTCTTCCACCTTTAAGTCACGAATGGAGGATCCGCCAATCTAACTCTTCAGGCTTAAGAAGATTGAACAAGGGCAGCTGTTGTACCCCAAAATTTTCCCTTTCATTTATCAAGTATTTTTCTCACAAGATCTCCTTTGGTCCAAGACTGCACAAGGGTTGATCAGCTCAAGACACCTCCTTAAGCACTGATGATTGGAATTAGGGTTTGAGATTGCACAAAGATAATTGAACTTATAATGCCTCATATGACTTTTATGAATCATTATAGACCCTCAAGATTTATCATGTCAAGTTTCAAGTCTTGGATCACATTTTTGCTCAGTCAATTGATCAATTGACCTACAAATCAGTTGTACTGGGGAAAAG
The DNA here is from genome assembly GCA_948472305.1 of Vicia faba. NCBI lineage: Eukaryota > Viridiplantae > Streptophyta > Magnoliopsida > Fabales > Fabaceae > Vicia > Vicia faba. The sequence continues at coordinate 1,153,661,671 of OX451735.1, read as the reverse complement.
TCAACTGTAGTCAATTTACAGTCAAACTTCATAATTTTTATCCATATCAACATTGTGAACTCCTATATGTAATTTGATCAAGTTTGGACCATAATTTCTCAAGAAATTTGATCATATCAAAAAAAGGGCAAAATGGTTAAAATTAGGGTTTTTACTGAGAAAAGGCAATTTCTAATTTTTGACCTAGCAAATGGTTGATTGATTGGAAACATGATCTCAAGGATATAATTGCATCATTTTGACCTAATGTCATGACTCAAAACATCCCTCAAGATCAATTGATTGAAAGTTGATTTTCAGTCAACTGTATACTGAAAAGTCAAACTTTGACTTTTTACTCAAAATCAAGTGTCAAAGATCATAATTCGTCAAAACATGTCAAAATATGAAACTTGTTCATCAATAAATCAAAAAGTCAAGATTTCATTGTCAAAGTTTCCAAACTTAGAAATTTTTCCAAGTGTTAAAAACTTCATATTTTTTCACAACTTTGAGCCAATTTTTCACCATGATGCAAGATATTTCAAAGGAAACTTTAAACATGAAATTTGTAGATCTCAATGAGATATAAAACATTTATTTACACAACTCCTCCTAGAAATGATTGGATTTCAAGTTATTAATCCATGAAATCATGGTCATGAAACTAAAAACTTAGTGAAAATTTTGCCCTAGTTAGGCAGATTTTTGGTACCAACTTCATAGAAACTTTTCACATAGCTCCATTTGGAATTTGAAAAAGTGATTCAAAGAGGGGTTATAGAGCATGTTACAAGCTTTCCAAAATGTCCCAGAAATAATTGAGATCATGTTTGAGTAGGGAGAATCAAAGAGATGAAGTTAGGGTTTTCAAACTTGAATTACAAGCCATTTCATGATGAACAAGAATTCAAATCCATAGACATGCTGCATAATCTTCACTTTGCATACCTAAAAATTGTTTGTCACTCCTTAATTTAATGTTTACACAACTGATTTATCAATTGTCCAATTGATTCAAGCATTATCCAAAGCATTTTGCCATTTTTGGGAGAAAGTCACCATTTCCATTCATGTAAAACAAGCTTTATGCACAAAGTCAGCTTCTTGAGCTCCTAAATTGTTCTCTTTAAGTAAACTCCATCCACAAAGTCAGAAGCAAGCTTTTTTAAAGTCCATCCACTCTACAATAGCAAGTATAAAAGCATGGAAACTTGTTTTGTCAAAATAATCACATGTTGAGCTTAAACATGTAAATTCAAATTCTGACTTGTGGTGGCACACAAAACCTTTTGCTTATAAATAGAGACACTATTTTCAAGCTAAGGCATGCATGCTTAAGCCCTCAAACTCCCTAGAACTCATAATCACACACAAAAACTTCATTGTTGCATAATCTGACCAAAAACTTGAAACTCACATCTCCCTCGTGCGTTTCCAAGCCTTTTGGTTCCTGAAGCTTCTAAACATCAAATACAAACCATCCAAAGCCCTTTTTCCTAACTGTAACACCTCCATCATCAAGTTCTATTTTCAAAAATAGAGCTTTGCAAGTGAACTTCTCCAGAACTCCTCAACCACTTTCAGCTCAAGCCAAGCATCACATTAGCATCCTGGAAACTTGAGGAAGCTAACCCAATTACTAGGACTCCTTAAAAGTTGCTCAAAATCAAAACATGATACCCTCTTGTAAGGTGGGTTTTTTTACTTTTGAACTATTCATATAGGCATTGTTAGACTTCCATTTTCAAAGATAAAATGCAGATACCATTGCCACGAAACTGTACATATCCATAGTTTGCATTTATATGGCTTGAGCTTAGAGAATTTTAGAGTTGAAGTTTCTAAATTTTTAGGTTTTAAATTAGGGCCAGAAAAATTCTCACTCATCTTTGACTTTTAGCTTTAGTTATTTATATGGTTGAATTCGTATTAAAATTTCAAGCAAGTTTCATGTTTGTACTTTTCAATTTGGTTGAGAAATGAAGAAGTTAGAAAATTCAAAAGTATGGCAATGGCTTCTGGCGCAAGGAAGAAGAAGATAACAGCCATGGAGTTATTTTCCAATATATATTTATGGTTTGATATAAGTAAACGGATGTATAGTCACCTCAGTGATAAGGCAGCGCACTGGTAACCAAGATGGCGTGGGTTCAACACCCAGCATGCTGCCTTTTGTTCTTTTTCACAATTTTACACTTTTTTTCTTTGTTTGCAGCGCCTGCGCCCCAGCTTTGGGTTTTCTTTTTTTGCTAAGCTTCTAACCCCTGGCCCTGTTTCAGCACCCCCCTGGTCATTTATTTCTTATTTTATTTTATTTTAATTTTTTAGCTTATTTCACTTTATTTTATCATCTTTATTATTATTATTGTTATTGTTATTATTATTATCATTATTATTATTATTATTAAAAATTCCAAAAATATTTCATTTATTATTTTTCACACTTATTTAGTTTATTTGTTTTATAAAACAAAAAGAACAAAAACAATTTTTTTTAACAATTTAATTTCTTTTTTTTTATAAATAATAATTAGATTTAGTTTTTTGATTTCTTAATTAAAATAAATTTAGAACTTAGGTTCTCTTTTAATTAATTAATTTTCATATTATTATTATTAATTTAAAACCTTTTCATAAAAAACCTTTAAAAACATTTTTAACTTAATTTCTTTCTTAATTAATTTAGGTTTAAGTTTTGTTAATTTTTTTAATTAATCATTTTCTAAATTTATTCAAGACTAAACCCCTTTCATAAAAAATCCAAACAAAAATCATTTCTTTTTTCATTTTGCATTCTTGCATTTTTATATTCATTTTTGTACAATATTCAATATGGTTGTAATAATTATTTAGATTTAATTTTCTTGCAATTTTCCCATTTGTAAATTTGTACACCCTCTCCCCTAATTAATAGCTTAGTATTTTTATTTTCCGCAATTTAATGTTTTATATATAAATGCTAGTAAATTAGGGTGTGTATGGAAAGATAAAATCAATGCTTAGAAAACCCTAATTCAAAGACAAATCAAGCATGAAAAAGACACACTTGCACACTTACACCCTTAGCATAAATCAACTTGTTTCCTTGAGAAATAAATGGTCGTGATACGCATGTAAGATGTCTTAGCAAAAACAAACAAAATACAAGATCATAGTCCCTCGATGACGCTACAAATGTTGCCTTAAGAATGATCTTAGTCCCTCAAAGAAAATGCTAAGATATCTTACAACATTGTTATTCATGAATATACGATGACCCTTGCCCGTCCCTTTTACATCCAGAGATAGGGTTTCTTACCAAATCAATGGTAAGATAACAATGTCAAAGGAAAGAGGAAATAAACATGAAATATTTTTGAGTAGGTAGAATGTTCCTAGTTGCTTGCTCATTTTCAAACCAAAACATCCTTGATATTTTCAAAACAAACACCAACACTTTCAAAACATCTTTCAAACTTGAAACATTTTCAAAAGATCAACACTTTGTATACATTCTTACGAACGAGAATCATTACAAAGTTTACCTAAACGATTGCGCCTTTTCAAAATACTTTCAAAAACCACACAAAGCACATTTTCAAACAAAAGCAAGTGATCTAGCAAGCAACTAAAAGCCCGTAGATAACTACAGATGAAAAGGATGCTAATACCTTCCCTTTTAATAGTCTACCCCCCCCCCCCCCCCCGGGAACTCAAGAAAACATCTCAAAGGTCTTTCCTGTTCTTTTCAACCTTTCCTTTTGGATAAAAGAAAAGTCGGTGGCGACTCTTGCTAACCGCAACATTTGCGATCAAACACAAAACAACCAAGTCAGTTCTCCCACCGTGTTACACCCAAGTTTCTATAAAAGATTCTAAAGACCAAGTGCTAAAGATTTTGAAGACGCAGTTCTGAATACTCTGCAGACTTGAAGTTCTAAAGACCCAAGTGTTATTCTCATTCTTCTAACGCATGCTCAAAAGCCTCTGACGTTAGAAGAAAAAGAGGATAAGATTATATGGTACAAAAAGTACATGATACAAACAAAATGTTCCATTCCACTACCATGAAGGACTGATGTTGCGTAATATATTGTCTCCCACGTGATTGCTCAATAGTTATAATATTTTATTGGCTATATAAAGGCTTGAAGACTATGAGAGAAAGCTTCTAATTCATGCCAATTCACGTTGATACACTTTCTATTAAGATTGTTTATACGCTTTCATATTTCTCTAGTCTATGTTCTATAATTATTGTTTACATATCTGCTTGTGTAGAAGCATAATTTCTTTTAAACAAACTTTGTTCAAACAATTGTTTGATTTTCCTTAAGGGACCAGTTGGTCAGAATCCTTAAGAAGTCTAAGATTAGTGTCACTTAGAGTTTGTAACTTTATTCACTTGCAGTTAGCTTGTGCATTGTAATAATCTATTTGATTATTGGATTAAGTCCTTGTTGAGAAAGGCGAAATCACCTTGGCGGATGGACTAGACTAGCTTGATAGTTTTCAAGTGAACTAGTATAAACATAACTTGTTCTTTCCTTCTCGCATCTTATCACTATTATCACTAAGTGAAGTAACTTGAATTTTTATCAAGCACCTAACAGTGTTCAATATCAATCCAGATTGTGTGAAAAACAATGGCAGATAAAGGTAACAATGCTACTGTACCTGGTGATAATAGGGATAATGATAGAGATCAGTATAGTGTTAAACCTCATATGTTTGATGGAGAAATGTTTGACTATTGGAAGGACAGAAGTGAAAGTTATTTTCTGGGATATGACTTGGATATATGGAATTTGGTAGTTGATGGCTAAACTCACCTAGTACATGATAAAGGTCTAAAGATTGTCAGAAGTGTTATGACAGACGCTCAGAAGAAGGTTCACATAAATCATTACAAAGTAAGAACAATTCTTCTAAGTGATATTTCTTATAATGAGTATGAGAAGACCAACGATAAAGAGACTGCAAAGTCTATTTTTGATTCTCTTCAGATGACTCATGAAGGCAATGCTTAAGTAAGGAGACAAAGGCTCTGGCCATAATCCAGAAATATGAAGCCTTCAGAATGTTGATGATGAATCTGTGGAAATGATGTTTTCAAGATTTCATATTCTTGTCTATAGGACTCAAAGTTCTGAATAAAGGATATTCTACGGCAAATCATGTTAAGAATATTATCAGAAGTTTGCCTAAGAAATGGAGACCAATGGTAACTGCTTTGAAGTTGTCAAAGTATCTGAACAACACTAGTCTTGAGGAACTAATTAGTTCTTTAAGAATTCATGAGATAGAGCTTGAGAAATATGAACCTCCTAAAAGAGTTAAATATGTGGCTTCGAAGTCTAAGTCTGGAAATACCAAGGCTTTTCAAGAAGAAGAATCAGAAGGATCTGAAGAAGATTCATATGAAGATGAACTTTCTCTGATATCCAGCAGGATAAGTCAGATATGGAAACACATACAGAGCAAGTTCAGAGGATCAAGAATAAAAATGGTAGATTTGAATCTACATTTGGTCATAAGAAAGCTTCTGAACAAGAAGTTACCTATTATGAATGCAAGGAGGCTGGACATTATAAGAATGAATGCCCAAAGCTTAAGAAAGACAAGAAACCTAAGAAGGCCTACAAAGCCAAGAAGGGTCTCATGGCAACATGGAATGATTCAGAGTCAGAAGAAGAATATTATAATGAAGAACATTCCAACTTAGCATTCATGGCAAAGACCAGCACGAGCGAAGGAGTATCAGAGGATGAACTGACACTTGATGATGAGTCAGACTCTGATGACGACAAAGAGGTACTTTCTTCCTTATCTTGTTCTGAACTTGAAATTGGTTTATCAGAACTAATGAAAAGGTATCAATCTCTTCTAAGTAAACACAAAACTCTAAAAAAGAATTTTGTAGTTACTTCTGAGAACTCTACTAAAGATGAGCAAAACCTTTCTGATTTAAGTGAAAATTATTTGTTTTAGAAAAATCAAATATTGCTCTGAAAAGTAAAGTTTCTAGATTAGATGAAGAGATTATCTCTAGTACATATGTTAGTGATGAAATAATCAGATATGATAGAGCTTTTCAGCACTTCCTAGCTAAAAGTATAGATAGAAGCAAAATGGATTCAATGATCTATGGAGTTAGTAGAAATGGAAGTAGAGGCTTGGGATACTCAGAACCATAAAAAATAATTGATGAGACTCTGAGTGTCAAACCAAAACCTCTTTCTGAACATTTCATGCTTGCTGGCACAAAATTTAAATGTCCATAACAAGAAGGTTTTTATTCCACTGTAGCACAACCACAGACACAAAAGGAAACTTCTAAGCCTAAATATCATGTACAAATTCCACTTGATTATCTTGTTGCACAAGATTCTAAAGGTGTCAGAACCTCTATAATTACTAACAAGAAAGGACCCAAAACAAACATTGGTACCTAAGGATCAGATAATTTATGTTGTATATGGCATTGATGGCTCCATTGAAACACCAGTCATGGTACATGGACAATGGATTCTCCTGACACATGATAGGTGAAAGGCATATGTTCCAAGATTTGGAACTTAAGTCTGGAGGTATTGTGGGTTTCATAGGAAACCAGAAGGGAAAGATCATTAGCTCTAGAACTATTGGTAATGGTAAACTTCCTTCTATTAACAATGTTATTTTAGTCGAGGGTCTGATGCATAACTTCTTGTCAATTATCCAACTTAGTGACAATGGTTATGATGTCATTTTCAATTAAACATCGTGTAAAGCTGTTAGTCAGAAATATGGCTCAGTTTTATTCAATGGTAAAAGGAAGAACAATATTTAAAAAATTAGATTATCAAATTTGAAAAATGAGAATGTAAAATGTCTTCTGACTGTTCAAGAAGAGCAGTGGGTCTGACACAGACGTTTGGGCCATGTTAGCTTGAGAAAAATATCTCAACTAAATAAGCTTTAATTAGTCATAGGCTTGCCTAATCTGAAGTATACTTCAGATTCTCTTTGCGAAGCATGTCAGAAAGGAAAATTTTCAAAAACCACTTTTAAAAATAAAAAGATTGTTTCTACCTCTAGGCCATTAGAACTTCTTCACATTAACTTGTTTGGACCAGTGAAAACATCTTATATAAATGGAAAGAAATATGGACTTGTCATTGTTAATGATTACAACAGATGGACATGGGTAAAATTCTTAAAACACAAGGATGAGTCACATTATGTGTTTGCTTCTTTCTGCTTCCAAGTGCAAAATGAAAAGAATTGCAAAATAGTCAGAGTTAGAAGCGATCATAGTGGAGAATTTGAAAAGAAATATTTTGAAAAAGTTTTTTATTCTAATGGCATAATCCATGATTTCTCATGCCCTATAACTCCACAAAAAAATGAGGTTGTAGAGAGAAAAAATAGGACATTGCAAGAAATAGCTCGCACCATGATCCAAGAAACTCAAATGGCTAAGCACTTCTGGGCAGAAGTAGTAAATACATTGTGTTATATTCAAAATATAATCTCTATAAGACCTATTTTGAGTAGCACTCCTTATGAATTATGAAAGAACAGAAATCCCAACATTTCTTATTTCCATCCCTTCAGATGTGTATGTTTTATGTTGAATACTAAAGAGAATATGGGCAAGTTTGATTCCAAAGCACAGAAGTGTCTTCTGCTAGGATATTTTAAATGATCAAAAGGTTTCAGAGTCTATAACAGAAAATCACGACTCATGTAGGAATCAATCCATGTCAAATTTGATGATAAGCTTGACTATAAAAGTCAAAGTTGGTTGAAAAGCTTGCAGATGTGAAGATAATGTTTGCAGAACCATGGGAGAAGATACAAGAAGATAAATAATTATAAGCTCTTACTTCTGATATTGTTTTTTTTCCTTATGATCGACCTCAACAAAGGAAAAGCAGAATCTTATCATCCCATCCTGAAGATCTTATTCTGGGAAACAAAGATGCTCCATTCAGAACAAGATCAGTATTCAAACCTTCTAAAGATTACGAGACTCTGAGTTAAACCAAGGGATTATATTTCTTTCATAACCTCAGTAATCAAAAGATGTTTCAGCCAAAAATGTCTTTGATTAGATGGAACCTTTTGGTTCTCCAAATTCCGAGGATATCAAAATGTGTCACCTAAATAGATGTAGTAATTAACGCGTGTAATCCTTGGTTATGCTTAATCATCCCACTCTACCTAGGCTATATAATGATCACTGTGTTTTTTTCTTGGAACTGATTAAAAATCATAATCATTACTTTCATTTAATGATCCTAATAATTATGTCTATATTTGTTTATATTTTATTTATTTTTCTCTCACTTCTAAAACACTATAAAACACACATTTCACTTCACTTCCACACTGTAGAAACCCTAATCCCTATTTTCTCTCAAACCATTCAACAAGTTCTCTATGTTCATCATCTTCATCAACACTCTTCATCAAGATCATCACCTTCTTCAACAACATTCATCATCTTTAACACTTCAACATGATGAATAATCAACAACAAGAGGTTGTTCAGTTTTCTAAAGAAACGGAACAAGTTCTAAATCTTTATGGGCCATCTTCTTGAACTATTCTAACCAGGTCTTCTTCTTCTATGGTAACTGGTACATCTTCCCTATCTGTTATTGATGAACACCACATAACACAGAAATCTATTCAAGTTCACTGTAATCTGAAACCACATGAGTTAAATGTTCTTCGTGAATATATGGTGGATTTCAATAACCTTTTTGCAAATGGTGCAAAACTAATTGTTTAATTGAATGATTAAGGATGGGAGCACTTCTTTATGCGTCTTCATGGTCCTATTTTTTATTCTTTGGTTAAGGATTTCTAGATTCAAGCAGATTTTGATAATCTTCATGTAACTGCTCATGTGTTGGGTCTGAAAATTATTGTTGTACCCCAAAATTTTCCCTCTCTATTCTCAATACATTTCTCCCAAAATATTTCAAATTCTCAAGAAGTTTAAAGAGTTTGATCAGACAAGTTCACCTCCTAAGCATTGAGCCCACAAATTAGGGTTTTGGTTTTCTCAAGAACAATTCGAACTTTGATGCTTCAAATTACTTTCATGGTTCATTATAGGTCTCCAATATTGCTCATACCAAGTTTCAAGTCTTGCATCACAAATTTTCTCAGTCAATTGCTCAGATGACTGAAAATCAACTATATTGGGTAAAAAGTAAATTATGGCCAATCTACAGTCAAACTTCGTGATTTTTTTGGTCCCCATCAACATTTTAGAGTCACGTTTATCAATTTATCAAGTGTTGATCACAATTCCTCAAGAAAAGCATTCAAATCATCAAGGGGGCAAAATGGTCAAAATTAGGGTTTTGACTGAGATGGACTGATCATTGACTTTTGACCTAATACATGACCCAATGGCTTGAAGCATGATTTCAAGGATTCAAACATAATATGTTGACCTAACTTCATAGCTCAAATCATTTCTCGAGATCAATGAATTTATAGTTGAATTTTGGATCAACTGATGAAAAGCCAACTGATACACAAAAAGTCAAACTTTGACTTTTTGACCAACATTGAATTTCAAAGATCAAGATTCATCAAGATACTCAAAAATTGTAAACTTGATCATCAAGAATCAAAAAAGTCCATAAAAAGTCAAAGTTTTCAATACTTGGAAATTTTATAAGTGTTTTGAGACTTGATAATTTCATTACTTCATGACATTTTTTTCACCAAGATGCAAGATGATTCAAAGAAAACTTTCAACATGAAAGTTTTATATCTTGATGAATTCTACAACTTTGTATTAGAGGGTTGATGTCCAAAAATGCTTAGATTTGAAGATATAGGCTTCTATGATTGTACGATGACTCACGCCTGTCCCCCACATCCAGTGATAAGGCTTCCTACTAACTAATGGTAGACAAGCACTATCTAAAGGAGGAGGAAAAGAACAAATACTTTTTTGATTAGGTATATTTCTCGTAATTTCTTGCTCACTAAAAAAAAACATTTACACCTCACACTTTCAAAACACTTTTCAAAACAAACATTTTGTATACATTCTCAACGATGCGAGAATCATTACGAAATTTCCTTACATCTTCAAAACATCTTTCAAATGCTCCTTTTCAAACAAATATTTTCAAAACCAACACTTTGTATACATTCTCAACGATGCGAGAATCATTGCAAAGTTTTCCAAACTAAGGAGTTTTCAAAATATTTTCAAACTTACACAAACACAGAGCATTTTAAAGTTATCAAGCAATTAAGAGCCTATAGATAACTACAGATGAAAAGGGTGCTAACACCTTCCCTTTTCATAACCAACCCCCATAACTCAAGAAAATTCTCAAAAGGTCTTTCCTGTTCTTTTCACCCTTTCCTTTATTGGATAAAAGAAAAGTCGATGGCGACTCTTACTATCTACAACATTTGCGATAAAACGCAAAACAACCAAGTCAGTTCTCCCACCGTATCACAATTGTCATTACTGAAAAGTCTATTTCTGATCTTCTGGGCATGCAACATCTGGAAGGTAACCGAATTTATAAGATGCATAGCAAATCTATATATGTGAAGGAGACGATCAACAAAGCCATCTTCAAGAATCCTGAGAAAACTGAGTATAAGAGTAAAGATCTCCATGATGAACTCAAAATCTGGCACAAAATCATTCTGAATTGTATCGACCCCAAACGTCTGTCTAGTTCTTCGGACTATTTCAGTGTCAATCAGAAGTGCATGTTATACTATTTGATGATCCATCAGAATATGTGTCTTCCAGCTCTTCTATTTTATTATTTGAGAGACTCTGTTATAAAGACCAGAACCACTAATAATCCCAAGAAGAAGGTTTGAAACTATATTCCTTTTGGACATCTCATCACTTACATCCTTGTAGAAAGTGGCTTGGTGAAAACTCTGGTTGAAGAAGCTAAGTTTACAGAGGATCTGGCTTCTAGTCTTGGAGATTCCTTCAATGGATAGACTCTGAAGAATATGAGGCTAATATAGGAAGTCGTTGCTAAACCTTTACTTGTTCCCTCTGAAAGCATCAGAATCTCAAGAATTCATGTGAATATCTACCCTTTGTTTACCAAGGGAGATAACATGTCTAGCATTGTTATCAATGTCAGGATGATGGAAGTAGAAGGATATGATATATCTAGTTTCAACTATTCTAATTTACCTCATGCTCAAGAGTATTTTGACTCTTCCAAAGGTAAAAGGAAGAAGAGCTCAGGAGCTTATGAACCTAGAAAAAAGAAGAAGAAGAAGTCTGGAACTTCTAAGACTGTGACTCTAGTTGCTTATCCAGAAACAACTAGTAAGTCTGCTACTGCTACTTCTTTACCTGTTTCTAAAAATTGTTTCTAATATTATTGATGCAGTCTCATCCATTCCAACCACCATCACAAAAACATCATCTTTTACATCCTTTTATGTTCCATCATCCACCATCACCACTTTTTTTTCTGTTCTAGTTATAAATATCTTACCTGTATATGATACTATTTCAACAAAAATTCCTTTCACTTCAAATGTTTCTGCTTCACCATACACCACCACCATTTCTGAATCTCAATTTACCACCACCACAATCCCATCAATAACTCAAGCACCTGCTTCAATCACCATTCCATCTCTCACTACACCTATTTCATTATAACATATTCCTACATTCACCCAACCATCATTACTTTCCTTTGTGAAACTACTACACCACCATCAGTCACTCAATCATTATTTGATTTTGCCTTTTTCAACCCATCTCCAATCTACATTGACTCGCCCACTATTCACTATGATCCTCATTCACCTTATGATCAAGAAATGCCTGAAAGGACCATTTTTAACCATTTTGAAATCCCCACTACTTAACCATTTAATTTTTCTAAAAATCATTGATCTTGTTAACCAAAAATCCTCTGAACCACAACCATCTGAACTTAATACTTCTGAACCAACCTCTTCTGAACTTACTTCAATTGTTTATGAAAATCATGTTCCAAAAACCTTGGATGAATGCATTAATTTTTTCAGAAACGAGGCTAGAAAGAAGATTGCAAAGCTAAGAGAAGAACCAAGCTCAAGCACTAAGCCCCAGAATCTGGATGATTCTTAGAAGTTTTTTCAGAAGTGGATGTGTTATGAGTTTGAAAGGATGAAGACCTTCTATGAAGCATCCAGAATTGTTGTTGTTCAAACACTGACAGAAAGAGAGGAAAGAGTCAGAGTATTCCAACTCATTGATAATAAGCAAAGAGAAGCTAAATCTAAAGCACTCCAAGAGGCAAAAGAAGTTAGGCTTACGTCTGAGGAAGATGCCAGAGTTGTTGAGGAAGCCAGGTTGGCTCTGGAAGCTGAAGAGGCAGAAAAGGCAAGACAATATGCTTTGTTTGCGTCTTCTTCTGATTCTTCCATTGCACGTTCGGAAACTTCAATTAGTGAAATGAGAGAAGAACAATAGATTAGAGAGCATCACTCAATAGAAGGTCATCAATGAGAATGTTTAGAGTATGTTGAAGCTTATTCTTGACAAGATATCTGCTCCAACACCTCCTGCATCTGGGCCCTAGGCTCTTAGGCTTTTATTTTACCTTTTTCTTATGAACCTTAGAACTTTTTCTTCTTATGATTTTCTTCTTATGTTTTCTTTTCTGAATTATGATCTTCTAATTCTTAATGAAGTTTATTTTTGTTTATTACTTCTTAATTTACTTATTATTTTACCTTTTTTATTATGACAAAGGGGGGGAGTAAATAACTAAAAGTAATATTTTGATTCTGATAATCAAATTCAAGAAAACGTCTCTAAAAAGAGGTGCTTACATTCTAACCCAATTAAACTTCTGTTTTTGTTAGAATTATTTTCTTTTTCAGGAATCATGAACTCTGATTGGAATCCTGATCTGAAAGTGTTAAATAAGGCTTTTGTCTAACTTTTGGATTCAGATTCTAAGAATTTCTTAAGTTCATAATCAGACTATTCATAACCATGCTCTGAATTGAGAATCTGGAATCTGTCTTTGTGACATTAAAGCTTTAAGATCTCAATTGGCATGATTGGTATCAAGACTCTTAAGATCTGATCTATTGGAACCAGGGGGGTTCTACTCAAATGGTTCAGAATCAGGATATTTGATCTTCATCAAGTCTTTGAGTCAGGGGGGGGGGGGGGGGTATTCATATAAAGAATAATTGTTCCTACCCTTCCTATTTTTTACTTCCTTTGATTATGTACAAAATTGTGTCATCAAAATACATGATTTTGTCATCATCAAAAATGGGGAGATTATTAGAACAAGATTTGGTTCTGCAACTTTATCTCTGAGTTTTGATGATAACAAATGAGTATGTTTATATGAACAATTTTGGTACTCTAACATTTTTATTTTTAAGATATAACAAACAGGTTCTGCTTTTGATAAACGATGCTGCCAAGACATTAGAAGAGAATAAGTTCCGCTTCCAGGATACACAAGTTCTGATGAACAGTAGCAAAAGCTTCAGCAGACTCTAAACGTGTGACACTGATACATGTCCAAGAAACCAAGTTCTGAAGATCCGGAGACAGAAGTTCTAACTGAACTCTAGATGCTGAAGAGTTATATTTCTGAAGAGAAAGCTGCTAATTCACGCCAATTCACATTGATACACTTTCTATTAAGATTGCTCATATGCTTTCATATTTCTCTAGTCTATGTTCTAAAATTATTGTTTACATATCCGCTTGTGTAGAAGCATAATTTCTTGTAAACAATCTTTATTCAAACAATTGTTTAATTTTCCTTGAGGGACCAGTTTGTCAAAATCCTTGAGAAGTCTAAGATTAGTGTGTCTTAGAGGTTGTAACGTTAGTCACTTGAAATTAGCTTGTGCATTGTAATAATTTGTTTGATTATTGGATTAAGTCCTTGTTGAGAAAGGAGAAATCACCTTGGCAGGTGGACTAAACTAGCTTGATAGTTTTCAATTGAACTAGTATAAACATTACTTGTTCTTTCCTTCTTGCATCTTATCACTATTATCTCCATGTGAAGTAACTTGTTACGGTTTAAAGGGAATTTTAATAGGAAAATTTTAAAGTTAAAAACCCAATTCAAACCCGCCTTTATTGTGTTTTTCACACCTTAAAATACTTAAAATTTAGAACATGTTAGCAAAAGCTACACACTAAAAAAAACCATTAGGGTACTAAATATTTATCTAATCACCCATGTAATATTATCATCAAAACTCAAGGCCAGATATAGAACCAAGTCTTTTTCTTACAGTATGTTTATATTGATATTACATAAAATTGAGACAAGAAACATGTTTTGAATTTAACATGTGGTTTTATCTTTACTACTTCTCAACCTCTTAATCTTTCTAATACTTAGTGTGACATTATGAGCTCGGGGAAGATAACTACAAGGTGTGGAAGGAAAAGATTCTCCTCCATTTAGGGTGGATGGTCATATGCTATTAAGAAAGATTGAATCATGGGGAAATTATTGATAAAAGTACTCCAATTGCATTTGCATTATATGAATGGTGGGATAGATCTAACTGGCTTAGTGTGATGTACAAAAAAACTAAGATAGCTTCTAGAATACGTGATTATGTCTATTAGCATGAGAATGTATGTTATTTAGTGAAATATATTGACGAACAAACTGTTTTCCACTTGTAAAAGAGATTTAGAAAGCAACTTAATTATGAAATTGTTGGCTAGGATTTTCATAAAGAGAGAAATCCAAACCAAAAGTAAAAAAGGCTCTTTTAAGAGCATTAAAGAGCATTAAATTATGAGGAGTTGACTACATAAGCATGTCGGACATGGTTGATTTTACAAGCAGGCGACCGTGGTTTCATAAGTGCAGTCGACCAGAGAAAAGTTCATGGTGAATGCATTGGGCCCAGGGAGGTGAGAATCCCAAACGAGTTAAAAGGCCCTTAAGCGCCTAAAACTGTAAAGACAAAATGTTATGGAGGGAGAACATGGGTTGACCATAATGAAGAACATGGGTTAACAAAGAGAAGTTACAATAGGGAACGTGGGTTCGTGAGGGGAAGTTTAGAAGAACACGTGGAATGCAAGGAAACAAAGCCCACTTAGAAAGTATTTATTTATGTGTATTATAAATAAAGCACTTAGTGCACTCTTGTAAAGGTTCAAACTTTTCACATTCCTGCACGCTAGTCACTCAAAGTAACCAAGAAAACAAGCGAAATGAGTCAGGCAAAGGAAATGTATGTTTGAACCAACCTATTTTAGAACTTTCTTTAATGTTATGTCATCATCTCTTACAACTTAAAGCATTTTCAGTTTCCTTTACTTTGTCTTTGTGTCCTTATCATTTGCAATTTAAATACGTTTGGCTCCCAGTCGAATGCATCCTTTTTGAAAACACTTTGACTATGCACACGAACTAAAGCACGACTCTGAGATTCCCTGGTTGATCTCCCATGTAAAATTGTTTTTAAGAGACCAATGTTGTTTACCAAATCCACGGGCAAACAAATTGGCACACCCGGTGGAGCCGTGATAATATTTTTGCGATTAGTTTCACAAAGTTCTTATAGTTATGTGTATGAATTTAAGAGGTGGTAAACTTTTGTCAAAGTCTAGAATGCCACGTCCTGACACAAACACTGCACACATGCAAATTTCTATACAAAATGTGGGTGTTATACCAGTAAGTACTACAACTTAAAGTGCTTTCATTTCCTTTACTTTGTCTTTTTGTCCTTATGTTTTGCAATTTAAATACGATTGGCTCCCAGTCGAACACACACTTTTTGAAAACACTTTGGCTACGCACGCAAACTGAAGCACAGCTCTGAGATTCCCTAGTCGATCTCACACATAAACTTTGTTTCAAGAGACCATTTTTATTTACCGAATCCACGGGTAAACAAATTGGCACACCCGATGGGACCGTGCTAATATTTTTTCGTGTAGTTTCACAAAGTTCTTATAGTTAGTGTGTGTATGGATTTAATAAGTGGTAAACTTTTTTCTAAGTCTAGAATGCCACGCCCTGACACAAACACTACACACACGCAGATTTCTACATAAAATATGGATGTTATACCAGTAAGTACCACAACTCAAAGTGCGACAGTTTTATCTCTCGTAGGATCGATCGTAGTTTCTGGTTCAGTGACGACAGTCACAATGACAGAACCTAGGCAAGGGGTATCATCATGTGACCCAAATCGACCACTATTTCCAGGAGGTCCAGGGTCATCATTTGTCCCTCACCAATATGGTAAGCCTTATTCCATGATGGTTGGGTTACAGTCGAATCCTGCCACATATATAGAAAACGCAGTTGCCACTGGAAACCAAGGCAGTTATGCTCCAAGTGGTCGAATAGGTGGTGTTAGTTATGTCCCGCAGTCGACGCCATCTTTGAACACTACATTCGTTATGGCTTTAAGGAAATAGATAGATGAAAGTAATTTATAGTTAGTAAACTTCTTAACCCAATAAATAGGAGTCGCCCTAAACCCTGTGGTTGACCAAATAGGTAGATTGATTTACTCATTAGGGGTCCAACCAACTCAAACTCAAACGTGCCACGGGGCGTTAAGGGTTTTTAAAGAACTAGATGGGGGAAACAATGAGCTTCCTTTATGGCCTTGAAGAGTGGAAACACCCACTTATGATGAGGAAGAATTTATTGAACAATATGAACCTAGACCAATCGTGGTTAGGACAAACCAAGATGTTGATCGAGTGTTAAGAAATGCCACTATTGGATGTAACAACATAGTGAATGTGGTAGAAGAAGTACTAACAGGATCCGAAGTAAATGTTAGCCTTCGGAGGCCCAATTACTATTCACCCTTGCCTGATTAAATTCGACAGGAAGAATTACCTAGAGGATGTAAGGTTCCTAAGTTTACCAAGTTTGTTGGTGAGGCTAATGAGTCAACCATTGAACACATTGCTAGGTACGAAACAGAAGTTAGCGATATAGCCAATGATGAGGGCTTAAAGTTAAGATATTTTCCTAATTCTTTGACAAAGAATGCTTTCACTTGGTTTACAATGTTAACTCCAAACTCCATACGTACTTGGGAACTACTTGAGGGGATATTTCATGGATAGTTATATGTTGTTCAACCTAAGATAAGTTTGAAAGAGTTATCCTCCATCAAGAGAAGGTCGTCTGAGTCAATGGAAGAGTATTTGAATAGGTTTAAGGTCCTAAAATCTAGATGTTTTACCTGGGTTCCTGAACATGAGTTGGTTGAAATTGTCGTTGGGGGGTTAGATTATTCTATTAGGAAAAAGTTTGATCCTCAATCTATTACAGATAAGGATCGATATGTCGACCATTTGAAAACATAAAAAGATAGAGTATCAAAGGACCATAGAAAAGGCAAAATTTCCTATGTATACACAAAGAATTATTCCATAGAGTCTGAGGATGAATACATGGGAGAAGGAGAGGTTAATGTGGCCTAATTGAAAGATGGGCCTCCATATGCATGTAAACCTATAAGACCGTCTAAGGGAAAGGCGGTTGAAGGTTCAAAAAATGATAGTATTAATACTAAAACATATATTTTGGATGTGTCAAAATGTGAGATGGTTTAGTTTCACATGGTCAGATTATAGTGCCCTCAGGCAATAAGGATCCACCATTAGAGAAAAAGCAAAAAAGAGTTTTTTTTTCAAATATCACAATTTTTGGGATTATAATACTTCTCAATGTTTTCTTTTCAGGGATTTGATTCAAAAAGCTTTAAAGGATGGTCAACTGAAATTTGGTGAGAAATCAAAGACTATGAAGATCGACTCGGATCCTTTACATGTGGTTAATGCACACTATGTGGAGCCATTTGAAGTGCTGATGATGGAGGCTACTGAGGGCCTCATAGACGAATAGGTAAACACTATCAATTCTCTAGCGATATTGACGCTCAAGGTCACTGATGATCTTGAAGATGAACCGGGTTTGGTTGCAGCTGTCAAGGCTACTGAGGGTCTCAAAGGTGGCAATGATAATTTGTCTAAGCCACATGAAGTGATGATGGTTTATTTTGCTAAAAATCCTGAAGGTGATCAGGACGACAAAGCAAAAATGGAATGCAAAGATGAATAGTTGTCTGAGGAAACAGCGGCTGAATTAATGAAGGTCGTGTTTCCTAAACCTGAAGAGGAGTTGATAGACTTTCTAAATAGATGTAAGCTGAGTAACTCTAGATCCATGTTATGCCCAAACTGTAATGTGATCTATGACAAAGAGGTTGTAAAGAAGATCGAGGCGCTAAAGAAAAAGCAACATCAAGGAAACAATCCAAAAATGGTGTTCGACCATGCTAAGGGTCCAAACAACATTCAAGTGCCTCGAGAGAAACCCAAGTTTCCATATCTGAGGACTTTTGTGCCACTAACTAATGTGCCTAACAATAATTGGGTTTGTTCTTTTAATCTTATGTGGCAAACCAAAATTGGAAGGTGGTAAAAAAGGGGTTAGGTTCGACCCACAAATGGGAGATGATGGAAAAGGGATCTTGTTCGACTCAACTTGCTGAGACGGGGATTCTCCAAAAGAAATACCATGTTCCTCCCACCTACAAAGGGAAGAATCCTATGACAAGAACTCAATGGAGGAGGTTTCAGAGGGACAAGAAAGCGACAAGGGAGGCTGCAACAAAATTTATTCCACAACAGAGGAATAAGAAGGCTATGAGAGATGCTACAATAGAGGTTGTTCCACAAAAGGGTGAGAGCACCCAAAAGGAAGTATAGTGTCGACCGGCCAAAGAAAGGTTATCGATGCCAGTTGTAAATGAGTCGCCGGCAAGGTTGAAGATCTTAGTAATGATAACATGGATGATGAAGTATCAAAAGAATCTGAAGACAATTCAGAGGAGGGGTTGAAAATTCATTGCAACATTGTGTCAGTTTTTCCAAATGAATATGGGTTTGCCTCAGAGGCATCTTGGGATGAGGTAGAAGACATGTGTACAGAATCAGCAGGTCAAAAACATGTATGTTATTTTGTCATGAACAATTGGGTGGTAGAAGATCAACATGCAACGTTTGAGAAACTTATAGCTGACATGATGTATAATCTCAAACCTTTGTTTATAAGAGCTAAAGTTGATAGGTTCCCAATAAACAAAGTGTTTAATGATGGTGGCACTACTGTTAATTTGATGTCACGGTCATTGTTGACAGAAACTAGTAAGTTCGACACAGACCTTAAAACACATAATATGGTTCTATCGAACTATGCAGGAAAGACAAGTCATATATTGGGTGTGATTCAAGTCAATTTGTCAGTTGGCTCGACCTCAAGGCCAACGTTATTTATGGTGATAACATCCAAGGAAAATTTTAACATGTCGTTGGGGCGTGGATGGATACATGGAAAAGGGGCGATACCATCGACCTTGCATCGGCGTGTGTCCATATGGCATCAGGATGGGATCATTGAAAACATAGAGGTGAATCATAACTATTTTACTGTTAATGTGAAGGTGGTGAGTCGGAAGAATTTTGACAAAGAGTTTGCAACCATACCATCGTGCGGCCCAGAAGATGCAATTTTCAAGTCGCATCTTGATGCAATCAATTTTTTGACTTTACACCCCACTCATGGTTTTATTTGGGACCAAGAAAAGTTGGACACATATCCAACTGCAGAAGGGGAGTTTGAGCCTACTAGGTGGGAAGAAGAACAAAATCATGATGATGCTTGAGGAAAATGCTCTGGAAAGGTGTTGTACCCCAAACTTTTCTCTACCATTTCAAAAGAACTACTCATGCTCCTAAGGTCCTCAAGTACTCAAGAATGATCAGACGAATCATCCTCCTAAGCAGTGGCCTATAATTAGAGTTTTGGTATTATCAAGGAAAATGGGACTTCGAATGCCTCAAGTGAGTTTCATGGTTTCTCACATGCTTCAAAGAATCCTCATGTCAAGTTTCAAGCCTTACATCACAAATTTGCTCAATCAATTGCTCAGATGATGGAAAATCAATTGTATTGGACAAAAAGTCAATTATGGTCAACATACAGTCAAACTTCAAGATTTTTGGTGAACATCAATATTTTGAAGTCACATTCATCATTTGATAAAGGGTTGATCATAACTCATCAAGAAAACTCAAGATTCATCAAAAGTCAAAAGTTTCTAAATTAGGGTTTTCTTTAGGAGAAGTCAACTGAACTTTGACCAAGCATAACTTATACATATTTCATCAAAAAATTCTCAACCAAAGCCTATTTTGATGGAAATTCAATTCTCTATACCTCTGTCTCTCTAACCTCAAGGCCCAAAAATGCTTCATTTGAGAGGTATGAGCCAAAACATTGTAGGTCATTTTAAAAGTCAACAAAAAGACACTTGTTATCAAAGCAATTTACATCAAGTTAAAATCTTCAAATGGAAAAATGTTTAACATAAGAGTTATAGGGGACATCTTGAACTTTCCAAAAAGTCAAAGATCACATTCATATGACATAAATTTATCAAGTTATGAGTTTTACAAGTTGGGTAATTTTATGAAATTACATGAAACCTCAATTGAACAATTTTGGGCTTTCGGACTAATGGGCCTAACTTTTGAAGTTCAAACGTGTTTGTGACATGTTAGGGGACCCCCAAAACTATTCACATATTTTTTAATAATTTTTATTTCTTTTATTTGAATTTGTATTCATTTAAATGTAAATTAAATCAAATAAATATTAAGTGGAAGTATAAGGCATAAAAGGATTTTGTTTCAAATACTTTTGAGGCCCAAGATCTCAGTGCCAACTGTATGAACCTAGTTTTGTATCAAATCTCCATGCTTTTGTCTTATTATAACCTATTTCTAAACAAAATTGAAAGGTTGTTTGCAAGAGGTCCAAGCCCATGTGTTGACCTAACACCTTCTCTTAATAGTACCCTTCATATTCAAGAAACAAAGACACGAAAAAGATGTACAAGAAACAAGGGTTCAAAATCTCAACTTTTGTCAAAATTAGGGAAAACGAGAAAGCATAATTCCAGCCCCCTCTCAAAGCAAAACACCCCCTCAAATTAATCCCTGAGACAATGTAGAATAAGTATTGATCATTCTTGATAATCAAAGAAGCTTGAAACATGGACTACATACATCACCAATTTACTTACTTTTATGATTTTTGTGTTTTCTTTTTTATGTTGTTTTGATTGAAACTGACCATACTAACATGTTTCTGAGACAAAACAATGCAGGTCTGAACCCTTACATGAGTCTCATAACGCCTGGATAACTTAGCACTATGTTTGAACTGATTTACAATATTTTGTTCATATCTGATTATGCAGGACATTTTATCCAAAACTAAGGTCACCAATGAATTCCCAACCCTCAAATTACGGGGTAGGGTTCTTTTTATTCACTAATGTTTTTTATTTTGCAGGTTGAAGAAATGAGCTCGTCGGAGAAGACGACCAGAGCTAGGGCTCCAACGCTTCTCCGGTGCATGGATTATGTTTTTGTATATATTTATTTTGTTTTGTTTTACTACCGGATGTAACAGCCACCCCAGTGGCAGGAATGTGCATGTTAAGTGTAATACGGTGGGATAACTGACTATTATACTGGTTTTGTGTTTGTGTTTGCAAATGTTGCGGTAAGCAAGAGTCACCACCGACTTTTCTTTTATCCAACAAAGGAAAGGTTGAAAATAATAGAAAAATACCTTTCGAGAGTTTTCTGAGTAAGGGGGTAGATTATGGAAAGGGGAGGTGTTAGCACCCTTTCCATCCGTAGTTCTCTACGGGATCTTATATGCTTAGTATGATACGGTGGCAGAACCGACAGTTTAATATTGGTTTACATTTTATATTCACAAATGTTGCAATAAGCAAGAGTCGCCACCGACTTTTATTTCATCCAACAAAGGAAAAGGGAAAAGAATAGAAAAAAACCTTTTTCGAGTTATTTCTGAGTACGGGGGGTAGATTATAGAAAGGGAAGGTGTTAGCACCCTTTCTATCCATGGTTTTCCATGGGCTCTTAGGTACTTGCTCATTTTGAAATTTCTTGTGTGTGGTTTGAAAAAGTTTTTGTTTAACTTCATGGTAACCCTTGTATTTGTCCTCATGAGTGTGACGAAGTTGTTTTTGAAAAATGTTTTGAAAGTGTTTGTGTAAAAGAGTTTTTGTTGTTTTGAGCAAGTACTTAAGAGTTTCTACCTACTCAAAAAGGTTGTTCATTTTCTCGTTTCCTTTAGACAGTGATATCCTACTATTAAGGAGTAGGTAGCCCTATCATTGGAGTTTAAGGGACATTCGAAGGGACAATTACGGTCATAAAAGCAATGGCTAGGAAACCTTAGTAATTACCCTAAAATCCTAAAGATCTTTCTGAGGCAACATTCGAACGGGTCATTTTTTATCTTTTGGGACTAGAGGACAATCACTAAAACTCCCTATACTTTATGACCGTCTACCGAAGGAAACCGAAGTGGGGAAACCCTAGGAGTGAGCATGTCCAAGTGGTTATTTTTTTAGTTTATTCATCTTTGCACAATTAGGGTTTTCTACCTTTTTAATTTCATTTGTATTTTGCATACAATCCTATTATCAATCATCTAGAAGTTAATAATAGCAGAAATTAAAATGTGAGAATAAAAACCTAGCTATTACAAGGCTTCGGGGAATAGGTTACATAACTAAAATAGGGGGAAAATAATAAGTAAAAACAGTAATAAGACCTAATTAAAAAACTATTACAACCCTTGACAGTTATGATAATTGGAAAAATAAATAAATAAAACGCGCGCGAGAAGGAACACGAGAATTAAATATCCTAATGAATCTAATTAATTAAAGGAAATATTTTTATATTTTTTATTGAGAAAAATAGTTGAAATTTGCAAGTTAAACCTAATTTTCTAATTAATTTTATTTAATCAAAATAATCAATGTTGAAATAATTAAAATAATTAATTTTCAAAAATTAATTTTAATTATAAAAACCCTAATTCTATTTTTCGTAATTTCTTGATTTTATGATTTAATTAAAAAATTATTTTTGAAACAAATAAAATAAATACCTAAAATTAAATAATAAAACAATAAAAGCAAAAATTCTGAATATGGGCCTGTTATGAGAAGCAAACTGGCGGTGCATGGCTGAATTTGCTAAGCCCATATGTGCTGGCCCAAGATCTGCGTGAGATCTGGTGTTGTCACGTTTGGAAAGTTCACCATGGGGCTGCAAATCAGGAGCATTGGATCCGGACCTGAGATGATCCCATGGTTAGATCTGAGGATGCATGATGGTCTTGTGAAGGTGAGGCGCATGGGATCCTGCAAAGTATGTTAGGAAAATAAAATAACAGGATGCCTGAACCTAGGATCGAACCCAGGTCCCTTCTCTCACCAGCGTTACCTTTTACCATCTGTACTACTTGTCATTCATGTACATAAATGAAACAAAAATAACATAAGGCAAACAAATATCTATGGACACATGTCAAAAACACGCGCGTTGTGGATCCCCAGTGGTTTGAATGGACGAATCAGTGAGCACCACGCCATCACCTTCTTCATGGATCTGTTGTTTTAGGTGGGGAACTTTTACCTACAGCAGTTTTTCGTCACTATAGGCTATAGTGACGGATTTTGTTCGTAGCTAAAACCCTGCATTATTCAAAAATATGATACAAACAATATAAATCAAAACTAATGCTAGGGATCAATCAGGGATTTTGTCCCGAGTCCAGTAGTACCCATAATCCCCTTCAATTTATCTTGGAAAAAGAAGCCCCAATTTTGAGCTTACAAACCCTATCAATGGTGTAAGCCCGTTCCTGCACCAATACTCAAATCCAGGCCTTCAAACATATTCCAAGCATGATTATAAACACGTTTATGAAATCAAATTCAATTTAAAACATGTAAAACCAATAAAACGAATTTAAGTTACAAGGGTGCAAACCGTGATTTATATTTGGAGATTCCTAAGGCCACGAGCTTGGATAGCGATTGGAAAAGCTTCAAGGACCTTCGTGGATGATCACTGATGCTCCAAAACTCCTTGAATTGGCCTGTAGAGAAATATTTGATCTGCACTTTTCTTGAAAATTTGGAACTTTGTTTGACTCCTTGAGGCAGGCTGCGCGTCTGAATTCTCTTCCTTAGGGTTCACAATGATCTTCTATATGTATGTGAATCAACTAGGTTAATAGTTTTGGCAAGAATCCAAAGATATGAATGCATTTCAAATCTTTCCAAATTTGGAGATTTCCTCCCTTCTATGGCTTGATGCAATTTTCTCTTCATTGGACAGTTTATGAGATATTCAATCAATGCCAAAACAACTCTTATCCCGTTTATTTGATTTATTTTTGATTTAATTTGATTTTTTTGAATTTTAAATAAATAAAATCAAAATAAATTAAATAAATAAGTAAGTGAGACATGGGGTGGTTCATGGGTCGTGGACCAGGCTAGGAGTAAGATGTAAGCATAAAAAGTTGGGTCCATTTGAAGAAAAATGCATTTTCGGCATGGTTGACTTTGTGCAAATTTCCAAATATGGCCAACTTTGACAATGCACATCTCTCTCAATTTTGACCCTAAGAGGGTGTTCTTGGACTTTTTAGAAAGCTTCGGATGTCCTATAAATAACCCTTTTGGTTTCATCTCGATTGGATCTTCCATGTTTATATAAGAAGTCAAAGTAATTTAATTTATTAGCTAAAAAAATAATTAAAAAACCTAAATCTTATTGTGTGAGATTTGCAAAGGATGAAATTTGCAAGGGGGCATGTTTGATGTTCATAACGCATCATATTGGACCTGCAACAATTTTGTTAGAAAAGAAAAATGCAAAATCTGGGTATCGAACCCTGGTATTTTCTAGTATACGCATTCCCCTTCCCCTACTGAACCTGCTTGCCAATCGTTATTACAAATGAACAAACAAATATATATGTAAAAATAACATTAATTCTAGATTTTCAAAGAAAAGTATGCACACGCTAATATTTGAACCAGCTACCCATGGAATCATTCCACCAGAGCCAACCTTATGATTATACTCTCTGATGGGCTCAAAATCGAAGTGGGGTTTGTGACATGTCTATCCTTTCATCATGAGCATGCACAAACACGTTAGAACAAACAAACTTCCTAGATTGAGAAAATAAAATTTGAAAATATACCTATGGTCAGTGTACTTAGATCTGTGGTGTTAGAGATGCCCCTGGAGATCTCAGGATCAAGGTGTGATTACTTGTTTGGACTTAAAGGTGCCTGCAAAAATGTGTTTCGATTGGGACACTTTTGGATCTTTTTTGAGTAATATGATGTAATATATTTGAATCCTCCTCTAACTTGTGTTGGTGTCTTATATTCATAGGAGGTGTGAGGTGAATGGAAATGGCAGGGGACAGCCATTAACCAGGATTTGAAGGCAAAACCATACAAATTAAAGGATTGCCATTTTTGATGAATTCCTACCCTTTTGGGTTTTGGGATGAACTTGGACATGTTTCAATCCCTGACTCCTTCGAATGCCTCCACACCTTGCTCTTCAATTGGATCTAAATTTCTCCTTTCGATGGCTCTGAAAAGACCCAACTAGCCCAATCAAACACTTCACTCTGGCTATTCGAAGAATCTTTTGTCATTTCCTACGAATACAATTGTGCAGGATGAAGTGGTGAAAAACACAAGAAGGGGGGGTTGAATTGTAAAACTGAAATCTAAAACAATGAACAAGATATTTTTATCCTGGTTCGTTTGATCTCAAACTACTCCAGTCCACCCGTCAAGGTGATTTCGCCTCTCTCCAACGAGGTCTTAATCCACTATATTCAACT
This sequence comes from Vicia faba, assembly GCA_948472305.1. Lineage (NCBI taxonomy): Eukaryota > Viridiplantae > Streptophyta > Magnoliopsida > Fabales > Fabaceae > Vicia > Vicia faba. Next base: position 1,153,635,884 of record OX451735.1, on the reverse strand, counting down.
GAATATTACAGACTGCTTTAACAACTGCTAAAGCCTTCTTGATTCAAACCACAACCCGGTTTGTCAAGGTAATACTTTCTTACAAACAGATAAAACTATGTGTGTGGATGTTTTCTACAAAACTGTATCACAACTGTGATGTATACACAAATTGAAGCTTAGAAACTATATTGCTAAACAGTAATGGAATATCAGAGTGTGTGGTTTAGCAAAAACTGAGAGAACGAAGATTATGGTTTAGCTTTTGTGCGTGTAGAGATTTTGAGAGCATTAGCCATTTCAATCTTCAAAGCCTTGTTTATATAGCACTGAGATGATGAACGTTGGATGCAATATTCTTGATTCAATGCTAATAACAAGCTTTCCTTATTGAGCAGATCTTGTCTGGAATGAGGCCGTTGGAATTAATTTGCTTTCAATGCACAGTACCGTTGCTTACTTAATGCAAGTTCTGGCTTGGCTCATTCTGACTCTGCTTCGCTGCTGATGAACTATTGTGTTTCTGTATCAGAGTGTTGAGCGCAGTCTTGTTCATCAGGTTTCAGCATGTACGTGAGTTGATCATCTGATTTTGACATTCTGATATAGCAACTTCTGATGCTGGTGTCCGAAATCAAGTTCTGATGCTGAATAGATGTGATCTTGCTTATTTCAATCAGAGTATCTGCAAGTCAGAACATAATAATTTTAGGCAGCAGATAGTTCATACATGAAACTTATAAATACTATATCTTTTCACTTTGTTATCATCAAAACTTAAATATAGGGTAGTAGATTCAAACTTTGTTCTAACAATCTCCCCCTTTTTGATGATGACAAAAACTAGATATTTTAAATGAAAATAACGTGAAAAGGTATCTGGAATATGTATCAGAATAAGAAGCAAAAGAATAAGGAGTAAGGAGATACTCCCCCTGAGTTTATTACTTCCCTTTGATTATACGTGTTCTTCAGGATCAGATCTTTTTGCCTTTCTTTGAACATCAGAGTATCAGAGTCTTTGACTTATCAGAAGCTTTATGTCAGAGCAGAGCTTCAGAGCTTTTCTTGTCAGAGCTTTGCTTTGGATCAGAATATTAGAGCGGATCAGAACTTCATAGTGATCAGAGCTTCTAGTCTTCAGAGTGTCCAGGAGCTTCCTTGTGCCTGTAGACTTTAAGCAAAACAGAAAAAAAATATTTCAAGTAATAGAGTTAGAATGTTTGAGAATTTCTGTCTAGTTAGCCGTTATTGATTTAAATATCATTCTTGTTCTCCCCCTTTTTGTCAGCAATCAAAAAGTGTTGGTGATGTGCTAAAACAATTAAGATCAGAAAAACTAATCATATTAAGATAGTTCAGAATCAAAACAAGAAAACATTACAAAACATATTCAATCAGTGCATCAGAAAATCAAGGAAAACATGAAAAAGGTCATGCATGAAAAAAAAGATTAAGGTTGAGGAGGCAAGCGTGTGAACAGGTTCTCCAGCATGGCTTGGATCTTTTCAGCAGTCTCATTCTGCTTATGCACCATGCTGACAACAGTGTCAATCTTGCTGTCCTGCACATCCATTCTCTCTTTCATCTTCTGATCGCTTTCATCCATCCGCTGCTGCAGACGTATGTCATTCAGCCTTAGTTCTTCCAGAGTCTGCCTGTCCAAGGCAGCTTGAGAAGCATCAGAAACAGGAGGCTTCTGAGAACTTTCAGCAACATCCTCTGCTTGACTTTCTTCAGCTTGAATGGTCTTGTCTTCTTCTGATGATTGCACCTTTGCAGCTTGCTGTTTCTCAGACCAAGGTTCACTGTCCAGAGGGAGCACGTCCTCTTTCAGAAGCTGACTTCCAACTTCATTCAGAAGCTTGCTGAAATTTTGTTGTGCCTGCTCATAGTTGATATCCTGCAACTTTAGGGCTTCAGCACGTACCCAAAGTCTGAATTGTGACCAGAGCTGATCAGAGGCAGCTGGGTCAATCATTCCAGGACAGACTTGCTTCAAAGAAGCAATCCATTGCAGCACACCTGTTTCAAAATTCATAATACCAGAGCCAACATCTGGTTGCTTTGGTTTTGGGATGGCAATTTTGTGTTTCAAATCAGCAAGACGGTCAAGACTGGTTAAGTCTATGAAGGTCCTGCTGGGGTTTTCAGAGGTTTTCTGAGCAGCTGGTTGTTTTGGGGATGGAGTATCAGAGTCAGATATTACGATTGGACTGGGTGGTGTTTTGGGAGTATTTGGTGGTGTCGATTCTGATGAGGATGGTAACTGGGGCATGATAACAGTTGTTCCACATGGCAGCTGGATTGCCAGCGGTGATGGTTGAGGTGAATGAGGTTCAGATTGATGAGGGGAAGGAGTTTCAGAGTGGTGAAACTCTGTTTGTGGTGATGGTGGATTAATTTCTGGTTGGGGAGAGGGAGTTGGAATCTCTGATTGCTCAGGGATCAGAGGTTCTTCTGAGAGTGGTTGTTGTTGTTCTGGTTCTGCAGCAGGTTGCTGTTGTTCTGGTTCTGGAGGAGGAACATTTTGTGGTTCAGAGTTTGGTTGATCAGAGGTATGTTGATCAATATCAGACAGCACTTGGTTAAGTGCTGATGTTGTTGAAATTGTTGGTTGTTTGGGGTGTTTGGTTCTGGGTCTTCTTAGTTTTAATGCCTCAGAAGGGTCTTCTTCTTGTACAGTTTCATCTATGGTAGGGATGGGGATTGAGATTCTATGAGAGGTTTGAGGAGGGATAGATGCTGGAATAGTAGAAGAATTTAAAACAGGGGCAGCAGATGAATTACCTCTTTTCTTGGGAGTCTGCTGAGATGATCCTTCTGATGGCGCCTTCCTCTTCTTTGTCTTCTTCAGAGTCACTTCTGGTTGAGGTTGATGCAGATCTCTGATATTCAGCTTTGGATCTGTACCATCTGCCTTGCACGCATCCAGGTACCTGAGAATCACCTCTGGTTTGGATTCAATTTCAGAAAATAACGGAAAATCACTCAGAGGCACTCTTCTGCTGGAGATATCAGCAAGGGGAGTAGCTCTGGGTTCCTTCTGAATGTTCTCTATCAGCTTCATCTTTTTCAGGTTCTTTGCGTTCAGAGGTTTCCCAATTGTTGGTTCAATAATGCTTAGCTCTTGAGCTTCTATCAGATGCTCAATCAGCCTATTCTCTGTCAGAATATCTGATATCAACCTTCCAAAAGGTATCCAATCCCTCTTGGTTCTTTCTTCTTCCCTTGTTTCTTTCACACTGGTTCTGAGGTGGTTGAACAGGAAGTGAGCCAGATTGATCTTTACCTTCTGATCAATAAAGTAGATCAGAAACTACTGATCCACATTTATGTAATCAGGAGAACTGGTTGGTTTCCTATGGTTGAAGCACCCCAGAATAATCTTAGCCCACACTCTGCAATGATCCTTCAGATCTTTAATCTTGCTGCTGGGCATCCCAAGAGTGAAAATCTTGTCAGCTACCACACCTATATCAGCACATCTTTCAGCCATGTCCACACAACGGACGCCACCACCACTCTGACCGATTAGCCTTGCAATGAGATCTTCAGTAATCACAATTTTCTTCCCCATAACAAAGGAGGTGACTAGATGTGTTGAAGCCTTTGCGTGAATCCAAAATTCCTTGACCAGCATTGGGAATATTGGTCCAACCAACCTATCGAAATACCTTTCCCACTTTTGAGCCCTAACTTCTTCAGTTAGGTCAAAACCGTTCTCCTTCAAGCTTTCAAAGTCAATGATTAATTCAAAAAGCACTTCAAGATTCTTCACCGGAGTGAGGAGATTTCTGAGTGGCACTTGATATTGCTCAGATGATGCTTTCTTCTGAGTACCTGCAGAAACGCTGCTGGAGGTTGCCATGTTCACGCTAAAAGGTTTTTGAGAATAAACTGAGGAAAATAGGTTGCAAGAGATGAACACAGAAATATGCAGAAAATGCTTGAGTATTAGTGAGAAAGCGTAAAGAATAAGAATGAGAGATTAATGTGCTTAAATAGAGTTTTCAAAACTATTTTGAAAAGATAAACGTTTTTAAGAGAGAGAAAAATCATGATTGCCATTTAAAAGCATGATTACTTTTCATTAAATGCTTGCTGATTTTGGGGGATTTGAGAAAGATACTTAAAAACGGTTACCAGACATGTGTCTCAATGCACCCAATCAGCGCTTTGCCTTCTCAGAAGCGTGCACGCGTTCTGCTTCAGAGATATGCTGATGATTGGATGACACTTGTTTGATGTAGTGATCAGCACGTCTGTCTTTGAGCTTTATACTCTCAGATCTTTAGACTTGCATCTGATACAATCTGCATGTTCTATCTTTCTGAAAGGAGATTGATCAGAAGTTCACAGTAAAATAATTACATTCTGAAGGTAAATATATGGAATTAAAACATTTTCACTCTGGGCACACTTTCATGCTGAGATGTTTCAGAATGAAATTAAACCTATCTTCTGAAAGGGGTTTAGTAAAGATATCAGCCCATTGATGGTCTGTATCTATAAATTTTAAGTTCAAAATACCTTTCTGAATATAGTCCCTAATGAAGTGATGTTTTATTTCTATATGCTTAGCTCTAGAATGTAAAATGGGATTCTTACTTAAGCAAATAGCAGAAGTATTATCACAAAGTATAGGAATGTTACTCTCAAAAATCTGGAAGTCTTCAAGCTGACTTTTCATCCAGAGCAATTGTGTGCTACATCCTGCTGCTGCTATGTACTCAGCTTCTGCTGTTGACAGAGCAATTGTTGATTGTCTTTTGCTGGACCAAGAGATCAGATTTTCTCCCAGAAACTGGCAGCTTCCAGAAGTACTTTTACGTTCCACTCTGTCTCCAGCAAAATCAGCATCACAGTAGCCTACTAAGCTGTAATCACTAGATTTTCTATAAAACAAACCCAGATTAGTAGTACCTTTCAGATACTTGAAAATTCGCTTAACAGCTGTTAAGTGAGATTCTCTAGGATCTTATTGGAATCTAGCACAGATACAAACACTGAATAATATGTCAGGTCTTGAAGCAGTCAGATAGAGGAGAGAACCAATCATACCTCTGTAGACTTTCTGTTCTACATTTTTGCTTACCTCTTCTCTTTCCATAATGCACGTGGGATGCATTGGAATCTTTGATGGCTTACATTCTGAGAGGTCAAATTTCTTCAGAAGATCTCTGATGTATTTGCTCTGATGAATGTAAGTTCCTTCTGGAGTTTGATTGATCTGAATTCCTAGAAAGAATTTCAGTTCCCCCATGAGGCTCATCTCAAATTCTGCCTGCATACACTTAGCAAATTTTCTTCCAAGAGAAGGATTAGTAGAACCAAAAATAATATCATCAACATAAATTTGACAGACTAAGATGTCACTCTTAACTGATTTACAGAATAGAGTAGTGTCCACTTTCCCTCTGGTGAATTCATTTTCCAGCAGAAAGTTACTTAGCCTTTCATACCAAGCTCTGGGAGATTGTTTCAGACCATACAGTGACTTCTTTAGTTTGTAAACATGTTCTAGATGTTTTGTATTTTCAAAACCTGGGGGTTGGTGTACATAAACTTCTTCTTCTATATAACCATTTAAGAATGCACTTTTGACATCCATCTGATACAGAGTGATGCCTCTATTAACAGCAAATGAAATTAAAAGTCTGATAGATTCTAACCTGGCGACTGGGGCAAAGGTTTCTGTATAGTCTATCCCCTCTTGCTGACTATAACCTTGTGCAACCAGTCGTGCCTTGTTTCTGATGACTTCACCTTGTTCATTTAGCTTGTTTCTGAACACCCATCTTGTTCCAATGACGTTGAATCCTTTTGGTCTGGGAACGAGATCCCATACGTCGTTTCTAGTGAATTGATTCAGCTCTTCTTGCATTGCCAGAATCCAGTCATTATCCAGAAGTGCTTCATCAATTGAAGAAGGTTCAATCAGAGACACCAGTCCCATAAGTGTTTCTTCAGAGTTTCTGAAGCTTGCTCTTGTTCTGATTGGATCTTCCTTTCTTCCTAGGATAGTCTCTTCTGGGTGATCCAAGCTGCTTCTGGGTAATCTCTTCTGAGGTTGATCAGCAGCTGTTGTAGGATTTCTAGCAGTGCTCCTTTCAGACGTTGAAGGAATGTCTATGTTGAGAGCTTCTGATGACTTGTCTTCAGAACCTGCAAATTCAATTTCTATACCTGCAAAAACTTCATTCTGCTTTGACTTTTCAGAGTCAAGCTTGTCATCAAAACGAACACTGATTGATTCTTCCACAATCTGTGTTTCTGTATTGTATACTCTGTACCCTCTTGAGCGTTCAGAGTATCCTAACATAATACACTTCTGTGCTTTAGAGTCAAACTTGTTCAAATAATTCTTTGTATTTAATATAAAGCAAGTACATCCAAATGGATGGAAATATGAGATGTTGGGCTTTCTGTTCTTCCACAATTCATATGGAGTCTTTTCCAGAATAGGTCTTATTGAGATTCTATTCTGAATGTAGCACGCTGTGTTTATTGCCTCTGCCCAGAAGATCTTAGCAACGTTTATCTCATTGATCATGGTTCTGGCCATTTCTTGCAATGTTCTGTTCTTTCGTTCTACAACTCCATTTTGTTGGGGAGTTCTAGGACAAGACAAATCATGCAGAATGCCTCTGTCATTAAAGAATGACTCAAAATCTTTATTTTCAAATTCTCCACCATGATCACTTCTGACTTTAACGATTCTAAGATCCTTTTCATTCTGAACTTGGTTACAGAAGGTAACAAACACAGAGTGTGACTCGTCCTTGTGTCTTAAGAACTTTACCCATGTCCATCTGCTATAGTCATCTATGATTACTAACCCATACTTCTTACCACTGACTGAAGCAGTTTTAACTGGTCCAAATAAGTCAATGTGCAGAAGTTCTAATGGCTTAGAGGTAGAAACAACATTTTTGGATTTAAAAGAAGGTTTTGCAAATTTGCCTTTCTGACATGCTTCACATAGAGCATCTGAATTGAACTTCAAATTAGGAAGTCCTCTGACCAGATTGAGTTTGTTAATCTGAGATATTCTTCTCATACTAACATGCCCCAATCTTCTGTGCCAGATCCACTGCTCGTTGTTAACAGACAGAAGACATTTTACATTCTGACTCTTTAGTTCAGAAAGTTTGATTTTGTAAATGTTGTTTTTCCTCTTACCATTAAACAGGATAGTCCCATCTTTCTGACTAACAGCTTTACATGATTTTTGATTAAAGATTATATCATAACCGTTATCACTTAATTGACTTATGGATAACAGATTATGCATCAATCCATCTACTAGCAGAACATTATTAATAGAGGGAAGATTTCCATTACCTACAGTTCCAGAGCCAATTATCTTTCCCCTCTGATTGCCTCCAAAGCCAACGTGGCCTCCAGGCTTAAGTTCCAGGCTTTGGAACATATGCCTTCTTCCCGTCATGTGTCGTGAGCAGCCAGAGTCCAGGTACCATGACTGGTGTTTCTGACTTGCTGCTAAAGATATCTGCAACATGTATTATTTTATCCTTAGGTACCCAGATTTTCTTGGGTCCTGATTTGTTAGTTTTACCAAAACTCTGGTTGAATTTTGGTTTCACAGAGTGCTTACTACTAGTATATTTGATATCATGTGTGTGACCATACACAAAATGTGAATTCAGAGGAGTGTGTTTAATGGTTAAGTCCATGACATTCTTTGGTGTAGGAACCTTACCTTGGTATCCTATTCCTTTCCTGCCATTTCTGCTAACTCCATAGATCATTGAAGCCATTCTGCTTCTATCTATGCTTTTAGCTAGGAACTTTTGGAAACTGTGATCATACTCCTTGATGATCTCATCAGCGTTGCTGGGAGTTTCAGAAATTGGTTCCTTCTGAGAGTTTTGTAAGGTGTTTTCTAATTTTGAAATCTTATTTCTCAGCTCAGAATTTTCCAATTTGAGACTCTCAGTCTTATTAGAGTCAGATTCAAGATTCCTTTTCAGGTCTCTGAATTTAGCTCTAATTTGCTGATAACGTTCCAGAATCTCATTAAGGCTTTCAGCAAGTTCAGCCTTTGTAAAGTTAACAGCGAAGTTAGGAAATACCTCTTCAGTGTCTGATTCTGAGTCTGATTCAGAAGCTTCACTATCTTCTGAAATGTTAGCCATGAGAGCTATGTTTTCCCTTTCATCATCTGATTCTGAGTCAGCTTCAGACGAGTCAGAGTCATCCCATGTGGCCATGAGACTTTTCTTCTTCTCTCTTCCAAACTTCTTTTTGGGCTTTTCCCTCTGAAGCTTTGGGCAGTCACTCTTGTAGTGTCCTTGCTCATTGCACTCATAGCAGATGATGTCTTTGGTGTTTGGCTTTTTGCTACTAGAGGAGCCTTCAGATCTTCTGTATCCAGAGGAAGAATCTGTCCTTCTGTATCTGGAAGAGGACTCGTTCTGATCAGATCTTCTGGGATTCCTGAACTTCCTTTGTCTTTGCTTCCACAGTTGATTTACTCTTCTAGAGAGAAGGGAAAGTTCGTCTTCTTCTGATGAGGATCCATCAGATGTTTCTTCAACTGCCTGCAAAACTTTAGACTCAAATTTTCTGTTAGATTTTAATGCTAAAGGCTTACCTTGCTTCTGAGGCTCATCAGCTTCTAGCTCTATCTCATGACTTCTGAGGGAGCTGATAAGTTCCTCCAGAGTGATTTTGTTGAGATCTTTAGCTAGCTTCAGAGCAGTAACCATAGGCCTCCACTGCTTGGGTAAACTTCTGACAATTTTCTTGACATGGTCAGCAGTAGAGTATCCTTTGTCCAGAACTTTGAGACCAGCTACCAGAATCTGGAATCTAGAGAACATAGTTTCAATGGATTCAGATTCTTCCATTTTGAACGCCTCATACTTCTGAATGAGCGCCAGAGCTTTTGTTTCTTTGACCTGAACGTTGCCCTCATGCGTCATTCTGAGAGAATCAAAAATATTCTTTGCTGTGTCTCTGTTGGAGATCTTTTCATACTCAGTATAGGAGATAGCACTGAGGAGGATGGTTCTGGCCTTGTGGTGATTCTTGAAGTCACGCTTTTGTTGATCAGACATTGTTTTTCTATCAATCTTCTGACCACTTGCATTCACAGGATGCGTGTATCCATCTGTCACCATATCCCACAGATCAGCATCATGTGCCAGAAAGAAGCTTTCAATTCTGTCTTTCCAGTAATCAAAGTTTTCTCCATCAAAGACTGGAGGTTTGCCACTGAATCTATCTCTGTCCTCATTGTTGTCATTGCTGATGTGAGAATTGTTTCCTGCCATTGTGTTTTTCTGACGCTGGATCTTGTACTGACACGGTTAAGTGATTTAGCTCAGAACCAGGCGCTCTGATACCAATTGAAGTGGTGAAAAACACAAGAAGGGGGGGTTGAATTGTAAAACTGAAATCTAAAACAATGAACAAGATATTTTTATCCTGGTTCGTTTGATCTCAAACTACTCCAGTCCACCCGTCAAGGTGATTTCGCCTCTCTCCAACGAGGTCTTAATCCACTATATTCAACTGAATATTACAGACTGCTTTAACAACTGCTAAAGCCTTCTTGATTCAAACCACAACCCGGTTTGTCAAGGTAATACTTTCTTACAAACAGATAAAACTATGTGTGTGGATGTTTTCTACAAAACTGTATCACAACTGTGATGTATACACAAATTGAAGCTTAGAAACTAGATTGCTAAACAGTAATGGAATATCAGAGTGTGTGGTTTAGCAAAAACTGAGAGAACGAAGATTATGGTTTAGCTTTTGTGCGTGTAGAGATTTTGAGAGCATTAGCCATTTCAATCTTCAAAGCCTTGTTTATATAGCACTGAGATGATGAACGTTGGATGCAATATTCTTGATTCAATGCTAATAACAAGCTTTCCTTATTGAGCAGATCTTGTCTGGAATGAGGCCGTTGGAATTAATTTGCTTTCAATGCACAGTACCGTTGCTTACTTAATGCAAGTTCTGGCTTGGCTCATTCTGACTCTGCTTCGCTGCTGATGAACTATTGTGTTTCTGTATCAGAGTGTTGAGCGCAGTCTTGTTCATCAGGTTTCAGCATGTACGTGAGTTGATCATCTGATTTTGACATTCTGATATAGCAACTTCTGATGCTGGTGTCCGAAATCAAGTTCTGATGCTGAATAGATGTGATCTTGCTTATTTCAATCAGAGTATCTGCAAGTCAGAACATAATAATTTTAGGCAGCAGATAGTTCATACATGAAACTTATAAATACTATATCTTTTCACTTTGTTATCATCAAAACTTAAATATAGGGTAGTAGATTCAAACTTTGTTCTAACACAGGAGGCTACTGCTTGGCAGCATGTTGGACTTTGGCCAGCAAGCATCTTGAGCCAAACTCATCAAAAGGAAAAATATAATTTGTTTTCAATAATCATGTATCTTTCGAATGGACCACATGCATGTCCTTCCAATCCACCAAATTCATGTTCTTCAAATGGACCTTTTGAATGCTTCTTCAAATGGACCATATTGTGTGTCATAGTATAGAAACTATGTTGAGGGGTTTTAGAGGTGGAGTCAGCGCAGGCCTGAAGATAGACATTGCCCAGTTGAAGCATTCATGTAGATAGCCATTGCTTTGTGAATCGAAGGCAAGTTGAAGGGGCCTTTTCCTTGTGGACCAAAGGCAAGCGTGAAGAGGCCTTTGCCTTATGGATCGAAGTCAAGTTGAAGGGGCTTTTTCCTTGTGGGTCGAAGGAAAGCATGAAGAGGCCTTTGCCTTGTGGGTCGAAGGCAATTTAAAGGGGCCTTTGCCTTGTGGATCAAAGGAAAGCATGAAGAGGCCTTTGCCTTATGGACCGAAGGCAAGTTGAAGGGGACTTTTTCCTTGTGGATCAAAGCAAACACGTAACAGACCAATGCTCAAACGAAACTTGCATGCAGGAGGCCACTGCTTTGTGAGTCAAAATAAACATGCATGAGGCCAATGCTGGTGAATTGAAGAAAACTTATATGGGGTAATGTTGGTGAATCGAAGCAAACCTGTAGGGGGCTATATGCCCAAATGAAGCTTGTGGACCAAAGCTTTCTCGAAGGGGACCCAGCGCTCATTTGAAGCTGGTGGACCAAAGCTTGATCGAGGGGTGACCAAATACCCAATCGAAGCTTATAAATCAAAGCATGATCGAATGGGGCTCAATGCTCAATCGAAGTTGGTGAACCAAAGCTTGATCGAAGGGGACCAAACGCTCAATTGAAGCTAGTGGACCAAATCTTGATAGAAGGGGACCAAATACCCAATTGAAGCTTATGAATCAAAGCATGATCGAAGGGGGCTCATAGCTCAATCGAAGCTGGTGGACTAAAGCTTGATCGAAGAGGACCAAATGCCTAATCGAAGACTTTGAAACAAAAGCTCGCTCAAAGGATTTTAGATTCCCAATTGAAGCTTATGAATCAAGGCTAACTTACTCTTCTTTTATTTGATGCTTGAGAGCCAATATTCCAATTGTACTTGTGCAAACTTGCACTTTTGAAAATCCTTGTGAGAAAATATCTTGAGAAAAAGGAGGGCTAATTTTGGGGTACAACAGTTGCCCCTGTTCAATCTTCTTAAACTTGAATATTTAGATTGGCTTGTTTGCCTTTCGTGATCTGAAGGTGGAAGATGATTGAACACTAGAGTGCCCAGAAATTTGCACTCGATGATGTGATGGTTGGTTATGTAGGGAATGGGTTTAAAGATTCTATTTCGATAAGATTACTGAGAGTTGTTGGAGATGGGCTTAAAGATGCCATTCAAAGTAGATACTTACTTCATAAGAAATCTCTTAATGGGGATTCCTGTTCCTGTTTTCTGAGGAGGACTCCGTTGGGAAAAATTGATTTATGTTGTTCTCTTGCTTGAGGAAAATTCTTTGGGGGAATAGAGTCTAGGAGCTTTAGTTATCCATGGCTCTACTGAGGAGTTATCTCTAGACCGGAGAGATGAAAGTTTGTTGTTTTCTAGTTGGAATCCAGGCACAGTAACTTGCTCGGGAGAATGAAATTAACTGTTGTCTGGAAATGTATTAGAAGGAACCTGTGTAGGGTTGTTTTAGGATGGGTCCGTGTTAGACTGCATCTGGAGATATATAAGAAGGAGCCTGTGTAGGGCCGCTTCAGGATGAGTCCGTGTTAGACTGCATCTGGAGGGTTATTAGAAGGAATCTTTGGTGACTACTACTTCAGTGGGTAATGAAGGAATCTTTGACGATTACTACTTCAGCGGATAATGAAGGAATCTTTGATGATTACTACTTTAGCGGATAATGAAGGAATCTTTGATGACTACTAACTCAACAAATAATGAAGGAATCTTGGATGATTACTACCTCAACAGATAATGAAGGAATCTTGGACGACTACTACCTCAGCAGGTGATGAAGGAATCTTGGACGATTACTACCTCAACAGATAAGGAAGGAATCTTGGACGATTACTACTTCAACAGATAATGAAGCAATCTTTGACGATTACTACTTTAGCGGATGATGAAGGAATCTTTGATGATTACTACTTCAGCAGGTAATGAAGGAATCTTTGACGATTACTACTTTAGCAGGTGATGAAGGAATCTTTGACGATTTCTACTTCAGAAGGTGATGAAGGAATCTTTGACGATTACTACTTCAGAGAGTGATGAAGGAACCTTGGACAATTACTACCTCAGTAGGTGATGAAGGAATCTTGGACGATTACTACCTCAGCAGATAATGAAGGAATCTTTGATGACTACTACCTCAACAGATAATGAAGGAATCTTGGACGATTACTACCTTAACAGATAGTGAAGGAATCTTGGATGATTACTACCTCAATAGATAATGAAGTAATCTTTGACGGTTACTACTTCAGTAGGTGATGAAGGAATCTTTGATGATTACTACTTCAGCAGGTAATGAAGGAATCTTTGACGATTACTACTTCAGCAGGTGATGAAGAAATCTTTGACGATTACTACTTCAGCAGGTGATGATGATTACTACTTCAGCGGGTGATGAAGGAACCTTGGACGATTACTACCTCAGAAGGTGATGAAGGAATCTTGGACGATTACTACCTCAGCAGATAATGAGGTAATCTTTGACGATTACTACCTCAACAGATAATGAAGGAATCTTGGACGATTACTACCTCAACAGATAGTGAAGGAATCTTGGATGATTACTACCTCGGCAGGTGATGAAGGAATCTTTGACGATTACTACCTCAACAGATAATGAAGGAATCTTGGACGATTACTACCTCAACAGATAGTGAAGGAATCTTTGATGATTACTACTTCAGCAGGGTACCAGAAATTTGTCTGGTCATGTAAATAGTTGATGATATTCGTCTGTTTATAGACTTTTACCTGAAAAGATAAAGGGTTAGTTGTATCCAATGTCATGATACATGAAGTGCAAATGATGCTCTCAAAATAAATGAGATTGTGATATATGCATTCGCGCTACATGTGTTATGACGTTTGTAAAATGATTTATGAATGCAATGTATGAACGTGTCATTTGTTCCCTTGTTGTATTGTTGAACTAGGGAAAATAAATCTCGAATTGTTGTTGGGGATGAAGAATGTAAGTCTTAAAATTTTGTTGAAGTTGAATTGCTGGGAGATGAACTTCCATTGTAAGAGAAATAAAATCTATTGAGGAAGGGAAACTCTGTGAGCTGATTGGGGATTTTTATGAAGTCCCGGTGGGGAATCCGAAAAGCTTGTGAACCAGGTTAGGGAATTCTTTAAGATGTTGAGGCAGTGATTGGAGGTTCTTTCTCTGTCACTTTGACATCATTAGGTTGTGAACTGAGGATATAGCAGTGACTTTATGGTAGAATGCCCCTGCCTCTGTACCTGCTGGAGAAACTATTTGTTGGGGATTTTTTAGATGGTTTGAATGTTAACCTAACTCTTGGAGTCCTGAGTAGATGTTGATCAGGGTGGTCATTCTTCTACTGATAGACAAATGACGAGATGACGGGACACAGTCGTATGCTTTAATTCCTAACTTTTCCCTGGACCGTCATTTCGGGTTTTCAGTCCAGCAGGATACCTTTTTTTGCCCAAGCTTCCTTTTTTTAGGTTTTCGACTTGCCGAGTGTATAGGTTTTTTATGTATATCCATAATTTTTTCCCGAACCCTTTTGGTTCTCCAGGATGCCCTTGTTTTTTCCTAGGCCAGTCAACCTAGCGGGTCTTTTTTCATGCGTAGTATTTTCTGAATATGTCCGCGTTCATAGGGTGCAGAGAATTGTCACTGCCCATAGTAGTAAGTGTTGTAACACTTCCAGAAAAAATTTTGCTTGATCACTTGTGACCCTTTGCTGGAATGCATGTTTAATGCCCCAAGTGATTCAGATGGAGATCTTCCCCTGGCTATTGGGCACTTTTTGAGAGATTCCATGAATCTTGACTTGACTTCCCCAAATCAGTTAGACACCATGCCATGCCCCTTGATTATGAAAGGCCTATTACTGGAAATGTCTTTCTATCTGAGGTGATTCTGTCCACTGAGAGGATTTTTGTTCATCGAATATCCATCGGATGAATTTATCTACTGTTGAACAAATAGTCATATGCAAACAACGGTATTTTAAAAAATGCAAAGCTTATGTTTGTCTTGAAGTTTTTTTGAAAATTCATTTTTTTAGTAAAATAAACAAATTTTGTAAAAGTGTGATATCAACTCAGGATTTATAGCAAACCTTACAGGAGTCATGATACCTTTTGTAACAATATGCATTTGAACTAACCCATGCTTCAGCTAGGACTTTTAAGGGTTGTAACATGGTCTGGTTCACGGTTTAAGAAACAAAGGATAAAGGCTCAAACTTTATTTGTACCCAACCCATTCTTCATGATGTTCTTCAGTCCTATACTCAGTTAACTTGTGCGCTTTGATCCCAATTGAGTCTGGAATCATTGCTTGCTACTTGGTGATGGTTCAGAAATTGAATTTTTATTTGAGAAGGCAGTCATTTTTGTAACCTTTTCCTTTTGTTGAGGATTTGTAGCGATCTCTTCTTTATTTTATTATCCCTACCTTTTTCCTGAACTATTTCTTTGGTGATTACAGTCAGCGGGATGCCCTGGTTTTTTTTCTTAAGTCTCCTTCATAGGTTTTGACTTAGCGGGCTTTTCTTTTGAGATATGATGACTGCCTATTTCAATGATTATGTGGAACCATCACCATATTTGTTTTGGAAGGGCGTCTTCAACACCACTCGCCGTGTATGAAGAGAAATCTTGCGATCGAATGCACCTTTGAATTAACTGAGAAACTACCCTGCCTCAGGTTATGATTAAGGGTTTCAACTTTGTGTGAAAAAGAAAACTCCTACTTCTTAGGTTCAAAGGGGTTGACTAGGGATTATCTTCCTTATAACTCTATTGTTTAGGATTTAAAGGAACGTCTGTACATCGTCAACAAGGTTTGTTCAAAAGCACATTGTAGAGATTATGGTATCATTTTCGTTATCCTCCCTCTAAAAGCTTATAGATTTTAATCAAGAGTTGAATATCACAAAAAAGAAGTAAAAACACAATTTGAATATAGTGAAATATGAATTAATTGATTCAAGACAAACATATATGATGCATTAATGAAAACAGAGTTTGACATAATGGATAAGCATTCAAACAAACAAAAGAAATTACAATTGAAAATTCAAAATGAACTGTACACTCTCAATGATTTGGCATGGGAGAAGTGATCACATTGGGATCCTTAGGAGGGTCAAATTCAAACTCCTTGTTGTTGATCAAATCTTGAATCACTTCAAAGTCCAACAGTTGTCGGTGTCGTGCCCGGGACTATCAGAATGGTAGGAACATTTTACATTTGGATTGTACTTAGGAGAGGAGGTATCGGGGTTTTGAGGAGGATCCTTTAGTGTAATCAGTTCCGCTTTCAGCAAATATTGTAACGCTTGAGAAAATGGCATATTAATCTTAGCGTACTTCCTTTCTTGAAACTTTATCCTACGCCTATTGCCCTATTGTGGTTGAACAGGTTTAGGATTAGGAGTTAACACCGCTCCCATGGACTGATGGTGGTCCTTTTTACTATGGCCTCTTTGACCATAGACAACATTAGTTTCTTTTTTACCACCAAACAGCCTCTTCTCAGCATTAGATGGTGCAGCCAACGGAATCTTCCCACTCTTGATACCGCTTTTGATCCTCTCCCCTGATCAGTCAGAGGGGGTTGCACCCTGCCAGCTAAATCCCTCCATTTCTATGCATATTCCTTGAACCCTTCTCTTGAGCCCATGGACATATTCTGCAATTGTACTCGAGTGGGTGCCAGATCAGCATTGTATTGGTAATGCTTGTAGAAAGCAGCAGCCAAGTCTTCCCATGTATGAATGTCGGTTCCTTCCAACTGATATAACCACTCCAGTTGAGTATCAGCCAAACTTTCTTTGAAGAAATGGACCCATAACTTCCGGTCAGCAGTGTGAGGCTGGATCTTTCTGACGTATGATCTCAAGTGAAGTTTAGGACAAGAGACCCCATCATATTTAGCAAATGTGGGAACCTTGACTTTGGTGGGATGACCACTCCAGAAACCATTCCTAACTCTTCAAAGTCCAAGCCATGTACCTGCTGAATCTCCATAGCATTGAGACGATCCTCCAATTGTTTGTATTTTTCATTAGTGGAAGGATATTGTTCCTCAGAGTAATCAGTTTCTTCTTCATCAGTCCTCGGGTTGTTATCTTCTTCATGATTATCCCCCTCATTTGATGGAGTTGTGAGATCTAGAGCTCGCTTGGCTGGTCCTCTAAGTCTTCTTCCCATATTCAAGATGTCATCCGGTTTCTTTACCTTCTTCTTCTTCTCTTTGATGACGAGAGCTTTCAGTTCTTCCTGCCCCTTGGCTAAGTTCAGGAATATGTGTTGGAACTGGGCATTCTGAGCTTGGAGATCTTTAACTGTTTGCTCTAGATCCATTTTCTTACTGAAACAAATAGCGAGAAAAATGAGAAACCTATCTTAAGAATACCTGTTATGCGATGGCATGCATGATATGTAAATGTTTTCAAGGATCTCGCGGGGTAAATACAAGAAGATGTTAGGAGTTGACTGCAGCTTTGATTGAAGAACTTTGTATCGTTGAACGTCCTTCTGTGAGAATCAAGCTCACCATATCAAGTGGGTCATAGCCCCTTATTCAAGTTGTCGTGTTTTGATATTTTGAAGGCATTGGCTAGAGGAAAATAAATCCCCTTGCTAGACGTCTAGTTTATCATAACCTGCATCACAAGCCCTAGAAATCCTTGAAATGGTTATGGAAATGCTATGGCATGATGTTATGATGTGTATGTTATGCACCAAGAAAAAGTGTAAGGTGATGAAGGCAAGTATGTCTTGCAGGAAATCTAACTTATTTGGAAAGGGAAGGTGTTAGCACCCTTTCCATCTGTAGTTATCTACGAGCTCTTAGATGCTTAGCTCATTTGAAAAAGTACCTTGTGCTTTGTGTGTTTTTGAAAAGTTTATTGAAATGCCATAGTGAGACAGTTGGATTTATGATAACTCTTGTATCAGTTCTCAAGAATGTTGATAAAGCGTTTTTGAAAAGGTTTTTGAAAAAAAATTTGTGTAAGTGTAGAAAGTTTGTTTTGAGCATAGCATCTAGGAACTATCTAATTTACTCGAAAGGGTCGTTCTTTTCCTCCTTTCCTTTAGAGAGTGCTAGCCTACTATTAGTGAATACGTAGCCATAGTCGTTTGGATGTATGAGGGACATTCGAAGGGACATTTTATAGTCACAAAGGCAACTGGGCAAGAAACCTTAGTAACTACCCTAGGGTTTTAAGATCATTGTTTATCGAGGCAATGTCGAGAGGGTCATCGAGGGACTTATGATCTTTTTAAACCATAGGGTAGCCACTAAAATATCTTACGTTTCGAGAGTTGTGACTATTTTCCGAAAGGCAACCAAAGTGAGAGTACCCTAGAGGTGCGCGTGTGAGAGTGTGTTTGTATTTGGTTATTTTTATATTTGCATTAGGTTTGCTAGCATTTTAATTTATTCTTGCCATACAATCTTATTTACTAACAGTAATATTGTACAGAAAATATAAAGTGCGGAAAGAAAATCCTACCCTATTACATCCCATGAGCAGTTACAATATTTAAAGAAAATGCGAAAAGATAAAATAACTATTAAAAAATCAAATATGCAACCTATACACTCTTTCTAGAATTTAAATGACAAAATAAAAATAGAAAACAAAAAATGAGAATAGCTTGTTTAGAAAGAAAATCAAATGCCCTAAAAAGCCTAAGTATTAAAAATATTTTTGGTATTTTTTTATTTATGAAAAGAAATTGAAATTAATTAAATTTTAAGTCTATTAATTTTAAATTTTAAGAAAAAACATGTCAAAGTAATTTAATTTATTAGCTAACAAAATTAATTAAAAAAACTAAATCTAATTGTGTGAGATTTGCAAAGGCTGAAATTTGCAAGGGGGCATTTTGATGTTCATAACGCAGCATATTGGACCTGCAACAATTATGTTAGAAAAGAAAAATGACAAATGTGGGTATCAAATCCCTGGTCTTTTCCAGTATACGCATTCCCCTTCCCCAACTGAACTTGCTTGCCAATCCTTATTACAAATGAACAGACAAATATATATGTAAAAATAACATTAATTCAAGATTTTCAAAGAAAAGGCCGCGCGCGCTAATATTCGAACCAGCTACACATGGAATCAGCCCACCAGAGCCAACCTTTTGATTGTACTCTCCGATGGGCTCAAAATCGAAATGGGGTTTGTGACCTGTCTATCCTTTCATCATGAGCATGCACAAACACGTTAGAACAAACAAACTGCCTAGATTGAGAAAATAAAATTCGAAAATACACCTATGGTCAGTATACTTGGATCTGTGGTGTTGGAGATGCCCCCGGAGATCTCAGGATTAAGGTGTGATTACTATTTTGGACTTAAAGGTGCCTACAAAAATGTGTTTCGATTGGGACACTTTTGGATCTTTTTTGAGCAATGTTATGTAGTATATGCGTATCCTCCTCTGACTTATGTTGGTGTCTTGTATTTATATGAGGTGTGAGGTGAATGGAATTGGAAGGGGACGTCTATTAACCAGGCTTTGAAGGCAAAATCAGAAAAATTAAAGGATTTCCATTTTTGATGAATTCCTACCCTTTTGGGTTTTGGGATGAACCTGGACATGTTTCAATCTCTGACTCCTTCGAATTCCTCCATGCGTTGCTCTTCGATTGGCTCTAGATTGCTCCTTTCGATGGCTCTAAAAATACCCAACTAGCCCAATTGAACACTTCACTCTGGCCAGTCGAAGCTTCTTTTGTCATTTCCTTCGAATGCAATTGTGCAGGAGGCTACTGCTTGGCAGCATGTTGGAATTTGGCCAACAAGCATCTTGAGCCAAACTCATCAAAAGTAAAAACAAAATTTGTTTTCAATAATCATGTATCTTTCGAATGGACCACATGTGTTTTCTTCGAATGGACCACATGTGTGTTCTTCGAATGGACCACATGCATGCCCTTCCAATCCACCAAATTCATGTTCTTCAAATGGACCTTTTGAATGCTTCTTCAAATTGACCATATTATGTGTCATAGTGTAGAAACTATGTTGAGGGGTTTTAGAGGTGGAGTCAGAGCAGGCCTGAAGATAGACATCACCCAGTCGAAGCTTTCATGTAGATATCCATTGCTTTATGAATCAAAGGCAGGTTGAAGGGGCCTTTGCCTTTTGGATCGAAGATAAGCATGAAGAGGCCTTTGCCTTGTGGATCGAAGGCAAGTTTAAGGGGCCTTTGCCTTGTGGATCAAAGGCAAACATGAAGAGGCCTTTGCCTTATGGGTCGAAGGAAAGTTGAAGGGGAATTTGCCTTGTGGACCGAAGGCAAGCATGAAGAGGCCTTTGACTTGTAGATCAAAGGCAAGTCAAAAGGGCCTTTTCCCTTGTGGATCAAAGCAGACACGTAAGAGACCAATTCTCAAACTAAGATTGCATGCGGAAGGCCACTGCTTTGTGAATCAAAATAAACATGCAGGAGGCCACTGCTGGTGAATCGAAGCAAACTTGTAGGGGGCTAGTGCTAGTTAATCGAAGCAAACCTGTAGGGGGCTATATGCCCAAATGAATCTTGTGGACCAAAGCTTGCTCAAAGGGGACCCAACGCTCAATCGAAGCTGGTGGACCAAATCTTGATCGAAGGGGACCAAATACCCAATTGAAGCTTATGAACCAAAGCATGATCGAAGGGGGCTCAATGCTCTATCGAAGTTGGTTGACCAAAGCTTAATAGAAGGTGACCAAATACCCAATCGAAGCTTATAAATTAAAGCATGATCGAAGGGGGCTCAATGCTCAATCGAAGCTTGTGGACCAAAGCTTAATTGAAGGGGACCAAATGCCCAATCGAAGTCTTTGAAGCAAAAGCTCGTTCGAAGAATTTAAGATTCCCAATCAAAGCTTATGAATCAACTACTCTTCTTTGATTTGATGCTTGAGAGCCAAAAATCCAATTGTACTTGTGCAAACTTGCCCTTTTGAAAATCCTTGTGAGAAAATGTCTTGAGAAAAAGGAGGGCGAATTTTAGGGTACAACACTAAGGCTTTGATTTCTAATGGTGTGGGTTCGATCCATACCTTTTGCAACTTTTTGTTATTTTCCATTTAATAGGAAGGTTTCACATATTATACGCAGCACCTATTCTTCTAACACCAACAGGCACTTGGCCTGGTGATAAGTTGTGCAGTGAGAAGGCTGGAGGGCGTGGGTTCAACACCCACCCCATACAAACCCCTTTTTTCTTCTTGCTTTTACTAACCTATTTTATTTTTCTTTTAATTACTAACCTTAACCCTAATTATTTTTCTTAATTAACCATTAATCAATTTTAATCTTTTTTCTTAAAACCCTAATAAATTAGGTTAAGGTTTTCTAATAAATAATTAATTTTTGACACTTTTTAATTAATTAGGTTAATTAATATTTACTTACAATTAAAATTAATTAGACTTTAGGATTTTTATTAATTAAAATTAATTAGACTTAGGGTTTTAACTATTTAATTAACATAACATTAATTTCTTAAAAAATCGCATTCAAACATTTTTTTTATTATTTATTTTGCATTTAAATTCTTAGAGGAATTGTATAGGTCACACGACTCTTTTTCTTGTAATAGTTTAGATTTATCTTTCCGCATTTTTTCTATTATGTAACTTCTCATGGGATGTAATAGTTTAGGGTTTAATTTCCTCACTTTACTTTCCCACATTTTTTATGTAATTTCCCCAAAGCCCTGTAATAGCTTAAGTCTTTAATTTTCGCACTTTTATGTTTCTGTATATATCAACTGCTAGTAACTAGGCATGTATGGCAAGATCTAAAAACAATCGATAGATAACCCTAATACAAGATAAATAATTGAAATGAAAAATGGTCATGTCCCTCGAAAAAGGGATACTTTAGCAAAGTCTCTTTGAATAAAGATCATAGTCCATCGATGATCCTTCGATGTTGCCTATGAAAATGATATAGTCCCTCCAATAAATTGCTAAAGTATCGCTATCTGTTGCCTTCAATGACCATTCGAAGACCCTTCGCTTGTCCCTTCACATCCAATGGATAGGGCTACCTACCAACTAATGGTACGGATAGCACTATCTCTAAAGGAGAAGGAAAATAACAAGAAAGACCTTGAGTGGGTAAAGAACTCTTAATCGCTTGCTTATGACTTTTTTCTAAAAAAATATTTTACACATCACTCTTTCAAAATATTTTCTTAAACATTATGTACGCATTCTTGAGGACTGATGCAAGAACCATTACAAAGTTATCCATACTTTGGCTTTTCAAAATATTTTTCAAATCACGTACACAAAAATAAAATTTTCAAACGTGAGCTAGCGATTAAGAGCCCGCAGATAACTATGGATGAAAAGGGTGCTAACACCCTCCCTTTTCATAACTTACCCCCTGAACCCAAAATATATCAAAGGTCTTTCCTGTTCTTTTCACCTTTCCTAAATATTTGATAAAATAAAAGTCAGTGGAGACTCTTGCTATCCGCACATTTGGATAAAACCAAAAAAGTCAGTTCTCCCAGCGTATTACAAAATTGGCGACTTTGTTTGGTACACTTAAAAAAGGAGGGGTTACCTTAGGGTTAGATCATTTTTACTTGATTTACTGTTTGCTTTGTCTGCTTTAAATTTAAGGGTTTGCTTGGGTTTATTACTTGTAAGATCCTACACCCAGGTCAAGGGATGCCTTAGGTAAGTAACAATAAATCATGAAAAATGTACGGCGGAGACTGACATGGTTGAAGTGATGGCTACGGTTACTGCGACGTTGTGGATTGTACTAATGTTCCTTGAGTCAGTAGAGGATAACATTAGGCTTCTACATGGTGTCATTAGCACTAACTAACTTTTAGAACCTTAATTGATCCATCTTGGCCATTATAAGGTAGTGAGATGGTCGGATTTGGTGATGTCCAAGGTTGGTTGATATTCGATGCTACACTCATTGAGATACGACTCGTGGGATGTTTTGGGGGTTGTTGTACTAAAATAAAACCTTCAAGAAAGATCTGTGATATGAGATTCCTAGAACTCGGTTACTATTTTAGGACAGGTTGAGCCAACTTAACTTCAATAGAGAAGGGTACTTGCCTATGGACCTCATGCAAGCCTTTAAACCTAAGGCTCTTGTGTGATTTGTTTGTGTTTGCTGCTTGTTTAAACATAAACATAACATCATCACATCATAATATATGACATGGCATTCTTACTAACCATTTAAAGGATCCTAGGGATCTTTGGTGCAAGATTATCATAAGCTAGATTCTTAGCAAGGGGAAAGAGGATTTATTTTCCTCTAATCAGATGCCATCAAAAATCAAAGCATATTCTCTTGATTCAGAAGCTAGGACTCACGTGATATAGTGAGCTTGATTCTGATAGAAGGACGTTCAAAGATAAAGACTCGAAGTTCTTCAAGTCAAAGCTGCAACTGGATTTATTTTCAGTTTTTAATCCCGCGAGATCCTTGAAAACATTGCATTTGCATCTATATGTCATGCATCTCATTACATAACAGGTACTTTCAAGACAGCTTTTCTCATCTTCTTACTGTTTATTTCAGCAGAAAAATGGATATTGAACAAACAGTCAAAGATCTTTAAGCTCAAAATGCCCAATTTCAACAGATGTTCCCAAACTTAGCCAAGGGGCAGGAAGAATTGAAGGTACTTGTCACCAGTGAGAAAAAGAAGAAAGCAAAGAAACTAATCAGCGTTCTTAACATGGGGAGAAGGTTCAGAGGCCCTGTCAAGCAAGCTCGAGATCTTAATATCCCATCGGATGAAGAAGACAAACATGATGAAGATAGTAAGATTGTGAAGACTGAAAGAAGCAATCATGGTTCTAACAAATGTCCTTATGAAGAGGAAGATGATTACTTGGATGAGCAGTATCCCCCTGCTGATGAAAAGTATAAGCTGCTGGAAGAGCGTTTGAGAGCTACGGAGATCCAGAAGGTGCCTGGGTTGAAATTTAATGATTTGGATATAGTTTAAGGAGTTGTTATTCCTCCTAAGTTCAAGACTCCTACCTTTTCCAAGTATGATGGCATTTCTTGTCCAAAGCTACATTTGAGGTCTTATGTTCGGAAAATCCAACTGCACACTGCTGACAAGAAGTTGTGGGTTTAACCTCCTTTGGCTGATAGAGAGTTGGTTGACATGTTCATGAGCACACTGACATGTCCTTTCTATAATCATCTGCTAGGAAGTTCTTCGGTTGGTTTCACTAAACTGATTTTGACAGGGGGATGTGTGGAAAATGGAATCAGAAGCGGAAAAATCCAATTGGCTACATCTTCAAATTCTATGAAGAAGCCTTATAAAGGTAAGAGGGAACCTAGTGTTGTGTATGGCCAGAAAGGTCGCAATAAGAGTGACTGCAACCAATTTGTGGGGGCAGTACTAATCTCTAACCCTGCATCAGTGCAACAACAACAGAATAATCAACATAGGCAAGAAGCACCTAAGAGTTAGTTCACAAAGATCAACATGTCGTTAGCTCAAGCATTACAACACATGCTAAAGACAGGGCTGGTTACATTAAGAGAGCCTCCTCAAAATCCCAACACTTCCTCTCCCTGCTACAATCCCAATGCAAGGTGTGTGTATCACTCTGACATCCCCGGGCATGAAACTAGCAATTGTTGGGCCTTGAAGAATAAGATCCAAGACATGATTGACGCTAAGGAGATTGAAATCGACCCTCCTAAGACTCCTAATGTGATTATTGCACATATTCCCAATCATGACAAGGACGTTAATCCTATTGAAGATGTTTCTTGTGTTTCTACTGTGAATGATTTGACTACTTCTCTGAATATTGTTAAGGAGAAGCTACTACAAGCCAGATTATTTTCAGGTTATGTTGAAGACTGCTACTATTGTGCATCTCAATCCAATGGTTGTGCATTGCTGAAAAAAGGTATTCAGTGTTTGATGGATGATCGTGAGATTCTATTTGAGAATATTCCTTTTGAGAAGATTCCTTTTGAGAAGACTCCTTCCATGGAGAATACATCCCAAGACTTAAATCTTGAAGACGTGTCTACAATTTGCGGTACTCCTATAAGAATCACTTCTAAGGCTCTTGTGAAGATTATTGTCGGACCAAGGCATAGAGATCAATTAAAACAAAACCAAGGCAATTTTGAATACCAAAGTGCCAACAACGAAGAAAGAACTCCAATCTTTGTTGGGAAAAATAAATTTCCTGAGGCGGTTCGTGTCAAACATGGGCGGCAAAACTTTGGCATTTCCTCCTTTGCTGAAATTAGGAAAAGATTATGAATTCAAGTGGGAAAACAAACACCAAGAGGCATTCTATTGTCTGAAAGATTATTTGATGAAGCCTTCAATGTTGGCACCTCCAAACAGAAACAAAGGCGTGAAAGTGTATATCACAGTGTCAGAGTCGACACTGGGAAGCATGTTGGCCCAGGAAGATGAGAATGGGGTTGAAAGAGCCATTTATTACCTTAGTCGAGTATTAAATGACGTTGAGACTACATATAATGCAATTAAAAAGTTATGTTTATGTTTGTATTTCTCATGTACTAAACTCAAGCATTATATAAAACCAGTTGAAGTTTCTGTTTATTCTCATTTTGATGTTATCAAACATATGTTGTCTAAACCCATTTTGTACAGTCGAATAGGTAAATGGGCACTTGTATTAACTGAATACTCATTAACATATGTCACTTTAAAAGCAGTAAAGGGGCAAATCATTGCAGACTTCATATTCGATCATTCAGTGGTCGACACTACTGAAGCTTATGTAAGCATTAAGTCCTGGAATTGTTATTTTGATGGTTCTAAAAACAAACAAGGAATTGGGGTAGGGATTTTCATCTTATCACCAGATGGCATTCCAATTAGATTTCGTTATAAAATCAAAGGTGAATGCTCTAAAAATGAGGTTGAGTATGAAGCCTTAATAATTCGTCTTCAAATTATGTTAGACGTTGGAATAAGAGATGTTGCTATTAAAGGAGACTCAGGTAGTGGTGAAACAGTTGACCAAAGAATACAACTGCATTAAAGATCACCTGGTAATGTATATGGCCAAAGCAGTTCCATTACTTCAAAAATTTGACAATGTGTCGATTAGTCATGTGAAGCGCATTAATAACCAAGAAGCGAATGACATGGCTCAGTTGGCATCTGGATATAAAATACCCAAAGAAAGCATATATGATTTCATTGAGGTAAAAGAAAAATTGGAATTTGAAACCACACCAATGACAAAAACATGGGGGGAAACACCTGAAATAATCCCTGATCTCCTGAACTATGAGCATTTTGGAAATTTTGAAATGATAGATGAAGTTTTCGCCATTGTTGTGTTAGCTGAAGACGACTAGAGGAAACCCATAACTTATTACTTAAAAAATCTAGTTGGGTCGATATAACGCAAGGTTAAGTACAGGGTGTTAAATTATAGATTAATGGGAGACGAATCATTTAGAAAAATGCCTGAAGGATTGTTAAAATTCTTAGGAGAGATGGAGCATATGTGGAAGCATCTGAAGTGCATAGTGTTACCTGCAGAACACATCAAACAGTCCAGAAGATGAAATGGTTGTTGTGTCGAATAGGGGTATATTGGTCTACCATGTTAAAAAATTGCATTGGTTATGCCAAAAGCTTCCAAGAATGCCAAAAACATGATGGAATTGCATTATGTTATCAAACCTTGGCCTTTCAGGGGATGGGCTTTGGATATTATTGGAGAAATTAAGCATGCATCATCAAAAGGCCATAAGTACATCTTGGTAGGTATTGATTATTTTTCAAAATGGATAGAAGCGGTCGCTTTGGTTAAATTAGAACAAGAGAAAGTCATGGCCTTCATTCAAAACTGTAATACGGTGGGAGAATTAACTTTTACTAGTTTTACGTTTTATTGCAAATGTTGCGGTTAGCAAGAGTCGCCACCGACTTTTCTTTTATCCAACAAAGGAAAGGGTGAAAAGAACAGGAAAAAGCTTTCGAGATTATTTTTTGAGTAAGGGGGTAGGTTATGGAAAGGGAAGGTGTTACCACCCTTTCCATCCGTAGTTATCTACGGGCTCTTAGTTTCTAGCTCACTTTGAAATTACTTTTTTGTGTAAGTGTGTTTTGAAGATATTTTGAAAAGACGCCTTAGTCGGAGAACTTTGTAATGTTTCTCGTTTCGACGAGAACGTATACAAAGTATTTTTTGTCTTTGAAAATATTTAGAAAAAGAGTTTGTGTATGCGTGAGAAATTGTTTTTTTATTTTTATGAGCAAGCAACTATGAGCTATCTACCTACTTGAAAGATTTGTTCTTCTCCTCTTTACCTTTAGACAGTTCTATCCTACTATTATTGAGTAGGTAGCCTTATCGTTGATGTTTTGAGGGACAGGCGAGGGTCATCGTACAATCACGAAAGCAACTTATAAGATACTTTCGTAATTACCCTATGGTTTTAAGATCATATACCGGGGCATTATCGAAAGGGTCATTGAGGGACTTATGATCTTTAAACCAAAGGGTCGCCACTAAAATCTCTTACGTTCAAGAGTTGTGACTGTTTGTTCTGAAGGCAACAAGTGGAGGTATCCGAGAGGTGTGCGTGTGCGAGTGTGTTATATTTCAGTTATTTGTCTTCGAATGTTAGTTTTGCTAGCGTTTGTTTTCAGATCTTATCATTCAATCCTATTAAGCATGCATCTAGCAGTTAATATAGGTACGGAAAATAAAAATAAAGAAATTTGAATCTACACTATTACAATGCTTCGGGATGGGGGGAATTACAAACCGAAAATGGGGGAAGAAAAATGTAAAGGGTTATAGTTAAAGTCTATTACATCCCATATACAATTACATAATTGTGAAAATAATGCGAATAAAATAAACGCGCGCGGGAAAAAATAGAAAGATATAAAGAGAACCTAAAAAATCTAAATGATAAAAAGAAAGAAATGTTTTTGTTATTTTTTTGTTTAGGAAAAGTAATAATTAAATTAATGAAAATCTAATTCTAATTAATTTTTTATAATTAAAAAATATTATTAAATAATTAATTAAAACTAATTTTAATTAATAAAAATCTAAGTCTAATATTTTTTTGTGATTTTGCAATTTTATGATTTCTTTTTGTTTTTTGTTATAAAGAAGAAATAATTGAAGTAAAAGAAAACAAATAATAAAATAAAAAGACAAAAAAAAATTTAATTGGGCCAAGCTGCAAAACAAGTAATTAGGGGGTGTGAGAATCAGAAATCAATTGGCCCAACAACATTTTCCCAGACGCTGGAGGTAAAATCTTCAGGATCCTGTGCATCTCTCCCATGAGGCCTGTCGTGGGTGCTCAGATCTGGATTGTTGGATCGGGATCTGATGATGTTGATGTGAGAGTGCATGATGAGCGTGATTCTAACATCAAAAATATCATGCAATCACTTGTTCGTGTCTTGTTCTCTAATATGAATGCAATTGTATCACAAAAAAATGTTAAATAGACATGCAACTGAATATACAAAAATAAACAAAACTTTTACCACCGGTGAGTTCGTGAATGGCCTTCTAAGCATGGTTGGACGTATTCTCGGATCTGGGGAGACTCCTGGGGATCTCAGGAGTAAGGTTTGATCACTGGTTTGGATTGATTGCGTCGAGGAAAGTAGTTGCGAATTTTGAAAATTTTGAGGAATTTTGAGAATTTGGTAGAGCTTTTGGAAAGCTCTTTGAAGAGGAATTTCGTTCCCTCTTTGGGATTGCAGTTCATTTTATTTATAGAGGAGTGAGTGAGGGTGGAAACAAGGCAAGAGATCAAGGTATTAAACCATGGTTTCATGACAAAATAAAAATTTGAAAAATTGCCTAAATGATGTGATTCTTGCCACTTTTGTTTGGAGCATGAACCTGGACATATTTCATGTGTTTTGAACGAATTAATAGGCTAAAAAGTGGATCAAACCCATCCCATATGCATAGCCCATGATTTCCTTGTGTTTTTATTTAATTTATTTGATCTAATTCATATTTAAATGGATAAAAATTTAGATAAATAGAAATAAAAATAAAAATATTGCATGGTCAGGTTTATATATCCTTGGGTATGTAATAAACATGTTTTAACCCTAAAAGTTAGGTCCACTAACCTAAAAATGCAATTTTGCTCAAAGTTGACTTCATGCATTTTTCACAAATTTGCCCAAATTGTGCAAACCATAACATGCTCAATTTTCATCTTTTGGAGATGATCTCTGACTTTTTGGAAATCCCAAGATGTCCTCTATACTTTATATTTTAATAATTTTTCATTTGGAGATATTATCTTGATGTAAGTTGCCTTGACAAAAGGTGTCTTTTGTTGACTTTTTGAAAATTACCTATAATGTATGAGATCATATCTTCCAAATGAAGCATTTTTTGGACTTGAGAACAAAATAAAAGTTGTAGAGAATTGAATTTTATTCCAAATGGGATTTGGTTGAGGAAAAGTTCATGAAGCATGTGAAAGTTATGCCTGGTCAAAGTTTAGTTGACTTCTCCTAAGGAAACCCTAATTTGGCAATTCTTGACTTTTGATAATCTGAGGGCTTTCCTTGGGGAATCATGATCAACCCTTGATAAAATGATGAATATCACTTCAAAATGTTGATGTTGACCAAAAATCTTGAAGTTTGACTATATGTTGACCATAGTTGACTTTTTGACCAATATAGTTGATTTTCAAACATTTAAGCCATTGACTGAGCAAACTTGTGATTCAAAGCATGAAACTTGGCATGAGAATTCTTGATGATATATTAGGAACCATGGAAATCACTTGAGGCCTTTTAAAATCAAACTTCTTTGTGAAAAGTGAAACTCTAGTTGGAAATTCATTGCTTAGGAGGAGAATTTGTTTGGTCAACCTTGAGCATTTGAGGACCTCTAGGAGTATGTCTTGAATAAAATGAGAGGGAAAATTTTGAGGTACAAAAAAAATCATATATAGGTTTGGGATGCCATAGACCATAACAACTGACCAAGGGACTGTGTTCGTAGGGCGAAAGGTGAATGAGTTCACTGCAGAAATGGGGTTCAAATTGTTAACATTGACACCATATTATACTCAGGAAAATGGGTAAGTCGAAGCAGCGAATAAGACCATTATCGGTTTAACCAAGAAATATGTTGGCCAAAAGCCTAGAAGTTGGCATACAATTTTGGGCCAAGCATTGTGGCCATGTCGAAACTCACCAAAGGAGTCAACTAATACAACACCTTCCAGTTTGGTTTATGGACACGAAGTAGTCTTTCCCTTAGAAATCTATTTGCAATCATTGAGAATACAGAGGCAATTAGATGTTCCTACTGAGTATTATTGGGGAATGATGCACGATGTGATAATATATGTTAAAGAACATAGGCTAGCAGCTTTAAACACTTTGCTCAGGCAGAAAGAACAAGTAGCGAAGGCCTACAACAGAAGGGTGAATGCAAAAGTGTTCATTATCGGGGACTTGGTCTGGAAAGTGATCTTACCCATGGATCGAAGAGATAGAATTCTAAGAAGATGGTCACTAAATTGGGAAGGACCGTTTCTAGTGGTTCAATTTTTTTCAAACAATGCTTATCAGATCGAAGAGCTCACGTCAGAAGGTCGAATATTAACAGTAAATGGTAAGTACTTAAAGAAATATAGACCTATGTTACAAGAAATCGTAATAAGCAAAGAGTAGAAAACCATTCATTACATAATAAAAGGCCACTAAAGAGCCTGCAAAATACAATGAGCATTACAAAGTTGGCTAAAAGGGCATATTATCCTTAAGGTTAAAATAGCGGTCTCGAGCGAGGGACAATCAAGCATTGGTCAATGAAAGAGAGGTATCCATTTCAACTAGCTCAATGTTCAACACCTCAATACGCTCCCAGTGAAGAACCCCAGCAGATGCTTCGTCATTCAGCTCCTTTTTAGTCGTCTCAAATCCAGCGGTTTGTAAGGTTTCAATTTTATTAATATTCTTTTCAAGCTATTCAATTTTTTGTTTCAAAACAATAATCTGTCGCTGCCACAAAGAGATATTATCGGCCCTCCTTTTGAAGTTCTCTTTGGCTTTGTCAAGAGCTTTCTTTAGTGCTTCACTAGCAGTTATGAAGGACTCCACGAAGTCCAATTCGAGGTTACTTTCCTTCTCTTTAGGAACATGTTTCCCTATGATCTCCTTGTGTTTAGCCAAGTCGATCAAGAACTAGTCAAGAAAAGAAGATACCTCATCCACAAAGGTGACGACCTGAGGAGAAGTTGTATGAACATCAACCTTTTACAGCGCCTCTTTGACCTTAGCGCCATCAGCAGGAAATGCCTCCAAATGATTTATCAGATCAACCTGAAAGAGCTGTGTTTTCAGGCGATTAAGGACTTCGCCTTGGGTTCCAAGATAAGAAACACCCCCAGAGACAGTCGAAGCTCTATAACCCCCATCAGTCGAGCGATTTCTAGCAGCCACTAAGAACTTAAAATATTATAGAGGGCTACTTTATTTTAAAGCAGAAATGGATTGAGGTGGCATGGTGGTTGTAGCGGTAGAAATGTTCAAGACTAAGCCATTGGATTGACTAGACTTTATACAAATCAAAATAAAAATCGCCACTGTGCTTTATTGTTTCCAAAGGAATTGGAAAAGAGAGAATAACCCAAAAAGAGGGGGAAAGATTCAAGGTAAGGGGGTTGGTTATACAAAGGGAAGGTGTTGTACCCCAAAATTTGCCCTCCCATATTCTTCAAGATTTGCCAAGTCAAAAGGTTCAAAAATCTCCCCAAGGGTTGCACAGTTCAAGGGCCTCCTAACAGTCAAAAACTAGGGTTTTGGTTCTGACAAAGAAAATGAAGTTTCCAAGGGTCCAATCAAGTCCCACATGCCTACAAACATGGTCAAGCATCCTCATGCCAAGTTTCAAGACTTACAGCACAAAATTGCACAGTCAAAAACCCTAATTGCCCTACAGTCAACTACAGGGGCAAAATGGTCATTTGACAGTCAAAAGTTTAAAATTTTGGTCAACATCTTACTTTTAAGCCACAAACATCATTTGATCAATGCTTGATCATGATTTTCAAGGCAAGGCTCAAAAAGTCTCAAGATGCAAAAGTTTCCATATGTGGACAGTTGAAAAAGTCAACTGTAATTTGACCAAGGCATAACTTCCACATGGTTTATCAGAAAAATTCCATCCAAAGCTCATTTTGAAGAGAAAGACATTTCCTACAACTCCTCTTCACACTTCAAGTCCAAGAAATGCTCTCACAAAAAGTTATCAATTTCAACATTATAGGTCATTTTCAAAAGTCAACAAAAAAGGACTTTAAGTCAAAAGCCATAACTTGAGATTGGTAAATCAAATTGACATGGGACCAAAGGCATTGGTTAGAGGACTTCAAGACCTTTCCAAAATGTCCAAGAACATGATCAAAGCTTAAATATTGAGCAAGATATGCCTTGTGGAAGTTGGGAAATGTTTGGGAATTTTGAAAAGTCAACTTTACTTCAAATGCCCCAAAATTGCTAATGGGCCACATTTTCTTCCAAGATTCATCATCCAAAGCATATGCACGACCATTTGGCCCAAAGGAGATTTATTCATCATTTTTATTTATTTATTTGAATTTTTAATTACTATTAATTCATTTAATAAAATAAAATATGGGAAAAATACTCATCCATGCTTTTTAAATCTTTTTGTGCATGGAATGCCTTCAAGATTTCGTGCCCTATCTAATATGGAAAGAATCAAGGTGATTTGATCATGATTGGCACCAAAAGCACATGGAAAAGATTTGAAAAAATTTACCATTAAAATCCAATATTTGATTCATGATTACAAGGATTTGTGGACTCAAATTTCAACCCTAATCTGATCCCATACATATACTGATCAAAACCTAATGCTAAGGACCCTGAAAGCTGCGCCCCATCTCAAGAACCGAGTTTGCATTTTTATCAAAAAAATCAAAAACTGAAAACTGGCTTGGAGGACGATTCAAAGGAAAATATTGATCCCAAAAGTTCCCTAAGGCATTACTGAACCTGACTGGATACTTTTCCACGCCCATAGCATCAAGAGTTGGTACATAGAACTCAAAATTTCTCACACTTTATGCATATTCGTGTTTCAATTTTTAAGCATCCTCATTGCATTTTCTTTGTTGATTTATACTAATTGAACCATTCTGAATCTAACCATGCTCTTCAATTGAGTTTTTGGGCATTGTATGAGAAATCACCATTGAAGCTTGCTAGGGTTTCGTGACTGCAAATTTGGGGTTTCTTTGTTATGGAAAAATTGAGACATGAGACCCACGCCATTAGAACCAGAAGATCATGACCAATTGATTCCATACCTCGCGCCTAATTTATGAACCACGATGGCCTATTCGCTATTTTTTCTGTTCATCATTTAGTGGGGGTTTAAAACCCCCGCTATTTAGTTTGTTTTTCCAGGTAAAACGCAGAGCAATTAGAGAAGAAGATTATGTGGCAGGATGTGGTTGGATAATTTGAATTCCAGCGCGCGTTTTTCTTTTCTATGTCACTAATACCAATTTTCTCTTATAATATTTATTCTTCATTCAATATACAATGCGTTCAAGTAGCCCAGTTGGTGGAATGTAGTGCTGGAAATCTTTGGGACCTGGGTTCGATTCCCAGGTCCCCTCACTCTCTTAATATATTTTGCTTCTATGTAATTCCATGCAGATTCAATCCAAAAGCCTACCATACAACCTTAGATCCAAGCGCGCCACATGTCTCAGAGATCCAACCAAGGGCCTTGATCTGAGGAGTATCATGTGTGTCAGTCAACGAATCCACACGTGATTGCCAGAAGTCAACAAGGCCAGGAATCAAATGGGCCTAATTGCTGGCCAGACACCTCCAAGTTGGGACAACAACCCCCCATTGTTTGCTTTCTTTCACTTTTTTTTATTTTTCTATTTTTTATTTGTTTAATTTAGTTTTGATTTAATTCTCCAAATTATTTTCGCAAAACATAAAAAATAATATAAAATAATCAGAAAAAATAAAATATAAATATATTTCCCTTAAGCATTTTCTTTGTAAATAAAATCTTATTAATTAATTTAGTTTTAAATTCTAGGCTTAATTTTAAATATTTTTTTTATAAATTAAAAAATGTAGAGTTAGGGTTTATATTCTTATCCTTCTTTTTTTTCTTTTTCACCATATTAATTATTAATTATTATTTTTGTAAATAAATTACCATGTAAATATGTAATTAAAATTAGGTCAAACTAAAAACATTTTGAAAAAATAGCTAGAATTAGGTTTTAAATTCCATTAATTCTTATTAAAAATCCATAAATACATAAAAACTCCAAAAAAATCTTTTCTTTTTTTATTTTAATTTAATTAACTTGTTAATCGTAATTTAATTTCATTAAAAAGGATCCAACGCCCTCGCTTTCGATTATCAGTTCGTTTCGCGCATTTATTTCCTTTCTTATAATATTAATGTAATTCTCCCAAAGCCATGTAAATCAGACATTTATATTTCTCGCACTTTATTTTATTTTCAAATCGGGTCCTGGATTAATTTGGCGATGTGGACCCGTGCCTTTGTAATAGCGTAGGACCTTTATATTTCTCGCAACTTTTAAACTGTTAATTAAATTGCATGAAAGAATGAATGCCAAAATAAAAGCAACGCTTAGATCACCAATGCATGAACAAGATAAACATAAATGAAAACGACACACGAATCACACACCACCCCTAGGGTACGCCTCACTGTTGCCTTACCCCTCGAAAGGTGATCGTCGAGTAGAGGACGTCTTAGTAAGTCCTCATGATCCAGGAACCTGGCTTGAGGGTAGCTTCTAAGGTGTCTTCCTATTGCTCCGGTGATCACCATGTCCCGAACCCTCGAATTGACCCGAACACCTCCAATGGTGGTGCTACCTACCTCTCAATGGTGGGATGGCATTACCTTAAGGACATTTACACAGACGAATTCCTTAGGGTAGGTAGACGACTCTAGATACTTGCTCTAATTTCAAAACAAATCAAAAATACTTTTCACACCGACACCTTTTCAAAAAGCTTTCAAAAGCAATTTTTCAAACACTCTTGAGGACCGATACAAGAGTCGAACTGAAATTTTCAAAGAACTTTTTTTAAACCCACAGTTGAAAAGCAAACAAACCATTTTTGAAAACACAAATGAGCAAGTATCTAAGAGCCCATGGATAACCATGGATAGAAAGGGTGCTAACACCTTCCCTTTCTATAATCTACCTCCCGAACCGAGAGCAATCTCTATAAGGAATTTTTCTGTGCTTTTGTCCTTTCCATTTGGAGAAAATAAAAGACAGTGGCGACTCTTGCTTCCGCGACATTTCGCGAACCAGCGTTAAACAGTTAGTTCCAGATCCACCGATCACAGAACTGGCGACTCTGCTGGGGATATCTTTTAAAGTGAGGTGTACCTTAGGACTAAGATCACTTGTGTTTTCAATTGTCTGAATTGTTTGCTTTAAATTGTGGGTACTGTCTTAGGAGTTCTATAGATCCTAACCCGGATCTGGGGGATACCTTCTTAGAAAGTAGCAACAAGGCTGTGAGGGAATTGTGCGGGGTATACCGACATGGTTGAAGCAGTCTGCTATGTTGATGCGGCACTTTGGTGTGTACCAGTAACCCTTGAGTTCAGTCAAGGAGAGTACGAGGCCTCCGCGTGGTGTCGTGAAGCATCAACAGACCTTAGGAACCTTAATTAAACTATCTTGGCCTCTTTAGGGTAGTGAGATAATTGACTTTGGTGCGGTCCGAGGTTGGTTGATACTCGATACTACACTCAATTGAGGGTTGCTTTCCTGGAATATTTTGGTCGCCAGTTCAGTGGCTAAATCGAAACGATGAACAATGAAAGCAATCTGGTGATATTGGGACCCTTAGAACCCAATTACTTCTGATAGGACAGGTCTTAACCAACCAACTTCAAGAGGGTAATACCCAGACCCCATGTTGGCCTAAACTCTAAGGGCTTCTCTTGAGTGACTTGTGTGCCTTCGTACTTGACTATTTGCATGCTTATTATCTGACACTTGAGTTCCTTGCAGGTTTTGTTTATAGTCCTTAATTGGGACTCATAACAAGGTTTACTGAATTTCTTACAGGTTTTGTTTACAGTCCTTAACTGGGACTCATAACAGGGTTTACCTACATTACCCCATGCATAGCATAACATCATACCATTGCATACATCCTACATAAGGACTAATCCATTTCAAGGATCTCAAGGGCTTGTGATGCAGGTCATGATGAATCAGAATGTCTAGCAAGGGGCAAAGGGGATTTATTTTCCTCTAGCCAGGTTGATGATCTGAGTCAGAGGCTATGACCCACTCGACATGGTGAGCCTTGACTCTTGAAGAAGGTTTCCTCTAGCCAAGGTTGTCAGGGGCTATGACCCACTAGATATGGTGAGCCTTGACCCTTGAAGAAGGACTCTCAACAATATGCAGTGCCTTCCATCAAGCTACAAAATGTAAATGCTAACAATTTTCTTGTTTACCCTGCGAGATCCTTGAAAACATTGCATGCCTACATACACATCATTGCATTACAGGTATCCTTGTTGCAGGTCACTTACCTTTCTCGTTGTTTATTTCAGCAATGGCTTCCCAACAAGATAACCAGGACCTTCGTGCTCAAGAGACTCGGTTCGGGAAAATCCTCCTGAATTTATCCAAGGGGCAGGAGGAGCTGAGAACACTTCTCATGGGGACTTTGTCAGGAACAGTGCTGAGGACGAACGGTTGAAACATCTGCAAGCTGAAGTGGA
Organism: Vicia faba; assembly: GCA_948472305.1. Taxonomy (NCBI): domain Eukaryota; kingdom Viridiplantae; phylum Streptophyta; class Magnoliopsida; order Fabales; family Fabaceae; genus Vicia; species Vicia faba. Next base: position 1,153,599,439 of record OX451735.1, on the reverse strand, counting down.
TGCAATGAGAGTCCAGATGTTGGGGCAGGTGACTATCATCCAAGACTTAGTTCAAAGACAAGATGAGCTCGGGGTTCTCGTCAACCAACTGCTTCAGGGTAACCAACTGGGGCAAATGTCTAAGGGTAAGGAGCCAGTCATCGTTCAACCACCTGCGAGACAAGGAGATAAGGGGAGAGCTCCTCAAATAGCTTCAGGGTCACAAACTCAGCAGCAACTTCACCAATTTCAGCCAGACAAGCCCAGGAGGCAATTCATCCAGCTCAACATGTCGCTGTTTCAAGCTTTACAACGCCTGTTGAGATTGAATCTGATCATATTAAGGGCTCATCCCCGGAACCCCAACACAGCATCTCCTATCTATGATCCCAATAAAAGGTGTGCCTACCACTCTGCCAGTCCAGGACATAATACAAATGAGTGTTGGGCTCTGAAGAACAAGATCCAGGACCTGATCGATGAAGGAGCATTGGAGTTCACACAAGATGGTCAGGCTGAATTTTTCTACCATCCCTCCAAGGCTCACCATCTGAAGTAACAAGCCCTGAGATGAAAAGACTTTTGTTCATTAGGATTTCCAAGTTGTGATTTTCTTTTGTTCAAACATTCTATTCCATGTCAAACATTGTTATTTCATTAATGCATCGCATATGTCTGTTTTGAAGCAATATATTCGTATTCACTATATGCAAATTATTTTCATATTTTTTCTGATGATCAATGCTCGATTAATAATTCTAAGCCTCTTGAGGGACGATGACGAAAACGATACTACGATCTTTACAGTATGCTTTTGAACAGACCTCGCTGATGAGGTACAGGCATTGTTTCAATCCCTAAACACTGGAGTTATAAGGAAGATAATCCCTCGTCAACCCCTCTGAGCCAAAGAAGTAGGAGTTTTTCTTTTCAAAAATTGAAACCCTTTATCATAACCTGGGGCAGGGTAGTTCTCTCAGTTGATCCAAGTGCATAACAAATGGCACCAAAGAGGTCCTTACGAAACAAAAGACAGTGATGGTCCCGAACAATCATACAGATAGGCAGTCATTACTTCTCAAAATAAAAACCCATTAAGTCAAAACCTATGAAGGAGACTTACAAAACTGGGGCATCCCGCTGACTGTAATCACAAAAGAAACAGTTCAGGCAAAAAAAAAAGCAGGGATAACAAAAACCAAAAAAGAAAGAGGTTTTACAAACCCTCGACAAAAAATGACTGCCCATTCAAAATAAGTTATCAACATCTGAATCATCACCGGAAAATCAGAGCAAAAGACTCAAACAAGGTCTAACGTGTGATCAACTGAGTTTAGGTTTGAAGAACATCACGAAGAGCGGGTGGGTACAAATAATTTGAGTCTTGATCCTTTGTTTCTTAAACCGTGAACCAGGCCATGTTATAACCCTCAAAAGTCCTAGCTGAAGCATGGGTTAGTTCGAAAGCATACTGTTACGAAAGGTATCCTGACTCCTTAAGGCTCGCAATAAAATAACGAGTTGACATCACGTTTTACAAACATTCACTTGTTTTATGAAAGAGAATGCATTTTCAAAATCTTCAAGACAGACATAAGCTTTGCATTTTTAACATAACTTTGTTTGCATATGACTCTTTGTTTGAACAGCAGGAAAATTCGCGCGATAAACACCTAGTGAACAAAAGCACTTCCAATCAAGGGGCATGACATGATCTTGGTCTATCATCCGGGGCAGTTAAGTCAAGATTCAGATAATCTCTCAACAATGCCAAGCAGCTAGGGGCAACTCTATGTCTGAGACACTTGGGGCATTAGACAGGAATTCCAACAATGAATCTTGCCTGATTAAACATCTTTTGGTGGCATGACAAAACACTTCTAACAGGGGCAACTCCCTACATCCTGAGAACGGACATAGTCGAAAAATACCACGCACAATCAAAGACCCGCTAGGTTGACATACCTAGGCAAAAATTAGGGCTTCCCGGCGAACCAAAAGGGTTTGGGCAAAATAAGGGATGAAAATGAAAAATTATACACCCGGCAAGTCGAAAACCTGAAAAGGCGGCTTGGGCAAAAATGGGTATCCCGGTGGACCGAAAACCCGAAAGGGCGGTCCAGGCAAAAATTAGGGATCAAAAGCGTATGACTATGTCCCAGCGCCTCTCCACTTGCCTATCAGAAGAAGGTTTGTCAAACGGCAGTTGTCAAGACTCCACCAGTATCTTCCCCCACAGAAACAGGGGCAGTAATGAGTTGTCTAAAACGATCTAATTGCTCTGCCCACCAAGGTACCAAGGTGAGTTCAGCTGAAGAACATAACCAGTGCATCTTAATTCCCCAGAGAGTGAGCCAGCAAGTCAGTGCACTCTCCCCAAGCAAAGCTACTATTAGCCTTAAGGAAGTTGGGCATCCCCCGCAGATCTCAACATTCCCCAGCGCAGTATACAAACAATCTTAACAAGCATCCCCGACAGTCTTGACCTAAAGATTGTTCCCCAGCGGTATATCAAACATGCAATGGAGCTACTTCCCCAGCATCTCAAAACTTCCCCAGGAGAGTCCAATCCAGTTTCCCCAGGAAAATTGGAAACCATCTCCCCAAGCAGTAAGCTTATCCCCAGTAGATTCTGGAAGCTTATCCCCGCAGAGCACGAACGCGTCTCCCGGCTTTATTCAAAGAGTTATTTCCCTACCAGGATATAACTGGGTTATCCTCAGCTAAAAGCCACGGAAAGATCGTCGTCGACACAGTCTTCTTATCCCCAGCGAAGTCTATCAGCACTTCCAACAAAACAATGGTATCCCCAGTGAAGTTACCATTAACATTTCAGCAAAGTACTTCTCTCCCCACAGGGTATTGCTCCCCAGCAAGATCGTTAGAGTACTTTTCTCCCCGCAGAGTAATCCATTCGCCAAGTTTATTCCCCAACGGAGTTATCTTCTCCTACCGGTATTCTCGCGACCATCATCCCCAGCAGAAGCAAAGATCTGTTCTTCAACATCAGCCCAGGAGTGACTTCCCGGCGCCCGTCAAAGATTTATTTTCCTAAGATGAAAAGATACATTCATAAACATCACATTTTCATACATTATAGCATGCATATACGCACCATATCTCACAATCCCATTTATGTTGAGGACATCATTGCTTGATCATATCACGCATTGCATATGACTGACCTTTACCTTTCAGGAAAGTTCCAGTTAAGTTCTCAGCTATGTTCAAGAGTTTTGCCTGGTTCATTTAAATCGACCCTAAGATTTTTCTGTTTCTTATCCAGTCAAAGCCCTTCTCTGGTTCAGTCAGATCGACCCTAAGATCTCCCTGTTTCTTATCCAGTTGAAGATTTCAAGACCTAGACCGGTTCAGTTAAATCGACCCTAAGATTTTTCTGTTTCTTATCCAGTCAAAGGCCTTCTCTGGTTCAGTCAGATCGACCCTAAGATCTCCCTGTTTCTTATCCAGTTGAAGATTTCAAGACCTAGACCGGTTCAGTTAAATCGACCCTAAGATTTTTCTGTTTCTTATCCAGTCAAAGGCCTTCTCTGGTTCAGTCAGATCGACCCTAAGATCTCCCTGTTTCTTATCCAGTTGAAGATTTCAAGACCTAGACCGGTTCAGTTAAATCGACCCTAAGATTTTTCTGTTTCTTATCCAGTTAAAGGCCTTCTCTGGTTCAGTCAGATCGACCCTAAGATCTCCCTGTTTCTTATCCAGTTGAAGATTTCAAGACCTCGACCGGTTCAGTTAAATCGACCCTAAGATTTTTCTGTTTCTTATCCAGTCAAAGGCCTTCTCTGGTTCAGTCAGATCGACCCTAAGATCTCCCTGTTTCTTATCCAGTTGAAGATTTCAAGACCTAGACCGGTTCAGTTAAATCAACCCTAAGATTTTTCTGTTTCTTATCCAGTCAAAGGCCTTCTCTAGTCCAGTTAAATCGACCCTTAAAAGATTTTCCTGATGAAGACTCAGTAGAAGACATCCAAGATTCTCTCAGCGTTACTGTTGAGGTTGAAGTCGCCCAAGATTCTCTCAGCGTTACTGTTGAGGTTGAAGTCGCCTATGATTCTCTCAGCGTTACTGTTGAGGTAGTAATCGTCCCCAGATTCTCTCAGCGTTCCTGTTGAGGTAGTAATCGTCCCCAGATTCTCTCAGCGTTCCTGTTGAGGTAGTAATCGTCCCCAGGTTCTCTCAGCGTTCCTGATGAGGTAGTAATCGTCCAAGGTTCTCTCAGTGTTCCTGTTGAGGTAGTAATCATCCAAGGTTCTCTCACCATTCCCGTTGAGGTAGTAACCATCCCTGGTTCATTTATCACCGTTTGAAGCTCCAGATCCAGCTCCTGTAACCAGTCAGGACACATCTACACAAAGAATTTGAAGACCAGCTCCTGTAACAGGTCAGGTAATCATTTTCTTTTGTAGGTACGTAAGTTCTCGCTAAGGAATCTCTTACGCGATCGACGCCCAGATGGCATCTATAAGCCCATCCACCTATCCATCACCTCCAAATGGCATCTATAAGCCCATTCCACCATCACACTATTATGTGAGCGCAAATTTCTGGGCACTCTAGTGTTCAATCATCTTCCACCTTCGGATTACGAAAGGCACGTCAGCCAATCTGCATCCTCAGGTCTAAGAAGATTGAACAGGGGCAACTGTTGTACCCCAAAATTTTCCCTCCCATATTCTTCAAGATTTGCCAAGTCAAAAGGTTCAAAAATCTCCCCAAGGGTTGCATAGTTCAAGGGCCTCCTAACAGTCAAAAACTAGGGTTTTGGTTCTGACAAAGAAAATGAAGTTTCCAAGCGTCCAATCAAGTCCCACATGCCTACAAACATGGTCAAGCATCCTCATGCCAAGTTTCAAGACTTACAGCACAAAATTGCACAGTCAAAAACCCTAATTGCCCTACAGTCAACTGTAGGGGCAAAATGGTCATTTGACAGTCAAAAGTTCAAAATTTTGGTCAACATCTTACTTTGAAGCCACAAACATCATTTGATCAATGCTTGATCATGATTTTCAAGGCAAGGCTCAAAAAGTCTCAAGATGCAAAAGTTTCCATATGTGGACAGTTGAAAAAGTCAACTGTAATTTGACCAAGGCATAACTTCCACATGGTTTATCATAAAAATTCCATCCAAAGCTCATTTTGAAGAGAAAGACATTTCCTACAACTCCTCTTCACACTTCAAGTCCAAGAAATGCTCTCACAAAAAGTTATCAATTTCAACATTATAGGTCATTTTCAAAAGTCAACAAAAAAGGACTTTAAGTCAAAAGCCATAACTTGAGATTGGTAAATCAAATTGACATGGGACCAAAGGCATTGGTTAGAGGACTTTAAGACCTTTCCAAAATGTCCAAGAACATGATCAAAGCTTAAAAATTGTGCAAGATATGCCTTGTGGAAGTTGGGAACTTTTTGGGAATTTTGAAAAGTCAACTTTACTTCAAATGCCCCAAAATTGCTAATGGGCCACATTTTCTTCCAAGATTCATCATCCAAAGCATATGCACGACCATTTGGCCCAAAGGAGATTTATTCATCATTTTTATTTATTTATTTGAATTTTTAATTACTATTAATTCATTTAATAAAATAAAATATGGGAAAAATACTCATCCATGCTTTTTAAATCTTTTTGTGCATGGAATGCCTTCAAGATTTCGTGCCCTATCTAATATGGAAAGAATCAAGGTGATTTGATCATGATTGGCACCAAAAGCACATGGAAAAGATTTGAAAAAATTTACCATTAAAATCCAATATTTTATTCATGATTACAAGGATTTGTGGACTCAAATTTCAACCCTAATCTGATCCCATACATATACTGATCAAAACCTAATGCTAAGGACCCTGAAAGCTGCGCCCCATCTCAAGAACCGAGTTTGCATTTCTATCAAAAAAATCAAAAACTGAAAACTGGCTTGGAGGACGATTCAAAGGAAAATATTGATCCCAAAAGTTCCCTAAGGCATTACTGAACCTGACTGGATACTTTTCCACACCCATAGCATCAAGAGTTGGTACATAGAACTCAAAATTTCTCACACTTTATGCATATTCGTGTTTCAATTTTTAAGCATCCTCATTGCATTTTCTTTGTTGATTTATACTAATTGAACCATTCTGAATCTAACCATGCTCTTCAATTGAGTTTTTGGGCATTGTATGAGAAATCACCATTGAAGCTTGCTAGGGTTTCGTGACTGCAAATTTGGGGTTTCTTTGTTATGGAAAAATTGAGACATGAGACCCACGCCATTAGAACCAGAAGATCATGACCAATTGATTCCATACCTCGCGCCTAATTTATGAACCACGATGGCCTATTCGCTATTTTTTCTGTTCATCATTTAGTGGGGGTTTAAAACCCCCGCTATTTAGTTTGTTTTTTCAGGTAAAACGCAGAGCAATTGGAGAAGAAGATTATGTGGCAGGATGTGGTTGGATAATTTGAATTCCAGCGCGCGTTTTTCTTTTCTATGTCACTAATACCAATTTTCTCTTATAATATTTATTCTTCATTCAATATACAATGCGTTCAAGTAGCCCAGTTGGTGGAATGTAGTGCTGGCAATCTTTGGGACCTGGGTTCGATTCCCAGGTCCCCTCACTCTCTTAATATATTTTGCTTCTATGTAATTCCATGCAGATTCAATCCAAAAGCCTACCATACAACCTTAGATCCAAGCGCGCCACATGTCTCAGAGATCCAACCAAGGGCCTTGATCTGAGGAGTATCATGTGTGTCAGTCAACGAATCCACACGTGATTGCCAGAAGTCAACAAGGCCAGGAATCAAATGGGCCTAATTGCTGGCCAGACACCTCCAAGTTGGGACAACAACCCCCCATTGTTTGCTTTCTTTCACTTTTTTTTTATTTTTCTATTTTTTATTTGTTTAATTTAGTTTTGATTTAATTCTCCAAATTATTTTCGCAAAACATAAAAAATAATTAAAAAAATCAGAAAAGATAAAATATAAATATATTTCACTTAAGCATTTTCTTTGTAAATAAAATCTTATTAATTAATTTAGTTTTAAATTCTAGGCTTAATTTTAAATATTTTTTTTATAAATTAAAAAATTTAGAGTTAGGGTTTATATTCTTATCCTTCTTTTTTTTCTTTTTCACCATATTAATTATTAATTATTATTTTTGTAAATAAATTACCATGTAAATATGTAATTAAAATTAGGTCAAACTAAAAACATTTTGAAAAAATAGCTAGAATTAGGTTTTAAATTCCATTAATTCTTATTAAAAATCCATAAATACATAAAAACTCCAAAAAAATCTTTTCTTTTTTTATTTTAATTTAATTAACTTGTTAATCGTAATTTAATTTCATTAAAAAGGGTCCAACGCCCTCGCTTTCGATTATCAGTTCGTTTCGCGCATTTATTTCCTTTCTTATAATATTAATGTAATTCTCCCAAAGCCATGTAAATCAGACATTTATATTTCTCGCACTTTATTTTATTTTCAAATCGGGTCCTGGATTAATTTGGCGATGTGGACCCGCGCCTTTGTAATAGCGTAGGACCTTTATATTTCTCGTAACTTTTAAACTGTTAATTAAATTGCATGAAAGAATGAATGTCAAAATAAAAGCAACGCGTAGATCACCAATGCATGAACAAGATAAACATAAATGAAAACGACACACGAATCACACACCACCCCTAGGGTACGCCTCACTGTTGCCTTACCCCTCGAAAGGTGATCGTCGAGTAGAGGACGTCTTAGTAAGTCCTCATGATCCAGGAACCTGGCATGAGGGTAGCTTCTAAGGTGTCTTCCTATTGCTCCGGTGATCACCATGTCCCGAACCCTCGAATTGACCCGAACACCTCCAACGGTGGTGCTACCTACCTCTCAATGGTGGGATGGCATTACCTTAAGGACATTTACACAGACGAATTCCTTAGGGTAGGTAGACGACTCTAGATACTTGCTCTAATTTCAAAACAAATCAAAAATACTTTTCACACCGACACATTTTCAAAAAGCTTTCGAAAGCAATTTTTCAAACACTCTTGAGGACCGATACAAGAGTCGAACTGAAATTTTCAAAGAACTTTTTTTAAACCCACAGTTGAAAAGCAAACAAACCATTTTTGAAAACACAAATGAGCAAGTATCTAAGAGCCCATGGATAACCATGGATAGAAAGGGTGTTAACACCTTCCCTTTCTATAATCTACCTCCCGAACCGAGAGCAATCTCTATAAGGAATTTTTCTGTGCTTTTGTCCTTTCCATTTGGAGAAAATAAAAGACGGTGGTGACTCTTGCTTCCGCGACATTTCGCGAACCAGCGTTAAACAGTCAGTTCCAGATCCACCGATCACAGAAGGTATTAGCACCCTAAACATCTACGGTACCCCGCAAGAACCTCTTTGTAAAATATGTATATTTTGGCTATAAAAATGTGTTGTATAGAAAATGGATGGTGGAGGTGAGAAGAGAAATATTTTTTATGATTTTTTTTTACACCGGCCGCGATTGCGAACCTTTAGTGCCTATGTACCACCTTTCGTGCAATAAGGGATCAGGGTACACGTAGTTCCTCTTTTAAAAATTTGAAACACAAGTGTGTTGGCTAATTTTAAGAGATGAGACATCATCATCATTGTCCGTGTGGAAAACATACTTACTACCCACAATCATGAGAAAGGAGAATTTTCATCATCTCAAAGTGGAGGATATGGCTTGGATCTTAAAATCAACAATGTCTCACTCAACACCCAAGTGGAAAATATCTCTCTTTACTACATATTGTAGAAGTATAGTTGTTTGCATCACTACAAGGATTGACAAGAGTCTAATCTTTTGAGAAAAAGTTTAAAGATAAAAAAGCCAAAATGGAAAAATGGTTTGAAATGAGATTGACTTACTTTTAGTCTTCTCACAAAAAATGCCAAGGTATTATTAAATTGATTGAAGTTTATTTATGAAAATATTTTGAAAATGCATGGACATAAGTCCAAGTTTATTAGGAAACTATTTCAAGTTTAGAAATAAGAAGAATTTTCAAAAGGAGGGATAAGATTTTTGAAATTAAAGAAGATGGGAGGAGAAGAAGAGGCTATCCTAAAGCATAAGATAAAAGCTAAGGATAAAAACCATCCAACCGACAAGAAGCCAAAACTTGACATTATGAGCCAAGATAGAATTGCATTCTTTGGATTGAAACCAAGCAAGCAAAGATACTAGACCTCTTGATAGAACCAAACTTCAAGTGTATTAAGTCTTCACAAAAATTGGGCAGAGTAACGGTTGTATACGGGTGAATTCCAGATTACAAACAGAGAATGTAATCACAAAAACCTGCACACAAAAGCAAACAAACAACCCAATGTCTTGAGTTAAACCTCAAGAACTCCAGACAAAAATAATCAGATAAGATCACAAGGTCTCCAAGGTAGGCCAAGGTTTCTAATCCTAAGTCCAAGAAAAAGTCCCATTCTCCATCATGCCAAGGATAGTAACCAAATAGTCCAAGTGCCATTAAACGTTTTTTAGGGTTTATATTGGTTATTAAGTATCTTAAGAAAAGAAAAGATAAGCTCAAGTGAGCAAAGTAAAAATGGCAAGAAAGTAAATGCTCAAATGAGCAAAGATGAAAATGGCATGAAATGTAAATGCTAAAAAAATAAATAGTACATAAAGTATAAAAAAGAATAAAACCATAAGATAAAACAAGTCAATAATTAGTGGTTAGTTGGATGACCATCTTGAAACTTGCATTTGGAACTCATTAGAGGATTGGTAGAACCAAAGCCTCCACACAACAAGTTGCATTTGCTTTTTGTTAAGTATATCATCCATTTGGAATTCTCACAAGTACCATTTAATGATCAATGATGTTTAAGTAATCTGCGTTGACCAAAGGTGTTATAGATCCATTAGAGGATTGGTAGAACCAAGGCCTCCACACAATGAATCTCAAAGTTATTGGATCAAAGAGATCAAATTAACATACTTGGGCTTGCAATCATAATTTTGGGCCACGAATGATCATTTATTCGAATCGGGACAAAATTTAGCGTTATGTTAAGCAATCGTAAGTGGACTTATATAGAAGTCGCACCTATTTTGAGGCCGGTCAATAGCAATATATGCACCATTTGTTTTGAGACATGATATAGAAATCATGCTCCAATAATACTTAGTGCAATAAGAAGGGGATGAGATGAAGAGGATTAGGGTAAAAAAGAATATACAAACCACATTTGAATTAAATTTTAATCAAACTATTATTAAAATCATTCATCCATTTTTTGTGGAGTTAAACTCAACACCATGGATCCAATGATGTTAATAAATTTCATGATCCAAAATCTAACCCAAGATTAGCCAGAAAATAATCACAAAAAAAAATATTATATTTAATATATACATTAAAAAAATGTTTAAAAATAGAAAAATAATGAGGAAAATATCAATTATGTTCGAATTAATCAAGGAGTGAAAAATAAGGCTATAGAAAAATAAGAAATCGATCCAAATATTTTTATAAAAAATTTGGTAATTTTTAAAAGTCAGAAAACTATTTTTAAACTATTTAAAATTGTTCAAACAAACATAAAATAGGTAAAAAATAGTAAACCTTAACATAAAATTCCATAAAATTTTCATAAAGTCAAAAATATGTAGAATAATATTTATGAATTTTTTCAGAATTAAAAAATGTCAGGAAGTATTTTTTAGGTAATTAAAAGAAAGCAAATAATACAAAAAATATAAAAAATACCAAATGTCAATAAAAATGTGAAAAAATATTCATGAGATCAGAAATAATTCAAAGTATTTTTGTGAATTTTTTCATAATTTTTGGATAAAAACTAAAAGAGTTATGAATTTTTAAAAATTTAATCAATAAAAATATAAAATCAAAAAATAAAATAAAACCAAAAAGATGTGGACCATCAGATCATAGTCAAAACGCGTTAGTAAGCTAATCCAATGGACCAGACGCGTTGTGCTTGATATGGACCTTAGTGATACACACATGTGATCAGAAAAAGGGCAACCAATAAAATTAAAACATTTGGCACGCTATCATTGGCTGAGACGAGACATATCATCGTCGTCAACCTCCAGAAACCCTGCAATGGGGATTTTGTGAGATCCTTCAAATGGAAAAAGTTAGGATCTCATGCTAACATCATTGAACTCGTCTCTTCAAGACGATTCTAACACAACCATCGCGCCAAATTTATATAAGGTATGGAGAGAGAGAGAGAGAGAGAGAGAGAGAGAGAGAGAGAGAGAGAGAGAGAGAGAGAGAGAGAGAGAGAGAGAGAGAGAGAGAGAGAGAGAGAGAGATGAATCAAAAACCCAGAAAATAGCGAGCACCTTCAATTTGAGATTTCTCTCTCAATTCTCAATGGATTTAAAAATTGTAAGCATCATTAGAATCAGACAAAAGAGTAGAACAGATTAGTGCTTGATTTGGATCCAAATGGTGGAGAATTCTACCTTTTCGAAGTTCAAGTAAGAAGCTTTGAAACTGGACTTCTGTAGCTTGAATTATGGCTTATTTTGATTGGTTTAAGTGCTGGAGAGTTTGTATGATGCTCAAGGATGATGAATGCGCAAAGAATTTTGGAAAAGGAAGCTTAAATTTCAGAAACTGAATTAAAAAAAATGGGTTCGTGTGAGGTTTTGGCAGGGTGTTCTTGGATCTCTAAGCTTGGGAAAATGGATGGGGGATGACCCTATATTTATAGGGAAGTGAATGGGGATGAAAATTTGAAGAAACAAGGAAGTTTGGAGGGAAATTGAGTAAGGGTCGAGCACAAGTGAAGTGTGACTTCATTTCCATCAAAACACAGCCAAACCTTGCGTTTTGGGGTGCTAATCACTTCTGGCAAGTTTGCTAATCAAGTTTAAATAAAAAACTTGCACAAATCTTGTGTTTAGAAGTCACATGATGGATTTCAAAATTCTGACTTTGTGAAAAAATCAGTTTCAAGTTACCAAATTCAAATCCATGGCATTTCTAACTCAGGGGGTCTTAGGGCATTATTCTTGATGCTTTGGAAAGATGAGGTTACAAGATTTGCAATGGAAAAAGAATGGAATCAAATGGATGCTTGAGCTGAAAGTTACATGGAGTCAAAGTTGAAGAAAAAGAGTTGACTTTCCATACTTAGAAATATTTCAAATTCTTCTTCAAAAATGACCTATAATCTTTTTTGTATCCAAACATGGCCTTCCTATTAGAATTTGCTCTTGGACAAAAAATATGGAATAAAGTAGATCTCTTGAATGACATTTTGAAATTTGAACCACTCAAAATATCCAAAAAATGAGAAAGTTATGACTTGTTGAAGTTGTCCAAAAATCATGAAATGACCTATAATCTTTTTCATATTTAAGGCAAATTCCATCCATTTTCTCACTTTGCACATAAAAGAAGGCATAAAGGACACATATTTAAGATCATCATGGAAAAAGAATTGACTCAAGGTGATAAAAATTGACCAAGTTATGACAATTTGAAGTCACATATGGAAAATTCTAGATTCATCTGGATGACTTGTAATCTTTCTTCTTCACCAAGTTCCTTCCACATGAAAATTCCTTGGAACTTTTGAAGTGATTTGTTGGTAACTCTTTGAAGAGAAAGATATCTTTGGAATCACTCAAAAATACCAAAAGGTGAGTAAGATATGCTCCTTTGAAGTTCAAAACCCTAGCCTCTAGATCAAGAGAATGCTTTGAGGAACTTTGACAAGTTTGAACAAACTTCTTGTGGCAATATTCTTTCTTTGTGAATAAAAGTTGTTGAGGATGATGATGAGGACTCATAGCCACTAAAATCACTTCCATATCTTGAAATCTGAGAGAAATGTGCTCTTGTGACTAATAGGAACAAGACCTTGTCCAATCATGACAACTCCTTCCCTCAACCCTTTGTACTTTTGAATCAATTTTGATAACTTTGAAATATGTTGAACCCAAAATAAGCCTTGTCATGCCATTTCTTCCAAAACAACTTCAATGGTGAGGTTTGAACTCCTCAAGCTATATTGACTAGGGCATGGAAATAAACTCATGAACCCATGGAGAAACTTTTTAAACCTTATTGCCTTTACCTACATTATTAACAAGTAAGACAAACCAACATTGCATTTTATTAATTAGAAAGAAAATCAAAGAAAAATATTCATGATCACAAAAGAAAACAAGTCAAGGTGCTAGGTAACTCCTCAAAAGAGCAAAGCTAAAGATAGGGAGAAAAACCAAAAGCCCTAATGTGATCTTGTTGTGATTGAATCAACATGGTATGATGAAGGGATCTTAGGGGCAAAAATTGGGGTACAACAGCTGCCCTTATTTAAGTTTCTTCTATCCGGAGATACGAAGGTTGAAAATCTTCGTGTCAACGTGATCGAAGATACTTAAATATAAAACAAACCCTATTTTTGGCCTTAAGATGCCATGAAAATGCTTACGCATATGAATGCATATGAACAGTACCAAAGAGACGCAAAGTATCACTGGGGATGCAACAAAAATAAAGAAACAAAGGAGCAACCCCACCAGGAAAATAAATCACTAGTGGACCAAAAGAACTGAATCAGAGAGGAAGATAACAAGCATCGACGTTCATTGCCGATGGTCTACCAACTTTCACTGAAGGTAGAAAGAGAAAATCAAAGCACCGCCGTTCACTGATGATGAACTATCCGCGTTCACTGAAGATAGAAAAAAGATAATAAACACTGATGTTCATTGATGATGTCCTACCAACGTTCACTGAAGGTAGAAAGAGAGAATATATCATATCACCGCCGTTCACTGATGATGAACTATCAAAGTTCAAAGAAGATAGAAAAAATATAATAAACACCAACGTTCAATGCCGATGTCCTACCAACATTCAATTAAGGTAGAAAGAGAGAATATATCATATCACTGCCGTTCACTGACAATGAACTATCAACATTCACTAAAGATAGCAAAAAGATAATAAACATCAACATTCACTGCCAATGTCCTACCAACGTTCACTGAAGGTATAAAGAGAAAATATATCATATCACCACCGTTCACTGACGATGAACTATCAATGTTCACTGAAGATAACAAAAAGATAATAAACATCGACGTTCACTGTCGATGGCCTACCAACGTTCACTGAAGGTAGAAAGAGAGAATATATCATATCATCGCTGTTCACTAACGATGAACTATCAATGTTCACTGAAGATAGCAAAAAGATAATAAACATTGGCGTTCACTGCCGATGTCCTACCAACGTTCACTGAAGGTAGAAAGAGAAAATATATCATATCACCGCCGTTCACTGACAATGAACTATCAATGTTCACTGAAGATAGCAAAAAGATAATAAACACCAACATTCACTACCGATGGTCTACCAACGTTCACTGAAGGTAGAAAGAGAATATCATATCACCGCCGTTCACTGACGATGAACTATCAACATTCACTAAAGATAGCAAAAAGATAATATACATCGACGTTCACTACCGATGTCCTACCAACATTCACTGAAGGTAGAAAGAGAAAATATATCATATCACCGCCGTTCACTGATGATGAACTATCAAAGTTCACTGAAGATAGCAAAAAGATAATAAACATCGACGTTCACTGCCGATGGCCTACCAACATTCACTAAAGGTAGAAAGAGAAAATATATCAAGTTTTCCCAAAATTCTAGTGTTTCACCTAGAACGGGTCTCAACTTCTTCTTTAACCAAGGAAATATGACTGGAAAGGATCAAACATAAACTGTCTCACATAAAGAGACTTGTTACTTGTTGTCATAGAGAATTGTAAGAAGAAACGACTTTCTGGGGATAGAAATACGACTTCCCAGGGAAATGCCACGATATTCCTGCTGAGGAGATAAAGTCTTTTCGTGCAAAATAAATGCACAACCTAAAACTCAAAGCTTTCAGAAATCCAAAGTAAATAATATTGTCATGCAACCACAGATCCAAATCAGAAATAAACTGGAGCAAGACAGCCAACGAAGATACATCCTTTGAGAAATAAACTCAAGAGGGAAAACCAAATCCACCTAAGCAAGGAGCGTAGGAAAGTCAGAACACAGCATCAATGAACAATGATTTGTAAATTTTAGCCATGCATGATGTATGTATGAATGTATGAGTGCTATCATGTGTATGCTAGTAAAACAAATACACAATCATGTGGAACAAACAAACAAAACCACCTCAGGTACTAACAACTCTTGGCAAAAATTCGACCAGAAAGATCATTTCAAGAAAGGTAAAGACCAACAGCGGAAACCAAACCTATTGCCTGCCTTTAACTTTACTAAAGAGAAACATAATTCAGAGGTAGACAAATTAAACAGATACCGGGATAGAACATCCTTCTTACGGCTTTATCGGAGAAACCAGTTCTTTTTTCCAAAAGCAACATGCCTACTGGAGATTGCAAGACCAGCCTCAAATAAAGAAGACTGACAGTGAAACAATCAAACCTCACTGGGGAATTCAAGCCTAAATCCCCGGAGAAAGATGCGGATTGAAACTTTACATCATGAAAACTTATTCCAACAAAAGATGCCCTGGGATAGCCTTCTCGGGGAATCAAGAAGTCAACATTAATGCCAATACTGCAGAAAGAGCGACATCTCAGCACACCAAGGGAATAAAACCTTTCATCATATGAGGGAAGACTTCGCTGGGGAATCTGGGACAGAGGCTTCTGACCATGCAAACCCAAAATCAAACATGAACCAAGACCTGACTGGAGACAATGGGATCACAAACCCCATACTGCACCGTACACCGATTGGTATTGTCTTTAACTATCTGAGAAACATACAAAGATCATGCACATACCAGCAAAATGACCTGAGAGAACCTTCATGAAGGAAGTAAATCTTCTCAAAACAACCAGAGTTTGTTCATTCCTGGGATCACCATTTCTTGTTGTCATTGTGTCGTTACAAATCTCAAAGTAAATTGAATTGTAAAGATCTCTTTTTTTTTTAAAAGTCAATTTTGCTTTTTAATCTTTTTGCTTTGAAAGTTATCATCAGTAATAAATGGAGTCTTTGTAAGCTAAATAAAATAAGAACATAAAGAATTGGGTAAAAGCTCGAATTTCATTAATAGAATGGTAGTCTGCGAATGGCGAGACTCCACGGATGATTACAAAGTTTGGGAAATGGTAATACATAACGGAAAAGATACATTGAGATACAATGACCACTATTCCCCCTAACAACTTTTGAAATCCTGAGCAGCAGATTTTGTTAAAGTATGGTGAGGACATGAGAAGATTGTTGCTTCAACGATCAAGTCTTGTTTGACGTAGTTACTTGCCAAGAAAAAATCCCTAACTTTTGCCTAAGCTGCCCTTGCGGGTTTTCAACTTAGCGGGAAATTTATTCTGTTTATGTCTCTAATTTTTGCCTAGACCTCCCTTTCGGGTTTTCGGCCTACCGAGACACTCCTTTTTGCCTAAGTCGCCCTTTCGAGTTTTCAACTTAGCGAGTTATTCTTTTATTTCTTTAGGCGAAGTATTTCTTGACTGCATCAGCATTCATGGGACGTGGGAACTCCTCACCATCCATAGTTTCAAGAATTAATGCACCACCAGAGAAGGCTTTCTTGACAACATACGGGCCTTTAAAATTGGGAGTCCACTTTCCCCTAGAATCAGTGTTGAAAGACATGATCTTCCTGAGCATAAGGTCGCCTTCTCTGAATTCACGAGGTTTGACCTTTTTATCAAATGCTTTCTTTATTCTTCTCTGATATAACTGCCCATGACATAAAGTTGTCATTTTCTTTTCCTCAATTAAATTTAATTGGTCAAACCTGTTCTGGACCCATTTAGCCTCTGTCAATTTGGTTTCCATTATCACACGCAACAAGGGAATCTCTACCTCGAAAGGGAGTACAGCTTCCATTCCATACACCAAGGAGAACGGGGTTGCTCCTGTTGAAGTGCGAACAGATGTTCGATATCCATGCAGAGCAAAAGGGAGAATTTCATGCCAATCCTTATAAGTAACAACCATTTTTTGGATAATTCTCTTGATATTCTTATTAGCAGCTTCGACAGCCCCATTCATCTTTGGCATGTATGGAGATGAGTTGTGATGGACAATCTTGAATTCTTCACACAGTTTTGTCATCATCTTGTTGTTCAAGTTCGAGCCATTGTCGGTGATGATTCAGCTAGGCACACCATACCGGCATATAAGATTATTTTTTATGAAACGCACAACCACCTGTTTGGTAACATGGGCATATGAAGTAGCCTTTAACCACTTGGTGAAGTAATCAATTTCTACCAAGATAAAATGGTACCCATTCGAAGCTTTGGGTTATATCATCCCGATCATGTCTATACCCCACATAGAGAAAGGCCATGTGGATGAAATCATATTAAGAAGTGTCGGAGGCACATGGACCTTATCTGCATAAACCTGGCATTTATGGCACTTCTTTGTAAATTTGTAACAGTCAGATTCCATCGTCAACCAATAATAACCTGCCCTTAGCATCTTTTTAGCCATCGAATGTCCATTAGCATGAGTGCCAAATGAACCTTCATGAATCTCATGCATCAACATGTCTGAATTGTGTCTATCCACGCATCTGAGCAAGACCATGTCATAATTTCTCTTGTATAACACATTTTCACTGAGTAAGAAACTGCCTGCCAATCTTCTCAGTATCTTTCTATCTTTCCTCGGTGCACCAATCGGGTATTCCTGAGTCTGAAGAAAATGTTTGATATCATAATACCTAGGTTTCTCATCTGCTACCTCCTCTGTTGTAAACACATGAGCGGGCCTATCCAGCCGTCAAACTGTAATTCAGGGTATATCATTCCAAGTTTCACTTGGTACATGGAAGCCAGATTTTCCAGAGCATCCGCCATTTGATTTTCATCTCTAGGGATGTGATGGAATTCAACTTTATTGAAGAAGGGTAATAATCTTCTAGCATAATCTTTGTAAGGGATCAAGCCAGGGTGAAGAGTGTCCCATTCTCCTTTGATCTAATTTATTACCAAAGCTGAATTACCATACACATCTAGAATTTTGATTCTGGGATCAATAGCTTCCTCAAGACCCATGATGCAAGCCTCATATTCTGCCATATTATTAGTGCAATCAAATGTTAACCTTGCAGTAAAAGGAATGTGCGATCCGTGAGGAGTGACAATCACAGTACCAATTCCTTTACCATAAGCATTCACAGCTCCATCAAATACCATACTCCAACGAGATTCAGGGTCAGGGCCTTCCTCAGGCAATGGTTCATCACAATCTTTCACTTTCAGAATTATCACGTCCTCATCAGGGAATTCATATTCTGCAGACTGATGATCTTCCACCGGTTGGTGAGCAAGGTAATCTGCCAACACACTACTTTTAATAGCCTTTTAAGTGTGGTACTCGATATCATATTCAGATAACAACATTTGCCAGCGGGAAATTCTCCCAGTAAGAGCAGGCTTTTCAAAAATATACTTGATCAGATCCATTTTGGAGATCAACCAAGTGGTATGATTCAACATATACTTCCGTAAACGCTTTGCCGCCCAGGCAAAAGCACAACATGTCTTTTCTAGCATGGAATACCGCGACTCACAATCAGTGAACTTTTTGCTAAGATAGTAAATGGCGAACTCCTTCTTCCATGTTTCATCTTGTTGTCCTAGAATACATCCCATGGATTTATCTAACACTGTCAGATACATAATCAACGGTCTTCCTTCTACGGGAGGGATCAAGATAGGAGGTTCAAGCAGATATTCTTTAATACTCTCAAATTCCCTTTGGCAGTCATCCGTCCACACACAACCTTGATCTTTCTTTAACAACTTAAAGGTCGGTTCACATGTTGCAGTCATGTGGGAAATAAATCTGGAAATATAATTCAAACGCCCGAGGAAACCCCTAACTTGCTTTTTAGTTTATGGAGCTGGAATTTCTTGAATTGCTTTGACTTTATCAGGGTCAACTTCAATTCCTTTCTGGCTAACAATGAAACCCAACAATTCCCCTGATCGAACATCGAAGGTGCATTTATTTGGATTCAAGCGGAGACGATACTTCCTCAAACGCTGAAACAACTTCAACAAATCTTCTATATGCCCTTCTTCAGTCTGGGATTTGGAAATCATATCATCAACATATACTTCGATTTCTTTGTGCATCAGATCATGGAATAGAGTTGTCATAGCCCTCTGGTACGTTGCACCAACGTTCTTCAACCCGAAGGGCATCACTCTGTAACAGAATGTTCCCCAGGGTGTGATAAACGTTGTTTTTTCCATGTCCTCTGGAGCCATTCTTATTTGATTATACCCGGAAAATTCGTCCATGAACGAGAATACTTTGAATTTTGTTGTGCTGTCCACTAACATATCGATGTGAGGCAATGGAAAATCATCTTTTGGACTAGCTATATTTAGATCTCTGTAATCTACGCACATGCGGACTTTTCCGTCTTTTTTCGGTACTGGGACAATATTGGCAATCCATTGAAGATACACTGACGTTACAATAAAACCAGCATTAATATGCTTTAGGACCTCCTCTTTGATCTTTACTTCCATATCTGGGTGGGTTCTTCTCAACTTTTGTTTAACTGGCGGACACTTTGGCTTCAACGGCAAACGATGCTCGACAATATATGTATCTAGACCAGGCATATCTTGATAAGACCAAGCAAAAATATCCATATACTCTTTCAACAACTTAATCAACCCGCTCTTTGCATCGGCATGCAACGATGCTCCAATCTTGACTTCCTTCGGATTTTCTTCTGAACCCAAATTAATCACTTCCAGAGGCTCCTTATATGGCTAAATGGTATTTTCCTCGTGCTCAAGCAACCGTGAGACCTCTTCTAGAATCTCATCATAATCTTCTTCTTCAGCCCCAAACACAGGATATTCAAAGTTGGGAGAGGGTGCAGGGTCATTGTATTCAACAGGTTTTTTAATTAATCTGCACATATGATTTATGATTGCTTTTAGAAACTGACACATATAATAAGTGATCATGCATATTAATTTTCAGTTATTATTTATTTTGAAAGGTTTTTTTTGATTACAATTTTCCAAGAAAAGTCAGAAGACAAAGATATAATTTAGGAAGCAAAGACAACTTTTATTAATGATCTTAAAAGTCACAGAAAACAGATAAGCCCTACAACATTAATACTTCCACCTTGGGCAGAGTGAAAGCTTTTCAAAAGAAAGAAACAGATTAACAAAACAAATTACTTTGAAACATGTATGCAAGAAGGAACATCAATGGTGACGCTGTTCTGAACTCTGACTCCATGCGTCACATAATTCGGTACTTCCTGCTCTGCTTCATCCTCTTCAACAACATTAATTCCAGAACCACTTGGATGGAGGTAGCCTCCGCTGCAGAAAATATCCTGATAACTATTCACCGTAGACTTTGACTTCAAACTTTCACCTTTGCCATTCTTCGAAGAGAAACCCAAACCAGTTCTATCTTTGTTCACGGGTGGATCCACGAGTCGTCCCCAAACTGTATTATGGACATTGCGCACAACCTGTTGCGCGTCCTTCAGCGAAACCATGGAATTCTCATTTCTCCTTATGTTGTCAATGGATAGGGCTTGAAACTGGGTTCCAACAGCAGCCTCATCCACTTATACAATACTGAAAGAGGATAAATGGGATATCAACAAAGCATGCTCCCTATTTATGATCACTACCTTCCCTTCACGCACAAACTTTAGCTTCTGATGCAGAGTTGAAGTGACATCCCCTGTTTCGTGTATCCATGGCCGTCCTAGCAAACAACTATATACGGGAGTAATGTCCATGACCTGGAAGGTTATCAAGAACAAATGTGGTCCTATACGGATGGGTAAGTCCACTTCACCGATGACAGATTTCCCCGACCCATCAAATGCCTTCACAATGATGCCACTCGGGCGCATAGGTGCTCCTTGATACTTTAACTTCATGAGAATACTCCTCGGTATAACATTCAACGCGGATCCATTATCAATTAGCACATTGGACAGCGAATCATTCTTGCAGTTCATAGATATGTGGAGGGCCAGGTTGTGATTCCTCCCTTCATCTAATAACTCATCATCGCAGAAACTCAAGTTATTACATGACGTAATGTTTCCAATTACGCTGCTGAATTGATCTAATGGCATGTCACTGTTATACCCCAAAATTTGCCCTCCCATATTCCTCAAGAAATTGCCAAGCCAAGCTACAAAATTTCCCAAGGGTTGTGCAGTGCAACAGTCTCCCACACAGTCAAAATTAGAGTTTTGAGTCTGATCAAGAAAAGGAAGTTTTCAAAGGCTCAATCAAGTCTCATATGCTTACAAACATGGTCAAGCATCCTCATATCAAGTTTCAAGGCATTCAGCTCAAGATTGCACAGTCAAAACCCTAAATTGCCCTACAGTCAACTGTAGGGGCAAAATGGTCATTTGACAGTCAAAAGTTCAAATTTTTGGTCAACATATCATTTTGAAGCCACAAACATCATTTGATCAATGCTTGATCATGATTCTCAAAATTTGGCTCAGAAATCATCAAAGATGCAAAAGTTGCTATATTTGGACAGCTGAAAAAGTCAACTGAAATTGACCAGGGCATAACTTTCACATGGATTATCAGAAAAATTCCATCCAAAGCTCATTTTGAAGAGAAAGACATTTCCTACAACTCATCTTCATACTTCAAGTCCAAGAAATGCTCTCACAAAAAGTTATCAATTTCAACATTATAGGTCATTTTCAAAAGTCAACAAAAAGGGACTTTAAGTCAAAGACCATAACTTGAGATTGGTAAATCAAAATGACATGGGACCAAAGGCATTGGTTAAAGGACTCAAAGACCTTTCCAAAATGTCCAAGAACATGTGAAAAGCTTAAAAATTGAGCAAGTTATGCCTTGTAGAAGTTAGGAAATTTTTGTGAAATGGCAAAAGTCAACTATCCTTGAAAATCCAATTTTTGACAAAAGGGCCCCATTTTTTCCACTTGGTTCATCCTTGTCATGCCACACACGTGTCCCATGATTAGTTTCAAGACCAAGTATTGATTTTTTTATTTTATTTAATTTTTGATAATTTAATTCACTTTAAATCTTTAAAAATTCAAATAAAATTTAAAAACCAATGGACTAGTGTCATGTGAACTTGGACAATTTCTATGTATCATGGGCCAACTCAAAAACTCAGGCTAGGGTTAAATTTCACACTAGGTCTAGGTCTTGGCTAAAAAGAAGGAAAAATGGTCAATGGTAAAAACCCTAAGACTTGTTCATTCATGAGCTTGAATCTAGGTCAAATAACTAGCCAATTCCATTCCATGATCATCACTAAGTCAAACCCTAAGCCTAACACCTCATAAGCTGCGCCCAAACAAGCTTTTGGACATTGAAATTTTTCCATAAAACTCAAACACTGAAAACTAGTTTAGGGATCGATTCAAGCCTTAATTCTTTTTCCATTAGCATCCTGAGGCATCACTGAACACATCCCAACCCTTAACCTCAATCAAAACGCGAAGAAACGGTAGTTACGACTCAAGCTGTACAGAAATTTTTTTGAAATCGTATTCTCAATTCTAAGCATCTTCATTGCATTCCAATCATATATTCTTGTTCCATGTGATGTTTCCAAGCTAACCCTTATATCCAATTTGATTTTTGCATCGTGTATAGGATTTCACCATGACCAAAATTTAGGGTTACAGGTCTGCCAAATTGGGGTTTTCTACCCCAGGTAAAATTAGAACTTCAGAGCAACACCATCACACTCAACGCATCTGGACGAAAAGATCCATACACTCGCGCCTAATTTATATTTGGAAATAAGCTAATCGCTATTTTTTCAAAAGTTGTCTAATGAAACGCGTAAGAAAGCGTTGCCTTTGAGTTTTGTTTTGCAGGGGGGTGAGGACGACGATGTGGTGTCAACCAGCGATTCGTCCATTCAAAATTCGCGCGCTTCAGTCACTAGCGCGTTGCTTTTGTTTTATATGATTTACTTGTTTATTATATAACGAATGGATTAAATGGCACAGATGGCAAGCGAGCGCTTGAATAATGCATAAGACCTGGGTTCGATTCCCAGGTCTACTTTACTTCAATATTCTTTTTCAATATATGTTCAGGTGTGGATATGACGTTGCAGACTACCGTGTACCCACCATATCAGGCCAGCCAAGCACTTAGTGGGATCAGATCAAGGGTTGTGTACTGGGGAATACCATGAGGACAAGTCAACAGGCGTGCACGTGGCTTAGAAAAGTCAATGAATTCAAACAAATGGGCCTTAATCTTCCAGGCCTGCACCTCACAATTTTGGGGTCTACCCCCCCCTGGTTTGCCTTATTATTTTTTATTCTTTCTTTAATTTTTCTTTTTTATTCCTTTTATTTGCTATTTATTTAATTAATTATTTTCACATAAATAATATAAAAACCTTCAAAAATCAGAAAAGACCAAAAAAAGAATATAATTTTTATTTTAATCATTTTCTAAATAAATGTTTGTAATTATTTAGTTTTAATTAGGTTTTCAAATTTAATTCTTTTAATAACTAAAATCCAAAAATAGAGTTTAGGTTTAATAACTTTTTATTTTCTTTTTTAATTTTCCTTTTTTTCAGAATAATAATATTATTTATTTATAAATCAAAAATTGTACATAAATTAATTTAGAGTTAAATTAGGTTAAAAGTCAATATTTTCATAATAAACTTAAAAAACATTAGAACTAGGGTTTAGCATTTTAATTTTAATTAATTTTTCTTTTTCCTCATTAAATCTAAAATACACAAAAATACCATTTTTCATTTAATTTTAATTTTAGATAACTTAATTATTTTAATTCCGTTAAAGGGTTCAACGCCCTCGCATTTGATTATTTTCGTTTTTCGCGCGTTTCATTTATTTCTTTTGTGAATATAATGTACTTGTACCAAAGCCATGTAATAGCTATTAGACATTTCTTTTCTGCAATTTATTTTAAATCGGGTCTGGATTAATTTGGCGTTGTAGACCCGCGCCCTTTGTAATAGCGTAGGACTTTTATCTTTTCCGCACTTTAAATTCCCGTACTTTTAACTGTTAAACAATAACATGAAAGAATGAATGCCCAAAAATAAAATCGAATCGTTAGATCACCAATGCATGACAAGACAAACAATAAACTGAAAATGACACACAATTCACACACCACCCCTAGGGTACGCCTCACTGTTGCCTTTCGAAAGGTGGTCGTCGAGTAGAAGACGTCTTAGTAAGTCCTCATGATCCGGGAACCTGGCATGAGGGTAGCTTCTAAGGTGTCTTCCCATTGCTCTGGTGATCACCATGTCCCTACGAACTCGAATTGACCCGAACACCTCCGACGGTGGTGCTACCTACCTCTCAATGGTGGGATGGCACTACTTTAAAGGACATTTACACAGACGAATTCCTTAGGGTAGGTAGACGACTCATGGATACTTGCTCTCTTCAAAACAACAATTCAAAGACTTTTCACACCAACACTTTTCAAAAGCTTTCGAAGCAAATTTTTCAAACACTCTGACGTACGAGTCGAACTGAGATTTTTCAAAGAAACTTTTTAAAACCCACATTGAAAAGCAAACAAACAAATTTGAAAACACATTGAGCAAGTATCTAAGAGCCCATGGATAACCATGGATAGAAAGGGTGCTAACACCTTCCCTTTCTATAACCTACCTCCCGAACCGAGAGCAATCTCTTTAAGGAATTTTTCTGTGCTTTTGTCCTTTCCATTTGGAGAAAATAAAAGACGGTGGCGACTCTTGCTTCCGCGACATTTCGCGAACCAGCTTTAAAACAGTCAGTTCCAGATCCACCGATCACAGAACTGGCGACTCTGCTGGGGACTAAACTTAAAGTGGGGTGTACCTTAGGATTAAGATCACTGTGTTTTCAATTGCTTTCTTTGCTTGCTTTAAATTGTGGGACTGTCTTGGGAGTTCTATAGATCCTAATCCGGATCTGGGGGATACCTTCTTAGAAAGTAGCAACAAGGCTGTGAGGGAACTGTGCGGGGTATACCGACATGGTTGAAACAGTCTGCTACGTTGATGTGGCACTTTGGTGTGTACCGGTAACCCTTGAGTTCAGTCAAGGAGAGTACGGGGCCTCCGTGTGGTGTCGTGAAGCATCAACAGACTTTAGGAACCTTAATTGAACAATCTTGGCCTCTTTAGGGTAGTGAGATAACTGACTTTGGTGCAGTCCGAGGTTGGTTGATACTCGATACTACACTCAATTGAGGGTTGCTTTCCTGGAATATTTCGGTCGCCAGTTCAGTGGCTAAATCGAAACGATGAACAATGAAAGCAATCCCGTGATATTGGGAACCTTAGAACCCGGTTACTTTGATTAGGACAGGTTGAACCCACCAACTTCAAGAGGGTACTACCCAGACCCCATGCCGGCCTAAACTTTAAGGGCTTCTCTTGTGTGACTTGTGTGCCTTCCTACTTGAACTACTTGCATGCTTATTACCTGACATTTGTCTCTTGCAGGTTTTGTTTATAGTCCTTAATTGGGACTCATAACAAAGTATACTGAATTTCTTGCAGGGTCTGTTTATAGTCCTTAATCGGGACTCATAGCAGGGTTTACCTACATCACCCCATGCATAGCATGACATCATACCATTGCATACCATTGCATACATCCTAACCCATTTCAAGGATCTCAAGGGCTTGTGATGCAGGTCATGATGAACCAACTGCCCAGCAAGGGGCAAAGAGGATTTATTTTCCTCTAGCCAATGTTGTCAGAGGCTATGACCCACTTGATATGGTGAGCTCTGACTCCAGAAGAAGGTTCCCTTAACCAAGGTTGTTTGGAAATCAAAACCAGACATGATGACTAAAGTCAGAGGCTATGACCCACTGGATATGGTGAGCCTTTGACCCTTTAAAGAAAGATTCCCAACAAACATGAAGCTCTTTCAATCAAGCTACCGGATCCAAATGCTAACAAATTTTCTGGTTTACCCCGCGAGATCCTTGAAAACATTGCATGCATATCATACTCATCCTTACATAACAGGTATCTTTGTTGCAAGTCACTTATCATCTCCGCTGTTTATTTCAGCAATGGCTTCCCAACCAGATAACCAGGACCTTCTTGCTCAAGGGACCCGGTTCGAGGAAATCCTCCTGAATCTATCCAAGGGGCAGGAGGAGTTAAGGACACTTCTCATGGAGACTTTTGCCAAGAACAATATTGAGGACGAACGGCTGGAACGCCTGCAAGCTGAGATAGATGCAATGAAAGCCCAGATGCTGGGGCAGATGACTGCCATCCAGGGTTTAACTCAAAGACAAGATGAGCTCGGGGTTCTCGTCAACAAGCTGCTTCAGGGTAACCAACTGGGGCAAACATCTAAGGGTAAAAAGCCAATCATCGTTCAACCACCTTTGAGACAAAAAGGCAAAGAGAAAGCTCCTCATATGGCTCCAGTATCACCAATTCAGCAGCAACTTCACCAACTTCAGACAGACAAGCCCAGGAGGCAGTTCACCCCTCTCAATATGTCGCTGTTTCAAGCTTTACAACGCCTGTTGAGATTGAACCTGATCACATTAAGGGCTCATCCCCATAACCCCAACACAGCACATCCTGCTTATGATCCTAATAAAAGGTGTGCCTACCACTCTGCCTGTCCAGGACATGATGCAAACGAGTGTTGGGCTTTGAAAAACAAGATCCAGGACCTGATTGATGAAGGAGCACTGGAATTCACACAAGATGGTCAGGCTGAATTTTTCTACCATCCCCCCAAGGCTCACCATTTGAAGTGACAAGCCCTGAGACTAGAAATTTTTGTTCATTCGAATGTTCAAGTTGTAATTTTCTTTTGATTGTTCAAACATTTACTCATGATTAAAACATTGTTATTCTATTAATGCATCGCTTATGTCCGTTTTGAATCAATACTCACTCTGTGCATGTTATTTTCATATTTTTCTGATGATCAACTCTTGGTTAATAATTCTAAGCCTCTTGAGGGAGGATGACGAAAACGATACCACGATCTACAGTATGCTTTTGAACAGACCCCGCTGATGAGGTACAGGCAGTGTTTCAATCCCTAAACACTGGAGTTATAAGGATGATAATCCCTCGTCAACCCCTCTGAGCCAAAGAAGTAGGAGTTTTTATTTTCGAAAATCAAAACCCTCAATCATAACCTGGGGCAGGGTAGTCTCTCAGTTGATCCGAGTGCATAACGAATGGCACCAAAAAAGAGATCCTTACAAAACGAAGAAAGACTGTGATGGTTCCGAACAATCATAAGGACAGGCAGTCATTATCAAAAAAAAATTCATGAATGAAAAGCCCAAAAAGTCAAAACCAATAAAGAAGACTTACCAAACTGGGGCATCCCGCTGACTGTAATCCCAAAAAGGAAACAGTTCAGGCAAAAAAAAAAGAAAGGGATAACTAAATCAAAAAAAAAAAGAGGTCTCACAAACCCTCAGCAAAAAAGGGGATGATTGCCTATTCAAATAAACGTTCAATATCCGAATCATCACCGGAAAATCAGAGCAAAGACTCAAACAAGGTCTAACGCACGATCAACTGAGTTTAGGTTTGGAGAACATCACGAAGAGCGGGTGGGTACAAATAATTTGAGCCTTTATCCTTTGTTTCTTAAACCGTGAACCAGGCCACGATATAACCCTTAAAAGTCCTAGCTGAAGCATGTGTTAGTTCGAAAGCATACTGTTACGAAGGTATCCTGACTCCTGAAGGTTTGCTGTAAAATATTGAGTTGACATCACACTGTATTACAAAAAATGCATTTTCAAAATTCAAGACAGACATAGACTTTTGCATTCTTAAAATAACCTTGTTTGCATATGACTATTTGTTTGAACAGCAGGGAAATTCGCACGATGAACACCTTGTGAACAGAAGTACCTCCAATCAAGGGGCACAGTAGGAGCATTGCCCATTACCTGGGGCATGGCAAAATACTTCCAACAGGGGCAACTCCCTACATTCTGAGAGCGTGGACATGGTCGAAAAAATACTGCGCATAATCAAAGACCCGCTAGGTTGACATACCTAGGCAAAAATAAGGGCTTCCCGGCGAACTAAAAGGGTTCGGGAAAAATGAAGGGATGAAACGAAAAACATGTACACCCGGCAAGTCGAAAACCTGAAAAGGCGGCTTGGGCAAAAATGGGTATCCCGGTGGACTGAAAACCCGAAAGGACGGTTCAGGCAAAAGTTAGGGATCAAAGCGTACGACTATGTTCCGGTATCTCGTCACTTGTCTACCCGAAGATTTGTCAACCACCCACACAGGTATCCTCTTCCCTCACCTCCGAAGCAGGGGCAATAATGAGTTATCCAGGCGATCCAATTGCTCTGTCAACCAAAGTACAAAGGACAGATCAGCATAAGAATGATTACCATCTACCTTTACGAATTCCAGATCGTGGGCTAACGTCCGAGACCAAACAAGACAATCATCCACTTAATCAAAGTCAGGCGACCCAACACCGGTTTCTTCTCAAACTTTAGACAAAGTCATACACAGACTCCTCCTCCACAAGTTCATCAAGAAGTTTTTACACAAACTTACCCAAGTAACCTAACCCCGGTTCCTCCTGAAGTCTTACATGGACCTATCTCAAGATGACCTAACCCCGGTTCATCAAGAAGTTTTTACACAAACTTATCCAGGTAACCTTACCCCGGTTCCTCCAGAAGTTTTTACACAAACTTATCCAAATAACCTTACCCCGGTTCCCCAGAGGTTTTTACACAAACTTATCCAAGTAACCTTACCCCGGTTCCTCCAGAAGTTTTTACGCAAACTTATCCAAGTGACCTAACCCCGGTTCATCAAGAAGTTTTACACAAACTTATCCCGAAGCAACCTTACCCCGGTTCCTCCAGAAGTTTTTACACAAACTTATCCAGGTAACCTTACCCCGGTTCCTCCAGAAGTTTTTACACAAACTTATCCAAATAACCTTACCCCGGTTCCCCAGAGGTTTTTACACAAACTTATCCAAGTAACCTTACCCCGGTTCCTCCAGAAGTTTTTACGCAAACTTATCCAAGTGACCTAACCCCGGTTCATCAAGAAGTTTTACACAAACTTATCCCGAAGCAACCTTACCCCGGTTCCTCCAGAAGTTTTTACACAAACTTATCCAAGTAACCTTACCCCGGTTCCTCCAGAGATTTTTACACAAACTCAACCAAATAACCTTACCCCGGTTCCTCCAGAAGTTTTTACACAAACTTATCCAAGTAACCTTACCCCGATTCCTCCAGAAATCTTACATGGATTTATCACAAGTAACCTTACCCCGGTTCGTCAAGAAGTTTTACACGAACTTATCCCGAAGTGACCTAACCCCGGTTCCTCCAAGAGTCTCACATGGACCTATCTCAAGATGACCTAACCCCGGTTCATCAAGAAGTTTTACACAAACTTATCCTGCCGTAACCTAACCCCGGTTCCTCCAAGAGTCTCACATGGACCTATCTCAAGATGACCTTACCTCGGTTCGTCAAGAAGTTTTACACGAACTTATCCTGCGGCAACCTAACCCTGGTTCCCCCCAGAAGTCTTACATGGATTTAGCTCAAGATAACCTCACCCCGGTTCATCAAGAAGTTTTACATGAACTTACCTCACCAAGCAACCCTACATCGGTTCCCTCTCTTCAAGATGCAGTTTTACATGGACTCGTCACCCAGAAACCCTACACAGGTTCTCCCTTTCCAAAAAAACGAAGTTTTACACGAACTCATCATCAAAGTAACCCTACCCAGGTTCCTTCTCCATTTCAGATACAGTTTTACACAAACTCATCAGCATGCAACCCTACATAGGTTCCCCCTTTCAACTTATAAAATTACATTCCAAAACTCCCCAGAAGAGTCCAATCCAGTTTCCCCAGGAAAATTGGAATTCATCTCTCCAAGCAGTAAGCTTATCCCCAGTAGATTCTGGAAGCTTATCCCCTCGCAGAGCACGAACGCGTCGTCCGGCTTTATTCAAAGAGTTATTTCCTTAACAGGATATAACTGGGTTATCCTCAGCCAAAAGCCACGGAAAGGTCATCGTCAACATAGTTCTTTCCTATCCCCAGCGAAGTCTATTCACACTTCCAATACAACAACGGTATCCCCAACAGAGTTACTATCAACACTCAGCAAGGCATCTCTCTTCCCACAGAGTATTGCTTCCCAGCATGGTCGCTAGAGTATCTTTTCTCCCCGCCGAATCTTCCATTCGCCAAGTTTATTCCGCAACGGAGTCATCTTCTCCTACCGGTATCCTTGCAGTTATCATCCCCAGCGGAAGCAAAATCTATTCTTCGACATCAGCCCAGGATACGACTTCCCGGCACCCGTCAAGGATTTACTTTCCTAGACGAAAACATGCATAAAACATCACATACATCATTATAGCATGCATAACGCACTGCATCATACAAATCTCATTTATGTTGAGAACATCATTGCTTGATCCATATCATGCATTGCATATGACTGACTTTTACCTTTCAGGAAAGATCCAGTTAAGTTCTCAAGCTACATTTCAAGACCTAGACCGGTTCAGTTAAATCGTCCCAAGATTTTCCTGATGCTTATCCAGTCAAAGGCCTTCTCTGGTTCAGTTAAATCGTCCCAGGATTTTCCTGATTGCTTATCCAGTTGAAGACATTTCAAGACCTAGACCGGTTCAGTTAAATCGTCCCAAGATTTTCCTGATGCTTATCCAGTCAAAGGCCTTCTCTGGTTCAGTTAAATCGTCCCAAGATTTTCCTGATTGCTTATCCAGTTGAAGACATTTCAAGACCTAGACCGGTTCAGTTAAATCGTCCCAAGATTTTCCTGATGCTTATCCAGTCAAAGGCCTTCTCTGGTTCAGTTAAATCGTCCCAAGATTTTCCTGATTGCTTATCCAGTTGAAGACATTTCAAGACCTAGACCGGTTCAGTTAAATCGTCCCAAGATTTTCCTGATGCTTATCCAGTCAAAGGCCTTCTCTGGTTCAGTCAGATCGACCTTAAGATCTCCCTGATTCTTATCCCAGTAGAAGACATTTCAAGACCTAGACCGGTTCAGTTAAATCGTCCCAAGATTTTCCTGATGCTTATCCAGTCAAAGGCCTTCTCTGGTTCAGTTAAATCGTCCCAAGATTTTCCTGATTGCTTATCCAGTTGAAGACATTTCAAGACCTAGACCGGTTCAGTTAAATCGACCCTAAGATTTTCCTGATGCTTATCCAGTCAAAGGCCTCCTCTGGTTCAGTCAGATCGACCCTAAGATCTCCCTGATTCTTATTCCAGTAGAAGACACCCAAGATTTTTCTCAACGAGCGTTGTTGAAGTTAAAATCGCCCAAGGTTCTCTTACCATCCATGCTGAGGCAGTAACCATCCCTGGTTCATTCATCAGCGTTTGAAGCTCCAGACTCAGCTCCTGTAACCAGTCAGGACACATCTATACCAAGCATCTAAAATCATCTCCTGCAACGTGTCAGGTACTCATTTTTTCTTTTGCAGGTATGCAGGTTCTCGCTAAGGAATCTCTTACGCGATCAATCTCTAAATGGCATCTATAAGCCCATTCCCACCACACTGCCACATGTGAGCGCAAATTTCCGGGCACTCTAGTGTCCAATCATCTTTTACCCTCGGGTTACGAAAGGCACGTCAGCCAATCTGCATCCTCAGGTCTAAGAAGATTGAACAGGGGCAACTGTTATACCCCAAAATTTGCCCTCCCATATTCCTCAAGAAATTGCCAAGCCAAGCTACAAAATTTCCCAAGGGTTGTGCAGTGCAACAGTCTCCCATACAGTCAAAATTAGGGTTTTGAGTCTGATCAAGAAAAGGAAGTTTTCAAAGGCTCAATCAAGTCTCATATGCTTACAAACATGGTCAAGCATCCTCATATCAAGTTTCAAGGCATTCAGCTCAAGATTGCACAGTCAAAACCCTAAATTGCCCTACAGTCAACTGTAGGGGCAAAATGGTCATTTGACAGTCAAAAGTTCAAATTTTTGGTCAACATATCATTTTGAAGCCACAAACATCATTTGATCAATGCTTGATCATGATTCTCAAAATTTGGCTCAGAAATCATCAAAGATGCAAAAGTTGCTATATTTGGACAGCTGAAAAAGTCAACTGAAATTGACCAGGGCATAACTTTCACATGGATTATCAGAAAAATTCCATCCAAAGCTCATTTTGAAGAGAAAGACATTTCCTACAACTCATCTTCATACTTCAAGTCCAAGAAATGCTCTCACAAAAAGTTATCAATTTCAACATTATAGGTCATTTTCAAAAGTCAACAAAAAGGGACTTTAAGTCAAAGACCATAACTTGAGATTGGTAAATCAAAATGACATGGGACCAAAGGCATTGGTTAAAGGACTCAAAGACCTTTCCAAAATGTCCAAGAACATGTGAAAAGCTTAAAAATTGAGCAAGTTATGCCTTGTAGAAGTTAGGAAATTTTTGTGAAATGGCAAAAGTCAACTATCCTTGAAAATCCAATTTTTGACAAAAGGGCCCCATTTTTTCCACTTGGTTCATCCTTGTCATGCCACACACGTGTCCCATGATTAGTTTCAAGACCAAGTATTGATTTTTTTATTTTATTTAATTTTTGATAATTTAATTCACTTTAAATCTTTAAAAATTCAAATAAAATTTAAAAACCAATGGACTAGTGTCATGTGAACTTGGACAATTTCTATGTATCATGGGCCAACTCAAAAACTCAGGCTAGGGTTAAATTTCACACTAGGTCTAGGTCTTGGCTAAAAAGAAGGAAAATGGTCAATGGTAAAAACCCTAAGACTTGTTCATTCATGAGCTTGAATCTAGGTCAAATAACTAGCCAATTCCATTCCATGATCATCACTAAGTCAAACCCTAAGCCTAACACCTCATAAGCTGCGCCCAAACAAGCTTTTGGACATTGAAATTTTTCCATAAAACTCAAACACTGAAAACTAGTTTAGGGATCGATTCAAGCCTTAATTCTTTTTCCATTAGCATCCTGAGGCATCACTGAACACATCCCAACCCTTAACCTCAATCAAAACGCGAAGAAACGGTAGTTACGACTCAAGCTGTACAGAAATTTTTTTGAAATCGTATTCTCAATTCTAAGCATCTTCATTGCATTCCAATCATATATTCTTGTTCCATGTGATGTTTCCAAGCTAACCCTTATATCCAATTTGATTTTTGCATCGTGTATAGGATTTCACCATGACCAAAATTTAGGGTTACAGGTCTGCCAAATTGGGGTTTTCTACCCCAGGTAAAATTAGAACTTCAGAGCAACACCATCACACTCAACGCATCTGGACGAAAAGATCCATACACTCGCGCCTAATTTATATTTGGAAATAAGCTAATCGCTATTTTTTCAAAAGTTGTCTAATGAAACGCGTAAGAAAGCGTTGCCTTTGAGTTTTGTTTTGCAGGGGGGTGAGGACGACGATGTGGTGTCAACCAGCGATTCGTCCATTCAAAATTCGCGCGCTTCAGTCACTAGCGCGTTGCTTTTGTTTTATATGATTTACTTGTTTATTATATAACGAATGGATTAAATGGCACAGATGGCAAGCGAGCGCGTGAATAATGCATAAGACCTGGGTTCGATTCCCAGGTCTACTTTACTTCAATATTCTTTTTCAATATATGTTCAGGTGTGGATATGACGTTGCAGACTACCGTGTACCCACCATATCAGGCCAGCCAAGCACTTAGTGGGATCAGATCAAGGGTTGTGTACTGGGGTATACCATGAGGACAAGTCAACAGGCGTGCACGTGGCTTAGAAAAGTCAATGAATTCAAACAAATGGGCCTTAATCTTCCAGGCCTGCACCTCACAATTTTGGGGTCTACCCCCCCCTGGTTTGCCTTATTATTTTTTATTCTTTCTTTAATTTTTCTTTTTTATTCCTTTTATTTGCTATTTATTTAATTAATTATTTTCACATAAATAATATAAAAACCTTCAAAAATCAGAAAAGACCAAAAAAAGAATATAATTTTTATTTTAATCATTTTCTAAATAAATGTTTGTAATTATTTAGTTTTAATTAGGTTTTCAAATTTAATTCTTTTAATAACTAAAATCCAAAAATAGAGTTTAGGTTTAATAACTTTTTATTTTCTTTTTTAATTTTCCTTTTTTTCAGAATAATAATATTATTTATTTATAAATCAAAAATTGTACATAAATTAATTTAGAGTTAAATTAGGTTAAAAGTCAATATTTTCATAATAAACTTAAAAAACATTAGAACTAGGGTTTAGCATTTTAATTTTAATTAATTTTTCTTTTTCCTCATTAAATCTAAAATACACAAAAATACCATTTTTCATTTAATTTTAATTTTAGATAACTTAATTATTTTAATTCCGTTAAAGGGTTCAACGCCCTCGCATTTGATTATTTTCGTTTTTCGCGCGTTTCATTTATTTCTTTTGTGAATATAATGTACTTGTACCAAAGCCATGTAATAGCTATTAGACATTTCTTTTCTGCAATTTATTTTAAATCGGGTCTGGATTAATTTGGCGTTGTAGACCCGCGCCCTTTGTAATAGCGTAGGACTTTTATCTTTTCCGCACTTTAAATTCCCGTACTTTTAACTGTTAAACAATAACATGAAAGAATGAATGCCCAAAAATAAAATCGAATCGTTAGATCACCAATGCATGACAAGACAAACAATAAACTGAAAATGACACACAATTCACACACCACCCCTAGGGTACGCCTCACTGTTGCCTTTCGAAAGGTGGTCGTCGAGTAGAAGACGTCTTAGTAAGTCCTCATGATCCGGGAACCTGGCATGAGGGTAGCTTCTAAGGTGTCTTCCCATTGCTCTGGTGATCACCATGTCCCTACGAACTCGAATTGACCCGAACACCTCCGACGGTGGTGCTACCTACCTCTCAATGGTGGGATGGCACTACTTTAAAGGACATTTACACAGACGAATTCCTTAGGGTAGGTAGACGACTCATGGATACTTGCTCTCTTCAAAACAACAATTCAAAGACTTTTCACACCAACACTTTTCAAAAGCTTTCGAAGCAAATTTTTCAAACACTCTGACGTACGAGTCGAACTGAGATTTTTCAAAGAAACTTTTTAAAACCCACATTGAAAAGCAAACAAACAAATTTGAAAACACATTGAGCAAGTATCTAAGAGCCCATGGATAACCATGGATAGAAAGGGTGCTAACACCTTCCCTTTCTATAACCTACCTCCCGAACCGAGAGCAATCTCTTTAAGGAATTTTTCTGTGCTTTTGTCCTTTCCATTTGGAGAAAATAAAAGACGGTGGCGACTCTTGCTTCCGCGACATTTCGCGAACCAGCTTTAAAACAGTCAGTTCCAGATCCACCGATCACAGTCACTCTCCACAAAAACTTGGTCTAATACTCTCATCAATGATTCTCTATGAGCGGAAGAGTTCATCAATAAAGCTAGGATAGATATCTTTGAAGGAGTTTGCAGTAGCTGATCTACAATTCTGTAGTCGCTCATCTTAATTATCTTCAAAATATCATCCACTTTTTTCTCTAATGTAGCTCCACTAGTCTCTCCTGTAGCCTTCTTAGGCTCATCATTCTCAGTAATTTTCTTTCTAGCAGCAACCTCTCTCCGAACAACCGGCACAAACACACGACCGCTATGGGTCACCCTGCGATTTTCAGCTATATTTCCAAAATCAGGCATTGGCTGGATGGGAACTTCCACCCCATCTTCCAAGATTGTAGCGTTGTATTTTTAAGGCACAACCTTATCTGATTTGTAGGGAATAGGACCTGGCAGACTAATTACCAATGGGGTAACAACTGGTTTGCTATGGTACTCTACTTCAAGATGAGCGGGTGCACTAAAACAAGGAACAATAACGTTTACCCCGTCTTCAACATAATCAGACATCAAAAACTCATTTCTGGCAAACAAATCTTCGTCTGAAGAGAAATACTCATCCGCGGAGGCATACTCTTCCTCTGACTCTTCTTCCATTAAATAAACTTCAACCATATCAATCTCATGATAATCATCCCTTTGACCTGTGATCTTGATAGTTCCATTGTCTAACAGCAACTGAACACCCTCCCTCATAATAGAAAATCCTCGGGGGTCTCGACAGCAAACTATGCAAGACCCATATTGGTGTTCCACCTGACCAGCAGTACGGCAGAAGGTAGCATGCAACTGCACGAGATCCTCATTCAAATACTCCACATCAAAAATTCAGAATTCACCAGGACATCCAGAAACCATATTCACTTCCTCTTCATACTCTGCCCTAGGCCTGATTATATGGATTAAACCCTCATCCATCATCTCCTGTAAATCAGCCTTTATATTCTTGCAACCCTGTATGTTTGTACTACAAACAGCACAATCGGCGTGGTCATGCGTATAGTAGCTGAATTCATGGAGGTCTGCGTGCATTTTCACCAAATCTCCTCTAACCAGATTAATGTCAAAAATTCGGAAGTCGCCTGGACAACCGGCCACCATATTTACAGCATTTATTCCCCCGTGCTTGGGTAGAGGATTATCTTTCACATTAGGTCCCATGTCTTTGAAAGATAGAATTCCAGACTTCACCAACCTTTGAACTTCAGTCCTCAAAGGATAACAATTCTCAATACTATGCCCTGGTGCTCCCTAATGAAAATCACACGTTTGGTCTGCCTTGTAATACCAAGGCAATGGTGATGGTATGGCGGGAGGTGGTCGTGTCTGGACCAACTTCTTCTGAATCAATGTTGGTAGTAGCTCTGCATAGCTCATGGGAATAGGTTCATAGTTCTCCCTTCTCTGATTATTCCCTTGGTTCCCCTGTTGGGACGGTCTTTGATAAGCGACGGTAGTCGGAGCGGCATTCATAACAGGAGTAACCAAGGCGACTTGCTGGTGACGCTGATAATTCCTTCTAGGAGCATTTACCCTCCTCTCTTGTATAACAACATTTGTATCCTCTTCTTTCTTCTTGGTCAACCCATTATATGGCTTCTTCACACCCCCGGATCCTTCACTCTTCGTCAAACGGCCTTCTCTTATAGCCTCTTCTAGGCGAACACCCATTCCTACCATCTATGTAAAATCACTTGGCGCACTTGCTACCATCCTTTCGTAGTAGAAAGCACCCAGCGTCTTCATAAAAATCTTAGTCATTTCTTTCTCTTCTATGGGAGGAATCACTTGGACAGCTACTTCACGCCATCTCTGTGCATTCTCTTTGAACGATTCCCTGTCTTTTTGAACCATGGCCCTAAGTTGGTCACGGTCGGGCGCCATGTCCACATTTTACTTGTATTGTTTGATGAATGCTTCTCCCAAATCATTAAAAGTATGGATGTTGGCGCTGTCCAAGCTCATATACCATTTCAGTGTTGCGCCGGTCAAACTATCCTGAAAAAAGTGAATCAGCAAACGTTGATCATCAGTGTGGGTAGACATTCTCCTTACGTACATCACCAGGTGAGCGCGAGGGAAAGTGTTGCCCTTATACTTCTCAAATTTTGGGACCTTGAACTTAGCAGGTATCTTAACATTCAGGACCAAACACAGCTCATTCACATTCTGACCAAATAGATCTTTTCCCCTAAGAGCCTTCATCTCTCTTTGCATTCTATCAAACTGCTCTTGAAAATCATCCATTCTGTCATAAAGACCCAAGTCTTCACTCACTGGAGGGAAAGGACGACACACATCTTCATTAACAAACGGAACCAAATTCATCGAATGAGGTGCAGCAGGAACAGTATGCACCATAGGAGGTGCCGGAGTAACAACAGTCTGAACCACTGGAGCATCTTGAGGGCCAAGATTGAAACCTTCAGGTGCAAAATTCTCTGGCATTACCCATGGATAACCTTGAGGCATACGGTTTTGAACAACAGCTGGAGTAGCAGATACAGGAACAGTCGGAACTTCAGTATTTGCCCTTGTTGGTTGAGGTTGAACACTCGGTGGCTGATTCTGAGCAGCCACCAGAGCTTCCATCAGAGTAGTCAAATTAGCCAAGCCGGCCTTCAAAGTAGAAACTTCTTCGCGCAGCTCGTGATTCTCCTGTTCTAAGTTGTCCATCCTCTTTTTGAAATTAGCCCGAGTGTTGTAGTGATGAGTCAACTTGCTGAATAAAGTAAAGAAGCTTGGTAAGACACCTGGGTATGCATAACAAATGCAGGAAATGTATGCAATATGATGCATGACATGCAATTCACATGATTATTTTTACTTCATTATTTAATATTTCAAGGGATTTAAGATTTATAGGCATATCGCAAACATCAAAATAATTAAGCTTTTGAAATACTGAAAAATTTTATTATAATAAATTCAAAATGGATTACAAGTTTCAATAATCCCAAGTACAAGGCGAAAAGACAATCTAAAATCTTGAGAAAAAGAAATGATGGAGATCAATCTATACGATGGCGCTTCCCTGTGAACCTGACAATCTGAGCCCTCAATCTCTGGTTTTCTTCCACATGTCTGATGGCAACCTCTTTCCAATCATCTGGATCAGGAAGTGAGTAACCAGCACCTGTTTGAGGCTTAGGGGAAAATAAATCCCCTTTCCTCTCCATAGACTCTACTGCTCTACTCTCAAGGATCTCGATCAAATCGTCTTTCTCCTTCAGGTCTGCTCTGTAGGAACTCTCTAAAGTCTTGAACTTGTTCTTTCAAGCATCCCTTTCCTGTTGCATCCTAACCAAAGCAAGTTGCAGATCTTCTAGATCATCTAATAAAGGAGGAGTGGTCTTCACAAATAGGTCAAGCATGGGTGTCTCCCGAGTATACGACACCTTCAACTGAATGGCTCTCGATCGGATCCACTGAAGATATGGCTCCAAAGAAACAGCACCCCTAGGTCCCAAATCCTTCCTACTCTTCTTATGAATGTGACGCCAGGCCTTCACAATCTGCTCCCTAGCTTCCCTATGGTCTTCTCCTTCCTTCAGAAAGAAACTACTCAAATGAATATTATTCGGTTTATCCCTCATCGGGTAACCAAGCTGTCGCCATG
Source organism: Vicia faba (assembly GCA_948472305.1). NCBI lineage: Eukaryota > Viridiplantae > Streptophyta > Magnoliopsida > Fabales > Fabaceae > Vicia > Vicia faba. The sequence continues at coordinate 1,153,560,299 of OX451735.1, read as the reverse complement.
CAAGAACAGGGTTATAGTTAATTCCTCCCTTTGTACCAAGAAGAGGTACATTGGGGAAACTACCACAACTGTCAATAATCTCCACATCCTGGTAAGCTCGATGATACCAATCAATATCCGAGTGAGTAAGTTCCATGATCTTAGGAGCCCGCCGGGGTTCCTTCTTGACATCCCAAAAAGCATGAGACTGAGGCATATGAGAGATGAACCACCGGTACAACAAAGGCGTGCAATAGATAATCATTCCCCCATGATAAGAACTCTAAAGATGAACAGAGTAATAAGCATCACCCAACAGTGTAGGAACCGGGTTTCCAATCATGAAAATCCTGATAGCGTTAATGTCGACAAACTTGTCCACATTAGGAAATAAGAACAATATGTAAGCAAGTAAAGCAAAAATGGCCTCAAAAGCAATCGTACTCTTCATTCTGGAAAAGTAACGAGCTTTCTCCAATAAGAACTGAGTTGGTAATCCTCTAATCCCTCCTTTAGTAGTCATATGGGCTTCCACCTCAGACTTTCCCAGATGAATCAAAGCAGCAATCTCATGTGGTTTTGGCTCACCCTCCAAACCAGTAAAAGGAACACGATCGGTAACAGGTAAATACAATAGATAAGAATACTCCTCTAGTGTATGCATCAACTGATAATCGGGAAAAGTAAAGCAGCGATACATTGGATCGTAGAACTGGACCAAGGTCGAGAGAATACCCTCCTTCATCTTCAGCTTCATGAGAGGAATAATGGATCCATACTTCTTCTGAAAGTCTGCAAAACACTCGATCTCTGGAATTAGACTGATCAACTCATCTATCTTGGGATCCTTGAAACTGTATTTCCTGGTCTTTCTCTTTCCATAATCCATGGTTAAAAGTACCTGAGATATTCATAAATAGTCAACCTTTAAATCCCTTGAAATATTGTTTTCTTCAAAATATGCTTATGAGTGCATGGATGCATGATGCAACAATCACACACAAGATCACATATATAGGGTTCATAGGTTCAACATCACGAGCATGAGGTCGAAGTTACTACCCATAAGGTATTGGTCTAAGAGTTATCACCTGCCGAACAAGGTTCTAAAGGTTCCCAGAGTCTACATCCTTCCTTCGGATATTACCAACTTTCCGATTAACTCGGTAATTAGCAATATTCTCAAGAAAGACTCATCCGAGCATAGTATCGTGTGACAACTACTTCTGAATTACTCTGTCATAGCTTCCTCACTACACCTAAAAGGCCAAGATGGGTTTGGTATTCTACGGTCCTCAGTTTCAGTAGGCTTCCAGGTCGAAAGCAGTACGTCTTCCCGATTACTCGGTAAACAACACTACAGTCAAAGGGGCCTCCACTGAGTGGGGGATCTCATGCCTCCTTTTTTGGGATTACTCCCTCAAAGTTAACATGACTATACCGTCCGTCCTATCTTAAATTTTACCCAAGTCCGGGTATAGGACTTATGAGTAATCTCCAAGCACCCTGAAAACCAGAAAAATCCAAACAAACATATATACAAAATATAACACAGAAAAAACAATAGCACATATACAGATACAAATAAAGATAGGCTCAACCCACTTAGGGATGGACCAGCAAGAGGTCAATCTGTCCCCAGTGAAGTCGCCATTTTTCTGTAGCGGTAGAAATGTTCAAGACTAAGCCATTAGATTGACTAGACTTTATACAAATCAAAATAAAAATCGCCACCGCGCTTTATTATTTCCAAAGGAATGGGAAAAGAGTGAATAACCCAAAAAGAGGGGGAAAGATTCAAGGTAAGGGGGTTGGTTATGCAAAGGGAAGGTATTAGCACCCTAAACATCTATGGTACTCCGCAGGAACCTCTTTGTAAAATCTGTATATTTTGGCTATAAAAATGTGTTGTATAGAAAATGGATGGTGGAGGTGAGAAGAGAAATATTTTTTTATGATTTTTTTTTGCACCCGCCGCGGTTGCGAACCTTTAGTGCCTACATACCACCTTTCGTGCAATAGGGGATTAGGGTACACGTAGTTCCTCTTTTAAAAATTTGAAACACAAGTGTGTTGGCTAATTTTAAGAGATGAGACATCATCGTCATTGTCCATGTGGAAAACATACTTACTACCCACAATCATGATAAAGGAGAATTTGCATTATCTCAAAGTGGAGGATATGGCTTGGATCTTAAAATCAACAATGCCTCACTCAACACCCAAGTGGAAAATATCTCACTCCACTATATATTATAGAAGTATAGTTGTTTGCATCACTACTAGGATTGACAAGAGTCTAATATTTTGAGAAAAAGTTTAAAGATAAAAAATCCAAAATTGCAAAATGGTTTGAAATGAGATTGATTGACTTTTAGTCTTCTCACAAAAATGTCAAGGTATTATTAAATTGATTGAAGTTTATTTATGAAAATATTTTGAAAATGCATGGACATAAGTCCAAGTTTATTAGGAAAGTATTTCAAGTTTAGAAATAAGAAGAATTTTCAAAAGGAGGGAGAAGATTTTTGAAATTAAAGAAGATGGGAGGAGAAGAAGAGGCTATCCTAAAGCATAAGGTAAAAGCTAAGGATAAAAACCATCTAACCGACAAGAAGCCAAAACTTGACATTATGAGCCAAGGTAGAATTCCATTCTTTGGATTGAAACCAAGCAAGCAAAGATACTAGACCACTTGAGAGAACCAAACTTCGAGTGTATTAAGTCTTCACAAAAATTGGGCAGAGTAACGGCTGTATACGGGTGAATTCCAGATTACAAACAGAGAATGTAATCATAAAAACCTGCACACAAAAGCAAACAATCAACCCAATGTCTTAAGGTAAACCTCAAGACCCCCAGACAAAATAATCAGATAAAATCACAAGGTCTCCAAGGTAGGCCAAGGTTTCTAATACTAAGTCCAAGAAAAAGTCCCATGCTCCATCATGCCAAGGATAGTAACCAAATAGTCCAAGTGCCATTAAAAGTTTTTTAGGGTTTATGTTGATTATTAAGTATCTTAAGAAAATAAAAGAAAAGCTCAAGTGAACAAAGTAAAAATGGCAAGAAAATTAATGCTCAAATGAGCAAAGATGAAAATGGCATGAAATGTAAATGCTAAAAAAATAAATAGTACATAAAGTATAAAAAAGAATAAAAGCATAAGATAAAACAAGTCAATAATTAGTGGTTAGTTGGATGACCATCTTGAAACTTGACTTTGGAACTCATTAGAGGATTGGTAGAACCAAAGCCTCCACACAACAAGTTGCATTTGCCTTTTGTCAAGTATATCATCCATTTGGAATTCTCACAAGTACCATTTAATGATCAACGATGTTTAAGTAATCCACGTTGACCAAAGATGTTGTAGATCCATTAGAGGATTGGTAGAACCAAAGCCTATACACAATGAATCTCAAAGTTATTGGATCAAATAGATCAAATTAACATACTTGGGCTTGCAATCATAAGTTTGGGCCATGAATGATCATTTATTCGAATCGGGACAAAATTTAGCGCTATGTTAAGCAATCGTAAGTGGACTTATATAGAAGTCGCACCTATTTTGAGGCCGGTCAATAGCAATCTATGCACCATTTATTTTGAGACATGATATATAGATCATGCTCTAACAACACTTAGTGCAATAAGAAGGGGATGAGATGAAGAGGATTAGGGTAAAAAAGAATATACAAACCACATTTGAATTAAATTTTAATCAAACTATTATTAAAATCATTCATCCATTTTTTGTGGAGTTAAACTCAACACCATGGATCCAATGATGTTAATAAAGTTCATGATCCAAAACCTAACCCAAGATTAGCCAGAAAATAATCACAAAAAAATATATTATATTTAATATATACATTAAAAAATGTTTAAAAATAGAAAAATAATGAGGAAAATATCAATTATGTTCAAATTAATCAAGAAGTGAAAAATAAGGCCATAGAAAAATCAGAAATGGATCCAAATATTTTTATAAAAATTTTGGTAATTTTTAAAAGTCAAAAAACTATTTTTAAACTATTTAAAATTGTTCAAACAAACATAAAATAGGTAAAAAATAGTAAACGTCAACATAAAATTCCATAAAATTTTCAGAAAGTCAAAAATATGCAGAATAATATTTATGAATTTTTTCAGAATTAAAAAATGTCAGGAAGTATTTTTTAGGTAATTAAAAGAAAGCAAATAATACAAAAAATATAAAAAATACCAAATGTCAAAATAAAAATGTGAAAAAATATTAATGAGATCAGAAATAATTCAAAGTATTTTTTTGAATTTTTTCATAATTTTTGGATAAAAAATAAAAGAGTTATGAATTTTTGAAAAGTTAATCAATAAAAATATAAAATCAGAAAATAAAATAAAACCAAAAAGATGTGGATCATCAGATCATAGTCAAAACGCGTTAGTAAGCTAATCCAATGGATCAGACGCGTTGTGCTTGATATGGACCTTAGTGAAACACACATGTGATCAGAAAAAGGGCAACCAATGAAATTAAAACGTTTGGCACGCTATCATTGGCTGAGACAAGACATGTCATCGTCTTCAACCTCCAGACACCCTGCAATGGGGATTTTGTGAGATCCTTCAAATGGAAAAATAGGATCTCAGGCTAACATCATTGAACTCGTCTCTTCAAGACGATTCTAACACAACCATCGCGCCAAATTTATATAAGGTATGGAGAGAGATATGAATCAAAAACCCAGAAAATAACGAGCACCTTAAATTTGAGATTTCTCTCTCAATTCTCAATGGATTTAAAAATTGTAAGCAACATTAGAATCAGACAAAGGAGTAGAATAGATCAGTGCTTGATTTGGATCCAAATGGTGGAGAATTCTACCTTTTCGAAGTTCAAGTAAGAAGCTCTGAAACTGGACTTCTGTAGCTTGAATTATGGCTCGTTTTGATTGGTTTAAGTGCTGGAGAGCTTGTATGATGCTCAAGGATGATTAATGTGCAAAGAATTTTGGAAAAGGAAGCTTAAATTTCAGAAACTGAATTAAAAAAAAGTGGGTTCTTGTGAGGTTTTGGCAGGGTGTTCTTGGATCTCTAAGCTTGGTAAAATGGATAAGGGATGACCCTCTATTTATAGGTAAGTGAATGGGAATGAAAATTTGAAGAAACAAGGAAGTTTCGAGGGAAATTGAGTAAGGGTCGAGCACGAGTGAAGTGTGACTTCATTTCCATCAAAACTCAGCCAAAGCTTGCGTTTTGGGGTGCTAATCACTTCTGGAAAGTTTGCTAATCTAGTTTAAATAAAAAATGCGTACAAATCTTGTGTTTAGAAGTCATGCGATGGATTTCAAAATTCTGAGTTTGTGAAAAATTCAGTTTCAAGTTACCAAATTCAAATCCATGGCATTTCCAACTCAGGGGTCTTAGGCATGATTCTTGATGCTTTAGAAAGATGAGGTTACAAGCTTTGCAATGGAAAAAGAATGGAATCAAATGGATGCTTGAGCTGAAAGTTACGTGGAGTCAAAGTTGAAGAAAAAGAGTTGACTTTCCATACTTAGAAATATTTCAAATTCTTCTTCAAAAATGACCTATAATCTTTTGTATCCAAACATGGCCTTCCTCTTAGAATTTTCTCTTGACCAAAAAAGACGGAATGAATTAGATCTATTGAATGAAATTTTGAAATTTGAACCACTCAAAATCTCCAAAAAATGAGCAAGTTATTACTTGTCGAAGTTGGCCAAAAATCATGAAATGACCTATAATCTTTTGCATATTTAAGGAAACTTCCATCCATTTTCTCACTTTGCACATAAAAGAAGGAATAAAGTACACATATTTAAGAACATAATGGAAAAATAATGGACTCAAGGTGATAAAAATTGACCAAGTTATGACCATTTGAAGTCACATATAGAAAATTGTGGATTCATCTAGATGACTTGTAATCTTTCTTCTTCACCAAGTTCCTTCCACATGATAATTCCTTGGAACTTTTGAAGTGATTTGTTGGTAACTCTTTTAAGAGAAAGATGTCTTTGGAATCACTCAAAAATACCAAAAGGTGAGTAAGATATGCTCCTTTGAAGTTCAAAACCCTAGCCTCTAGATCAAGAGAATGCTTTGAGGAACTTTAACAAGTTTGAACAAACTTCTTGTGCCAATATTATTTCTTTGTGAATAGAAGTTGTTGAGTATGATGATGAGGACTCATAGCCACTAAAACCACTTCCATATCTTGAAATTTGAGAGAAATATGCTCTTGTGACTAATAGGAAGAAGACCTTGTCCAATCATGACAACTCCTTCCCTCAACCCCTTGTACTTTTGAATGATTTTTGATAAATTTGAAATATGTTGAACCCATAAGAAGCCTTGTCATGCCATTTCTTCCAAAACAACTTCAATGGTGAGGTTTGAACTCCTCAAGCTATGTTGACTAGGGCATGGAAATAAACTCATGAACCCGTGGAGCAACTTGCTAAACCTTATTGCCTTTACCTACATTATTAACAAGTAAGACAAACCAACATTGCATTTTATTAATTAGAAAGAAAATAAAAGCAAAATATTCATGATCAAAAAAGAAAACAAGTCAAGGTGCTTGGTAACTCCTCAAAAGAGCAAAGCTAAAGATAGGGAGAAGAACCAAAAGCCCTAATGTGATCTTGTTGTGATTGAATCAACATGGTATGATGAAGAGATCTTAGGGTAAAAATTGGGGTACAACAGTAGTGTTGGTAGGAACCATATTGGGAGGAGTTGAGATGGCACCAAGGGGAGCATCTGTTTGATAAGGCTCATCAGTTGTTTGAAAAGGTTGTTGGTTGATAGTCTCTTCAATGTTGGCAGCATACTCAGGGCCCTCTATTTCATCATCTCCAGCATCCTCCTCTAAGCTGTCATTACAGGCGCTATCTTCCACCCTCTCATTGATGGAAGAATACTCAGAGGCCCCCTGATCGACGGGGGAATTGAGATTGCTATCAGCAGATTCACTATCTGACAGAATAACATGCATTTTCTTTTTCCCCTTTGAAGTCCTTAAAATGTGCTGGGTGGGGCGTTGTTTGGATTTAAGGATTGGTTTTTGAAACAAACAGATGGCAACTAAGGTGAGGATGTTGGTAAGTTGGAGGCCACGATTGTACTAGGAAGTTGAAGCTAGAAAGTATGGGAGTGGCTGTGTGATCGCTGATGTAACATTTGCAGAATAAAATCATGATTATAGTGATGTCACTTCGCACTAAGAGGAAAGGATTAAAATGTCTGTTTCTGCCCCTGCAGTTGAAAAGGACATTTTTGGGGGCAATTTGTTGGTTTGGATTTTCATAAAGAGAGAAATCCAAACCAAAAGTCAAAAAGGCTCTTTTAAGAGCATTAAAGAGCATTAAATTATGAGGAGTCGACTACATAAGCATGTCGATCATGGTTGATTTTATAGGCAGGCGATCAAGGTTTCATAAGCGCAGACGACCAGAGAAAAGTTCATGGTGAATGGATTAGGCCCAAGGAGGTGAGAAGCCCAAAAAAGTTAAAAGATCCATAAGCGCCTAAAACTATAAAGGTGAAACGTTATGGAGGGAGAACATGGGTTCGACTAAAATGAAGAACGTGGGTTCATAAAGAGAAGTTACAATAGAGAACGTGGGTTCGTGAGAGAAAGTTGCGAAGAACACGTGGCATGTAAGGAAACAAAGTCCACTTTAAAAGTAGTTATTTCTGTGTATTTTAAATAAAGCACTTAGTGCACTCTTATAAAGGGTCAAACTTTTCACATTCTGGAACACTAGTCACTCAAAGTAACCAAGCGAGTGAGCGAAATGAGTCGGGAAAAGGCAATATATGTTTGAACCAACCTATTTTACAACTTTCTTTAATATTATGTCATTATCTTTTACAACTTAAAGTGCTTTTTGTTTCCTTTACTTTATCTTTTTGTCCTTATCTTTTGCAATTTAAATACGTTTGGCTCCCAGTCAAATGCATCCTTTTTGAAAATACTTTGACTACGCACGCGAACTGAAGCACGGCTCCGAGATTCCCTGGTCGATCTTGCACGCAAACTTGTTTTCAAGAGATCAACATTGTTTACCAAATCCACGGGCAAACATAAATTTTCTTCCTACCGACTCACTAATGTGAAAGGCGTGTGTGAGCATATAATAAAAAGGCGTGACATTTCAGCTCAACTTTAAAAAGTTGAGGTTCATATGTGTGAGTCATTTCCGGTGCACTACTTTTCAAAGTCCTTTCCATAAGTACGGGGCTTTCAATATTTCATATAAAACATATATGAAGACAAATAGTCTAATAATGAATTAATGACCATGTATGTTCAAGAAGAAGAAAGGTTTATGATAGATCATGGTGAAAGTGCATTGTTGATAATCACTCGCTGAAAGAATAAAGCTATTTAAACTAATCAGTCTCAAGCCAATCAGAAGAGGAATTAAAAAATATGACATATATGTATTATTAATGAATAATTACATTGTTTTTTTGTAGGAAGTATAACACATGAAGAATAAATTTCATGTATTCAAAGAATGACTTAAAAAGAAATATAATTTATTATCATTTGTTTGTTGTGAATCTAATATGATTGATATTAATATTAATATCTTATGGATTAATTTTCCATGTACAGTCCATATGAAAAATTTCTTATAGGGTATGTGTAACCTAAGAAAGCCAAAGAGAAATGAGCAAATTGTCCTATATGGAAGTAGGATGGGTTCATATGTGGATCGAAGGAAATTAAAACTTGCATTTTAATTTTGAATAATGATTTTATTTTGAAATTGGAAATGGCCTTATATGTACCAAATTTCTCATGAAAGTTGATTTTAATTTTTAAACTTGTACTTTTCAGTTACTCCTTTAATTTTAAAGACATTATATTTTAATTATTTTAAAACTCAGGATCTTATAACTGTGATTGTGACTAATTAAACCTTACACAGTTGGCTTGTAACATAAAAATTTCTCACACTTATAAATATATTATAAGGTCACATATTATTCAATGTGACTCTTAAAACATTTCCTCGTACCCAACACTATGGGAGCTTGGTGCGTGAATATAAATGATAGATGAACCAATAATGGAAACCTCATAGCAGGTGGGCCAATAAATCTTAAACTTGGCTCTAGTATCATCTTATGAGTTGGGTTAAGTCTAATAAATTCTTACAAAATCAACTTGTAAGGTGATAATTTTCTCCCTTTATAATTTGGGTCATATATTTTCTAATGTAATACACTTATCACACATCCCTCAAGCTCAACACCATTAGACTTGGTGCATGGATATAATTAACGAGTGATCCAATAGGGAAAACCTGATAGCAGGTGGTCTAGCAGGTCTTAAATGAGACTCTATTATCATTTTAAATTTATTGTTACGCCTAACTCAATCCTACAAAATTGTTTTATAAGATATGGATTAACCCCGCTTATAAACACTTATTCATGTCACATATTATTCGATGAAGAACCAGACTCTTAACATAGAATGTGTCCAAAATGGTATATTGCTAGACAATCTATAGTGTGTAAGTTTATAAAATGAATCCATTAACAATTCAATGCATGTTCAAATTGGCACTAAGCGGTGTAATATTAATGAGAAATAATCTAAGTTATGGTATTATAGATTATGACATATCACCACAGAGAGAATTAAACGAGTGGTGAAAGATAGGATACTCAATACTCTATATTTTCCTGACTTTGAAACTTACATTACTATTAAGAGAAAGCATAACAACATGTTTAACAAAGGTGCCAATAGAAGTTCAAATATTAAAAATAATTCATTCATACACTACGCCAAAAATAAGTTTTAGCAGCACATAAAAGAAAGCGCTTTTGGAAAAAAGCGCTGCTGTAGGTTTTAAAAAAAATTCGCTTAAAAAAGCGCTTTCAAAGGGTGCCTTAAGAAAGCGCTTTTCAAAAGCGCTTCTAAAGGTCACCCTTAGAAAGCGCTTTTTGGGAAGCGCTGCTAAAGCTGGCCTTTCAGAGGGTACCTTAAGAAAGCGCTTTTCAAAAGCGCTGCTAAAGGTCAGCCTTAGAAAGTACTTTTTGATGTAAAAGCGCTGTTATAGATGACCTTTAGAAAGCGCTTTTAAAAGCGCTTTCGTAGGTAGTTTTATAATAAATATCAAAACACAATTCGTATCACTTTTCTATTCTCAGTCAGATTTTCTTCACGAAAAAACTCTAAACCAGAGCTTCTACGGCGGTCAACGACGCTCCACTTCTCCGGCCAACTGCAATTCGTATCAGGTTTCATTTTTTTCCTCATCTCGTATGTGTTTGTCTGGATTTCGTGTGCTTTTCACTTTTGGCTGAGAAATTGTTTATTCATATTTTGTTGTAACATTTTGTCACTCTGTTGTATAAAACAAAAGTTTTGCTGTGATGAGTTCTTTTTGGAAACGCTATATCCATACCTACTTATTTTTAAGTTTTCTATTTTTGAAGTGCTTATATCCTCTATATTTTGTATCTTGTAAAATGTTGAACACAGAGACCAGTGTTGTCAAATAGCGACGAAATTTGAACAAGTTTCATTATTGTATAAAATGTTGTCGAATAGACAGAAGTGGTTTTCAGAATTGAACCATGGATCATTCGAAACGCCATAGAAAGTTAAACTTAAACGCACCAATCATGTCTACAAGGTGTTTTGGTTCTGTCGTTGCAGACACATCAAGTTCATTAGGTACATTTCAGAACACGAGTGAAAGAGTTCCGTTTTCGTGGGAGAAAGAACCAGGAAAACCAAAAGATACGGAGAGGGATGGCTCGAAAATAGCACCATGCCATCGTTTGTTTCCTCTACTCGTCTCTTTTCTTGGTAGGAATGTATTATACTTGTGTACTAAAGTAGTTGATAGAATAAAATGAATTTAGTGAAAAGTTTTGAGTATTGGTTTTGTTATATGGTTGTGCAAGAGCAAGTGCAAGTTTTGAGTATTGGTTTTGTTTTCGAATTTATCATTTAGCTCAGATTGACTCAGAAACCGTAAACCATGGATAAGACATGGATGTATTCCAATCGATTGTCGAAAGAGTACGAGAATGGGGCATCGGAATTCGTTAAGTTTGTTGTTGTGCACGCCGAAGACCCCAGTCGAATGACATGTCCTTGTTTGTGTTGTTGTTATGGGAATCGGGTTGACGCAGTTCAGTTGGCATCGCATTTAATACGGTATGGAATTGATAGAAGTTATACATGTTGGAATATGCATGGTGAGAAAAGTGATGAGAATGATGAATCGGGGGATAATAGGACCTATGCTTCAAACGACAATCGCACAGATACATACGATTATGATCGAGTTGAAGAGATTGCAGAAGCACTTGAATAAGATCTTAATGATTGTACCAAAATGTTCGAGAGGTTGGTAAGCGATGCAGAGAAACCGTTGTATAATGGTTGTACAAAATTCACAAGATTGTTTGCGGTATTAAAGTTGTACAACTTAAAGGCGGGCAATGGATGGTCGGATAAAAGTTTCACAGAGTTATTAGCCCTTATGAAAGATATGCTACCAGAGGATAATATTCTCCCCAATCGAACGTATGAGGCCAAAAAGATGTTGTACTCTATTGGCATGAGCTATGACAAGATACATGCCTGTCCAAAAGATTGCGTTTTGTTTTGAAACGAGTATGCATCGTTAAATGAGTGTCCTAAATGCGGTGCCCCTCGATATAAGAAAAAGTTGTCTCCGGCAAAAGTCTCATGGTATTTTCCTATAATTTCGAGATTTAGACGGATGTATCATAGTGAAACCGATTCAAGACACTTAACTTGGCATGCAGATGAAAGAATTGTTGATGGAAAGTTTCGACATCCGGCAGATTCACCACAGTGGATGAAAATTGATAATGATTATCCTGAATTTGGAAAAGAAGCAAGAAACCTTCGCTTGGCATTGTCTACTGATGGAATGAACCCACACGGTATTCAAAGTATCTCGCATAGCACATGGTCTGTAATTCTTATGATTTATAACCTACCTCTGTGGCTATGTATGAAGCGTAAGTACATGATGTTATCTATGTTAATTTCTGGGCCTAAACAACCAGGAAATGACATAGACGTATATTTGGAACCTTTAATCGAAGATTTGAAGATTTTGTGGGAGAACGGTGTGGAGGTTTATGATGGGTATAGGAAAGAAAGTTTCAACTTGAGGGCGATGTTGTTTGGAACAATTAACGATTTTCCAGCCTACGGAAATCTATTCGGGTATAGCATTAAAGGTGAAAAAGCGTGTCCTATCTGTGAAGATGGAACCGATACGATGCGATTGAAACTTTGTCAGAAGAATGTCTTTCTCGGTCATCGTAGATTCTTAAATTCTAAACATCAATATCGTGGATGGAGAAAAGCGTTCAACGGAGATACCGAACAACGTAGAGCTCCTCCTGGATTGACAGGTGATCAAATATTTGAAAATGTGAAAGATGTGAGTATTCAGTTTGGCAAGCCTTTTGCACATAAAGTTGTCACAGGTGGGTGGAAGAAGAGGTCGATTTTTTTTGAATTGCCATATTGGAAATCTTTGTACGTAAGACATTTTCTTGATGTTATGCATATTGAAAAAAATGTATTTGACAGTGTTATTGGTACGTTACTCAATATAAAAGGGAAGTCTAAGGATGTCCTTAAAGCAAGGGAGGACATGGTAGAGATGGGAATAAGAATTGAATTAGAACCCGTGAAAAAAGGAAGACGAACATATCTACCACCTGCTGTTTACACTCTATCCAGAAAGGAGAAAAAAATATTGTGTAAGTTCCTAAGTGAGGTTAAAGTTCCAGAAGGCTACTCATCAGATATTAGAAGACTTGTGTCTATGCAAGACCTCAAGTTAAAGAGTTTAAAGACGCATGATTTCCATGTTATAATGGAACATTTTCTACCGATAGTTATACGTTCTATTCTTCCGGAAAAAGTAAGAAGCGCAATAACTAAACTGTGTTTTTTCTTCAAGTCAATTTGCAGCAAGGTGATCGATCCTGAGATCTTACCAACATTGCAAAAAGAAATAGTTGTTACTTTGTGTGATCTTGAAATGTATTTCCCTCCCTCGTTTTTTGACATAATGGTTCATCTTGTCGTTCATCTTGTCAAAGAGACACAACTGTGCGGACCAGCTTATATGAGATGGATGTACCCTACTGAACATTATATGAAAATATTAAAAGGGTATGTGAAAAACCGAAGTCGACCAGAGGGTTGTATTGCTGAACGATATATTGTTGAAGAAGCGGTTGAGTTTTGTACTGAATATCTGTCAAATGTTCAATCAATTGGACTCCCCAAATCTCATGTTGTTGAAAAAAAAGAAGGTAAGAAGCTAATTGGAAATAAAGTTGTGACAGTATCAATGGTCAAACGGGATCAAGTGCATTTGTATGTTCTGCACAATGAGCTTGAAGTGGAGCCGTATGTTGAAATGCACAAGGGTGTTCTTCGAGGTTTAAATCCGAATAGAAATGAGAATTAGATTGTACGAGAGCACAATAGAAGTTTCATACCATGGTTTAAGGAACATATTTATTCAAAGTATCGTTCAGATCCTGCTTTAGTAACAGAAAGATTGAGATGTTTAGCATATGGTCCAAGTTTAGTTGTGTTTTCTTATAACGCATATGTAATTAATGGATACACATTTTATACCAAAGAACAGGATGACAAAAGTACTATGCAAAATAGTGGTGTCACCTTGATCGCTGAAGCAATGCATATATCAAGTGTGAAGGACTTAAACCCAAAATTTCCAAATCTGTCATATTTTGGGGTTATCGAGCGCATTTGGGTGTTTGATTACGAGAAGTTTCAAATTCCTATATTTGGTTGCAAGTGGGTTGAAAATAATAATGGCATACGAATGGATAAGTCAGGTTTTTTACAAGTGGATCTTAATAGGGTGGGGTACAAAGATGAGCCTTTCATTCTAGCCTCTCAAGCTAAACAAGTGTTCTATGTCAATGATCCGACAAATACGAAATGGTCTATAGTGCTATTATCTAACAAAGTAATTGATGAAAGCATTGGAGATCAAAGTGATATTGGTGTTGACATTGAATCTTTAACCATAACTGGTCAAAATGATAATGAATCATGTATTAGAAATGATCATAATGAGGGTATTTGGATCAATCCAACTGTCCGCGTTGTTAAGAGACGAGTAGAACACATTCCTACCAAGAAAAGAAAGAGACCTTAGTGAAAAAGGTAATAGTATATATAATTATAGCCTATATCATTCAATAAAATTTAATTTGTCATTTTATTTTTATTTGTCATTTCATTTTTATTTGTCATTTCATTTTTATTTGTCATTTCATTTTTATATTTGTCATTTCATTTTTATTTTTTTTCATTATTACAGGTCAAATGGCTAGTAATCAAGAAAACTCACAAGACGCAAATGCTCCTGAAAATGCTCCAGAAAATACTTCATAAAAGACTTCAGAAAAAGATATTACACGAGGTATAACTATTATGAGGGGAATCATCCATGATAGAGATAGAGGAGTAACATATAATGTAGATTGGAATGATAATGACCAACTAATTGGGTCTAATGCTGCAAAGTTGACAAGCTACATTGGTACGCTTGTTCGTATACACATTCCGATCACCACTCCTAGATGGAAAAGAGGAGAGTTGGATGAGGGTAAAGAGAAAGTTTGGACTGAGATAAAGGTACATATATGGTTTTTGTTATTTGCTTTATCTTGACGATAATATGTGTTTAAATTGCTTTTACTAACACACTTTATGCGTATGTTTTTTTTGTAGAGGTCTTCTAACATTGAAGATACCCGTAAAAAGTATATAATGGGTTTGGCTGGAAAAAGACACAGAGGGTGGAGAACATTTTTAACAAACAAGTATCTTAAAGATGACGAAGGAAATTTTCTTGAAGAGGATCCGGAACGTCCAAAGAAATATGAGAACTTCATTACACCTGAAGAATGGGTTGGTTTTGTAGGCCAAAGAAGAGATGAGAATTTCAAGAAAGTGAGTGCCATCAATCGCGAGAGAGCGTCAAAACCCGCATATCCATACAAAAAAGGGCATTTGGGATATGCTCGCTTAGATGAAAAAATTATAAGTAAATATAAACTCTACGGTCTTATTAATTCTCTCAATGTGTTATAATTGATGATCTTAAGACTTGTGTCAATGCGTTGTTAGAAGAGACGAAAAGTTACGCAACATCACTACCAACACATTTGTTGTGGAAGGAAGCTCGTGTGGGCAAGGATCAAGTTGTTAATCCCGATCTTCAACATGTGTATGATGAATGTGTAAGTATAAGATTGTGTCTTTAATTAAATCAAATGTTTATTAATATTTAAATAATTTTTTATCTCCACTAATAATTTTCGATATGTAAATGAATTACAGGAGACCTTGTCGTAATCGGTATTCCCAGGTGAGGATCAGGATACCAGGAGCGTACTTAGTCGAGCACTAAATATTGTTGAGTATCCGGGTCGGGTGAGGGGTAAAGGTCATGGTGTGACTCCAACCTCTTTGTATAAGCATCCAAGGAGAAGAAATCCTAGCAATGCAGAAGTGATGCAAACATTGCAGGATTTACAAGCTCAAGTCCGTGAATTGCAGAAGGATAAAGAGAGAGATATGGCGGAAAAGAGCAGTTCACAGTTGAAAGAAACTAGTGACAAAGCTAGTATCAACTGTCAGCATAAATTTCCTGGGGTAATTTTCAATATATATTCGTTATTATTATAGAATATTTTTAGTCACTTCTAACGGTTATTATTGGTTTAGGGCATTTCATCTTGCCAGCTATACCTATCGTCGCCGACTTATCGACTAGTTGGCAAGGGAAAAGTCCATAACACTCTGGGAGATTTACTTCACCATAGACCGCTTCCGGATAGACACATGAAAGTATCGGTTGATATTGCTTTAGATATGGATACGTTGCTGTCGGTACCTGACATTGTTGTTGAGACCACATTGCTGCGAGATGCAATAGGATCTTTTGTTGCATGGCCATCGGACCTCATTTTCATAGATGATCAAGTATGTTGAAAACCATTATGAATCTTTAAGTCTTCAACTGTCAGTTCTGACCTCAGTTATTTCCACGGTAATTATAGACTCCTACAAAACCTGCATCTAAGGGTAAAGGGATTTTGCGGCACGACGAGTCTGATGTATCACAAAAAGAGGTACGTTTAAAGTGTTAATTATATGTTCCGAATAAAAAACTGCATAATTTTATATATTTTGAGGTACAAAAATGGTGTGTATATATATATTTTGGATTACAATGGTATACAATGCATTACCGCGGTTTATGAACTACAGGTTATGGCAACTGGTTTATATAAATAATATGCTGTAAACAATGCAGGTATATGAATTATATAAATTATACCTCTAAAAAAGCACTCTATGAAAGCGCTTTTTCAAGAAAAACGCTGCCTTAGGTAACCTATGAAAGCGCTTTTTCACAAAAAGCGTTGTCTAAGGTAAACATATGACAGCGCTTTTCCAGGCAAAAGCGTTGCTAAAAGACCACCTATGAAAGCGCTTTTCCAAAAAAAAAGCGTTGCTAAAAACCTGCCTAAGACAGCGCTTTTCCAGAAAAAAGCGCTGCTAAAAGAAAACTTATGAGAGCGTTTTTCCAGAAAAAAGCGCTGCCTTAGGTAGACCTATGAAAGCGCTTCTTCATAAAAAAGTGCTGCCAAAAGCCTACTTAAGAGAGCGCTTTTTAGAAAAAGTGTTTTATTAGGTAGACCTACAAAAGCGCTTTTCATTAAACAAAAAGCGCTGCTAAAACCTATAGCAGCGCCACCTACGAAAACGCTTTTAAGCGCTTTTAAAGGCCAAAAAAAACACTTTCGTAAGTCTTTTTCGGCGTAGTGATATATATTTTGTCCAAACATGGATGCACATGGTCGAAAATATTTTATTAGGGATGTTCATTGGTTCGGGAAAATCCGAATCAAATCGAAATCCAAACCAACCATAGAGTTTGGATTGGATATTTTTTTAGTTCGGGCAAAAACCGAACCAAGCCAATGAAATTCGATGTTAATCGATTCGGACAACAAATTTCAAAAATTCTACTTGCGAGCTCGTCTGCATGTACCAACTAATATTAATTCATATGATTTATATTATTATTATTATAATAAAAACTAGTATACAATATTCCACTTTAAGAAGAAAAAAAATTAAGTTTCATTTTTGACATTCATAACATATATGGAGAAATGAAAAAATTAAGAATTTTATATTGTTATGGAAAATTAATTGATGTATTTTAAATATTTTTTTAAAATATTTTGTATATTTGTTTCCAACGTATCCGATACTCAACCCAAATCAATCCGTAATTTTTTGACTTAGTTTGATTTGAGTTTTATCGCAAAAATATATAAATCCAATCCAAATCAATCCATATATATTTTTTATCGATTTAGACCTCGAATTTTTTTAAAATTGAACCAAATCAGCTTGCGAGCACCCCTATATTTTATTACCTTTATAATATGAATGTTTATTTATTTCATAATAAAAAGAAAATATTAAATGGTTGCGAACCAAGTGAAAAGAAAAGAAAAATAGTAAAATTAACTTAGATGAAGAATATTATAATAGGTACACTGATACTGGATAATCACCTTATCCATTTCAAGAATATGTGATTGTTTACCCGTACATTTATACCTAATTCTCGGAACCAAAATAATATTGTAGAAAGAAGAAATCAAAGACTATTAAACTTAGTGCGAATTATGCCTAACAACTTTAATCTTCATAAATTCTTGTAGAATGAAGTAGTAAAAACTGTTGTGTATACTCTATCTAAACCGAAGTATGCCTAACAACTTTAATTTTCATAAATTCTCAAGGCACATAATATTAATTAGTTTCTACACTAGAAAAATAAATTATTAAAAATTACATTGTAAATAAAAAAGATACAACTTATATATTTTGAAGTGTAACAGTTAAATTGCACACATAAGACAATATGTAGATAAGTGGAGCAATTTCTATTCTATAAGACACTTTTGTAAAATTGAGTTGGATCTAACTATTTGTAACACGGTGAGTATCTTTTTTATAAGAATATTTTAAATGATATATATTATTTGATGAGGAACTCAAGTAATAAATATTTTGTGATTGATGGAGTATTTGATTGGTACATTCATCTTTAATTAAGTGACATAGATATAAAAACAAGGCACCAATGCTATCAAAAAGCCTAGTTTTGTGTTGAGTTGACCATGCTACTTTCCTATAGTTGCTCTCTTGGGTTGTGCTCATCTTAAGCACCCCCTCGTGCATGGTATGCCAACTCAAAAGGACAACAAGTCAACAACTCCAATAGCACTTTGTTTTGCGTTTATAAACCAGCCAATTCAAGCTGTAAATATGCAGTGTGTGCACAAGTTCCAATAGAACAAACGACATATGCATGTGCTAGCTCGTTCAATTCTCTTACTAGATACTCTCTCCATTTTAAAATAAATGTCATTTTAATCAATCAAATTTATTTCAAAGTCACTATCATGAATGAGAGTCAAAGAAAATTATGATCTTTTGATTAACCATGTTATTGAGGCAAATTGTACATATACTTTGTTGATAATTAATATTTATGGGTTAATTTAATATTAAAACTTTTATATAAAAACGTGTGTGTATCAAACACTGACTCTAACATTTATAATTATAATTTATTTATTTATATTTTTTAAAATTATTATCAGTGTTGTTGTGTTAGTGTCAGTGTCAGTGTTAGTTCTTTATACATTGAAAATTATTTTTCTTTTAATAGTTTGTGCTAATATTTGTAGTTTTTATTTGGTTGACGTATCAGTGTTGTTTTAATTATCAATTTTACGATGAGTGAAATAAAAGTTATTTAAAATTTATAGGAATAGATAAAAACTCAAATTAGATCTCATTCACACTCATATGCACATATGACTATTTTTACAATAAATAATAAACAAATGAATATATAAATTTGAAAATTTATTATTAGAGTTGACTTAATATTTAAACTATAAGTTCCCATCAAATGAAGGCAATAATAATTCACTAGTGTTCTTTTTCTAAGTCCTTACAAACCAATTAATTAAATAATCTCTACAAACTTCAATTTGGGTTACTTATTACATCAACTAACTTTCATCCTTTCTATAAAAAAAAAAAACCTAGCTTTCATCCATGTAATACAAAAATAATACAATGGTCCAAAACCAAAGTTTCAGCATTGGAAATGAAAAACCTATTCCTTAAATCCAAGCCAAATGTTGAATTCAAGTAATCTTGAGTCACTTTACTTCATTGAGTCTCAAGCTTATTAAAATTTTCTTCCTTTGATTTTTTCACTTATTTTTATCCTTTAAAACCTCTATTGGTAAACTAAGACAAAAGCTGGATTGTACTAAATACAGCCACAAACAAGTTGTAACAAACTAAGAGAATCCTTATCTCCTTATAATGTAACTCATTTTCATTTCTTTTCAAGGTAAAGCCACATAAAAAGAGAAAAAGTGGAATAACTCCCACTTGCAAATTCCATTAACTCTGTTTCTTCTCTGTTTTCACTCTGTTTTTCTCCTTGGTATACTCTGTTTCTCCCCTGTTTTAACTCTGCATCAAACTAAACAGAGTGGCCAGAGCCTCTTTTCTATTCTGTTCCGCTCCGTTCTGTTCTGCTTCATTCCATAAACCATCTATTCCAATGGATCCACCACTTATCTGCATAGCTTCATGTAATGTCATTCAACCAAATTACCCTGACTCATTGGAGTCTTTATCACCACGACCACAACCACCACCACGATCACGCGACACAACTAATGATGAGCCTTTACCTAATGTCCCAAACGCCAAGCTTCGTCTTATGTGCAGCTACGGAGGCCATATAATGCCACGCCCTCACGATAAATCTCTATTTTACGTTGGTGGAGACACTCGAATAGTGGTGATCGACCGCAGTTCTTCTCTGAAAGACCTATGTTCGCGCCTTTCGAGAACAATTCTCAATGGAAGACCTTTTACTCTCAAGTACCAGCTTCCAAATGAAGACCTTGACAGTCTTATCACAGTCACAACAGATGAAGATCTCGACAACATGGTCGAAGAATATGATCGAATAGCATCTGCATCTTCGACCATGAAATCTTCTTCGAGACTCAGAGTGTTTCTGTTCTTCACGAAACCAGAGTCCACTCTCTCAATGGGATCACTCCTTGATGATGCCAAATCTGAAACATGGTTTGTCGATGCACTCAATAACTCGGGGATTCTCTCGAGGGGTGTGTCGGACTCAGCAGGGGATTCTTTTGTGAATCTTGATAATGTTCCTGCTAGTGATTCTAGCAATAACTTGGAAGCTCAGGGAGTAACAGTAATAGAGTCATTGAACCTTCTCGAAAACAACAACAATAACAACAACGTTAAGAATGTTTTTGAAGTTGTTAATGTTGTGAACTCAACACCTGGTTCACCAATGCTGGAAAATAGTCCATCTTCTTCTTCTTTGTCTACTTCAATGGCGAATTTGCCTCCGATCCGTGTTCGTGTTGACGAAAACAGTGGTAGTAGGCTTCAACAAGAGAATAAAGTTGCAATGAAGCATGATGATGGATTTGTTGTTTCTTCTGCTAATGTGGCTATGGCTGCGATTCCTGCAACATTGACTATGGCTTCAGCTGGCGTGGTCACTACTACTGTTACTAGTGATGTTAATGTGAATAGGGTTGTTTCTGATGATGAGAGATCAGACTATGGAGGAGTGATTGGAGCTCGAAAATCGCCTTTACCATTGCAGCTTGTTCAGCCGAGGACTAGTGGCGGTTTGAGTCTTCCTTCACCGGATTCGGTTACAAGGTATTATTATGATTTGTGCTATATTATCCTTTTTCTTTGGTTCTTTTTTCATGTCATGGTTGTTTCTTGCTTCTTTTGCAATTGTTTCAAAGTTTTTTCAACCTTTTAATATTAGAATTCTGTCAAAGAAAAATCAAGCTATCACCCACCTTCACATTTTAGATTAGGCTTGTCCGGAGCCATATCAGCTTTAGGTAGGTTAGACAAAGTTTAACAATGCTCTGACAATATTTTATAATTGTATATTCAACTACGGTTTAACTGAAACAAATTTTAAAGTATATGTGATAGTTCGCCTTATACGCTTTCAAAAACAGTCTTAAATGAGTCTTCGTAGTTGACATACATATGTATTTGACAAAGGTTAACCATGCTCTGACAATATTTTATAATTGTATATTCAACCACGGTTTAACTGAAACAAATTTTAAAGTATATGTGATAGTTCGCCTTATACGCTTTCAAAAACAGTCTTAAATGAGTCTTCGTAGTTGACATACATATGTATTTGATACGATTTTAGCGTTAAAGTGTCTAATACATTGGAATCAATAAGTACTTACAATTTTTGTGGTTAATGTTTTTTCAGTGATACTAGTAGTATTGCATCTACTAATTCTTTCTCCAAAATCAGTTATCATCAAGAACAAGTCCAAATCCAACCTACAAACATAGACAACAAACCTCAGGATTCTAGTTACATCTTACCTCAACAGCTGAATCAAAATCAACAACTCCAACAACCACAGCAACAACAACAATTTGTTCATTCCAACACTCACTATATCCACCACCCAACATCCACAAATCAAGTTCCAATCTCATCATACTACCAAGTTTATCCCCCACAATCACAACAACAACAACTTCACAATCCAATTGGTCAACAACAGTATCCAATTTATGTAATGCCTATTGGAACCACACAACAACCATACAACATGACATTACAAAATATAAATGACCCTAATGTTGTATCCTCTA
The DNA here is from genome assembly GCA_948472305.1 of Vicia faba. Classification (NCBI taxonomy): domain Eukaryota; kingdom Viridiplantae; phylum Streptophyta; class Magnoliopsida; order Fabales; family Fabaceae; genus Vicia; species Vicia faba. The sequence continues at coordinate 1,153,538,419 of OX451735.1, read as the reverse complement.
TTAGGCCATTAATCCCTCAAAGTGGAACTCCACCAATATACCCTAATAAATCACCTAAACCTAATGTGGCATCAAATTCAACATTTGTTCAAGTACCTTCAAATCAATTTCAACAACAATATGTTGGTTTGCCTCAATTCCATCATCAACCACAGCATCCAATCAATGTAACTCCTTCTAGTGGTGCTAATTATGGTTATGAATATGGTGGCAATGTGGAAGGTCAAGTGTACTATACTCAACATACAACTAATGCTCCTTTGGTTACTCAGTACCAATCCATGACTCCTGCAGCTGCTGCTGCAGCATTATCAGATGCTTCCAATCAGTTTCCTGCAGATAATGTTCAGCAACCAAATAGAACTTCGCAGCCGGTTTAAATATGATCTTGATTCGCTGCTGTCAAAATTTGGAGCCTAGTTTTCTACATGAAAAATAAGCATAGTTTAATTTTCTTTTTGTTTATATGGACTTATGAAAATGAATGACATGTAAGATCATATTTTGAATAAAACAGGTTGTTGCCATTAGCCTTATATAGAGGGACCTTTTATTTTATTTTTTCATTGTTCAATTGATGTAGAATTGAAATCAATAATCTTTATTTGTGGAACTAGAAATATGGGGAGATACGATGGATTTGAGCACTCAAGCGGTGGAGTGAGCTCGATACAACGAAGGAGAGGTAGACTTGCAAGATTACCAGTTCAATGTTCACTCCAATGTCCAAGTTAGTGAATGAGTGAAAGAATAGTTTGAATTTGTGGATAAGAGAATACCTAAAAAGATGCGTGCTAGAGTTTATCCATTGTGAGCGGTTAGAGTTGTTTCTTGTGATCTAGAACCATAAGTGAGGGCCTTCTGATTATACTAGGACTCTAAATCATCAATGTCTTAACGCATCCGTTATTGGACTAAATCTCGTTGGACATGTGGTCGGCCTAGAACACTAATGATTTATCAAGTTTAAAAATATCACTATGTTGTGGCAATTGATATTGTCATACAAAATAAAATGGAATCTATGAACATGGATAGAGCGTGTTCATGATCTGGTTGTATATTAACAATATCTAACATCTACGAATTAAAACATGCGACTTTCACTCACATTTCCTAAACCAATTTAGACATTTTGTCTTTTCTAACTATTTTATCTAAAAAAAACCAATTAAAAAGTTGTTCAGCCGCATTGATCAGATAATTAGAATAATATAAATAATTAAAATACATTTAAAAATATATTTATAATAGTCAAATTTTAATCATTATGAAATATGAAAGGTGAGAATATTTATTTGATTATAATTTTACAAATTTTACCAATTTATGAAATTTGGTCTTTTTATTTTCAAATTCCTAAATTTTGTCATATTTTTATAAATTTTTAAATTTTAGGTCTTCTATTTTAAATCCACAATTTTCTTCTCATATTTTATCAATTTTTAAAAGTAAACTTTATATTTTTAAAATTACTAGACATATTATGTGATATTTATTAATTTAATAAATTAATGGTATATTGGATTATATTTAATATGTACATAATAATCATTAAAATAAATAATACTATTTTTTTTTTGAAAAATCAGAAAAAATATATTTAAAAATAAATCATGAAAATGTGGTCGGCCCACAACACTCATAATTTATCATGTTTAGAAATATCACTATATCGTGGTGTGGTCGGTGGGAACGAGAACTGACTGTTTTTTGAATGTTGCTTCGCGTTTGCGTTTGTTTTTGCAAAGTGTCGCGGTAAGCAAGAGTCGCCACCGTCTTTTATTTTATCCAACAAGGGAAAGGACAAAAGCACAGAAAAATTCCTTTTCAAGATGTTTCTCGGGTTCGGGAGGTAGATTATAGAAAGGGAAGGTGTTAGCACCCTTTCTATCTGTGGTTATCCACGGGCTCTTAGGTACTTGCTCACTATGTTTTCAAATGGTTTGCTTTTCTTTGTGTTTGTGGGTTTTGAAAAGAGTTTTGTTTTTGAAGAAAGTGTAAGTGCGAAAAGTTTTTATTTTGTTTTAAAAGAGAGCAAGTACTTAAGAACCTCTACCTACTCAAAAGGGGATTTAATTGTGCAAATGTCCTTTAGACAGTACTATCCTGCTATTGAGGAGTAGATAGCACCGTCGTTGGAGTTTTCGGGTCAATTCGATTTTAGGGACGTGTGGTCACTAAAGCAACGTTAGGACGCTTTAGTGGTAATCCTAATGTCTTAGATCATTTTTATCGAGGCGACCATTTCGAGGAAACTTATGATCTTGGGAAAAAGGACGACCTCTAAAACATCCTATACTTAATGACCACGTTCGAGGCAACCAAGTGAAGTGTACCCTAAGAGTGGCATGTGCAAGTGTGTCAATTTTCAGTTACTTTACTCTTGCATGTCATGGTGAGCTATTGTTGATTTTAAGTTTAAGAGTTAATCTTGTCATGCAATCCTAGTAAGCATACATCTAAGCAGTTTAATATATGTACAGGAATTTAAAGTGCAGGAATTGTAAACCCTACGCTATTACAAGACTTTCAGGGAGGGGGATTATTTACATGTCCAAAATTGGAGGGAATAAAGCAGTAAAGGGTCTTAGTTAAGCTATTACATCCCAATAGGCAATTACAATAAAATAAACGCGCGTAAAACAAGGAAAAGAGACGTCTAAGAGATTTCTAAGTAAATAAGAAAATCTTTTTGGTTGTTTTTGATTAAGAAGATATTTGAATTAAATACTCCTAAGTCTAGTTTATTTTAAATTGATAAAATGAAGTTAAAATAATTAATTAATTTGTTTACAAAATTAATTTGAATAAAAACTAACCTAATGTTTTTTGTGATTTTTTTTATTTTAATGTTAATTAAAAAGATAAAAAGAAGTCTATGAGAATAAAAACAAAAAAAAATAAAGTGCAGGAGGGATCCTTCGATCCAGGGAAAAAAGGAGTTTCGACCCAGAGAGGGAATGGACTGCTTCGGTCCAGAGAGGGTCCTGGTCCTTTCGATTGGGCCAGACAGTAAGGCGTGAGTAGCCTTCGATCCAGGGAAGAGGATTGCCCTTCGATCATGGAGGTCATGGCTTTCGATCCAGGGATGAGATGCCTCTTTCGATCCAGCACGCTAATGGGTTCGATCCAGAGAAGGGCTCTCCTTCGATCTGGGATGTTATACCTGCAAAAGTATGTGAGCGAAACAAAAATTCAGGGCCTGGGTATTGAATCCCAGGCCCTTCGATCCTGCACTTGTTGGGGTCTCTTCAGGCTAAATCTGCAGCAAATGTTAGCAAACGAAAAATGTGACTTGGGTGCCAAACCCAGGCCTTTCGATCCTGTCTAAGATGGCAAATCAAAGGTAACAACAAGTAATAATGCGTTTATGCAAATGTAAGGTTGGACAATTTACCCTTTCTTACCTGCAGATTGAGTCTTCGATTTGGGCACTGACTGGATGAGAGCACTTTCAATCTGGGATTTCTGGGCGCAGGCACTTTCGATTTGGGCGCAGGCACTTCCGATCTGGGCACTTCCTGGATGTAGGCACTTTTGATTTGAGGGCTTCTGGGCGTAGGCACCTTCGATCTGAGGGACTGCTTTAGCTTGGAAAATTTTGGGCAGCGTCTCTCCAATGTTTTGTTCTCCTGCAGATTTTTTTTTTGTGCGTATAATTTTCGTTCTATGATTTTCGTGTGATTTTTCGTATAATTTTTTGTGTGTTGTAATGTGTCACTGGCCTCCTATTTATAGGAGTGTGGGAGTGCACGAAAATGGCAAGGGACAACCATTAAAATAGGCCTTTAACGCTCTGGACAAAAATCAAACACATTAAATCATTTCCTTTTTTGAAACATTCGTGTCCCTTGAATGAACCTGGACGCTTGGATTTCGAGTGCTTTCAGGCCATGCTCTTCGATTAGTCCTGATTTGCCTCTTTCGAATAGACTCCCTGCGTACCCTTCGAATGGGCCTGGCTCAAATATCAATCAAAGGATTCCAATCGAAATGCTCTGCTAACAGGCCAATCAAAAGGTGTTGTTCATGCCAATCGAAGGACATGGTTGACATGCCTGTCGAAATTGCCTTGACATAATTCTAATCGAATGCTTGTCCATAATGCCAATCGAAATACTACTTCAGAATACCAATCAAAGGGTCTTTTAGGATGCCAATCAAAATGCTTGTCCAGAATGTCAATCGAAGTGTCTCTCAGGATGCCAATCGAAAGGTATTTGAAGTACCACTCAAAAATCTTCTTTTTCCTTAGGCAAGAGTTTGTGATCAACCAGGCAGGGGGGAGACTTTGGAAAACATGAGAGGGAAAATTTTGGGGTGCAACAGTTGCCCCTGTTCAATTTTCTTAAACCTGAGGATATAGATTAGCTTTCTAGCCTTTCGCGATCCGAAGGTGGAAGATAATTGAACACTAGAGTGCCCAGAAATTTGCACTCGCATGGTGTAGTATCAGCATTGTGACGTCGGGAATGGACTTACAGATGCCATTTGGAGATGGTTGGTAGGAGGATGGGCTTATAGATGCCATCTGCAGGAGAGGTAATGGATAGTCATTGGAGATGGGCTTAAAGATGCCATCCAGGGGCGATTGCTGGACTATATTTGAATGAGTGACAGAATTACATCCGAATCTGGATCGTATCTGGACTGTTATTTGAAGGTCTCCGATTTCCTGTCATTAAATGGGAGAAATAAATCTAACCAGAGGAGGTCTTTTTTGATAATGATGTGTGATGAAGGAATCTGAGACGATTGCTACAACAGTGGGATGATGAAGGAATCTTGGACGATTACTACCTCAGCAGGATGATGAAGGAATCTTGGATGACTTCTACCTCAGCAGGATGATGAAGGAATCTTGGACGATTACTACCTCAACGGGATGGTGAAGGAATCTTGGACGATTACTACCTCAATGGGATGGTGAAGGAATCTTTGACGATTACTACCTCAACAGGATGATGAAGGAATCTTGGATGACTTCTACCTCAGCAGGATGATGAAGGAATCTTGGACGATTACTACCTCAGCAGGATGATGAAGGAATCTTGGATGACTTCTACTTCAGCAGGATGATGAAGGAATCTTGGACGATTACTACCTCAGCAGGATGGTGAAGGAATCTTGGATGACTTCTACCTCAGCAGGATGATGAAGGAATCTTTGACGATTACTACCTCAACGGGATGATGAAGGAATCTTGGATGACTTCTACCTCAGCAGGATGATGAAGGAATCTTGGACGATTACTACCTCAGCAGGATGATGAAGGAATCTTGGATGACTTCTACCTCAGCAGGATGATGAAGGAATCTTGGACGATTACTACCTCAGCAGGATGGTAAAGGAATCTTGGATGACTTCTACCTCAGCAGGATGATGAAGGAATCTTGGACGATTACTACCTCAACGGGATGGTGAAGGAATCTTGGATGATTACTACCTCAACGGGATGGTGAAGGAATCTTTGACGATTACTACCTCAACAAGATGATGAAGGAATCTTGGATGACTTCTACCTCAGCGGGATGATGAAGGAATCTTGGACGATTACTACCTCAGCAGGATGAGGAAGGAATCTTGGATGACTTCTACCTCAGCAGGATGATGAAGGAATCTTGGACGATTACTACCTCAGCAGGATGATGAAGGAATCTTGGACGATTACTACCTCAGCAGGATGATGAAGGAATCTTGGATGACTTCTACCTCAGCAGGATGATGAAGGAATCTTGGACGATTACTACCTCAGCAGGATGGTGAAGGAATCTTGGATGACTTCTACCTCAGCAGGATGATGAAGGAATCTTGGACGATTACTACCTCAGCAGGATGGTGAAGGAATCTTGGATGACTTCTACCTCAGCAGGATGATGAAGGAATCTTTGACGATTACTACCTCAACGGGATGGTGAAGGAATCTTGGATGACTTCTACCTCAGCAGGATGATGAAGGAATCTTGGACGATTGCTACTTCAAAAGGTAATGACTTTTATCTGTTCATCGATCTTTCCTGAAAAGGTAAAGAGTTAGTTGTATGCAATGTCATGATGTATGCATTGTGTAATGATGTTCTCAAAATAAATGAGATTTATGTTATATGCATTTTGTATGCACATGTTATGAATGTTGTTGAAATGTAATTTTGTCTTGGAGAATAAATTATTGACAAGCGTTGAGGAGTTATTAAATCCCGGACTCCTGTTGAAGAGTAGGTATGTCTTCAAACTTTGCTTAGAATGTTTTCACTGAGGATCCTTGTTTTGTTGAGGATAACTCCGTTGGGGAAAGTTGTGAACTCTGTGGAGAGTATTGATTCGTTCTTGGGGAACAAGTTCAGGAGTCTCGGTTGTCCGTTTCTCTACTGGGGAGTCAAAGTTAAACTGACATCTGGTCGAGTCCAGGTTTCACAGTAACTTGCTGGGGATTGTAGAGTAGTCTACTGGGGAAGAGGAGTTGTGGTCCTTTGATTTGTAGTAGTCGGAGAGGCAAACTCAAGCTGGGGAATCCTGGTGTTGTTGGGGAAATAAACCCTGTCGTCGGTCCGCTAGAGAGGTGACATCTTTGTTGGGGGAAGTCCTCGAGGATTCTTGAGGTAGATTTAGTTGGGGAAAGGTTTTCAGAGATTAAACCCTTGCTGGGAGTCATCCTATGAGAAGGATCTGGGGATATTTGTCATTTCCCCTAGCAGCAGGTGTTTGTGGCACTGCCTGGAAATGCTTGACTGTATGTAACCCTTCACTGAGATTGATGTTCAATGCCCCAAGTGACGGAGATGGAGATTTTCCCCTGGTTACTCTGCACTTCTTTGAGAGATGTCCTGGAATCTTGATTGGACTGCCCCAGGTGATGGACAATGATCATGCCACGCCCCTTGATTGGAAGTGTCATCCTTTTTGAAGTGATTTTGTTCACTGAGAGGGTTTTCGTTCATCGGATATTCGTTGTGTGAATTTCTCCGCTGACAAACAAATAGCCAAATGCAAACAGTGGTATTCAAATAATGCAAAGTTTATGCTTGTCTCAAAGTTTTGAAAAGTGTGTTTTTTAGCAGAAAACTTTTTTTTATAAGACAAATTCAACGCAAGATTTAGGGCAAAGCCTTACAGGAGTCAGGATACCTTTTGTAATAGTATGCTTTCAAACTAACCCATGCTTCAGTTAGGACTTTTGAAGGGTTGTAACGTGGCTTGGTTCACGGTTTAAGAAACAAAGGATAAAGGCTCAAAGTATATTTGTACCCACCCGCTCTTCGTGATGTTCTTCAATCTTAAACTCAGTTAATTGTGCATTTGGACTCCAAATGAGTCTGGAACGACGTTTTTGGTGATGGTTCACACAAGTTGAATTTGTTGGAAGGCAGTCATTTTTGCAACATTTTTTCATGTTATTGAGGATTTTTAGCGACCTCGTTCTTTTGATTTGTTATCCCTAACTTTTGCCTGACTGTTCTTGTTTTCGAGATTACAGTCAGCGGGATGCCCCAGCTTTCTTAAGCCTCCTTTATAGATTTTGGTTCAGTGGGCTTTTCTCTTTTGAGAGATTGACTGCCTATGAGATAAGGAACCACCACTGTCTTTTGATTCCAGAGGAATGCTTTTGATGTCGTTCGTTATATTATGAACTGAGAGTTTTGCGACTTCAATGCACATCTTTTGAATTAACTGAGAGACTACCCTGCCCCAGGTTTAAATCAAAGGTTTCAATTTGTTTAAAAACATAAAATTCCTACTTCTTTGGCTCGAAGGGGTTGACTAGGGATTATCTTCCTCATAACTCCAGTGTTTAGGATTTGAAAGAAATGCCTGTACATCGTCAGCAAGGTCTGTCCAAAAGCATAATGTATGAGATTATGGCATTGTTTCGTCATCCTCCCTCTAAAGGCTTGTAACTTTTTAGCAAGAGTTGAATGTCATAAAGAGAGTAAAAAGTATAGTTTAAATATAATGAAAATGATTGGATCAAATCAAGACAAACATATGCGATGCATTAATGAAACAAAGTTTGGCATTAATGGATAATTGTTTGAATAACAAAGAGATTACAACTTGAAAATTCAAATGAACAAAAATCTTCTCGTCTCAGTACTTGTCACTTCAAATGGTGAACCTTGGAGGGATGGTAGAAGAACTCAGCCTGACCATCTTGTGTGAATTCCAATGCTCCCTCATCAATCAGGTCTTGAATTTTGTTCTTCAAAGTCTGACAGTCGTCGGTGTCATGTCCAGGACTGTCAGAATGGTATGCACACCTTGCATCAGGATTGTACCTTGGGGAGGCTGTGTTGGGATTCTTAGGAGGGTCCCTTAATGTCACCAGATTCAATCTTAACAGGTGTTGTAAAGCTTGAGACAGCGGCATGTTGAGCTTGGTAAATTGCCTCCGGTCAACCCGTTGCTTTTGGTGAGGTTGATGTTGGGCTTGTGACCCTGAAGCAAGCTGAGGAGCTTTTCCCTTGTCTTCTTGCCCCAAAGGTGGTTGAATGATGACTTGATCTTCAACCCTAGTTGTTTTCCCCACTCGGTTATTTTGAAGCAGCTTGTTGACGAGGACCATGAGCTCTTCTTGTCTTTGAGCTAAGTCTTGAATGAGAGCCATCTGGCCCACCAGCTGTCCCATCACCTGGATCTTCATTGTTGCCAACTCAATTTGTAGCCCTTTCAACTGATCATTCCTGATGCCTCCTGGATTCCCTAGGACCAAGCCCCTTGTGAGGAGAGCTTTTATTTCTTCTTGCCCCTGGGATAGGTTCAAGAACATTTCTTGAAGTTGGGCGTTTTGAGCCCGGAGATCTTGGTTGTCTGGTTGGAAAGCCATTGCTGCAATAAACAGCGAGAACATGAGAGACCTGTATTAGAATACCTGTTATGATATGTATGATATATGTATGCAATGTTTTCAAGGATCTCGCGGGGTAAACAAGAAACTGTTAGAATCTGAATCTGGTAGTTTTGATTGAAGGAACTTCATGTTGCCGAGAGTCCTTCTTCAAGAGTCAATCTCACCATATCGAGTGGGTCATAGCCCCTAACTCAAGTTATCGTGCTTGGATTTCTAGATGGTATTGGCTAGAGGAAAATAAATCCCCTTTGCCCCTTGCTAGACTTTTGATTTACCATAACCTGCATCACAGACCCTTGAGATCCTTGAAATGGTTAAGGAAATGTTAAGGTATGATGTTATGATGTATATGCTATGCGTTCAAGCAAAAAGTGAGGTGATGTAAGTGAGCCCTGCAATAAATCCAATTTGTTGGATAAGGACTGTAAACAAAACCTGCAAGGAACCCCTGTTGTCAGATAACAAGTAGTTCAAGTTTGAAGGCACACAAGTCACACATATAGCCTTAAGTTTAGGCTGGCGTGGAGTTTAGGCATTACCCTCTTTCAGTTTAGTTGGTTTAAACCTGCCCTAAAAAAATAGTAACCGGGTTCTAGAGGATCTCAATATCACTGACTATCCTCAATCGGTCATAATTCCAGCTTAGCAACCTTTTCTTGCGGCCGGAACCATCGCGAGAGTTTAGTCTCAATGAGTGTAGCATACTGCTACTGTTCTATGGCCAAGTTGGTCAATTTAAGGTTCTAAGGTCAATTGGTGCTTAATGACTCCTTAGAAGACCCATATTCTCCTCGTTTCAACACAAGGGATATCGGTACAGACTAAGGTGCCACACCAACGTAGCTACTGCATCATCCGTGTCGGTCTACGCCGGACGGATCCCTCACAGTTTACTGCTACTTACCTAAAAAGGGTACCCCAGATCCGGGTTAGGATCTATAGAACTCCGATACAAGCCCACAAAATTAAAAGCATACAAAGCAATACAATTGAAAACACAAGTGATCTAATCCTAAGGTACACCTCACTTATTTAAACGTCCCCAGCAGAGTCGCCAGTTCTGTGGTCGGTGGGAACGAGAACTGACTGTTTTTTGAATGATGGTTCGTGTTTGCGTTTATTTTTGCAAAGTGTCGCGGTAAGCAAGATTCGTCACCGTCTTTTATTTTATCCAACAAAGGAAAGGACAAAAGCATAGAAAAATTCCTTTTCGAGATGTTTCTCGGGTTCGGGAGGTAGATTATAGAAAGGGAAGCTGTTAGCACCCTTTCTATCTGTGGTTATCCACGGGCTCTTAGGTACGTTCTCACTATGTTTTAAAAAGGTTTGCTTTTCTTTGTGTTTGTGGGTTTTGAAAAGAGTTTTGTTTTTGAAGAAAGTGTAAGTGCGAAAAGTTTTTGTTTTGTTTTAAAAGAGAGCATGTACTTAAGAACCTCTACCTTCTCAAAAGGGAATTTAATTGTGCAAATGTCCTTTAGATAGTACTATCCTGCTATTGAGGAGTAGGTAGCACCGTCGTTGGAGTTTTCGGATCAATTCGATTTTAGGGACGTGTGGTCACTAAAGCAACGTTAGGACGCTTTAGTGGTAATCCTAATGTCTTAGATCATTTTTATCGAGGCGACCATTTTGAGGCAACTTATGATCTTGGGAAAAAGGACGACCTCTAAAACATCCTATACTTAATGACCACGTTCGAGGAAACCAAGTGAGGTGTACCCTAAGAGTGGCATGTGCAAGTGTGTCAATTTTCAGTTACTTTACTCTTGCATGTCATGGTGAGCTATTGTTGATTTTAAGTTTAAGAGTTAATCTTGTCATGCAATCCTAGTAAGCATATATCTAAGCAGTTTAATATATGTACAAGAATTTAAAGTGCGAGAATTGTAAACCCTATGCTATTACAAGGCTTTCGGGGAGGGGGATTATTTACATGTCCAAAATTGGGGGGAATAAAGCAGTAAAGGGTCTTAGTTAAGCTATTACATCCCAATAGGCAATTACAATAAAATAAACGCGCGTAAAACAAGGAAAAGAGACGTCTAAGAGATTTCTAAGTAAATAAGAAAATCTTTTTGGTTGTTTTTTATTAAGAAGGTATTTGAATTAAATACTCCTAAGTCTAGTTTATTTTAAATTGATAAAATGAAGTTAAAATAATTAATTAATTTGTTTACAAAATTAATTTGAATAAAAACTAACCTAATGTTTTTTGTGATTTTTTATTTATTTTAATGTTAATTAAAAAGATAAAAAGAAGTCTATGAGAATAAAAACAAAAAAAAATAAAGTGCAGGAGGGATCCTTCGATCCAGGGAAAAAAGGAGTTTCGACCCAGGGAGGGAATGGACTGCTTCGGTCCAGAGAGGGTCCTGGTCCTTTCGATTGGGCCAGACAGTAAGGCGTGAGTAGCTTTCGATCCAGGGAAGAGGATTGCCCTTCAATCATAGAGGTCATGGCTTTCGATCCAGGGATGAGATGCCTCTTTCGATCCAGCACGCTAATGGGTTCGATCCAGAGAAGGGCTCTCCTTCGATCTGGGATGTTATACCTACAAAAGTATGTGAGTGAAACAAAAATGCAGGGCCTGGGTATTGAATCCCAGGCCCTTCGATCCTACACTTGTTGGGGTCTCTTCAAGCTAAATCTGCAGCAAATGTTAGCACACGAAAAATGTGACATGGGTGCCAAACCCAGGCCTTTCGATCCTGTCTAAGATGGCAAATCAAAGGTAATAACAAGTAATAATGCGTTTATGCAAATGTAAGGTTGGACAATTTACCCTTTCTTACCTGCAGATTGAGTCTTCGATTTGGGCACTGGCTGGATGGGAGCACTTTCAATATGGGATTTCTGGGCGCAGGCACTTTTGATCTGGACACTTCTGGGCGCAGGCACTTCCGATCTGGGCACTTCCTGGATGTAGGCACTTTTAATTTGACGGCTTCTGGGCGTAGGCACCTTTGATCTGAGGGACTGCTTTGGCTTGGAAAATTCTGGGCAGCGTCTCTCTAATGTTTTGTTCTCATGTTGATTTTTTTTGTGTGTATAATTTTCATTCTATGATTTTCGTGTGATTTTTCGTGTAATTTTCTGTGTGTTGTAATGTGTCACTGGCCTCCTATTTATAGGAGTGTGGGAGTGCACGAAAATGGCAAGGGACAACCATTAAAATAGGCCTTTAACGCTCTGGACAAAAATCAAACACATTAAATCATTTCCTTTTTTGAAACATTCGTGTCCCTTGAATGAACCTGGACGCTTGGATTTCGAGTGCTTTCAGGCCATGCTCTTCGATTAGTCCTGATTTGCCTCTTTCGAATGGACTCCCTGCGTACCCTTCGAATGAGCCTGGCCCAAATATCAATCGAAGGATTCCAATCGAAATGCTCTGTTAACAGGCCAATCAAAAGGTGTTGTTCATGCCAATCGAAGGACATCGTTGACATGCCTGTCGAAATTGCCTTGACATAATTCCAATCGAATGCTTGTCCATAATGCCAATCGAAATACTCCTTCAGAATGCCAATCGAAGGGTCTTTCAGGATGCCAATCGAAATGCTTGTCCAGAATGTCAATCGAAGTGTCTCTCAGGATGCCAATCGAAAGGTATTTGAAGTACCACTCAAAAATCTTCTTTTTCCTTAGGCAAGAGTTTGTGATCAACCAGGCAGGGGGGAGAATTTGGAAAACATGAGAGGGCAAATTTTGGGGTGCAACAGTTGCCCCTGTTCAATTTTCTTAAACCTGAGGATATAGATTGGCTTTCTAGCCTTTTGCAATCCCAAGGTGGAAGATAATTGAACACTAGAGTGCCCAGAAATTTGCACTCGCATGGTGTAGTATCAGCATTGTGACGTCGGGAATGGGCTTACAGATGCCATTTGGAGATGGTTGGTAGGAGGATGGGCTTATAGATGCCATCTTCAGGAGAAGTAATGGATAGTCATTAGAGATGGGCTTAAAGATGCCATCCAGAGGCGATTGTTGGACTGTATTTAAATGAGTGACAGAATTACATCCGAATCTGGATCGTATCTGGACTGTTATTTGAAGGTCTCTGATTGCCTGTCATTAACTGGGAGAAATAAATCTAACCAGAGGAGGTCTTTTTTGATAATGATGTGTGATGAAGGAATCTGAGACGATTGCTACAACAATGGGATGATGAAGGAATCTTGGACGATTACTACCTCAGCAGGATGATGAAGGAATCTTGGATGACTTCTACCTCAGCAGGATGATGAAGGAATCTTGGACGATTACTACCTCAACGGGATGGTGAAGGAATCTTGGACGATTACTACCTCAACGGGATGGTGAAGGAATCTTTGATGATTACTACCTCAACGGGATGATGAAGGAATCTTGGATGACTTCTACCTCAGCAGGATGATGAAGGAATCTTGGACGATTACTACCTCAGCAGGATGATGAAGGAATCTTGGATGACTTCTACCTCAGCAGGATGATGAAGGAATCTTGGACGATTACTACCTCAGCAGGATGGTGAAGGAATCTTGGATGACTTCTACCTCAGCAGGATGATGAAGGAATCTTTGACGATTACTACCTCAACGGGATGATGAAGGAATCTTGGATGACTTCTACCTCAGCAGGATGATGAAGGAATCTTGGACGATTACTACCTCAGCAGGATGATGAAGGAATCTTGGATGACTTCTACCTCAGCAGGATGATGAAGGAATCTTGGATGATTACTACCTCAGCAGGATGGTGAAGGAATCTTGGATGACTTCTACCTCAGCAGGATGATGAAGGAATCTTGAATGATTACTACCTCAACGGGATGGTGAAGGAATCTTGGATGATTACTACCTCAACGGGATGGTGAAGGAATCTTTGACGATTACTACCTCAACGAGATGATGAAGGAATCTTGGATGACTTCTACCTCAGCAGGATGATGAAGGAATCTTGGATGACTTCTACCTCAGCAAGATGATGAAGGAATCTTGGATGACTTCTACCTCAGCAAGATGATGAAGGAATCTTGGACGATTACTACCTCAGCAGGATGATGAAGGAATCTTGGACCATTACTACCTCAGCAGGATGATGAAGGAATCTTGGATGACTTCTACCTCAGCAGGATGATGAAGGAATCTTGGACGATTACTACCTCAGCAGGATGGTGAAGGAATCTTGGATGACTTCTACCTCAGCAGGATGATGAAGGAATCTTGGATGATTACTACCTCAGCAGGATGGTGAAGGAATCTTGGATGACTTCTACCTTAGCAGGATGATGAAGGAATCTTTGACGATTACTACCTCAACGGGATGGTGAAGGAATCTTGGATGACTTCTACCTCAGCAGGATGATGAAGGAATCTTGGACGATTGCTACTTCAAAAGGTAATGACTTTTATCTGTTGATCGATCTTTCCTGAAAAGGTAAAGAGTTAGTTGTATGCAATGTCATGATGTATGCATTGTGTAATGATGTTCTCAAAATAAATGAGATTTATGTTATATGCATTTTGTATGCACATGTTATGAATGTTGTTGAAATGTAATTTTGTCTTGGAGAATAAATTCTTGGCAAGCGTTGGGGAGTTATTAAATTCCGGACTGCTGTTGAAGAGTAGGTATGTCTTCAAACTTTGCTTAGAATGTTTCCACTGAGGATCCTTGTTTTGTTGAGGAGAACTCCGTTGGGGAAAGTTGTGAACTCTGTGGAGAGTATTGATTCGTTCTTGGGGAACAAGTTCAGGAGTCTTGGTTGTCCGTTGCTCTACTAGGGAGTCAAAGTTAAACTGACATCTGGTCGGGTCCAAGTTTCACAGTAACTTGCTGGGGATTGCAGAGTAGTCTACTGGGGAAGAGGAGTTGTGGTCCTTTGATTTGTATTAGTCGGAGAGGCAAACTCAAGCTGGGGAATCCTGGTGTTGTTGGGGAAATAAACCTTGTCGTCAGTCCGCTAGAGAGGTGACATCTTTGTTGGGGGAAGTCCTCGAGGATTCTTGAGGTGGATTTAGTTGGGGAAAGGTTTTCAGAGATTAAACCCTTGCTGGGAGTCATCCTATGAGAAGGATCTGGGGAGATTTGTCATTGCCCCTAGCAGCAGGTGTTTGTGGCACTGCTTGGAAATGTTTGACTGTATGTAACCCTTCACTGAGATTTATGTTCAATGCCCCAAGTGACAGAGATGGAGATTTGCCCCTGGTTACTCTGCACTTCTTTGAGAGATGTCCTGGAATCTTGATTGGACTGCCCCAGGTGATAGACAATGATCATGCCACGCCCCTTGATTGGAAGTGTCATCCTTTTTGAACTGATTTTGTTCACTGAGAGGGTTTTCGTTCATCGGATATTCGTTGTGTGAATTTCTCCGCTGTCAAACAAATAGCCAAATGCAAACAGTGATATTCAAATAATGCAAAGTTTATGTTTGTCTCGAAGTTTTGAAAAGTGTGTTTTTTAGCAGAAAACTTTTTTTTATAAGACAAATTCAACGCAAGATTTAGGACAAAGCCTTACAGGAGTCAGGATACCTTTTGTAACAGTATGCTTTCGAACTAACCCATGCTTCAGTTAGGACTTTTGAAGGGTTGTAACGTGGCTTGGTTCACGGTTTAAGAAACAAAGGATAAAGGCTCAAAGTATATTTGTACTCACCCGCTCTTCGTGATGTTCTTCAATCCTAAACTCAGTTAATTGTGCATTTGGACTCCAAATGAGTCTGGAACGACGTTTTTGGTGATGGTTCACACAAGTTGAATTTGTTGGAAGGCAGTCATTTTTGCAACATTTTTTCATGTTATTGAGGATTTTTAGCGACCTCGTTCTTTTGATTTGTTATCCCTAACTTTTGCCTGACTGTTCTTGTTTTCGAGATTACAGTCAGCGGGATGCCCCAGCTTTCTTAAGCCTCCTTTATAGATTTTGGCTCAGTGGGCTTTTCTCTTTTGAGATATTGACTGCCTATGAGATAAGGAACCACCACTGTCTTTTGATTCCAGAGGAATGCTTTTGATGTCGTTCGTTATATTATGAACTGAGAGTTTTGCAACTTCAATGCACATCTTTTGAATTAACTGAGAGACTACCCTGCCCCAGGTTTAAATCAAAGGTTTCAATTTGTTTAAAAACATAAAACTCCTACTTCTTTGGCTTGAAGGGGTTGACTAGGGATTATCTTCCTCATAACTCCAGTGTTTAGGATTTGAAAGAAATGCCTGTACATCGTCAGCAAGGTCTGTCCAAAAGCATACTGTATGAGATTATGGCATTGTTTCGTCATCCTCCCTCTAAAGGCTTGTAACTTTTTAGCAAGAGTTGAATGTCATAAAGAGAGTAAAAAGTATAGTTTAAATATAATGAAAATGATTGGATCAAATCAAGACAAACATATGCGATGCATTAATGAAACAAAGTTTGGCATTAATGGATAATTGTTTGAATAACAAAGAGATTACAACTTGAAAATTCAAATGAACAAAAATCTTCTCGTCTCAGTACTTGTCACTTCAAATGGTGAACCTTGGAGGGATGGTAGAATAACTCAGCCTGACCATCTTGTGTGAATTCCAATGCTCCCTCATCAATCAGGTCTTGAATTTTGTTCTTCAAAGTCCGACAGTCGTCGGTGTCATGTCCAGGACTGTCAGAATGGTATGCACACCTTGCATCAGGATTGTACCTTAGGGAGGCTGTGTTGGGATTCTTAGGAGGGTCCCTTAATGTCACCAGATTCAATCTTAACAGGTGTTGTAAAGCTTGAGACAGCGGCATGTTGAGCTTGGTAAATTGCCTCCGGTCAACCCGTTGCTTTTGGTGAGGTTGATGTTGGGCTTGTGACCCTGAAGCAAGCTGAGGAGCTTTTCCCTTGTCTTCTTGCCCCAAAGGTGGTTGAATGATGACTTGATCTTCAACCCTAGTTGTTTTCCCCACTCGGTTATTTTGAAGCAGCTTGTTGACGAGGACCCTGAGCTCTTCTTGTCTTTGAGCTAAGTCTTGAATGAGAGCCATCTGGCCCACCAGCTGTCCCATCACCTGGATCTTCATTGTTGCCAACTCAATTTGTAGCCCTTCCAACTGATCATTCCTGATGCCTCCTGGATTCCCTAGGACCAAGCCCCTTGTGAGGAGAGCTTTTATTTCTTCTTGCCCCTGGGATAGGTTCAAGAACATTTCTTGAAGTTGGGCGTTTTGAGCCCGGAGATCTTGGTTATCTGGTTGGAAAGCCATTGCTGCAATAAACAGCGAGAACATTAGAGACCTGTATTGGAATACCTGTTATGATATGTATGATATATGTATGCAATGTTTTCAAGGATCTCGCGGGGTAAACAAGAAACTGTTAGAATCTGAATCTGGTAGTTTTGATTGAAGGAACTTCATGTTGCCGAGAGTCCTTCTTCAAGAGTCAAGCTCACCATATCGAGTGGGTCATAGCCCCTAACTCAAGTTATCGTGCTTGGATTTCTAGATGGTATTGGCTAGAGGAAAATAAATCCCCTTTGCCCCTTGCTAGACTTTTGATTTACCATAACCTGCATCACAGACCCTTGAGATCCTTGAAATGGTTAAGAAAATGTTAAGGTATGATGTTATGATGTATATGCTATGCGTTCAAGCAAAAAGTGAGGTGATGTAAGTGAGCCCTGCAATAAATCCAATTTGTTGGATAAGGACTGTAAAAAAAACCTGCAAGGAACCCCTGTTGTCAGATAACAAGTAGTTCAAGTTTGAAGGCACACAAGTCACACATATAGCCTTAAGTTTAGGCTGGCGTGGAGTTTAGGCATTACCCTCTTTCAGTTTAGTTGGTTTAAACCTGCCCTAAAAAAATAGTAACCGGGTTCTAGAGGATCTCAATATCACTGACTACCCTCAATCGGTCATAATTCCAGCTTAGCAACCTTTTCTTGCGGCCGGAACCATCGCGAGAGTTTAGTCTCAATGAGTGTAGCATACTGCTACTGTTCTATGGCCAAGTTGGTCAATTTAAGGTTCTAAGGTCAGTTGGTGCTTAATGACTCCTTAGAAGACCCATATTCTCCTCGTTTCAACACAAGGGATATCGGTACTGACTAAGGTGCCACACCAACGTAGCTACTGCTTCATCCGTGTCGGTCTACGCCGGATGGATCCCTCACAGTTTACTGCTACTTACCTAAAAAGGGTACCCCAGATCCGGGTTAGGATCTATAGAACTCCGATACAAGCCCACAAAATTAAAAGCATACAAAGAAATACAATTGAAAACACAAGTGATCTAATCCTAAGGTACACCTCACTTATTTAAATGTCCCCAGCAGAGTCGCCAGTTCTGTGGTCGGTGGGAACGAGAACTTACTGTTTTTTGAATACTGGTTCGCGTTTGCGTTTGTTTTTGCAAAGTGTCGCGGTAAGCAAGAGTCGCCACCGTCTTTTATTTTATCCAACAAGGGAAAGGACAAAAGCACAGAGAAATTCCTTTTCGAGATGTTTCTCGGGTTCGGGAGGTAGATTATAGAAAGGGAAGGTGTTAGCACCCTTTTTATCCGTGGTTATCCACGGGCTCTTAGGTACTTGCTCATTATATTTTAAAAAGGTTTGCTTTTCTTTGTGTTTGTGGGTTTTGAAAAGAGTTTTGTTTTTGAAGAAAGTGTAAGTGCGAAAAGTTTTTGTTTTATTTTAAAAGAGAGCAAGTACTTAAGAACCTCTACCTACTCAAAAGGGAATTTAATTGTGCAAATGTCCTTTAGACAGTACTATCCTGCTATTGAGGAGTAGGTAGCACCGTCGATGGAGTTTTCGGGTCAATTCGATTTTAGGGATGTGTGGTCACTAAAGCAACGTTAAGACGCTTTAGTGGTAATCCTAATATCTTAGATCATTTTTATCGAGACGACCATTTCGAGACAACTTATGATCTTGGGACAAAGGACGACCTCTAAAACATCCTATACTTAATGACCACGTTCGAGGCAACCAAGTGAGGTGTACCCTAAGAGTGGCATGTGCAAGTGTGTCAATTTTCAGTTACTTTACTCTTGCATGTCATGGTGAACTATTGTTGATTTTAAGTTTAAGAGTTAATCTTGTCATGCAATCCTAGTAAGCATACATCTAAGCAGTTTAATATATGTACAAGAATTTAAAGTGCGGGAATTGTAAACCCTACGCTATTATAAGGCTTTCAGGGAGGGGGATTATTTACATGTCCAAAATTGGGGGGAATAAAGCAGTAAAGGGTCTTAATTAAGCTATTACATCCCAATAGGCAATTACAATAAAATAAACGCGCGTAAAACAAGGAAAAGAGACGTCTAAGAGATTTCTAAGTAAATAAGAAAACCTTTTTGGTTGTTTTTGATTAAGAAGATATTTGAATTAAATACTCCTAAGTCTAGTTTATTTTAAATTGATAAAATGAAGTTAAAATAATTAATTAATTTGTTTACAAAATTAATTTGAATAAAAACTAACCTAATGTTTTTTGTGATTTTATTTTATTTTAATGTTAATTAAAAAGATAAAAAGAAGTCTATGAGAATAAAAACAAAAAAAAATAAAGTGCAGGAGGGATCCTTCGATCCAGGGAAAAAAGGAGTTTCGACCCAGGGAGGGAATGGACTGCTTCGGTCCAGAGAGGGTCCTGGTCCTTTCGATTGGGCCAGACAGTAAGGCGTGAGTAGCCTTCGATCCAGGGAAGAGGATTGCCCTTCGATCATGGAGGTCATGGCTTTCGATCCAGGGATGAGATGCCTCTTTCGATCCAGCACGCTAATGGGTTTGATCCAGAGAAGGACTCTCCTTCGATCTGGGATGTTATACCTGCAAAAGTATGTGAGCGAAACAAAAATGCAGGGCCTGGATATTGAATCCCAGGCCCTTCGATCCTGCACTTGTTGGGGTCTCTTCAGGCTAAATCTGCAGCAAATGTTAGCACACAAAAAATGTGACCTGGGTGCCAAACCCAGACCTTTTGATCCTGTCTAAGATGGAAAATCAAAGGTAACAACAAGTAATAATGCGTTTATGCAAATGTAAGGTTGGACAATTTACCCTTTCTTACCTGCAGATTGAGTCTTCGATTTGGGCACTGGCTGGATGGGAGCACTTTCAATCTGGGATTTCTGGGCGCAGGCACTTTCGATCTGGGCACTTCTGGACGCAGGCACTTTCGATCTGGGCACTTCCTGGATGTAGGAACTTTTGATTTGAGGGCTTCTGGGCGTAGGCACCTTCGATCTGAGGGACTGCTTTGGCTTGGAAAATTCTGGGCAGCGTCTCTCCAATGTTTTGTTCTCCTGCAGATTTTTTTTGTGTGTGTATAATTTTCGTTCTATGATTTTCGTGTGATTTTTCGTGTAATTTTCTGTGTGTTGTAATGTGTCACTGACCTCCTATTTATAGGAGTGTGGGAGTGCACGAAAATGGCAAGGGACATCCATTAAAATAAGCCTTTAACGCTCTGGACAAAAATCAAACACATTAAATCATTTCCTTTTTTGAAACATTTGTGTCCCTTGAATGAACCTGGACGCTTGGATTTCGAGTGCTTTCAGGCCATACTCTTCGATTAGTCCTGATTTGCCTCTTTCGAATGGACTCCCTGCGTACCCTTCGAATGGGCCTGGCCCAAATATCAATCGAAGGATTCCAATCGAAATGCTCTGCTAACAGGCCAATCAAAAGGTGTTGTTCATGCCAATCGAAGGACATGGTTGACATGCCTGTCGAAATTGCCTTGACATAATTCCAATCGAATGCTTGTCCATAATGCCAATCGAAATACTCCTTCAGAATGCCAATCGAAGGGTCTTTCAGGATGCCAATCGAAATGCTTGTCCAGAATGTCAATCGAAGTGTCTCTCAGGATGCCAATCGAAAGGTATTTGAAGTACCACTCAAAAATCTTCTTTTTCCTTAGGCAAGAGTTTGTGATCAACCAGGCAGGGGGAAGACTTTGGAAAACATGAGAGGACAAATTTTGGGGTGCAACACGTGGCAATTGATATTGTCATACAAAACTAAATGAAATCTATGAACATGGATGTAGGTGTCCATGAACGTTGTATATTAACAATATCTAACATCTACAAATTAAAATGTGCGACTTTCACTCACATTTTTTAAATCAGTTGAGATATTTTGTCTTTTTAAACCATTTTATCTAAAAAACTAATTAAAAAATTGTTCATCCGCATTGATCAAATAGTTAGATTAATATAAATAATTAAAATACATTTAAAAATATATTTATAATAGTCGACTTTTAATCATTATGAAATATGAAATGTAAGAATATTGGTTAGATTACAATTTTATATATTTTACTAATTTATGAAATTTGGTCTTTTTTATTTTCAAATTTCTAATTTTTGTCATATTTTTATAAATTTTTAAATTTTTTTAGGTCTCCTATTTTAAATCCACAATTTTCTTCTCATGTTTTATCAATTTTTAAAAGTAAAATTTTATATTTTTAAAATTACTAGACATATGATGTGATATTTATTAATTTAATAAATTAATGACATATTAGATTATATTTAATATGTACATTAATAATCATTAAAATAAATAATACCAATTTTTTTTGAAAAATTAGAAAAATATATTTAAAATAAAATATCTTTTTGTAAAAATAAAAAATGTAATAAAAATATATATTTAAAAAAAAGAAGTCAATGAAACAGCATAAGACACAATTTGAGCATCTTAAGCAATGGTATCATAATCAAGTTTTATAGACTCAAATATATCAGTGACGTGGATGTCACTCTCTTCTTGAATTTATGTCACCAAAGATCTAGGAGTTTTTGAGCCAACAAAGATTTTATACTTTTAAAGATTAATTTTACAAATTTTTTAATACACGTTTATGGATTTCTGGGGGTTATAGCAAAATTCATATAATATTTCATAAATTTGAATATGTATATCTAAACGGATTTTTTTTCATAAAATATTAAATTCTATAGATATATATTCAAAAATACTTTTTTTAACAATAAAAAATGTTTTTTTGAATATATATTTTTGAGTAAACTTTATTTTTTTTTTCGAAAAAATAATATTTTCAGATATACATATCTAAAATGTTCTCTGTTGTATTTTTCTAAAATATATTTTTCTTTTTATAAATTAAAATTTTCATGTTATTTTACCTATTTAATTTGATTAAATCTTTAACAGTGAAAAAAAACATTTTCAATAATAGAAAATAAAATAATCATATATAATAATAACATAAAATATCTTTTAAAATTTTTAAAAATGGTATCTTCAAATCAATGCAAAAATTAAATAAAAAATATATAATTATATTGGTAAAAGAATTTCCAATATTACTAAAATTTATATTCACTTTTTTTTATTAAATCACTCATTTAGTTTTAATTATTCCTAATTTATTATAAAACAGTTTTTTTATTTTTTAAAATTTAAAGTTATTTTGATTTTATTTTAATTTTATTTCTAATTTATTATTTTTGAAAATATAAGCGAAGAATTTTCAAAGATGCATATTTAAAATTATCTTTTTATTAAATTAAAAATAAGATTTTTTCGAATATGTATTTATAAAAATACTTTTTTATATGGTGCGTTCGGATATGTATATAAAAAATTCTCTAAACCTTATGGTCAGCTTGTTCACATCCCATTAGAAGTTTTCAATAAGAATCTTAACTTATTGGAGTGGCTGTTGAAACAAAATAAGAAAAGGAAAGAGTTAGAGTCTACCACTACAACCTTCGGCTTGAATTGGAATCTTAGTCGACCCTTAGAATCAAAAGACAAAGAAAGAAGTATTGGAGTGAGAGGTTTCTTTATAACCAGTTCCAATTCATCTTAGTCGATCAAGGGATTTATCTTTTGAAGTGATAGTTTTAGGCATCTTAGTATTGTATCGCAGAAAAAATCGAAACAAATTTGAATCATTTATTTTTCATACTTCCTTTTGATACCTCGAAGTACATGTGAATTATATTACTTGAGGATGATGCTAACAATTGTAGAGGACCAACTTACTATAAGGATATCAAAACTAAGGCTGGAAAGGAACAATTTAGTTTCAGGAATGCATATTTTGAAATAGGATTTTTTTAAGATGATAGTAAATATGTAGTAGCTATAAAATTAGACAAATGATTGGGGTTCGGGTCACTTCTTGATGAAGTTATTTGTAACTATGTTTTTGTGAAGTATCATCAATAAATCTTGTGAAGTATGTGAAAGAACTTCGATTTATCTATGTGATGACATTCTATATGAACAAAGATATATGTCAAGTAACAGAGATATTTGAGTATTATATTTTTGAAATCATACTATTTTAAATAATCATAGATATTTTAGTATTATAATATAAAATTTTGTTACTATATTTTGAAATAATAATAAATAACTCAAAACAAAAAATTCGACGTCAAAAAATAACTTATGTGTTGAAATGCTAATAAATAACTTATTATACGTCAAAAAATTTCAATGTCTTAACCGACGACTTTGTTGACAACAATTCTAAAATCTCTAATTATGAAGTCTTACAATCCTTCTAATACAATTTCGATGATGTTGATATCAACTAATACGTTTTATTTTTATTAATTAGTACATTGTTCTTTCGTGTTTTAATCTTTATGACATAAATTAACAGATAAATCAGATAGAGGATGTACTTTGTTCTTTGTATTGTTGTGTTAATATAATATGATTCTGATGATTACTATGATTATTATGATTAAATATGCTATTGATTATGAATATGATTTTAGTTAATTTTACCAAAAAAATCATTTTATTGAAATCATGGTAGGTTCAAGAAGGTATGTATTACTGATTATGAATATGATTTTAGTTAATTATAAATATGATACTTTTTGTTGGTATTTTTAGCAATTTATATTTAAGTCATGTAGTACACATGAAGCAAAGTGATAGCCATTGTTGTTGTAATATCGTACAGTAACCAATAGGTTATGGTACTGGCCATAGGATATGAAACCTGAAATAATATAAAGGAACTATAGTTACATGTCACTACTCACTAGATACCAAATGATGTTATTATTGGTACCTTCTGTTTTATATGGTGAATATATGATTAAGCTTATATTTTGAAACTATTTATATGTTTGAAATTATTCTGTATAACATATTCATTGTCAATTTAAATGTTTTGAACAATATTCATATATTTACTTAGAATATATCATGAGAAAAAGTCATTATAGATAGTCTAATGTTATATTGAGTAAACATTAAATGTTTTTATGCTTGTTATATGTTTTTATGCTTGACTGAGAAAGAGATATGAAATTCGACACTTGTCGAAATTGAGAATATGTTGCAAGAAAATTGAAGAAGTTTGAAGGAATTTTGTGGTATGCCTTATCCAAAAACTTATGTTACAAGGGACATAGTCAACAAACTCATTTATGAAGAATGTGATTAAAATGTTGATACTAAATGATAAAAATTCTATGATTTATTTCGTTTACTTACATATAATTAACTTACTAGCAACAATTATATGTCACAACTATATTATTAAATGATAGTGTGTTATTTTTAATGATAACAATTACTATTCTGGACTGATCCAATCGCTAAGCATGGCCCAATCCACTTCTACGTTCAGAACGATCTAACAGTTTTGGCCCAATCAATTAGGGAAGATAAAAGGCACTTTCCCCTTCTGCCCCTCAGCAGGGGACGCGTGGTCGTGTGCCCCCGGAGCCAACTAGACCATCGTTGTCTTCGTTCGTACCTCTGCCCGCGTCAACGGGCTGGTGTTCACTCTGTTCGTCACGCACGGGCAACCATCTAGGAACGACAAGACCACGTCTTTCCGCGACTGCATCCCTAGTTGTGGCAACAGCTAGTTTCGAGCATCTCTACCTGTTACAACAGCTAGTTTCTGGCAATTACCTATTTTTTTTAGGACCTAATATCCATGCTCAAAAAAGGAACCAATGGCCAAGTGTCAGAGGCACTATATAAACCCTCACATTTGTGAGGGTCATATATCCAATATTCAACTCTAAAACCCTATATTCTCTCTTGTATCTCTTTGAACTCTTACTTACTTGAGCATCAGAGTGCCTTGCAGGTACACCCTCATCCTCCTTAATTCCACCATTGCAGACGCAGTATCGGCCCGTTATAGGTTCAGATCATCGGTAAGATCGATGACGCCGTCTGTGGTAAACTATTTTTCCCATCTTTCTTTCCCCGGAAAATAAAGATCAAAGCAACATTTCAAGATTCATATTATGACCGATCAAGATGACAGCCACCTTACTGGAAAAACCATCTTATCCCCCATCCACAAGACTGTCGACAACAAAGATACACCGCTCCTTGAAGATATTCCCCGGAAGAGAGACGGTCACACGATGTCTCCCTTCTCTGACGAAGTTGAGGACAATGATGCCCGATTATTAGAAACTAGCAGATCCAAGAAAGTCTAAGAAGAAATGCCAGCAATCTTCCAGCCAGTTATAGTGTTGGCCAACACCGACTCGGCCATGGCTGCCCCGATCGGAGTAATAAACCATACCAATGCTCTGATCCTCTAGCAGAATGACAGAATCGGGGCACTGGGAAAATAGCGTCATTCCAGATCTCCTCGGCGGAGATAACAACGACGTGGGTCTCGTAGCCCATCTTCAACACGATCCATCCATCGCCCAGCACAAGAGACGTCACTGATCAAGTAGTGCAATCGCACTCCTCCTCGTAGAGATCACAGGTCCCCGGTTAACAAGAGGACCAGGGGCAGCAACCGATCATAGAATCAGCGCCCGCCTACGCCCAAGCCAAAGGGCCTTTCATGGAGAACATCTCCTCGTTGTGTGGATAGTCTTCGATGAGGGAGGGACAATCACTCTCTATCCCTTTCACCAGACTGGAGCGACGAAGATGATCCCTGCGGTCCATTGTCCAGAAAAACCATAGAGACTCCCCTACCTATAGGACTGGAAAAGCCCTTGAATCTAAGGACGTACAATGGAACCACTGATCCATACGAGCACATCGAGAATATCAATGCCCTTCTCGATTACAGAGGCGTCCAGGGAGCCATTAAGTGCCGACTTTTTCCCACCACTCTTCAAAAAAGGGCTATAGCTTGGTACAAAAGCCTCCCCGACGAATCGATCACGTCTTAGAAGAATCTGGGAAAACAGTTCTCCAGGAACTTTACTGCCTCCCTCCGACATCTGAAATCGGCAGTGTTGCTGGAGGCGATCATCCAAGGGAAATATGAATCCCTAAGGGCATATATAGAAAGATTCAGCTGAGAGTCCGTCCAGGTCCCCACAACTGATGATATGAAGAAATACTTGCTTGAACATGGGCTACGTCCCTGAAGTGGCGTTGCCAAGAAAGTTGGCATCGAAACACCTGTTACCCTTGATGTTCTCCTCCTCAAGGCCCAAGCATACATCCAGTATGAAGAAAAAGAAGCTGCCAAAACGCATGAGACTCACGGCATCAAGAGAATACCAAAAGGTCAAAGCATGATGACTCATCGATATCTTGTCAGGGAGCAGATAAAAGAAGAGACGACAAACCCTGCGAAGCAGGGGAATACAAAGGGCTAGTCGGCCAGTTCCATGATTACACTCCTCTAAACACCTCTCGTGAGTGCATTCTGGCTGACTGCACAAATTCAGAGTTTCGCCAGGTCGGGTTCCGCTTTCCTCGACAAACATCGCCCAAGCCTGAGACAGACAAAACAAAATATTACGGTTTCCATAAAATCCACGGGCACACCACTGAAGGCTTCATCCAATTGAAGGATGCCATTGAGATCCTCATTAGAGATGGGCATCTCAAATAATATAAGAAGAAAGAGGGTTCTCACGAGGAAGCCTCAGAGTCAAAGAAGGTCGAGGAAGAGAAAACCTCTTCCAAAGACGTTTGTATGTCAGTTGCTCTATTCATTTCTCAGCTAGAGGATTTCTACATCCCCATTGATGTCGAGCACCCCCTCTACTTCTGAGCGCATAGTCCTTAGGAGACCTTCCCCTCTACTATGGTCATATCCAGTGGGGGATTTAGCAAAGTCACTATGGACTCAGTAAAAAGAAACTTTGAGTAGTTGATCAATGCAAGCTCCAACAAAAACTCCACCATCAACAACTTCTGAGGAGACTTCATTCCCGTCGTGTTCTACCGTGAAGAACTCCTCGGTGAATCTCCTAATTCATATATCTCGTTTCTCATAAGAGCATATATGGCCAAGATATCCGACAGATTATGGTCGACCAGGGGAGCTCGGTCGACATTATGTACTCCCAACTGTTCACTACCTTGTAGCTCAATGAGACACACTTAACACCATATATAGGCTCAGACTTACAAGGTTTCAATGATGCAGTCACCAAAATATGGGGCTACATCGAATTAATAGTCACCATCCGGAAAATAGAGACGGCCAGATCCATTAAGGTCCAGTTCCTGGTGATTAACTTCTTGTCTCCGTATCAGTGTATCCTAGGTAGGCCAACCCTGGCTGAAATGATAGTGGTGCCTTCCACCGTGCATCTAAAAATTAAGTGTTACATTTCGAAAGGGCTCATTTCCAGCTTCCACGTGGATATAGAAGCTGCGAGGAGATGTTTTAAGGCAGACTCCAAAGGACTGAACTCCATCAGAGTAACACCCATAGTAGTCGGAGATTTTTCCTGACCCAACAGTTCAGAAGAGCCAAAGTCACTGCCCCATGTCGATACAATCGGCCTAGATAGCTGTTTCACTAAGGATGATCTCCAAGACCAAAAGAAGAAGGGGAAAGAAGTCTGGATGACTATATAAAGATCTTCTACCTTAGAAAGCAGTGAGGAGTCTGCACATCCCCTACGACAAACTCCAGACGGGGAATTAGAGATCATCCCCCTCGGCAGCAACCCCAACAAAGGAGTAAAGATCAGCACCAATCTTCCCGACCTGGCGAGGAAGCAGCTAAAAACGTGCCTTAGGGAGAATGCATATTTGTTCGCATGGAGCACCGTGAAGATTCCCGATTTGGATCCAGAGGTAGCATGTCACCAACTAACAATAGATCCCGCCCTTAAGGTTGTAGCCCATCATAGACGCAAGCAGTCTCTGGAGGAAAATTTCATTTGTGAATCCTAGTATACAACCTGGATATCTAACATTGTACTTGTAAAGAAATCAAATGGAAAATGGTGAATGTGTGTTGACTATACCAATCTTAATAGGGCTTACCCCAAAGATGATTATCCCCTGCCCAATATAGATAGATTAGTCGATAATTCTGATGGTTTTAAATTGTTGTCTTTTATAGATACATACTCTGGATACAACCAGATCCCCATGGTCAAAAGCGATAAAACATACATGACCTTCATGACCAAGTCGAGCAACTATTACTACAAAATAATTCCCTTCGACTTGAAGAACGTCGGCGCCACATACCAAAGAATGATGAACAAAGTATCTAAAAAAAGATTGGAGACATGCTCGAGTTCTATATGGACAATATGATTGTGAAATCCCAAGAGGAGTTCTACCATACACTCCACCTAAAAAGGGTGTTCGACCAAACGAGGAAGTGCAAAATGCGATTCAATCTGGAGAAGTGCACCTTCGGCGTATGAGCAGGTAAATTCTTCAATTTCTACGTAACAGAGTGAGGAATTAAAGCCAACCCCGACAAGTGCATGGTAAACTCTGAGTTTCCAACTCCAAACTCAAAAATTTCAATCTAATCTCTAAATAAGATGCTCACCTCGTTATCCCGTTTCTTTGCAAAATCCTCCTATCACGCACTTCCCCTTTTCAAACTTCTTCGTAAAGAAGCAGCATTTGAGTGGACCGAGGAGTGTGAACAAGCCCTCCTCCACCTCAAACAAGCGCTCTCGCAACCACCAGTCCTCTCACGGCCAAATAATTGGGAAATTCTTTACCTCTATCTCGTCGTCATAGGCGAGGCCGTCAACACGGCTCTCATTTGGTCTAAAAGTTATCACCTGCCGAACAAGGTTCTAGAGGTTCCCAGAGTCTACATCCTTCCTTCGGATATTACCAGCTTCTCGATTAACTCGGTAATTAGTAATATTCTCAAGAAAAACTCGTCCGAGCGTAGTATCACGTGACAACTATTTCTAGATTACTCTGTCATAGCTTCCGCACTACTCCTAAAAGGCCAAGATGGGTTTGGTGTTCTACGGTCCTCAGCTTCAGCAGGCTCCCAGGTCGAAAGCAGTACGTCTTCCCGATTACTCGGTAAACGAAACTACAGTCAAAGGAAACTCCACTGAGTGGGGGATCTCATGCCTCCTTTTTTGGGATTACTCCCTCAAAGTTAACATGACTATACCGCCCGTCCTATCTTAAAGTCTTCCCAAGTCCGGGTATAGGACTTATAAGTAATCACCAAGCACCCTGAAAACCAGGAAAATCCAGACAAACATATATACAACATATAACAAAAAAACAATAATAACACATATACAAATATAAACAAAGATAGGCTCAACCCACTTAGGGATAGACCAGTAAAAGGTCAATCTTTCCCCAGTGAAGTCTCCATTTTTTCTGTAGCGGTAGAAATGTTCAAGACTAAGCCATTAGATTGACTAGACTTATACAAATCAAAATCAAAATCGCCACCGCGCTTTATTGTTTCCAAAGAAATGGGAAAAGAGCGAATAACCCAAAAAGAAGGGGAAAGATTCAAGGTAAGGGGGTTGGTTATGAAAAGAGAATGTATTAGCACCCTAAACACCTACGGTACTCCGCAGGAACCTCTTTGTAAAATCTATATATTTTGTCTATGAAACATGTTGTATAAAGTAGATGGTTGAGGTGGGAAAAGAAATATATTTTTTATGATTTTTGCACCCGCCGCGGTTGTGAACCTTTGGTGCCTACTGTTGCACCCCAAAATTTGCCCTCCCATATTCTTCAAGAAATTGCCAAGCCAAGTCACAAAATTCCCCAAGGGTTGCACAGTGCAAAAGTCTCCTACACAGTCAAAACTAGGGTTTGTATTCTGATCAAGAAAAGGAAGTTTTCAAAGACCCAATCAAGTCTCACATGCCTACAAATATGTTCAAGTATCCTCATATCAAGTTTCAAGACATTCAGCTCAAAATTGCACAGTCAAAACCCTAAATTGCACTACAGTCAACTGTAGGGGCAAAATGGTCATTTGACAGTCAAAAGTTCAAATTTTTGGTCAACATATCATTTGGAAGCCACAAACATCATTTGATCAATGCTTGATCATGATTCTCAAAATTTGGCTCAGAAAATCATCAAGATGCAAAAGTTTCCTTATTTGGACAGTTGAAAAAGTCAACTGAAATTGACCAGGGCATAACTTTCATATGGATTATCAGAAAAATTCCATCCAAAGCTCATTTTGAAGAGAAAGACATTTCCTACAACTCATCTTCATACTTCAAGTCCAAGAAATGCTCTCACAAAAAGTTATCAATTTCAACATTATAGGTCATTTTCAAAAGTCAACAAAAAGGGATTTTAAGTCAAAGGCCATAACTTGAGATTGGTAAATCAAAATGACATGGGACCAAAGACATTGGTTAGAGGACTCAAAGACCTTTCCAAAATGTCCAAGAACATGAGAAAAGCTTAAACATTGAGCAAGTTATGCCTTGTGGAAGTTGGGAAATTTTTGGATATTTTGAAAAGTCAACATTGATTCAAATGGTCTAAAAATGCTAATGGGCCCATTTTTCTTCCATGATTCATCATTCCAAGCATATACACGACCACTTGGCCCAAAGGGAAGTATTTTCTCATTTTTTATTTATTTATTTGGATTTTTATTTATATTAATTCAATTAAATCAATTAAATATATGAAAAATGTTTAAATTAACCAAACCAATCTTTTTATACATGTTTTAAGGTCAATATTTCGTGTAAATGCAAACTAGGAAAGATTTGGGGTGATTGGATGCAAATTGATACAAGAACATGTGAAAAAGATATGAAACATAATGGAAAAAAATCAAATCTTCAATTCATTAAATCAAGAGATTTTGAGCAATATTTTTTACCTAATGCCTTCAGTACAAATGCTAGATGAGAACCCTAATGGAGATAGACAGAAAGCTGCGCAAGAAACACATTTGCAAACTTGAAATTTTCTCCATAAAACTCAATTCTGAAAACATTGTTACAGGTGGATTCAAAGCATAATTTTCATTCCAATAGCTTCCTTGGAGATTCCTGATCACGTTCTAATCAAAGACAACCCTCAAAGCACGAAGAATTGGTAAAACGAACTCAAACTGTATCAAGAAATTTTCAGAATCGTGCATCATGATTTAAGCATCTTTTGTAATTTTTATTCATTGATTCATGATTGTTATCTTGTCCTGAAACTAACCAATGCATTTAATTGAGTTTTTACGTTGTATACGTGATTTCACCATGGCCAAGTTCTAGGGTTTTGCAAGCTTCAGATTGGGGCTTTTCACCCAAGGAAAAATTAGAACTCGCGACTACCACCATTCAAACCGGTGCATCTGGACGAAGAGATCCCAACCCTCGCGCCTAATTTATGTTCAGAGATAACCTAATCGCTATTTTTCCAAAGGCCACCTAATGAAACGCGTCTAAAACCGTTGCCTATATGTTTTGTATTACATGGAATGTGAAGAAGACGAAGTCGTGGCAACATGTGATTAGCTGGTTTAAATTTTCGCGCGTTGGATCCACTAACTCTCCGTTTTCTTTTTATAATATTTATTTGTTATCAACATATCGAACGCGTTGTAGTGGCTCAGCTGGCAGGCGTTGATAGCATTCACGTCCAAGACCTGGGTTCGAGTCCCAGGTCTACGTTATTTTCTCTATTATTTTGCAATACAAATTCACGTGCAGGCTCAATAGTGAAAGTGCATCATACACCCTCAGGAATCAATGTCCACCTGTCCAGGCTCATCAGATCAATGGCTATGGATTAAGGAACACGTTACACCCTGGTCAACGCATCCACACGCTATTCAGAAAAATCAAATGGATCAAAGCTTGTTGGGCTAGAACTTTTGGATCAAGACCTCCACTTTGGGGACTTCCACCCCCCCTGGTTTGCCTTCTCTATATTTTTGTTATTTTATTTTCAATTATGGTTTTATTTTCTTTATTTGTTTAAATTAATTAATTATTTTTACAAAATATAAAAAAATGCCTAAAAATCAGAAAAGACAAAAAAAAACATAATAAACATTTTTATTTTAATATTTTTATAAATAAATTCATATGTAATTATTTAGTTTTAATTAGGGTTTTGCAATATTAATTCTTTTCATAAAAAAACCAAAAATATAGAATTAGGTTTAATAAGTGTTTTATCCCTTTTTAATTTTCTTTTTCACAATGATATTATTATTTTATTTATTTTCATAATTAAACTTGTAAATTAATTAGGGTTGCATTTAGGTTAAAAAAGGTCAATATTTTCTTAATAACTTAAAAATAATTAGAATGAGGGTTTGCATTCAATTTTAATTTTAATTAATTCTTCCTTTCATATTAAATCATAAAATAATAAAATACCAAAAACACTCTTTTTTTTTAATTTTTAATTTTCATTCCTCATTAACTTTAATAATTTGCAAAAGGGTCCAACGCCCATATTTTTAATTATTTAATTTCGCATATTTATTTTTATTTTTTAAATAATTATGTATCTCTCCCGAAGCCTTGTAATTACATTTCGCACTTTTATTTACTTTGCTTTATTTACTTTTCTGTCAAATCGGGTCCGGTTTAATTTTGGCGATGTGGACCCGCGCCATTTGTAATAGTTTAGAATTTACTTTTCCCGCAAATATTAACTGTTAAACAAAGCATGCAAGAATGAATGGCCATAATAAAATCAAGCGTAGATCACTTTAACATGACAAGACGAATATCAATGAAAACGACACACAAATCGCACACACCACCCCTAGGGTACGCCTCACTGTTGCCTTGCCTCGAAAGGTGATCGTCGAGTAGAGGATATCTTAGTAAGTCCTCATGATCCGGGAACCTGGCATGAGGGTAGCTTCTAAGGTGTCTTCCTATTGCTCCGGTGATCACCATGTCTCTACAAACTCGAATTGACCCGAACACCTCCAACGGTGGTGCTACCTACCTCTCAATGGTGGGATGGCACTACTTTAAAGGACATCTACACAGACGAATTCCTTAGGGTAGGTAGGTTCTCGTAGATACTTGCTCTCTTCAAAACAAACAAAAATCTTTTTACACCGACACTTTTCAAAAGCTTTCAAAACAATTTTTCAAACACTCTGACACAAGAGTCGATCTGAAACTTTCAAAGAAACTTTTTAAAACCCACATTGAAAAGCAAACAAACCTTTTGAAAACACAAATGAGCAAGTATCTAAGAGCCCATGGATAACCATGGATAGAAAGGGTGTTAACACCTTCCCTTTCTATAATCTACCTCCCGAACCGAGAGCGATCTCTTTAAGGAATTTTTCTGTGCTTTTGTCCTTTCCATTTGGAGAAAATAAAAGACGGTGGCGACTCTTGCTTCTGCGACATTTCGCGAACCAGCGTTAAACAGTCAGTTCCAGATCCACCGATCACAGAACTGGCGACTCTGCTGGGGAATAAACTTAAAGTGAGGTGTACCTTAGGGTAGTTCATAACTGTGTTTTCAATTGTATTGACTTGCTTGCTTTAAATTGTGGGACTGTCTTGGGAGTTCTATAGATCCTAACCCGGATCTGGGGGATACCTTCTTAGAAAGTAGCAACAAGACTGTGAGGGAACTGTGCGGGGTATACCGACATGGTTGAAACAGTCTGCTACGTTGATGTGGCACTTTGGTGTGTACCGGTAACCCTTGAGTTCAGTCAAGGAGAGTACGGGGCCTCCGCGTGGTGTCATGAAGCATCAACAGACCTTAGGAACCTTAATTGAACAATCTTGGCCTCTTTAGGGTAGTGAGATAACTGACTTTGGTGCAGTCCGAGGTTGGTTGATACTCGATACTACGCTCAATTGAGGGTTGCTTTCCTGGAATATTTCGGTCGCCAGTTCAGTGGCTAAATCGAAACGATGAACAATGAAAGCAATCCCGTGATATTGGGAACTTTAGAACCCGGTTACTTTGATTAGGACAGGTTGAACCCACCAACTTCAAGAGGGTACTACCCAGACCCCATGCTGGCCTTAAACATTAAGGGCTTGTCTTGTGTGCCTTGTGTGCCTTACATGTTTGTCTTTGTAAATATCTGTGGTGTGTTTAATCATAGCATCATGACATCATCCAGCATCATATGCATTGACTAACCATTTCAGGGGTTCGAATTTTCATCTTTGTTCTTGTTTTGTAGGACATGGAAACTGTTCGTAGAAAGACAATTCAAATCAATCTTGTAAGGATCCCTCCCCAGTTTAAGGAGCTTATATCCAGGATTCCCGAGAACTCTTCATTCAGTGAAAGGCATGGAAGCCTCATCAGCTTGGTCAGCACCAACATTGAGGAAGATATGATAAAGGTCCTGTTCCAGTTCTTTGATCCTCTGCATCACTGTTTTACCTTCTTGGATTATCAGTTGGTACCTACATTGGAGGAGTTCTCCCGGCTCCTGAAGATCCCTATCCTTGATCAGCTACCCTTCAACGGTATAGAAAAGGAACCTAAGCTTGAAGAGATTGCTAAAGCCTTGCACCTACAGTCATCTGACCTCAAGGGACATTGGGAAGTTAGAAGTGGTATCAAAGGGTTCTTAGCCAGGTTTCTGTTTGAAAAGGCCCATGAATGTTGGAACTCCCTTGACTTGCAAGCTTTTGAAGAGATTGTGGCCCTCCTTGTCTATGGTTTGGTGTTGTTCCCTAACCCAGATCAGCTTATCGATATCAATGCTGTTCAGATCTTTATGTCCAGGAATCCTATACCTACGTTGCTGGGGGACATCCTTCACTCATGTTACACTCGAACCATGAGAAAAAGAGGTGTCCTTATGTGTTGCACTCCTCTCCTGGGAAGGTGGTTTATTTCGCACCTTCCACAATCAGTCTTGAAGAATGAGCGGGGTTTGAGATGGTCACAACGGTTGATGACTCTTACACATGCAGATATACATTGGTGCCCTAGGTCTAGAGAAGATGTCACTATCATTGATTGTTGCGGGGAGTACCCTAATGTTCCTTTACTTGGGATCAGAGGAGGTATTACTTATAGCCCATGCCTGGCTTGGAGACAGTTTAGTTATGCTCGGAGGGATGGTCCTCATGACATGTTAATTCCTGACATAGTTTTTGACTTCGACAACGATACTCAAGGACTTCGCCAGAGATTTATCAGAGCCTGGAGGATGCCAAGTAGGATAGACAGCAAGACACTGGGGCACAGGAATTCCATCCCGTTGGAACCTTATCTCAAGTGGGTACGAGCTCGCTCCCAGAAGCTAGTGATG
This sequence comes from Vicia faba, assembly GCA_948472305.1. Taxonomy (NCBI): domain Eukaryota; kingdom Viridiplantae; phylum Streptophyta; class Magnoliopsida; order Fabales; family Fabaceae; genus Vicia; species Vicia faba. The sequence goes on along the minus strand of OX451735.1, from coordinate 1,153,503,164 downwards.
CCCTATCCTCATATGCTCCCGGTAATCAAAGAGCCTGTCTTGGAAGGGGAAGTGTCCCACGTTATTCAGCACCCTGATATGCCCACATCCTAGGAAGAGATGCAGAAGAGCTGGATCCAGCTTAAGGAAGAGCGGAATTCTCTTGAGACTAGTCTGCATGCCAGTGAAAAGAAGGTCTTGGAGCTCACTCGCCTGTTGCATGAGGAGAGGAATCTCAACACCTACATAGCTCCGAAGAGGATGCGCAGTGTATTTTGGGATTGATTTGATTTTTGTACTTTTGCCCATGAGGCCTTGATGTATTAAACAATGATTTCCTTAATGATAACGCGTGTTCCTTTTTGTCTACAACAAATTTGAACTTTCGAACCCTTGAATGCATTGCATACGCATTTCATACATCATGTGCATAGCAGGTTTTTCCTCTTTTCAGGTTTCTTACAGTTCTTCGCTGTTTATTTCAGCATCATGAATCCCGAATCTGCATCAACTGAGACATCAATCAAGGCTCTTCAGGCGCAGAATGCGCAGTTTCAAGAATTAATCAAGGGTCTGGCTAAAGGCCAAGAAGAACTGAAGGCTATGCTCCTGAAGAAGGAGAAGAAGAAGAAGAGAAGAACTGTTCTGTTCAACTCGGGCCGAAGGTTTGGCAACACTCTGCAGCATGAAGAGGCTGGTTCTTCTGTTGGCAAGAGTCCTTCTCAGGCAGAAGTCAAGGTTCCTAGTCCGGTAGTCTCCGACAACGAGACAGATTTTGATGAAGAGCAGTACCCTCCTGCTGATGACAGATATAAGCAATTGGAGGACAGGTTGAAGGCTATGGAGGTTCAACAGGTACCTGGGCTGGATTTCGGAGATCTGGGTTTGTCGACTAGTGTGATCATCCCCCACAAGTTCAAAGCACCATCCTTCTCTAAGTATGACGGGGCGTCTTGTCCCAAGCTGCATCTAAGGTCCTATGTTCGGAAAATTCAACCGTACTCTGCGGATAAGAATTTGTGGATCCACTTCTTCCAGGAGAGTCTTTCAGGGACTCATCTCGAATGGTTCTATCAGCTGGATGGGACCAAGGTTCGTAACTGGGAGGAGTTGGCTACTGCTTTCTATAAGCAGTATCATTATAATGCCGACCTTGCCCCCACACGTACCCAACTCCAGGGTATGTCGTTAGGTGCAAGCGAAGGTTTTAAGGAGTACGCTCAGAAGTGGAGAGACCTGGCTGGCAGGGTGCAGCCACCGTTGACTGATCGGGAGTTGGTTGACATGTTCTTGGGGACCCTATCTGGGCCATTTTTCAACCATCTCATTGGAAATTCTTCTGCCGGGTTCACTGATTTGATCTTGACTGGAGAAAGGATTGAAGCTGGGTTAAAATCTGGAAAAATTCCGAAGGGTGCATCATCTAGTTCTGAAAAGAAACCATTCAAGAAGGAGTCTAGTGCCGTGTATGGTTCTCGGAAATCAGAGAGACATGAGCACCGCCAATCTGTCAGCGCGGTAATGATTGCTAAGCCCGCTGCCGCTCCCCGGCCAAACAATACTCAGAAGGTGGAAAGACCCCGGAGAGAATTCACCCGTTTAAACATGACTTTGTCGCAGATCCTGCCACAGTTGCTCTCAACCAATTTAGTGACTGTCAGGGAGGCGCCAAAGTTTCCAAATACTGCATCCCCCAAGTACAATCCGAATGCTCGTTGTGCCTACCATTCAGATAGCCCGGGGCATTCTACTGATGACTGTTGGGCGTTAAAGAATAAGGTGCAAGACCTTATCGATGCAAAGGAGATACAGTTCGAAGCGCCTGCAAAGCCGAATGTAGTTACTGCCCCTATGCCTCAACATGGGGTAAATGCTGTTGATGAAGACGTTTATGCTGTTTCTGTGGATGATCTAGCCACTCCTCTAAAGATTGTCAAGAAGAACCTACTGCAGGCCGGTTTATTTCCGGGTTGTAGTGAGGGTTGCCTGTTCTGTGCTGTGTCCCCATCTGGTTGTCCCTTGTTAAAGTTAGGCATCCAAAGCTTAATGGATAGCAAGGAGATTCTATTCAAGAAGTCTGTTGTTCGGTTGGTTCCAGTGGAAGAAGTTTCTGTGGTGACTATCTTCAGTAATCCGGTCACGGCTCTCCCGAAGAAGCCCGTCCAAATCATGACCGTTGCGCCTGTTATTATCACTGTTCCAGGGCCCCTGCCCTATGTATCTGATAAAGCTGTCCCTTGGCATTATGGGGCAGACGTATATGTAAATGGGATTAAACAAGAGCTCAACGCTGGCGCCAGCATTTGTGATATCACTGGCCCAGCCAAAGTTACCCGCAGTGGCAGGCTCTTCTCGCCTGACATTGCACCGCCTGCTGCCCGAAGACCACTTCTCATAAACCCTGCAAGCATACCTGTTCCTGTTGCTGATCAAGTTGTTGTTCCTACTGCCGATCAAGTTGTTTCTCCTGCTGCCGAGTCATCCAATGCTCGGGGCAAGGGAATTGAAGTTGAGCCTGCCCAGATGGAAGCACCCGTACCCATAGCTGCTGAGGCCTCCCCACAAGAGATGGAGGAGATTCTAAAAATTATAAAGAAGAGTGACTTTAATGTTGTGGAACAGCTTGGGCACACGCCCTCCAAAATCTCCATGCTCTCTTTATTGCTGTGCTCCGAGGCCCATGCTAAGGCCCTAATCTCATTCCTCAAGACGGCCCATGTGCCACATGAAACCTCTGCAGTCCAGTTCACTGATTGCGTGGCAAGTCTAACGGCAGATAATGGCTTGGGTTTCTCAGATGCTGACTTGACCGCAAAGGGAAGAGACCATAATGATGCTCTGCATGTCTCTATCGAATGCAGGGGCACTACCTTGGCACATGTGTTAGTAGATACTGGTTCATCTTTGAATGTGCTACCCAAGAAGGCTTTGGACCGTCTAGATTGTGAAGGCCTGGAATTAAAACCCAGCAATATCATCGTCAGGGCCTTTGATGGTTCAAAGAGGATGGTCCATGGAGAGGTTGACATTCCGATTCGTGTGGGCTCTCAGGTGTTCGATTCCACTTTTTATGTGATGGATATCCGTCCATCTTACTCTTGTCTATTGGGTCGACCGTGGATACATAAGGCTGGGGCGGTGACCTCTACCTTGCATCAGAAGCTGAAATACCCCGTCAGAGGGAAGATTGTCACTGTGCAAGGAGAGGAGGAATATATGGTGAGCCACCTGAACTCCTTCAGATACATTGAGATGGATGGGGAGTTTATTGAAACCCCCTTCCAGCATTTTGAGGAGGTGTTTCCAATTGCAGCAGAAACAGCAACAGAAGAAGGTGGTCCTTTGAAGATGGCTTCCCTGAAGGATGCACGGGCTGTGGTTCAGAAGGGTGAATGTGCTGACTGGGGCAGACTTCCAGACTTTACTCAGAAGACTGATAAACTTGGGCTGGGTTTTACCACAGAAGGTCAGAGAGCTATGAGGAAAGCGAAGATCGGAAGACCTCCGGTATTTATTAAAAGTTCAGGAGTGAATGTTGTTGAGGGAGGCCATGAAGTGGATGAAGCTGAATTTAATAGCTGGATCTATCCAACAGCTGAAGGCGGATTGAACAACTGGATTGCTAAGGATCATACGCCTGTTACCTTCGTGACGCAGTAATAAATTTCTTTGTTTTTTTGTAATAAACAATGATAAACTCTATGGCCCGGTGTCTTACCCGAGGCACCGTGGTTCTATTTGTGAGGGCATACAAATTTTCATTTCATATACCATGAATGAAAATCTTGGACGTATTTTTCGCATTGCAAATATTGTGCTCCTTTTCTGTCTTTCTTTTCCTTTACATAAATTTTCAAAACAGCTGTATTTACACACACACTCACTCATACAGGTTTCAATCCACTCTGGATCTTACTGATAACAACTCTGCTACCGCCAATTATGACTTCGAAAATCCGATCAACTTAGCCGAAGACGAAGGTGAAGATGATTGCGAAGTGCCTGGCGAGCTTGCAAGACTGTTGCTTCAGGAAGAGAGGGCGATTCAACCCCATGAAGAGCCAGTGGAAACCATAAACTTGGGTACTGAGGCAGACAGAAAAGAGGTAAAGATTGGTGCCAACCTAGAGCTCAGCGTGAAGCAACGGTTAACCAAGATGCTGCATGATTATATGGAGATCTTTGCCTGGTCCTACGAAGACATGCCCGGGTTGGATACCGATATCGTGGTCCATCACTTGCCGACTAAGGAAGACTGCCCTCCAGTCAAGCAAAAGGTCTGTCGGATGCGTCCAGAGATGTCTGAGAAGATTAAGGCCGAGGTTATGAAACAGTTTGATGCGGGGTTCCTTGCAGTAACTTCTTACCCTCAGTGGGTTGCTAATGTGGTGCCGGTACCTAAGAAGGACGGTAAGGTCAGAATGTGTGTTGACTACAGGGATCTGAACAGGGCCAGCCCCAAGGATGACTTCCCTTTACCTCACATTGATGTCCTTGTTGATAATACAGCTCAGCATAAGGTATTCTCTTTCATGGATGGCTTTTCAGGTTACAATCAGATTAAGATGGCACCTGAAGACATGGAAAAGACTACATTTGTTACTCAGTGGGGCACCTTCTGTTACAAGGTCATGCCATTCGGGTTAAAGAACGCTGGGGCAACCTACCAACGTGCCATGGTTGCCTTATTTCATGACATGATCTATCACGAGATAGAGGTGTATGTGGACGACATGATCGCGAGGTCCCAGACTGAGGAAGAGCATCTAGATCATCTGCAGAAGTTATTTGACCGGTTGAAACTGTACAAGCTGAGATTGAACCCGAACAAGTGCACCTTTGGGGTAAGATCTGGGAAGCTGCTAGGCTTCGTGGTCAGTGATAAAGGTATTCAAGTGGACCCTGCTAAGGTCAAAGCTATTCAAGAGATGCCAGTTCCTAGGACAGAGAAGGAAGTCAGAGGCTTTTTAGGACGCCTGAATTACATCGCTCGATTCATCTCACATCTGACTGCTACTTGTGAGCCAATCTTCAAGCTGCTGAAGAAAGATCAGGTAGTGCGTTGGAACGATGAATGTCAGGCTGCCTTCGACAGAATCAAAGAGTATCTCCAAGAACCACCTATCCTTATGCCACCGGTTGAAGGGAGACCTCTGATACTATATCTGACAGTGCTTGACAACTCAATGGGGTGTGTGCTGGGGCAGCATGACGAGTCTGGCCGAAAATAGCATGCCATTTATTACCTTAGCAAAAAGTTTACCGACTGTGAGACCCGATACTCACTGCTTGAGAAAACTTGCTGCGCTTTGGTATGGGCTGCTCGCCGGCTGAGACAGTATATGCTGACTCACACTACCTTGTTGATCTCAAAGATGGATCCTATAAAGTACATATTCGAAAAGCCTGCTCTGTCTGGGAGAATTGCAAGATGGCAAATGATCTTGACGGAATACGACATTCAGTACACAACCCAGAAAGCCATCAAGGGAAGTGTATTGGCAGACCACTTGGCACATCAAGCTGTAGATGACTATCAGTCAATGAACTTCGAATTCCCGGATGAAAGCATCATGATTGTGACTGATTGTGAAGTACCTGGACCGGATGAAGGACCTGAACCAGGATCCCGATGGTCTATGCACTTTGACGGAGCCTCCAACGCTTTGGGAAATGGTATTGGCGCCATAATCATATCTCCACAAGGTACTCATACTCCACTCACTGCCCGGCTATGTTTCCACTGTACCAACAACATGGCGGAGTATGAGGCGTGTATCATGGGTCTTCAAGCTGCGATCGACCTAAGGATCAAATTTCTAAGTGTCTTCGGAGATTCCGCTCTTGTGATCAATCAGATCAAAGGAGAGTGGGATACGAAACATCCAAACCTGATTCCTTACAGAGAATGTGTGTTGACCCTGATTCCCCACTTCACAGAGATAACCTTTGAGCACTTTCCAAGAGAAGAGAATCAGTTAGCGGACGCGTTAGCTACAATGTCTTCAATGTTCAAGGTCAAATGGGATAATGAGGCTCCCCGGATCATCATCTGGAAACTGGACGAACCGGCATACTGTTGTGATCTCGAAACTGAATTGGTGACTGAGAAGCCTTGGTACCATGAGGTGAAGAGATATCTGGAAGCTCAGGAATACCCTGAAGGTGCATCTATCAATGATAAAAAGTTCCTGAGGAGGTTTGCAGCCAAGTTCTTCCTAAGCAACGGCATCTTGTACAAACGAAACCATGATTCAACCTTACTGCGTTGTGTGGATAAGACTGAAGCAGGAAGGATCATGGAAGAACTACATGAAGGGACCTTTGGTACGCACTCCAGTGGACATACTATGGCTAAGAAGATCCTTCGGGCAGGATATTACTGGTCCACCATGGAAGCTGACTGCTACCAACACTCCAGGACATGCCACAAGTGCCAGATTTATGCAGACAAGGTGCATGTTCCTCCGGTTCCCCTGAATGTTCTGACTGCGCCTTGGCCGTTTGCAATGTGGGGCATAGACATGATCGGCGAGATTAAACCTACGGCATCCAATGGACATCGCTTCATCCTAGTGGCGATTGATTATTTTACGAAGTTGGTTGAGGCAGCATCCTATGCTACGGTAACCAAGACTATTGTGGCACGGTTCATTCGACATAACCTGATCTGTCTATACGGCGTCCCTGAAAGGATTATTACAGACAACGTACCAATCTGAACAACAAGATGATCGCTGAGCTCTGCGAACAGTTCAAGATATAGCACCACAATTCTTCTCCTTACAGACCGAAGATGAATGGGGCTGTAGAAGCAGCAAATAAGAACATCAAGAAAATCGTGCAGAAGATGACAGTGACTTATAAAGATTGGCACGAGATGTTACCGTTCGCTCTACATGGGTACCGTACCTCAGCTAGGACGTCAACCGGGGCAACTCCTTTCTCTCTGGTTTATGGCATGGAGGCAGTCTTGCCGATCGAAGTACAAATTCCCTCTCTCCGGATAATGAAGGATGCAAATCTGAACGAAGATGATTGGATCCAGACACGACTTGATCAGCTCAACCTCATTGATGAAAAGAGACTTGCTGCTATCTGTCATGGTCAGACGTACCAAAAACGAATGATCAGGGCATTTAACAAAAAGGTCAGACCACAGGAATATCAAGTTGGGGATCTGGTAATCAAGAGAATCATCCTTCCTCAGAGTGATCCAAGGGGCAAATGGACCCCTACGTACGAAGGGCCATTTGTGGTTAAGCATGTGTTCTCAGGAGGAGCAATGATATTAACCAACATGGATGGTGACGACCTTCCTCACCCCGCCAATGCAGACATAGTAAAAAAATACTACGCATGAAAAAAGACCCGCTAGGCTGACATGCCTAGGCAAAAATTAGGGCTTCCCGTCGAACCAAAAGGGTTCGGGCAAAATGAAGGGATGAAAATGAAAAAATCTGTACACCCGGCAAGTCGAAAACCTGAAAGGGCGGCTTGGGCAAAAATGGGTATCCCGGTGGACCGAAAACCTGAAAGGGCGGTCCAGGCAAAAATTAGGGATAAAAGCGTAATACTATGTCTCATTGATCATTTTGCATCCAGAATCCGGTATCTACATCAAGTTCAGACGGCATCGATCAGTCAACTTCATCTTCAACCAAGGTCATCAAGTGATGAGACGCTCGGAGTTATAAAGGCAATAGCAGAATTGAAACCCAGTGGGATCATTCATACTTCACACAGCTGTTTTATTTTCTTTTGTACAAAATTTGTATAAACTCTCTTGTTCGGCGACGTTCCTCTTACTAGGACGTCGGCCTCTTGTACACAAAACGCCTATTCACAGGCCATCCAAAATCAATACAAATATATTTTCAGTTAAACGTGCCAAGTGTTTTTCTTTTTCTGTTTTGTTTTGCGAAGAACGTCCAAGGTTCAATTTGTGATATATGCATTGACAATAATTTGCTAACTCATAAATATTTGCATATGAAACAAAGGAATTGATTGCAGGTGACATTAGAAACAGGGGCAATAAAGAGTTGTCCAAGCAATCTAATTGTTCTATCCTCCAAGGTACCAAGGTAGGTTCAGCTAAAGAACATGACCAGTATACCTGAATTCCCCAGAGAGTGAGCCAACAATACATTCTTCTCCAAGCAGAGTTATCAGATCTCAAGGAAATTGAGTGTCCTCCCGTAGATCTCAATACTTCCCCAGCAGCATATATTCTTAACAAGCATCCCCGGCAGTCTTGGTCTAAAGATTGTTCCCCGGCGGCATCTCAATATCCATAGGAATCACTTTCCCAGCATATCAAAACTTCCCCAGAAGAGTCCAATCCAGTTTCCCCAGGAAAGATGGAATCCATATCCCCAAGCACTAAGCTTATCCCCAGTAGATTCTGGAAGCTTATCCCCTCGCCGAATACGAACGCGTCGTCCGACTTGATTTAAAGAGTTATTTCCTTAATAGGATATAACTGGGTTATCCTCAGCCAAAAGCCACGGGAAGGTCGTCGTCAACGTAGTTCTTTCCTATCCCCAGCGAGGTCTATCAACACTTCCAATACAGCAGAAATACCCCCAGCAAGTTACTATCAACATTCAGCAAGGCATCCCTCTCCCCACAGAGTATTGCTTCCCAGCATGGTCGCTAGAGTATCTTTTCTCCCCGCAGAATCCTCCATTTGCCAAGTTTATTCCGCAACAGAGTCATCTTCCCCTACCGGTATTCTTGCAGTTATCATCCCCAGCGGAAGCAAAATCTATTCTCCAACAGCAGCCCAGGAGTGACTTCCCGGCACCCGTCAAGGATTTACTTTCCTAGACGAAAAACACATACATCACATACATCATTCTAGCATGCATAGACGCGTTATATCATACAAATCTCATTTATAGTGAGAACATCATTGCTTGATCCATATCATGCATTGCATATGACTGACCTTTACCTTTCAGGAAAGATGCAGTTGAAATTCTCAATCACGTTTCAAGACCTAGATCGGTTCAGTTAAATCGACCCCAAGATTTTCCTGATGCTTATCCAGTCAAAGGCCTTCTCTGGTTCAGTCAGATCGCCCCTAAGATATCCCTGATGCTTATCCAGTTGAAGATGTTTCAAGACCTAGACCGGTTCAGTTAAATCGACCCCAAGATTTTCCTGATGCTTATCCAGTCAAAGGCCTTCTTTGGTTCAGTCAGATCGCCCCTAAGATCTCCCTGATGCTTATCCAGTTGAAGATGTTTCAAGACCTAGACCGGTTCAGTTAAATCGACCCCAAGATTTTCCTGATACTTATCCAGTCAAAGGCCTTCTCTGGTTCAGTCAGATCGCCCCTAAGATCTCCCTGATGCTTATCCAGTTGAAGATGTTTCAAGACCTAGACCGGTTCAGTTAAATCGACCCCAAGATTTTCCTGATACTTATCCAGTCAAAGGCCTTCTCTGGTTCAGTCAGATCGCCCCTAAGATCTCCCTGATGCTTATCCAGTTGAAGATGTTTCAAGACCTAGACCGGTTCAGTTAAATCGACCCTAAGATTTTCCTGATGCTTATCCAGTCAAAGGCCTTCTCTGGTTCAGTCAGATCGACCCTAAGATCTCCCTGATGCTTATCCAGTTGAAGATATTTCAAGACCTTGTCCGGTTCAGTTAAATCGACCCTAAGATTTTCCTGATGCTTATCCAGTCAAAGGCCTCCTCTGGTTCAGTTAGATCGACCCTAAGATCTCCCTGATTCTTATCCCAGTAGAAGACACCCAAGATTTTTCTCAACGAGCGTGGTTGAAGTTAAAGTCGCCCAAGGTTCTCTTACCATTCAGGCTAAAGCAGTAACCATCCCTGGTCCATTCATCGCCGTTTGAAGTTCCAGACTCAGCTCCCGTAACCAGTCAGGACACATCTGTGCCAAGCACCTAAAATCAGCTCCTGCAACGTGTCAGGTACTCATTTTCTGTTTTGCAGGTATGCAGATTCTCGCTAAGGAATCTCCTACGCGATCAACATCCAGATGGCATCTATAAGCCCATCATCCTATCCAGCAATCTCCAAATGGCATCTATAAGCCCATTCCCCCACCACACTGCTAACATGTGAGCGCAAATTTCTGGGCACTCTAGTGTCCAATCATCTTCTACCCTCGGATTACGAAAGGCACGTCCGCCAAACTGCATCCTCAGGTCTAAGAAGATTGAACAGGGGCAACTGTTGCACCCCAAAATTTTCCCTCCCATATTCTTCAAGAAATTGCCAAGCCAAGTCACAAAATTCCCCAAGGGTTGCACAGTGCAAAAGTCTCCTACACAGTCAAAACTAGGGTTTGTGTTCTGATCAAGAAAAGGAAGTTTTCAAAGACCCAATCAAGTCTCACATGCCTACAAATATGGTCAAGTATCCTCATATCAAGTTTCAAGACATTCAGCTCAAAATTGCACAGTCAAAACCCTAAATTGCACTACAGTCAACTGTAGGGGCAAAATGGTCATTTGACAGTCAAAAGTTCAAATTTTTGGTCAACATATCATTTGGAAGCCACAAACATCATTTGATCAATGCTTGATCATGATTCTCAAAATTTGGCTCAGAAAATCATCAAGATGCAAAAGTTTCCTTATTTGGACAGCTAAAAAAGTCAACTGAAATTGACCAGGGCATAACTTTCATATGGATTATCAGAAAAATTCCATCCAAAGCTCATTTTGAAGAGAAAGACGTTTCCTACAACTCATCTTCATACTTCAAGTCCAAGAAATGCTCTCACAAAAAGTTATCAATTTCAACATTATAGGTCATTTTCAAAAGTCAACAAAAAGGGATTTTAAGTCAAAGGCCATAACTTGAGATTGGTAAATCAAAATGACATGGGACCAAAGACATTGGTTATAGGACTCAAAGACCTTTCCAAAATGTCCAAGAACATGAGAAAAGCTTAAAAATTGAGCAAGTTATGCCTTGTGGAAGTTGGGAAATTTTTGGATATTTTGAAAAGTCAACATTGATTCAAATGGTCTAAAAATGCTAATGGGCCCATTTTTCTTCCATGATTCATCATTCCAAGCATATACACGACCACTTGGCCCAAAGGGAAGTATTTTCTCATTTTTTATTTATTTATTTGGATTTTTATTTATATTAATTCAATTAAATCAATTAAATATATGAAAAATGTTTAAATTAACCAAACCAATCTTTTTATACATGTTTTAAGGTCAATATTTCGTGTAAATGCAAACTAGGAAAGATTTGGGGTGATTGGATGCAAATTGATACAAGAACATGTGAAAAAGATATGAAACATAATGGAAAAAAAATCAAATCTTCAATTCATTAAATCAAGAGATTTTGAGCAATATTTTTGACCTAATGCCTTCAGTACAAATGCTAGATGAGAACCCTAATGGAGATAGACAGAAAGCTGCGCAAGAAACACATTTGCAAACTTGAAATTTTCTCCATAAAACTCAATTCTGAAAACATTGTTACAGGTGGATTCAAAGCATAATTTTCATTCCAATAGCTCCTTGGAGATTCCTGATCACGTTCTAATCAAAGACAACCCTCAAAGCACGAAGAATTGGTAAAACGAACTCAAACTGTATCAAGAAATTTTCAGAATCGTGCATCATGATTTAAGCATCTTTTGTAATTTTTATTCATTGATTCATGATTGTTATCTTGTCCTGAAACTAACCAATGCATTTAATTGAGTTTTTACGTTGTATACGTGATTTCACCATGGCCAAGTTCTAGGGTTTTGCAAGCTTCAGATTGGGGCTTTTCACCCAAGGAAAAATTAGAACTCGCGACTACCACCATTCAAACCGGTGCATCTGGACGAAGAGATCCCAACCCTCGCGCCTAATTTATGTTCAGAGATAACCTAATCGCTATTTTTCCAAAGGCCACCTAATGAAACGCGTCTAAAACCGTTGCCTATATGTTTTGTATTACAGGGAATGTGAAGAAGACGAAGTCGTGGCAACATGTGATTAGCTGGTTTAAATTTTCGCGCGTTGGATCCACTAACTCTCCGTTTTCTTTTTATAATATTTATTTGTTATCAACATATCGAACGCGTTGTAGTGGCTCAGCTGGCAGGCGTTGATAGCATTCACGTCCAAGACCTGGGTTCGAGTCCCAGGTCTACGTTATTTTCTCTATTATTTTGCAATACAAATTCACGTGCAGGCTCAATAGTGAAAGCGCATCATACACCCTCAGGAATCAATGTCCACCTGTCCAGGCTCATCAGATCAATGGCTATGGATTAAGGAACACGTTACACCCTGGTCAACGCATCCACACGCTATTCAGAAAAATCAAATGGATCAAAGCTTGTTGGGCTAGAACTTTTGGATCAAGACCTCCACTTTGGGGACTTCCACCCCCCCTGGTTTGCCTTCTCTATATTTTTGTTATTTTATTTTCAATTATGGTTTTATTTTCTTTATTTGTTTAAATTAATTAATTATTTTTACAAAATATAAAAAAATGCCTAAAAATCAGAAAAGACAAAAAAAAAACATAATAAACATTTTTATTTTAATATTTTTATAAATAAATTCATATGTAATTATTTAGTTTTAATTAGGGTTTTGCAATATTAATTCTTTTCATAAAAAATCCAAAAATATAGAATTAGGTTTAATAAGTGTTTTATCCCTTTTTAATTTTCTTTTTCACAATGATATTATTATTTTAGTTATTTTCATAATTAAACTTGTAAATTAATTAGGGTTGCATTTAGGTTAAAAAAGGTCAATATTTTCTTAATAACTTAAAAATAATTAGAATGAGGGTTTGCATTCAATTTTAATTTTAATTAATTCTTCCTTTCATATTAAATCATAAAATACTAAAATACCAAAAACACTCTTTTTTTTAATTTTTAATTTTCATTCCTCATTAACTTTAATAATTTGCAAAAGGGTCCAACGCCCATATTTTTAATTATTTAATTTCGCATATTTATTTTTATTTTTTAAATAATTATGTATCTCTCCCGAAGCCTTGTAATTACATTTCGCACTTTTATTTACTTTGCTTTATTTACTTTTCTGTCAAATTGGGTCCGGTTTAATTTTGGCGATGTGGACCCGCGCCATTTGTAATAGTTTAGAATTTACTTTTCCCGCAAATATTAACTGTTAAACAAAGCATGCAAGAATGAATGGCCATAATAAAATCAAGCGTAGATCACTTTAACATGACAAGACGAATATCAATGAAAACGACACACAAATCGCACACACCACCCCTAGGGTACGCCTCACTGTTGCCTTGCCTCGAAAGGTGATCGTCGAGTAGAGGATGTCTTAGTAAGTCCTCATGATCCGGGAACCTGGCATGAGGGTATCTTCTAAGGTGTCTTCCTATTGCTCCGGTGATCACCATGTCCCTACAAACTCGAATTGACCCGAACACCTCCAACGGTGGTGCTACCTACCTCTCAATGGTGGGATGGCACTACTTTAAAGGACATCTACACAGACGAATTCCTTAGGGTAGGTAGGTTCTCGTAGATACTTGCTCTCTTCAAAACAAACAAAAATCTTTTCACACCGACACTTTTCAAAAGCTTTCAAAACAATTTTTCAAACACTCTGACACAAGAGTCGATCTGAAACTTTCAAAGAAACTTTTTAAAACCCACATTGAAAAGCAAACAAACCTTTTGAAAACACAAATGAGCAAGTATCTAAGAGCCCATGGATAACCATGGATAGAAAGGGTGCTAACACCTTCCCTTTCTATAATCTACCTCCCGAACCGAGAGCGATCTCTTTAAGGAATTTTTCTGTGCTTTTGTCCTTTCCATTTGGAGAAAATAAAAGACGGTGGCGACTCTTGCTTCCGCGACATTTCGCGAACCAGCGTTAAACAGTCAGTTCCAGATCCACCGATCACACCTACGTACCACCTTTTCGTGCAATAGGGATCAGGGTACACGTAGTTCCTCTTTTAAAAATTTTAAAACACAAATTTGTTGGTCAATTTTATGAGATAAAACATCATCTTCATTGTCCATGTGGAAAACATACCTACTACCCACAATCATGAGAAAGGAGAATTTGCATCATCTCAAAGTGGAGGATATGACTTGGATTTTAAAATCAACAATGCCTCACTCAACACCCAACTGGAAAATATCTCTCTTTACTACATATTGTAGAAGTATAGTTGTTTGCATCACTACAAGGATTGACAAGAGTTCAATCTTTTGAGAAAAGTTTAAAGATAAAAGCCAAAGTGGCAAAATGGTTTGAAATGAGATTGATTGACTTTTAGTCTTCTCACAAAAATGTCAAAGTATTGTTAATTTTATTGGAGTTTATTTATGAAAATGTTTAAAAATGCATGGATCTAAGTCCAAGTTTATTATAAAAGTAATTCAAGTTTAAAACACGAAGAGTTTTCAAAAGGGGGAGAAGATTTTTGAAATTAAAGAAGATGGGAGGAAAAGAAGAGACTATCCTAAAGCATAAGGTAAAAGTTAGGGATAAGAAACATGTAACCAACAAGAAGTCAATACTTGACATTATGAGCCAAAATAGAATTCTCATTCTTTGGATTGAAACCAAACAAGCAAATGATACTAGACCTCTTGAGAGAATCAAACTTCAAGTGTATTAAGTCTTCACAAAAATTGGGCAGAGTAACGGCTGTATACGGGTGAATTCCAGATTATAAACAAAGGGTGTAATCACAATAACCTGCACACAAAACAAACAAACAACCCAATGTCTTGAGGTAAACCTCAAGAGCTCCATACAAAATAATAAGATAAGATCACAAGGTCTCCAATCATAGGCCAAGGTTTCTAATCCTAAGTCCAAAAAGTCAAATGCTCCATAAAGCCAAGGATAGTAACCAAATAGTCCAAGTATCATTAAAGATTTTTAGGGTTTATGTTGATTATTAGGTGTCTTTAAAAAAAAACTCAAGTGAGCAAAATAAAAAAATGACAAGAATATAAAGGGGCTCAAGTGAGCAAAGATGAAAAAATAGTATGAAATGTAAATGCTAAAAGTAAAGAACATAAAATAAAAACACAAAATAAAATCAATTATTAATGATTAGTGGTTAGTTGGATGATCATCTTGAAAGTTACATTTGGAACTTATTATAGGATTGGTAGAACCAAAGCCTCCACACAACAAGTTGCATTTGCTTTTTGTCAAGTATATCATCCATTTGGAATCCTTATGAGTATTATTTAATTATCAATGATGTTTAAGTGATCCGTGTTGACCAAAGGTGTTGTAGATCCATTAGAGGATTGGTAGAACCAAAGCCTCCACACAATGAATCTCAAGGTTATTGGATCAAAGAGATCAAATTAACATATTTGGGCTTGCAAATATAAGTTTGGGCCATGAATGATCATTTATTCGAATCGGGACAAAATTTAGCGTTATGTTAAGCAATCGTAAGTGGACTTATATAGAAGTCGCACCTATTTTGAGGTCGGTCAATAGCAATCTATGCACCATTTATTTTGAGACATGATATAGAGATCATGCTCCAACAACATTTAGTGCAATAAGAAGGGGATGAGATGAAGAGGGATGGGAGAAAATATACAAACCACTTTTGGATTAAATTTAATCAAACTATTATTAAAATCATGCATCCATTTTTGTGGAGTTAGACTCAACACCATAGATCTAATGATATTAATAAAGTTCATGATAAAAAATTTAACCCAAGATCAGCCATAAAATAATCACAAAATATATTATATTTTAATATATACAAAAGGTTTAAAAATAATGTTTAAAAATAGAAATAAAAGAGAAAAAATGTCAACTATGTTCAAATTAATCAGGAAATAACAAGTAAGATCATAGAAAAATCGAAAATGACCTAAAATAATTTTATAAATTTTTTGGTAATTTTTTAAAGTCAGAAACTATTTTAAAATTTAAAGAAATGGGTGAAATAAACCAAAAAATAATAAAAAATAGTAAAGTCAGAAACAAAAATAAAATAAGGTCACCAATATTTGTCACAATATCATTGGATCATTCCATAATTTTTTCAGAATTTAAAAATGCATAAAAGTATTTTTAAACATTTAAAAAAATTCCAATAAAATGTAAATTTATAAAAAATACCAAAACACAAAATTAAATTGTGAAAAAATAAAAATCAGAAAGAGAATAATCAAAAATATTTTTCATAATTTTTTTAGATTTTTTGGACTAAAAATGAATTTTCTATGATTTTTTGAAGTTTAAAACAATTAAATATAAAAAATCAGAAAAGAAAATAAAATTAAAAAATATGTGAACAATTGGATGAGAGTCAAAACACGTTAGTAATCAAATCCAAGGGATCTGGCGCGCTGTGCATGTTATGGTCATTAGTGAATAAAGCACTGGATCAGAAATAAAATCAAAATTCAAAAATAACAAGTGGTGTGCCATCATTGGTTGGAAGATGACACGTTGGTCATCTTCAACTTCCAGCCAACGTGAATTGCAGGTCTCTCAAACTGTAAAATTATAAGCTCAGACCTATGCCATTCGCTTCGTATCTTCAAGACGAAGACAACCACACCCTCGCGCCAAATTTATATAAACTGTAGCTCAAGCAATTTGGAAAGAAAGTTTTGAAAAGGGATTTGAAATTTCATGGTCAAAATGTGTTTCCAGTAAGAAGTAATTGTTGCGACTAGAACCAGGGTAATGAGAGCATCACAATGATATCAAAGTTTTGGAGAATTGATGAAGGAATCTACCTATTGAAATTGAGTTGCAGAGCTCTGAAACTGGACTTCTATGGAGCAATATAGAGCACGATTCTTGAATGTAATTATATGGTTAGCTTCAGGGAAGATCAATGAAGGTGAATTAATGAAAAAATTGGATTGAAAAAGGCTTGAGAATGGATTTCGAAGTTGTTGAATTCTGAGTTAGGGAACAAGTTTGGCAGGGTTATTATGGCTATCCAAGCTTGAGGAAACGAATAGGATAGTTCATGTATTTATAGGAGAAGCAAATGGGATCAAAAGGAAGAGTGAATGATGTATTTTGGAGGGAATTCGTGCAAATATGATGCACGAGTGAAATGTGATATAATTTTCACCAAAACTCATCCAATCCTTACGTTTTGAGGTGCTAAACACTTTTGGCAAGTTTGTTAATCAAGTTTAAATCAAAAACGCGTGTAAATATTGTGATTAGAAGCCAAAACAAAGATTTCAAACTTCTGACTTGGTGAAAAATTCAGTTTCAAAGTGCCAACTTATGACCAATGGCATTTTTAGCTCAAGGGGTCTTAGGACATGATTCTTGATGCTTCATAAAGATGAGGTTACAAGCTTTGCAATGGAAAAAGAATGGAATAAAATGGATGCTTGAGCTGAAAGTTGTGTTGAGTCAAAGTTGGAGAAAAATGTTGACTTTCCATACTTAGAAATATTTCAAATTTTTCTTCAAAAGTGACATATAATGTCTTGCATCCAAACATAGCCTTCTACTTAGAATTTTCTCTTGACCAAAAAAGATTGCATGAAGTATATCTCTTGAATGACATTTTGAAACTTGAACCGTTCACAATCTCCAAAAATTGAGAAAGTTATGACTTGTTGAAGTTGGAAAATTTTCACAAAATGGCCTATAATCTTTAGTATCCTTAAGGAAACTTCCATCCATTTTCTCACTTTTCACATAAAAGAAGGCATAAAGTTCACATCTTCAAGATCATTATGGAAAAAGAATAGGCTCAAGGTGATAAAAATTGACCAAGTTATGACCATTTAAAGTCAAACTTGAGAAATTGGGGGTTCATCTAGAGGACTTGTAATCTTTCTTCATCATCAAGTTTCTTCCACATGAAAACTCCTTGGAACTTTTGAAGTGATTTGTTGATATCCCTTTGAAGAGAAGGATGTCTTTGGAATCACTCAAAAATACCAAAAGATGGGAAAGATATACTCCTTTGGATTTCAAAACCCTAGCTCCTAGATTAAGAAACATGCCTTGAGGAACTTTGACAATTTTGAACAAACTTCTTGTACCAAAACAAATTCTTTGTAAATATAAGTTGTTGAGGATAATAATGAGAACTCATAGAAACCACAACCACTTCTATATCTTGAGAATTGAGAGAAATATGCACTTGTGATCAATGGGAACAAGGCCTTATCCAAGCATGACAACTCCTTCAATCAACCCTTTGTACTTTTGAATCAACCTTGATAATTTGGAAATATAGTGAACCAAAATAACCTTTCCATGTCATCCCTTCAAAAACAACTTCCATGGTGAGGTTTGAACTTCTCAAGCTTCATTGACTAGGTCATGGAAATAAACGCATGAACCCAATGGATCAACTTGCTAAGCCCCATTGCCTTTACCTGCATTGTTGACAAGTAAGACAAACCAACATTGCATTTTATTAATTAAAAGGAAAGTCAAAACAAAAACATGAATGATTACACAAGAAAAACAAGTCAAGGTGCTTCGTGATTCCTCAAAGAGAAAAGATAAACATAGGAAGGAGAACCAAAAGCCCTAATGTGATCTTGTTGTGATTGAATCAATATGGTGTGGTAAAGGAATCTTAGGGGGGAAATTTGGGGTACAACATACGCAAAGGTAAGTTTCCACTCTTTTGACGAGCAGATTCTTAGCTCGACGGGGAAAACTCAAATGAGTTCCACGCTCATTTTACCATGATGGCAGAACACCCAGTTCGCGATGAGAAGTTCACGCCGCAGAGCTCAGGTCTCAAACGAGACCTAAGCTCCGCCCAACCCCAAAAATCTACCCTGGCCGTTCGACCAGTTTCCCCTCATTGGAGAATATCAATAAAACCGAGCAAACCCCCTAAACACTTAGCAAAAATAATTTAAGAAACAACTCAAAACATGCACGAACAAACAGATCGAGGTACGAGCAAAAATAGAAGTAAAAGAAGATTAAACTTAAAACAACCACAAAGGCCGTGATTATCAAAATATTACATAAGAGAGGCCCGACCCTAATTCAGAAACAACATGACTAATTTCCACAAGGACCAAAATTGTCAAAGCGTTACATTAAAATGGGAAAAGGTCCCAATAATATTACAAAGATGCGACACACAGGCCGCACATACAAGAAGATGATATAAAAATCCAATCAGCTAGCAAGTTCGGCTCCTCTTGGGCAGGGTTCCCCTCCTCTCCCCCTCTTCTGAGGTCAAGAAAATTTGGAGCGATGATCCGACCATCCACTACGCTGTGTAAAAACCCTATCCATGTGGTAGGAACTTCAAGTTCGGGGACTACGACCTTGAGATGGTCCAAAGCATTGTTAAAACCTGCCTCCCCGGCAGCCAGGTATTCCTCCTCGAGGAATCGAATCCAGGTAATAAGGTTAACACAAGTCATCAGGGTCCTCAAATCCTCGTTTTCATCCTCGACTAGGGCACTTTAGCCTCCAAAACAGAAATCCTCTCTTCGAGCTTTTTATTCTCCTCAGCATGGGCATTTTTCAAGTCGGCCACCGCCTTGACTAGCTTGTCCAGCTCAACTTTATTCCCATGAAACGCCTCCTTATCAGACTTAAACTTGGATATCCTCTCCTCGAGATCCGCGTTGGTTGCACGAATGTCCTTAACCTCCTTAATAGTAGAGGTCCCCTCCTTGGTATGAATAACCATCATTTCTAAGATCCTCACCAAAGCAGCAGCATCCTGAGAAAGAGTCTTCCTCTTACTCGATTGATCCAGACCCTTTAAATATAGAGATTTTGCCCGCAGGACTTTCAAAGTGACCCCCTTAAAGTAACCCCTTTCCAGTCAACAAGGAGGTAATTCGAACTTATATGTAGTCCTGTCCACGGTCAGGTCGACGGTATCCCATTTCACACGGTGACATTTTCTGGCCGAAGTAACCTACTTGGAAGAAGGTTGCTCGCCAGTAGGAGTAGAAGAGGAGGTCCCCGACTCAGTCAGAGGCAGGACCGCAACGCCAGCTAGATAGCTCTTCTGAAGCTGACATTTTTTTAACTACCTCGCTTTTTTGGATGCAGCCATCCTGACCATGCGCTCCTGAACATTTGGCATTTCACATGTAACAAGTGACGAGCATAAATTAGTAAAGCGAGGAAGACAAACAAAACAAATCAACAAAAAAAACTAATAAGAGTACAAGAGCCTCCTCGTGAGTATTATACTTGAGGATGCCCTTTGTATTAATTAGTCGAGCCTCCAGCGTAGGCTCCCCATCGTCATCAAGGATAATACCCCATTCCTTAGTAATGCACTGGTAAGGGACAAAGCCGTTGACTAAAGCCACGAGCTTGTTGTAACTTGCTTGATCCTCCTCTTCCAACTGACAGACAAGATACTCCTCGGTCTCCCGGTTGAAATAATCTCGACTCTAAGCAAAAAGGAATCCCTGAACCTGATGCCTCATCTGCATCCGTCCTCTTCAAGGAGGGGATTCCCTTCATCGTCTATCATAACCTGTCAGTTGAACGAAGAGGCGATGGCCCTCTCCGACGCAGTAGAACTACATAGTATTTATCCTTGAACGTATGAATAAACTCCGAGAACTCCTTAAAAATCTTCCCCATCTACTTCAAGGAAACCTAACCAAACAGAACTTTCGAGCTCGTCTTTCGTTGGAGGTTGAAGCAAGCAAAGAATAGGGGAATCATGGCCCCAATCTTGAGGTAGTCACAAATAACCTCGAACGCCCGAGTGAAGGCTATCAAGTTGGGGTGAAGCTGAGAGGGTGCCAAGTCTAAATGGGAAAAAATCGCCACCTGGAGATCCGTGAAAGGTGACCGAATCCCCATCTCTTTGAAAACAAACTCGTACATGGGGAACCGATCAGTATCAAAGGGCGAGCAAATCCTATCATCTTTCTTGGGGAACGGGACTTTACAATCCTCCTCAGAACTTGATGAGCTCGTCTCCCCTCCCACAGCAGTAAACGCCTCCTCGGGGAAGGAAGTGAAGAGTGAGGCTATCTCGTGGGGCTTCGGAGCTATCGACACCTCTTCATAAGTCTCAATCTACTCGATCATATTCTTATCCTCGAGATTAGTTTCAATTTTTACCTAAAAAGCTTTGGACAAAAGTGAATTCGATGATAAAAAAATTCTTCCACCGCAAGTCAAGTGAAAGGGCGTACAAAGACATGAAAAAGATGTCCTCGGCCAAAGCCCTTACTTAAATAGAAATAAAATATGCAAAGGCATCCTCCTTGACTGGTTTGAAGTCTATCCGACAGTCAAAATCTTAAACCATCACGAGGAGAGACTCCCCGATACGTTACCAAGATTTTTGTTTGAAGATTCATCAAAAAATTCATACATTCATCAGAAAACTCTGAGTCCACCAGAGAACTCATGAGCCCCATCGGCAACACTCTTTCTTGTCACCGTGACTACGACCCCAGATCGGCCGAAAACACATAAATCACCCTCTCGTTGGCGATGGCGCCTGAAAGTGGCATAACCACTATCAAACACCAACAAATCGCCAGACCAATGCTTGCCCTAACTAAATCCATCCTATATGCATGCATTCTAGTCAAAAGTAAAGCTAAATATAGCTTAAAAAGAAGAGAAACAGAAAGTATACGTGGACAGAGAAACCAAAATTGTGCCTAGATGCTTATGTTATGGCGGTGAACGGTGGTAACGACATAGAAAACTAAGAACAGAGAAAGTTGGAGCATAAAGAGAAACGAAAAACAGAAATGGACTTCAGCCTCTCTTATTTATAGAGCACCCTCAAGGGCACATGGACGTACACGTGCGCCAACCTAGGAAAGCATAGGGGTCATCATAAAACCCTAGCCACTAGACTAGCATCATTAATCATTAACTTCAGCGTGCGACTCGATACAAAAGCGAAATGCAACCTCTTCAAAACTAATCACATGTTCAGCTCCTCGTGCGCCGAACACAAGCTGTGACGTTTGGGTTCCTTGTACATACTTGTCCTCGAGAAATTGTTGAACATCCATATCTATAACAGCAGGCACTAACTGTGCATTTTTATCCCCGACGTGCGAGATGATTCTAAGTCATCACTCCTATGATATAAGCAACAACTTGGGGGGTTCCCGTTCTAGAATTATCCAATGGCTAAGCATGGCCCAATCTACTTCTACGTGTAGAACGGTCCAACGGTTTTGGCCCAATCAGTTGGGGCTGACAAAAGGCACTTTCCCCTTATTCCCCTCAACAGGGGACGCATGGTCGTGTACCCTGCGGGGCCAACTAGACCACCGATGTCCTTGACCGTACCTCTGCATGCGTCAATAGGATAATGTTCATTATGTCCATCATATACGGGAAGCCATCCAGGAACGATAAGACCATGCATGCATGCGAGTGCATCCCTGCTCGTGGCAACAACTAGTTTCGGGCATCTCTGCCCACTACAACGACTAGTTCTTGAAAGTTACCTATTTTTTGGGGACCTAATATCTAGATCCAAAAATAGGAACCAATGGCCAAGCATTGGGGGAACTATATAAACCCTCACACTTGTGAGGGTCAGGTATCTAATATTTAACTATAAAACCATATATTCTCTCTTGTATCTCTTTGAACTCCTACTTACTTGGGTATCCGAGTGCCTTGCAGGTACACCCCCTCCTCTTTGATTCCAATATTGCAGATGCAGTATCAGCCCATTACAGGTTCTGATCACCTATAAGATCAGTTACATTTCAATTGGTAGATGAATAACATGCAATTTTTTATAAAATCATAGAAGTTGTGAACAATCAACGAGGATGGTGTTTTTATTACATGGTTATGGAGGTATTGGAAAGACTTTCATGATGAGAACTCTATGAAGTGCATTGCATTTGCAAAAAAACAAATTGTACTTATGTTTTATTTGAGTGGGATAACTTTTTTATTATTTCCAGGTGGAATGATAACATACTCAATGTTCAAAATTCTTGTGCCAACACTTGAAAACTCTACTTGTAATATTGGAAAAAAATAGTGAACATGCAGAGTTATTGGTATAAAAAGAGTTGATAATATTGAATGAAACACCTATGGCTCATGAAAGTTGCTTTGAGGAGTTGGATAAAACACTCAAAGATATCATGAGCTCTCAAGGTCATGAGAATATAATATTTGGTGGCAACGTAATAGTTTTTGGAGGAGATTTTAGACAAATTCTTCTTGTTGTTCCAAGAGGAAGTCGTTTTGATATAGTTCATGCTTCAATTAGCTCATCTTATGTATAAGATTACTATTAGGTTCTTACTCTAACAAAAAATACGAGGCTTCAACAAGGTTCACAGAATACAAGTTCTTCAGAACTAGCTGATTCTCAAAATGGATTTTAAATTTGGGGGTGGTAAGATATGTGAACTAAATGAAGGTTTGGTAGATATAACAGTTCCCCAAGAGGTCTTAATTCCACTTTTTTTGGATCCTATTAATTTAATTGTTGAGAGCATGTATCCCAAACTTTTATAAAATTATAAAAATGAAGAGTTCTTACAATGCATAGCTATTCTTGCTTCAACCATTGATGTTGTGAACAAAATCAATGATTATGTATTAGACTTGATTCGAGGTACAAAATTAAAACCTATGTTTATTTATGTATATAACTATTATTTAATCATATTCTATTACTAATGGTTTAATTTTATACTATATTGAAGAAGAAGAAAAAGAATATCTAAGTTCAAATCAATTCATAGGATGGAAGTCAATGATAATCAAGCTTATGAAGTTCTAACTCCATAATTTTTTAGTTCTTTAAGAACATCATGTCTACCAAATAACAAGATTAAACTTAAATTTGACACTCTCATTATGCTATTGAGGACTTTAGACCAAACTAAAGGGTTATGTAATGAAACAAGATTAATTATGGCAAGATTAGCAAAGCACGTCATTAAGGCCAAACTTATGTCTGGAAAGGACATTGGTAACATAATTTACATTCTTCAAATTTCTATGTCACCTTCTGAATCACTATGGCGTTCAAATTGATTAAGAGACAATTTCACATTATTTTCTCATATGCAATAACAATCAATAACTCTCAAGGTCAATCACTTGATAGTATATAATTATATTTGTCTACTCCAATTTTCAGTCATGGCGAATTGTATGTAGAAATTTCAAGAGTTAAGAGTAGGAATGGTTTGAAAATTTTAATTCACAACAAGGATAAAGAATCATGTCTGAGTACTACCATTATTGTGTACAAAGAGGTTATCCAAGCACTATAGTAGTAGGTAGACAAATTCTCCTTTTCTTTGATTCTACAATTTCAATCTCCTTCTTTTAAAATTTTCTTTTGCTATTGTTTTATGGAACTTGAAGTAGACAACCAGTGGTACAGTTTATTCACTTTAACAATTTTTAAATATTCATATTGGAAATATAATTTAGTTATTGTCTACAATTCTCAATGCTTATTCTTTAATAGGGCCTTTTGGCATTTTCATTTTTAGTATAAATATGCTACCTAGGCTATGAATATTGTAACTCATTCATTCCTCTTTTGATATACAATAGTAGTCCTCTTTGTTATCATTCATTGCTCATTCTTCTTCTCCCTTTCATTACCTTGCACCAACAAATTAGTATCAAAGCACTTGGTTCTGTTTTTCCTGGGAAACATGAGTGTTTGTGAGCTGTGTGTTTGATTTTGGTTCATTAATTTTCTGTTGAAATCTTGAACAAAATCTGAACAGAATCTGACTCTGTGGGTTGGGAAATAATGCGTTTGAAGATCTGAAAAATCTGTGCAAGGTTTAAAATGAGTGGAGACAGTAGTTTGAACACCAAACTTCCAGTTTTTAATGGCAAAAATAGGAACAGGTGGATGATACAAATGCGTGTGCTGTTTGGTACACAAGATGTTCTGGATCTGGTTACAGATGGTTATGTACCAGCTGCAGCAGGTGCAACTGAAGAACAGAGAACTGCTGAGAGGATGATGACGAAGAGGGACCAAAAAGCTCTATTTTATATCCATCAGTGTGTGGATGAAAGTGTGTTCGAGAAGATTACTGATTCAACAACGTCAAAAGGGGCGTGGGATTTACTGGTGAGATGTTACGGTGGTGACGCATCAGTGAAGAAGGTGAAGCTTCAATCCCTACGAAAGCAATATGAAAACCTGAACATGAAGAGCAGTGAGAAAGTTTCTGAATATATCTCCAGAGTGATTCTGATCAATAACGAGATGAAGGCGTGTGGAGAAACTATGTCTGAACAAATAATCATAGAGAAAATTCTGAGGTCGCTTACTCCTCAGTTTGATTACATTGTTGTTTCTATTGAACATTCTAAAAATCTGGAAACTATGAGAATAGAAGAATTGAAAAGTAGATTAGAAGCACATGAGTTACGTCTGTTTGAGAGAACTTCTGAGAGGGAAGTAGAGCAGCATGCTCTGAAAGTAACTTCTGGTAAGAAGCATCAGAAGCAGACTTGGTCAGAAGCCAGGAAGAGAACTAATGGTGGTCAAAAGTCAGAAGCTTCAAACTCTGATAGGCAGAAGAATATCCAGAAGGGAAAGGAGAAGTCTGACAAGAAGAACGTTCAGTGTTACTGTTGCAGGAACTTTGGTCATTATGCCAAATATTGCTGGTCAAACAAAGAAAGGAAGTCAGAAGAAGAAAATATAGCAAGAGGAGATTCAGATGATGAACCTGTGCTATTTATGACTTATGAATCTGATGAAGAACCAGTGAAATTGTCATTTTCAGATTCTGAAGGGGAAGAAGAATATGACTCTGAATATTCTGATTTTGAAGGAGTGATTTTGTATGAGTCAGAATCAGAATATGACTCTGAGTCAGAATTTGAAGATGACGCTGAAGATTTTGAAAATGAGTCAGAATCTGAGGTTTTTGAAGACGAGTTAGAGTTAAAAGATGACTCTGAAGCTGAAGACAAGTCAGAATCCAAAGGTGATTCTAAGTCTGAAGAAGATTCTGCTTCTGAAGAAGAGTTAGAAGATGATGACTCTGGAAACTCTGAAGGTGAGTCAGATGGTGAATCTGATTCTGATCCAGATTTTGATGATGATCCAGAATTTGGTGGTGATCATGCTAATGGAAGGGAAAACTATAAAGACGTAGGTTCTGGAGGACAAGCTTCTAAAGATGATCAAGTTTCTGGTGGAAATCACGACTCTAAGGTTGGACCTTCTGAAGGAGGGGCTTCTGAAGGAAATTCAGCCTTTAACGATGATCATGATTCTGAAAGTGGAACTTCTGAAGGCAGAGGTGATCCAACTTTTGAAGATGTTATTTATGAAGGTAGTGGCTCTGACTCTGATGGTGATCCAGACTCTGAAGGGGAAAGTTCTGGAGAAAGTCCAATTGCTGAAGCAAGTGCTTCTGAAGGGGAAAGTTATGGTGTCCAAAGTTCTGAAGGTCCAGTTCAGAGGCAACAAAGAGTCAAAAGCATCCCAAGAAGATTGGCAGAGTTTGACATGTTTCTAGACACTGAAGTAAACTCTGAAGGAGAAGTTATTCAGTGTGCAATGTTAGTAGACTCTGAACCCGTGAGTACAAAAGAGGCTCTTAAGCAGAAAGTTTGGTTACATGCCATGAAAGAAGAACTTGATGCTATAGAGAGAAACAAGACTTGGAAGTTGACAGAACTTCCAAAGGGCAAGAAAGCCATCAGCGTCAGATGGGTTTTCAAGCAGAAGCTAAAGCCAGATGGATCAATTGGCAAACACAAATCGAGGTTAGTAGCAAGAGGCTTCCTACAGAAGCCTAGGTTGGATTACTTTGAAGTGTTTGAACCCGTAGCGAGACATGAAACAATCCGACTAGTGATTGCAATAGCTGCTAACAGGAATTGGCCTCTGATGCATTTAGATGTAAAATCTATATTTCTGAATGGTCCATTACAAGAAGAGGTGTACGTTTCACAACCTCCTGGATTTGAGAAAAAGAATCAGGAAGTGATAGTGTTCAAATTACACAAAACATTGTATGGATTGAAGCAAGCGCCCAGAGCTTGGAATTTGAAGATTGATTCATTTTCCAAGGAACAAGGGTTTCATAAGTGTGAGATGGAGTATGGTGTTTATGTTCAGCACACTTCAGAAGGTAATATGATTCTGGTGTGTCTCTATGTTGATGATATTTTTCTAACAGGTAGCTGCCCAGAAGATATAAAGAAGTTCAAGGAAGTTCTGATGAATGAGTTCGAGATGACAGATCTAGGAAAAATGACATATTTCCTAGGGATGGAGATTTTGTACTCGAAGAAGGGTATCATTCTGCATCAGTTGAAATACGAACAAGAACTTCTGAAGAGATTTAAGCTGCCGAATTGCAAAGTTGATGTGATACCATCAGAAACCAATCAAAAATTGGATTATGACTCTGATGGTGATTCTGTTGATTCAACAACCTTCAAACAGTTGGTTGGTTCTCTAAGGTATTTATGTAATACTAGACCTGGCATTTGTTATGCAGTTGGATTGGTTAGTAGATTCATGAGTAATCCAAAGTGGTCTCATTTCCAAGCTGCTGTCAGAATTTTGAGATATATTAAGGAAACTCTGAGATATGGAGCGTTGTTTCCTTCTGAAAGAAAGACAAAATCAGAATTAGTAAGTTATTCTGATTCTGATAGGTGCGGAGACAGAGTAGATATGAGAAGTACTTCTGGATACTTGTTTAAATTTATGGGAGGTCCCATTTTCTGGAGTTCCAAGAAACAGCCTGTCGTGGCTCTGACAACATGTGAGGCTGAGTATATCGCAGGTGTTGTAGCCGCTTGTCAAGCTGTTTGGCTTCTGAATCTCCTGCATGATCTGAAGGTTGAAGTTGAGGAACCTCTGAAGCTGATGATTGATAATAAGTCTGCAATTGATCTTGCCAAGAACCCAGTGCTACATGGAAGAAGCAAGCACATTGAGACGAAGTATCACTTTCTCAGAAGTCAAGTGCAGAAAGGAGTGTTAGAAGTTCTGCATTGTAGCACTCAGAAACAACTTACAAATCTTCTGACAAAGACAATTAAAACATATCAATTTCTTTGCTTGAGAGATGGAATTGGTATTGTTAGCTTCTGATAGAAATATCTAAATTAAGGGATGATATTGGAAATATAATTTAGTTAATGTCTACAATTCTCAATGCTTATTCTTCAATAGGGTCTTTTGGCATTTTCATTTTTAGTATAAATATGCTACCTATGCTATCAATATTGTAACTCATTCATTCCTCTTTTGATATACAATAGTAGTCCTCTTTGTTATCATTCATTGCTCATTCTTCTTCTCCCTTTCATTACCTTGCACCAACAATTAAATCATCTTATGCATTTGATCTTGAAAATATTGTTTATGGTCAATAATTCATTTTTTAGCTTTTGAGAGATCGATAATTCCTCTTATGTGTTTAGAGAGATAGAGCAATATTAGAAAGAATATTTTAGTTGGTGTGGAGAATGTAGACGCAAAAAAAGAAGAAGAAGAAGAAGAAGAAGAGAGAACGTGTATCCGATGCTTCCACCAAATCGATAATGTAACACCATGAGACCCTACATTCTTCAACAAATATTTGAATCGTCTATTTAAACAAAGTAGGAACTATTGCGCTAACCCCTAACTTGCACTTGTAAGATGTTAATATTGTTGTTTTCACTTTGCACAAATTACTGAAAAGGGAGCTTAAATCAACGTCATGAAGTTGCACAAGCACATGCAAATGGTACTTGGTAACTTGTATAGTTGTCTTGATTCATGACTGTAAACTTGACATTTTGAAACTTGCTCTTTATTTATGAATATTAACATTTGGCTTATTCACATGCATCTTTGTGTTGCTATTGAAGTTTCATACTCAGGTTTTCTTGATGATGTCCAATTAAAGATACAACAAATCTCTAGTGTCAAGGTTATAGTTGCATCGTTCATAGGTATAATAAAATAGATGGATATTTCGAAGATATGAAAAGGCGTCCAAGAACATTGAAACATGCATTGCTTATGCATGAAATTTTGATATGTGTAGTTTTATTTTATATAACTTTGGTTGACTTTTTAACAGTTGAAACAAATGTGTGAGATATTGGTCAAATATTGTTGTAGGTTTATTTTGTATGTTTTTAATTATAAAATTATTTAGTCATGTAAAGTGACTTTATTAATACAATTTCCTTATTATTTTCTCATAAATTTCATATCAGAATTTAGTTCAGTACATCAATCGCACGAGTATTTTATTAGTTAATACACAATATTAATACACAATGCTTTGTAATCACAAATAACTTTTGAGTTACATAATATAAACTACAAATTCATTCTCATTGTTAGTTAAACTCTATTGTTTCTTCTGATTCAATATGTGGTTGCACCTTTCAAGCTCATATTAATTACTACATATGTTATCATGCCACATCATTCTTTAGAGCCGAAATCTAAATTTTGGAATAATAATTTTGGAATTGTTTTTGAAATATCAAAGTATACTTTAAAAAGAGGAGATTATGTACAAGTGAAATAGGTAATTATCAGTTGTGTCTATAACGTTGAAAATATAATTGAAATACTTTATAATATGACACGGGACACAACCAATTATATTCTGACAAAAAAATATGCATCAATATTATTCTCAATGTTCATTTGAGTATAATTACCCTACAAAATAATTTTAACCCATATAGACGTGTGAGTATTGAAGCTGCATATTCTTAGGAGGAGACGATTGCATGTCGCTAACATATTAAGGGGGAGTACCTTCAATAGGGTTATTTTGTTGCTCGTCTTTTCACTTTTGTTTATTATCATTTATTGAGTTTTCTTTATGATTGTACATCTCTGAATCACATTCAAATCGATTCGTCATTCATTTTAGCATGCATATATCAATAGTTATATTTGAGCTTGATCATGATGGTTTTAGTAAATTACACGAGTCGGTGGAATAAGAACGATGTGTGTGTCATTGATTCAAGTTAGGTGGAAAGAAAAATCTCAAAGTGTTTTAAAAACTTTGAAAATTTGAGATTATGTATGTTTGATTCGAATCAAGCACACATCCTGACTTGAATCAAATTTAACAGAGGCAAATAAAAGGTTTTCAAACACTTTGATTAGAATCAAAATTTACACCTAATTCAAATTAGGCATTTTCTGATCACCTCTATTTGATTTGATTCAAATCAGACTTCACACATGATTCGAATAAGACAATTTTTCAACATTTTCCATTTGACTCTATTTAAACTGATTTGAATCAGGATTTACACTTGATTCAAATTGTGGGGTCTTTGATTCGAATCAGGCTTTTTTCTTGATTGGAATCAGGCTTTTTTCTTGATTCGAATCAGACGAGAAATGGGTCAAAAATCTCATTCCTTATTATTCTACTTCACTTGCTCATTTGACTTAAATAATGAAGTGTTCTTGATTCGAATCTAACTAACTTTTTCCATCCATTTTTGAGTTTAATGTCAAGCACGTGTAAAATCATTTTTCATCATTTTTCAGTAACAACTTTTGTGAATCTTATAGTCAACTTTGTGATTTCATGTGAAACGAACTTTCTCTCACCTTTGAAAAAGTTCAAAACCCTTGCTACGAAATTCTTCCATCTTCAACCTCTAGTTTGATTTCAGATCTTGATAATGAGATATTTGTAATTGGTTAATGGAGAAGTCGTCTTGAATCTAATCGTTCTTGAAGATTGGGTAAAGTTTTCCAAGTTCTTTCAAGATTGAGGTTCTTGTCATTTGTGATAACAAATTCCAGTGAAAAGAATGAGGTTCTTCTCTTCAGATTTATCTTGGTAGTGACTATGTGGAAGGTTACAAACAAGGTGGAGTTCTTCCTAAATATTCAAACAATTCACACTCAAGGAATCGATAGGATAAAAGGGTGATTGCTACACACGAAGGTTTAGAGCATATTGGTGATACTAGAAGATTCAAGAAGCGCCAATCGAGTAAAGGTTACATATTAGAGTTTGATATTAAGCTCTATACAAGTTAAGATTCAGATAAAAGATATATATTTCCCAAAATTGTTGTGTATAAGTGATTGTATGAATCTAGCAATATTTGTCAAAATAAAAAGGAACAAAGTAGGTTTCAATAGGAAATCATTATAAAGTGCAATAGGCAATGCAAGGACGAGTGATGAAGCACTATAACTCCTGATGTATTATCTCTCTCTCTCTCTCTCTCTCTCTCTCTCTCTCTCTCTCTCTCTCTCTCTCTCTCTCTCTCTCTCTCTCTCTCTCTCTCTCTCTCTCTCTCTCTCTCTCTCTCTCTCTCTCTCTCTCTCTCTCTCTCTCTCTCTCTCTCTCTCTCTCTCTCTCTACCTCTCTCTCTCTATCTATCTCTCTTTCTTACCCTTGCATTTAATTTTCGTATGATATTGCATGCTTAGTGTTATACGGTGGGAGAAATGACTTGGGACTTTGCGTTTGTTTTCGCACTTGTTCGGTTTAGCAAGAGTCGCCACCGACTTTTTATTTTATCCTAAGGAAAGGCCAAAAAGCACAGGAAAGACCTTTGAGATGTTTTCTTGGGTTCGGGGGGTAGATTATGAAAAGGGAAGGTGCTAGCATCCTTTTCATCCATGGTTATCCATGGGCTCTTAGTTACTTGTTTTAGATCACTTGCCTTTGCTTTTCAATTATTTGAAATGGTGCTTTGTGTGTGTGGTTTTGAAAATGTCTTGAAAAAGATGCCTTGTCTAGGCAACCTTTGTAATGATTCTTGTTTGAATATATACAAAGGTGTGTGTCTTTTTGAAAAGATAATTCAATGTTTTGAAAGTTGTTTCGAAATTATTTTGAAGTTGTGTTGTGAAGCGTATTTGAAAATGGCGAGGATGTTTTGCAAGATTTTTGATCAAGTAACTAAGAGTTGTTTACCCTATTTTACTCAAAGATCTTTCTTATGTTTTAACCCTTTAATAGTGTTGTTTCACCATTGTATTTGGTGAACAACCTTGCGTTAGGATGTTTAATGGGACAGGCGCGGGTCATCGTATTCAATCATTGAAGGCAACTTGTGAGACGTTCTAGCAATTTTGTAAGGGACGAGATCGTTTTATCGAAGGCAACATCGAGGGTCATCGAGGGACTACGATCTTTGTTTATCGAAGGGGCGTTTGCTAGAGTGTCTCGTACTCGAGGGACATGATTGCATTTTCCGAGGCAACAAGCGAGGTTACCCTAGAGGTGCAAGTGTGAATGGTGTATTGATTTTCGTGCATTTGTCTTTGTGTTAGGTCATCTAGCGATCGATTTTGGATTTTCACATACAAACCCTAATCTCTAATCATGGCATATTTAAAAAGCATAAAGTGCGAGAATTAAATTCTAAGCTATTACAAAAGAGTATCCGGGGAAGGGGTACAAATTATTTACAAATGGGGATGAGTCTCATCAGAATAATGTCCTAAATATTATGGGTTACAACCAAATTGAATCGATGCAATTCAAATATAAAAAATATGACAAAGTGTAAGATAATGGAAATCAAGGAAGTATGAGGTGCGTGTATTTATTTACAAATGTTCAAATAAAAATTAACCTAATTAAAGACTTAAGTATTTATTATTTTTGTGTTTTTGTTAGTTATATATAAACAAAGGGTTTTAAAGAAAAAGAAAGAATTATTTAAGTTAAAAAATTCTATTATTTATGTGTGTTTATTAAATGTAATAATCATTAGAAAAAAAATATTAATAAAATTTATACAAAATATATATTTTTTAGCAATAAGAGAAAAAGGAAGTATATTGTAAAAAAGAAAATAATTGATAAAAAAAGGATTAGTTCAATAAAATGATGATGACGGGCCTAATGATTAGTATGGCTCAAGTAAGTAAAAAAACAAAAAAATTAGATGTAAAGGGGGGTGTAGGAGCCAAACGTGTTTGAGCTTCAGTTTGTTTTATGGGGCAGAAGCCCAATTGAAATGCACAAGTTTTGTAGGGTTTGAGTTTCACGTTTTCAGAGCTAGGGTTTGGTTTGTACAGTGGCACTCTTCTTTCTTCTTCGCTCTCTCTTCCTCGTTCTCAAACGGAGCAATGATGCCTCTCTCATGCCCAGCTGCTAGAGCGTTGCCTCCACCCATCTTTCACCCTCTCACAGTGGCCCACGGCGGTTTTTGAAAGGTAACAAAATCGTTCTAAGCGCGTTTTTAGGGTTTAGGTTGTATGCTTGCATGTTATCGTTTTACTAAGCTTTAACCTTTGATATTCATGATATGGTGATGTAGGAAAAGAAAGAGGGAAACTGATACCTTGGGGTTTTGTTTCTGGAGAGGCGATGGAGGGTTGGAACGGCGGCGCTCTCAGGTGGCCGGAGGAGGGAGCGTGATAATGATGCTAGCTCACTTTTGGTATTTATGTATCTTTGTTTGATGATGACTTTGTATTCTGAAAACCCTATATCGTTTTGCTTCTTAATCTTCTCTTCTTCTTATCTGAATGCTGACTTTGTTCTTGTTGGCTTGAGTTGATGATGAGTACTTCTGAAATGTTGTTCTGATTTGATGTTGAATATACGTATTCTGAAACTTATTTTTTCTTCACTTCTGACTTCTCTCTTCTTCTTCTCTGAGTAATGGCTTTTGATGATGATTGATATATTCTGAAAAAGGTTATTTTTTTACCACTCTTCCTTTCTTTGTGTGTTGGATATTGGATGATGAAATGGTTTTCTGAGGTTTGCTATTGTTGTTGATTTTCATGGATGTTTGATGATGGTGAAACTGAAAACCATTGCCCCTGAATGCTTGATAATAATGGATTTATTTGTTCTTTGTTTGTCTTTGTTGAGCTTTTGTGAAGGCAGGCTGATGAGCATTTGGTGTTCGTTTGTCTTTGTTGAGTTTGGATTGAACTATAATTTTTTACAGGTTTGTTGTGTAGTTGGACAGGTTTTAGTGTTTTGGTGTTTTGGTAAGGCAGGTTGTCTTGCTTCTGCAGGTTTTGCTATTTTTTTAGGCTTGTTTGAATGGTTTTAGGCAGGTTATGCAGTCTAACAGGTTTGAAGGCTTGTGTCTGAACAGGTTTAGCAGTTTGAAGGTTTTGAAAGCAGGTTGTCTTGTTATGCTTGTGTTTATAAGCAGTTTGATAACTTGCAGGTTGTGTTTTTGTTGTGCAAGTTTGTATGGTTCTGAGGCAGTTTTGCTTCTGGTTTTGCTTTGAGTTGCAGTTTTTTGGCTCTCACTGTTTTGTGCTGGTTTGCAGCATATATATTTTGAAACAGGCTTGCCCTTTTGTTTTTGAAGGCAGTCTTGTAACTTACAGTTCTGAAGGTAGGCTTTTTAACTTGCTGTTCTTTTGCTTTGCCTCTTGAACTAACACCCTTGTTTTACAGGTTCCATCATATCTCTCTGCATTTTTCTGCTTTCATAGCAGGTTTTCTGGTTGAGCTTCTGTGGGCTCCCCTAGACTGCTATGTTGTTATATTTATTTTCTTTTTCACTGTTTTTGTACAGCCTGCCAAACTGCAAAACCCTCTTCTCATTCTCTCTTTCTCTCTCCATAAAAAGCATTTTAAATTGCTTAATATGTTTTTTTTTAATCTGAAAAGCTTGTTTTGGCCAGAATATGATGAAAAGTTTTGACAAGCCTGCTTGCTTGTATCTTGGTTTATTTCTGCATTTTCCATATTTTCTGCATTGACAGTTTTTTTGACAGCTTGTGTGCTTGTTTGACAGTTTTGCAACTTAGTTTTCTTTTCTGTTTTGACAGTTAGTTTGCATTTTGAAACTCAGTTTGGCACTTCAGTTTGACATTGTGTGCAGCCTTGTGCCTTCTTTGTGTGCAGCCTTGTGCCTTGTATCTTTGCATTTAATTGATTGTATACTAATTATTTTACTTTCCTCTTTGTGAACCAAGAAGAGAAATCTTCTTGTAATTTGCAAAGAGGAAAAGAAAAATATGATGAAACCAAAAACAATCTGATTCCGGCCAACAAGCTTTAATGATGATCTTTTTTATTTATCTGCTTAAAACTGCTTTTCAATTTATCTGCACTGATTTCTTTTTCTTCTGTCCTTTGCAGGTAATTATCAAATGGAAGAAACAATAGAAGATTGAAGATTTCAAGAAACTTAGACTTTAGATTTATTTTCTTTTCATTTATTGTAATAAATATTATTGTAAACACTGTAAATAAATTTACAATATTCGAATAACATTTGTAACAATATTTGAAATAAATAAAAAGTTTTTTTTGTCAACTAAGAATTCTTTACTGTCAAATATTTCATTCTTTCTTTTGCACTGCCTATTTAATTATTTAAATCTCTTAAATTAAAACAACTGGGAATGCATCCTAATAATTTTAACTCAGATAAAATAAATAATCAACAAACTTTGCAGTCTCGCAACCTTGCATTAACCACAATACGCCCTGCATTCCAATTAATCATATGCTTTGTACAGTTAAACAAACAAACATCCATACACCTTTCACTTCACTGATCAAACCAATGCTTCAAAGTTTCAATCAAAAGCCTCAGCTCTTATCCCAGATGTTTAGGTTTTGAGAAACAAACAGCAATCTTGAACAAGCGTAAAAACAATGTAACAGTCAATTGAAATATTGTGGATTCAATTTCTTCTGAGAAATACGAGTGAAAAACCCTAATTCCAGACTTGTCGTCAAAGAAAAGTTTGCTTGATAAATTCTTGAGCCAATCTCAACAAAAATCAGTGGAAACCCTAATTTTGGATTGACTGATAAAGAAAAGTCTGTTTGATCAATTCTTGATCCAATCTCAACAAAAGGTGGAAAACTCTGAAGTTGCGATTTCTTGTGAAAAAGGGAGGGCAAATTTTGGGGTACAACAGTTGCCCCTGTTCAATCTTCTTGAACCTGAAGAGTTAGATTGGCAAGTTTGCCTTTCGTGACTTGAAGGTAAAAGATGATTGGACACTAGAGTGCCCAAAAATTTGCACTTGTCAAAGCATAGTTGAGGGAATGGGCTTAAAGATGCCATTTGGAGATGTGACGGAATCTTGTCGGAGATGGGCTTAAAGATGCCATCTGGAGATGTGACAGAATCTTGTCAGAGATGGGCTTAAAGATGCCATCTGGAGATGTGACAGAATCTTACTTGAGATGGGCTTAAAAGATGTCATCCAAGAATTTTTGTTGTAGGTGAGTGGGTGAGTATCAGAAAGGTATCCATGTTTGGAAACTCTCTGAACTGGGGGTCTGAATAAGCAATAGATTGACATCCATGTTTGGAGAATCCGTAAACTGTTTTCAGCAGTTGAGTCTGAACAAGCGATAGATTAACATCCATGTTTGGAGAATCTGTAAACTGTTTTCAGAAGTTGAAGTTGAATAAGCAATAGATCAGCATCCGTGTTTGGAAGCATCCGTAAACTATTTTCAAAAGTTGAATCTGAACAAGCGATAGATTAACATCCGTATTTGGAGAATCTGTAAACTGTTTTCAGAAGTCTTGAAGTTGAATAAGCAATAGATCAGCATCCATGTTGGGAAGCATTCGTAAACTGTTTTCAAAAGTTGAATCTGAACAAGCGATAGATTAACATATGTATTTGGAGAATCTGTAAACTGTTTTCAGGAGTCTTGAAGTTGAATAAGCAATAGATCAGCATCCATGTTGGGAAGCATCCGTAAACTGTTTTCAAAAGTTGAGGTCTGTATGAGTAGCAAAATGACTTCCGTGTTTGGAGTGTATCTGAGACTGTAACTGTATTGGAATTTTGAATGAATATCAGAATGATTGCCGTGTCTGGAGTGTATCTGTATTGTATCTGGGTAACAGAGAAACATCTGTGTATGGAGCAACTGTATGTTGGGGATAAACTATGAATGAGTGACATAATGGCAATCGTGTCTGGAGCGTATCTGGACTGTATCTGAAGTTGAGATCTGTATGAGTAGCAGAATGACTTCCGTGTTTGGAGTGTATCTGAGACTGTAACTGTATTGGAATAAGTGATAGAATGACTTCTGTGGCGATTGCACTGGGGAGAATCAAGCTGCTGGTGTAAAGGCCATAACAACATCCGTGTTTGGAGCGTATCTTCACTTGTAGTTGATAGTTGAATCTGAATGAGAGGTAGAATGGTTGCCGTGTCTAGAGCGTATCTAGTCTGTATCTTGATTGCCGAAGTCTGAATGAGTAGTAGAATGACCGCCCTGTCTGGGGTGTATCCATATTGTATTTTGACTTGAAGTTCTTGAATGAGTGATAGAATGACCGCCGTGTTTGGGGTGTATCCATACTGTATCCGAATAATTGTTAATGATAGCCTTTTAATCCTATCCTGAAAAGGGTAAAATGTTAGCTAAAACACGAAGTTATATTGCATGATGTGTATGATGCAATGAATTGTAATCCATGTTTATGATATATGAATGTAATGTTTATGCATGTAAGCTGAGTAGCTGTCTTGTTGAGGAAAATAAATCCTGGATAATGAAATCTTTGACTGCTGCCGGGGAAAGTAAATCCTTGACTGCTGTTGGGGATTGAAAATCCTTTAATCGTTGAAAATGAGAAGTCCTGGGACCACTGTTGGGGGAAATCAGGAGTTTGGGTTGTATGCCATCTACTGGGGGTTCCTGTTTTGAGGAGATCTTCGCCGAGGAATATCTGAAAACTCTGTGAGGATTTGAGAATGAGAGTCTTCACTCTACTTGGGGAATTAGAACCTTGTGGTGAATAGCCATACTGTTGAAAAGTAGCTATCCTGTTGGAGAGTAAAACTCAGGATTCTGGAAAAATCTTATTCCTGTCTGGAAGAAGTTTAGGTTTAGGTGGTATGCCACTTTAAAAATGAGAACCTTCACTCTGTCGGGAATACCAAAAATTCAGATGTTATACCGCTTTGAGAAATGAGAATATTTGTTCTGTCGGGAATATCAGGAGGTTGGGTGTATGCCAATCTACTGGAGAAGCCAGAATGAGAATCTTCATTCAGGTCTTGGGTCAGAAGATTGGGTGTATGCCAATCTCTTGAGGTTTTAAGGATGAGAATCTTCATTTTGTTAAGGGTCAGGAGTTTGGGAGTATACCAATCTTCTGAGGTTTCAAGGATGAGAATCTTCATTCTGTTAAGGGTCAGGAGGTTGGGAGTATACCAATCTTCTGAGGTTTCAAGGATGAGAATCTTCATTCTGTTAAGGGTCAGGAGATTGGGAGTATACCAATCTTCTGAGGTTTCAAGGATGAGAATCTTCATTCTGTTAAGGGTCAGGAGGTTGGGAGTATACCAATCTTCTGAGGTTTCAAGGATGATAATCTTCATTCTGTTAAGGGTCAGGAGGTTGGGAGTATACCAATCTTCTGAGGTTTCAAGGATGAGAATCTTCATTCTTGAGAGAAACATATTTTTAGGAGCTTCAGTTGTCCGTTATTCTGTTGGTGGCTGTAATTTCCTAACATGTGATGAAGGAAATTTTGATGACGACCGTAATTTCCAGCAGGTGATGAAGGAAATTTTTAACGACCGTGAATTCCAACAGGTGATGAAGGAATTTTTTAACGACCGTGAATTCCAACAGGTGATGAAGGAATTTTTGATGACGACCGTAACTTCCAGCAGGTGATGAAGGAAATTTTTAACGACCGATCAATTTGAAATGTAATTTGCTTTGGAGAATAAATCCTTGATAAATGTTGGGGAAATAAACCCATGACTGCTGGTCTGCTAAAGAGGTGATTACCTTCTCGAGGATGTTTGAATTTCTTTTCAGAAAGATTTCGGAGAGGTTCATCACTGCCCCTATTATCAGATGTTTGTGGCACTGCCAGGAAACTTGGACTGTACGTAACCCTTTGATGAGATTGACGTTTAAATGCCCCAAGTGATGGTGACGGAGATTTGCCCCAGGTTAATCTGCAATTGAGAGATTTCTTGAAATCTTGATTGGATTGCCCCAGGTTCACTGAACTTTGAAAGATTTGTTGAAATCTTGACTGGACTGCCCCAGGTTTACTGGACAATACCATATCAAATCCCCTTTTGTTGATAGGAGATTTTTGCAACGGGAGTGTCATCCCACTTGAAGTGATTTTATTCACTAAGAGAGCTTTCGTTCCTCCGAACATTCACTGTTGTGAATTTCTTCGTTGTCAAACAAATAAACATGTACAAACAACGATATTCAAATAATGCAAAGTTTATGCTTGTCTCGAAGTTTTGAAAAATGCATTTTTTAGCAGAAAACTTTTTATAAGGCAAATTCAACACAAGATTTAGGGCAAAGCCTTACAGGAGTCAGGATACCTTTTGTAACAGTATGCTTTCAAACTAACCCATGCTTCAATTAGGACTTTCGAAGGGTTGTAACGTGGCTTGGTTCACGGTTTAAGAAACAAAGGATAAAGGCTCAAAGTATATTTGTACCCACCCGCTCTTCGTGATGTTCTTCAATCCTAAACTCAGTTAATTGTACGTCGAACTCTATTCGAGTTTGGAACGACATTTTGGGTGATGGTTCACACCAGTTGAATTTTATGAAAGGCAGTCATCACTTTTGCAACATTTTTCATGTTGTTGAGGATTGGTAATGACCTCTTTCTTTTGGATTTGTTATCCCTAATTTTTTGCCTGACGGTTCTTTTTTTTTTATTACAGTCAGCGGGGTGCCCCAGCTTTCTTAAGCCTCCTTCATAGGTTTTGGCTCAGTGGACTTTTCTCTTTTGAGAGATGATGACTGCCTATGAGGTAAGGAACCATCACTATCTTTTGGTTCCAAAGGAATGTTTTTGATGTCATTCGTTGTATTACAAACTGAGAGTTTGCGATTTCAATGCGCTTTTTTTTTAATTAACTGAGAGACTACCTTGCCCCAGTTTTTAATCAAAGGTTTCAATTTGTGTTTAAAACAGAAAACTTCTACTTCTTTGGCTCGAAGGGGGTTGACTAGGGATTATCTTCCTTATAACTCCAGTGTTTAGGGTTTGAAATAAACGCATGTACATCGTCAGCAAGGTCTATTCAAAAGTATACTGTACGAGATTATGGTATTGTTTCGTCATCCTCCCTCTAAAGGCTTGTAGCTTTTTATCAAGAGTTAAATATCATAAATAAAGTAGGAAGCATAAGAATAGTGAAAACGAATGGACGAATTCAAGACAAACATATGCAATGCATTAATGAAACAGAGTTTGACATCAACAGATAAGTGTTTGAATAACAAAAGAAATTACAACTTGAAAATTCAAATGGAACAAAAGTCTCTCAGTTTGAGTTTTGTCATTTCAGGTGAAGAACCCTTAGCGGAAGATTTTCATCTCGCCATCCGGCATGAATTCCAGTACTCCTTCGTCAATCAAGTCTTGGATCTTGTTTTTCAAAGCCCAACAGTCATCGGTGTCATGTCCAGGACTATGGGAGTGGTATACACAAAATGCGTCGGGTGATAGCTAGGAGTAGAGGTACTGGGCTTCCGAATAGGATCCTTTAAAGCAATCAGATTGACCTCTAACAAGCGTTTTAGTATTAGAGATGATGGTATGTCAGTCTCAGAGAAATATCTTCCAGACGTATTTTTCTTACACCGATTACCCCGTTGACGCTGACGAGGTTGTTGCTGGGCTTGTGACCCTGAAGCAAGTTGGGGAGCCTTTCCCTTGTCTTCTTGTCTCAAAGGAGGTTGAATGATGACTTGATCTTCAACCCTAGTTGTTTGCCCCACTTGGTTATCTCGAAGCAGTTTGTTGATGAGAACCCTGAGCTCTTCTTGTCTTTGAGCCAAGTCTTGAATGAGAGCCATATGGCCCACCAGTTGTCCCATCATATGGATCTTCATTGTTGCCAGCTTAATCTGTAGTTCTTCCAACTGATCATTCCTGACACTGCCTGAATTCCCTAGGACCATGCCCCTTGTGAGGAGAGCTTTCACTTCTTCTTGCCCCTGGGACAGGTTCAAAAACAATTCCTGAAGCTGAGCGTTTTGATCCTGGATATCTTTGATAGTCCTCTCTAGAGCCATCTCTACTGAAATAAACAGTAGGAGAATAAGGAAACCTGAAAAGGAAAGCCTGTTATGATACAATGCATGATATGTGGGTGCATGTTTTCAAGGATCTCTCGGGGTAAACACAAGAAAATGTTAGAGGTTGAACTTTGATCAACATCTTTGATTGGAGAACTTTGTATCGGTGGATGTCTTTCCACGATAGTCAAGCTCACCATGTCAAGTGGGTCATAGCTCCTGATTCAAGTTATTGCACTTGATCTTTGACGATGTTTGTTTAGAGGAAAATGAAACCTCTTGCCCTTTGGTAGACGTCTGGTTCAACGTGACCCTGCATCAAAAGACCCTCGAGATCCTTGAAATGGTTATTAAAAATGCTATGGTATGATGTTATGATGTTATGTACATGTATGCAGAGGTAGACAAGTGTATATACAGACAGTCATATTCACACAAAGCAGACAAGTCCTTAGGTTTAGGCTTGCATGGGGTTTGTAGGTAAGTACCCTCTTGAAGTTAGTTGGCTCAACCTGTCCTAAAATAGAAATCGGGTTCTAAGGAGCTCAATATCACAAGATTATTTTCTGTGTTCATTGTTTTGGTTTAGCCACTTAACTAGCGACCAAAATATTCCAAGAAAACAATCCTCAATGAGTGTAGTATCGAGTATCTACCAACTTCGGACTGCACCAAAGTCGCTCATCTTACTACCCCAAAAAAAGGCCAAGATTGTCAAGCAAGGTTCTAAGAGTTCGTTAGTGCTTCATGACATCACTTAGCGGCCCTGTATTCTCCTTGACTACTCAAGGGCTACCGGTACCCACAAATATGTCACACTAACGTAGCTACTGTTTCAACCATGTCGGTATACCCCACACATTTCCCTCACAGTTTATTGCTACTTACCTAAAAGGTGCCCCCAAATCCGGTGTAGGATTTAAAACAAATCCAAACAAGGAACCCAAAAAGTAAATCAATCAAATCAAGCAAGATAAGCATGTAAAGGTGATCTAAAACCCTAAGGTAACCCCACTTTTAGTACATGTCCCCAGCAGAGTCGCCAGTTCTATTATACGGTGGGAGAACTGACTTGGGACTTTGCGTTTGTTTTCGCACTTGTTCGGTTTAGCAAGAGTCGCCACCGACTTTTTATTTTATCCTAAGGAAAGGCCAAAAAGCACAGGAAAGACCTTTGAGATGTTTTCTTGGGTTCGGGGGGTAGATTATGAAAAGGGAAGGTGCTAGCACCCTTTTCATCCATGGTTATCCATGGGCTCTTAGTTACTTGTTTTAGATCACTCGCCTTTGCTTTTCAATTGTTTGAAATGGTGCTTTGTGTGTGTGGTTTTGAAAATGTCTTGAAAAAGATGCCTTGTCTAGGCAACCTTTGTAATGATTCTTGTTTGAATATATACAAAGGTGTGTGTCTTTTTGAAAAGATAATTCAATGTTTTGAAAGTTGTTTCGAAATTATTTTGAAGTTGTGTTGTGAAGCGTATTTGAAAATGGCGATGATGTTTTGCAAGATTTTTGATCAAGTAACTAAGAGTTGTCTACCCTATTTTACTCAAAGATCTTTCTTATGTTTTAACCCTTTTAACAGTGTTGTTTCACCATTGTATTTGGTGAACAACCTTGCATTAGGATGTTTAACGGGACAGGCGCGGGTCATCGTATTCAATCATTGAAGGCAACTTGTGAGACGCTCTAGCAATTTTGTAAGGGACAAGATCGTTTTATCGAAGGCAACATCGAGGGTCATCGAGGGACTACAATCTTTGTTTATCGAAGGGGCATTTTCTAGAGTGTCTCGTACTCGAGGGACATGATTGCATTTTCCGAGGCAACAAGCGAGGTTACCCTAGAGGTGCAAGTGTGAATGGTGTATTGATTTTCATGCATTTGTCTTTGTGTTAGGTCATCTAGCGATCGATTTTGGATTTTCACATACAAACCCTAATCTCTAATCATGGCATATTTAAAAAGCATAAAGTGCTAGAATTAAATTCTAAGCTATTACAAAAGAGTATCCGGGGATGGGTGTACAAATTATTTACAAATGGGGATGAGTCTCATCAGAATAATGTCCCAAATATTATGGGTTACAACCAAATTGAATCGATGCAATTCAAATATAAAAAATATGACAAAGTGTAAGATAATGGAAATCAAGGAAGTATGAGGTGCGTGTATTTATTTACAAATGTTCAAATAAAAATTAACCTAATTAAAGACTTAAGTATTTATTATTTTTGTGTTTTTGTTAGTTATATATAAACAAAGGGTTTTAAAGAAAAAGAAAGAATTATTTAAGTTAAAAAATTCTATTATTTATGTGTGTTTATTAAATGTAATAATCATTAGAAAAAAAATATTAAGAAAATTTATACAAAATATATATTTTTTAGCAATAAGAGAAAAAGGAAGTATATTGTAAAAAAGAAAATAATTGATAAAAAAAGGATTAGTTCAATAAAAATGATGATGACGGGCCTAATGATTAGTATGGCCCAAGTAAGTAAAAAAACAAAAAAATTGGATGTAAAGGGGGGTGTAGGAGCCAAACGTGTTTGGGCTTCAGTTTGGTTTATGGGGAAGAAGCCCAATTGAAATGCACAAGTTTTGTAGGGTTTGAGTTTCACGTTTTCAGAGCTAGGGTTTGGTTTGTACAGTGGCACTCTTCTTTCTTCTTCGATCTCTCTTCCTCGTTCTCAAACGGAGCAATGATGCCTCTCTCACGCCCAGCTGCTAGAGCGTTGCCTCCACCCATCTTTCACCCTATCACAGTGGCCCACGGCGGTTTTTGAAAGGTAAAAAAATCGTTCTAAGCGTGTTTTTAGGGTTTAGGTTGTATGCTTGCATGTTATCGTTTTACTAAGCTTTAACCTTTGATATTTATGATATGGTGATGTAGGAAAAGAAAGAGGGAAACTGATACCTTGGGGTTTTGTTTCTGGAGAGGCGATGGAGGGTTGGAACGACGCTGCTCTCAGGTGGCCGGAAGAGGGAGCATGATGATGATGCTAGCTCACTTTTGGTATTTTTGTATCTTTGTTTGATGATGACTTTGTATTCTGAAAACCCTATATCGTTTTACTTCTTAATCTTCTCTTCTTCTTATCTGAATGTTGACTTTGTTCTTGTTGGCTTGAGTTGGTGATGAGTACTTCTGAAATGTTATTCTGATTTGATGTTGAATATACGTATTCTGAAACTTATTTTTTATTCACTTCTGACTTCTCTCTTCTTCTTCTCTGAGTAATGGCTTTTGATGATGATTGATATATTCTGAAAAAGGTTTTTTTTTAACACTCTTCCTTTCTTTGGGTGTTGGATATTGGATGATGAAATGGTTTTCTGAGGTTTGCTATTGTTGTTGATTTTCATGGATGTTTGATGATGGTGAAACTGAAAACCATTGCCCCTGAATGCTTGACAATAATGGATTTATTTGTTCTTTGTTTGTCTTTGTTGAGCTTTTGTGAAGGCAGGCTGATGAGCATTTGGTGTTTGTTTGTCTTTGTTGAGTTTGGATTGAACTGCAGTTTTTTACAGGTTTGTTGTGTAGTTGGACAGGTTTTAGTGTTTTGGTGTTTTGGTAAGGCAGGTTGTCTTTCTTCTGCAGGTTTTA
This sequence comes from Vicia faba, assembly GCA_948472305.1. Taxonomy (NCBI): domain Eukaryota; kingdom Viridiplantae; phylum Streptophyta; class Magnoliopsida; order Fabales; family Fabaceae; genus Vicia; species Vicia faba. The sequence continues at coordinate 1,153,458,635 of OX451735.1, read as the reverse complement.
CTATTTTTTTAGGCTTGTTTGAATGGTTTTAGGCAGGTTATGCAGTCTAACAGGTTTGAAGGCTTGTGTCTGAACAGGTTTAGTAGTTTGAAGGTTTTGAAAGCAGGCTGTCTTGTTATGCTTGTGTTTACAAGCAGTTTGATAACTTGTAGGTTGTGTTTTTGTTGTGCAAGTTTGTATGGTTCTGAGGCAGTTTTGCTTCTGGTTTTTCTTTGAGTTGCAGTTTTTTGGCTCTCCCTGTTTTGTGCTGGTTTGCAACATATATATTTTGAAACAGGCTTGCCCTTTTGTTTTTGAAGGCATGCTTGTAACTTACAGTTCTGAAGGTAGGCTTTTTAACTTGCAGTTCTTTTGCTTTGCCTCTTGAACTAACACCCTTGTTTTACAGGTTCCATCATATCTCTCTGCATTTTTCTGCTTTGATAGCAGGTTTTCTGGTTGAGCTTCTGTGGGCTCCCCTGGACTGCTATGTTGTTATATTTATTTTCTTTTTCACTGCTTTTGTACAGCCTGCCAAACTACAAAACCCTCTTCTCATTCTCTCTTTCTCTCTCCATAAAAAGCATTTTAAATTGCTTAATATGTTTTTTTTAATCTGAAAAGCTTGTTTTGGCCAGAATATGATGAAAATTTTTGACAAGCCTGCTTGCTTGTATCTTGGTTTATTTCTGCATTTTCCATATTTTCTGCATTGACAGTTTTTTTGACAGCTTGTGTGCTTGTTTGACAGTTTTGCAACTTAGTTTGCATTTCTGTTTTGACAGTTAGTTTGCATTTTGAAACTCAGTTTGGCACTTCAGTTTGACATTGTGTACAGCCTTGTGCCTTCTTTGTGTGCAGCCTTGTGCCTTGTATCTTTGCATTTAATTGATTGTATACTAATTATTTTACTTTCCTCTTTGTGAACCAAGAAGAGAAATCTTCTTGTGATTTGCAAAGAGGACAAGAAAAACATGATGAAACCAAAAACAATCTAATTCCGACCAACAAGCTTTAATGATGATCTTTTTTATTTATCTGCTTAAAACTGCTTTTCAATTTATCTGCACTAATTTCTTTTTCTTCTGTCCTTTGCAGGTAATTATCAAATGGAAGAAACAATAGAAGATAGAAGATTTCAAGAAACTTAGGCTTTAGATTTATTTTCTTTTCATTTATTGTAATAAATATTATTGTAAACACTGTAAATAAATTTACAATATTCGAATAACATTTGTAACAATATTTGAAATAAATAAAAAGTTTTTTTTTGTCAACTTAGAATTCTTTACTGTCAAATATTTCATTCTTTCTTTTGCACTGCCTATTTAATTATTTAAATCTCTTAAATTAAAACAACTGGGAATGCATCCCAATAATTTTAACTCAGATAAAATAAATAATCAAACAACTTTGCAGTCTCGCAACCTTGCATTAACCACAATACGCCCGACATTCCAATTAATCATATGCTTTGTACAGTTAAACAAACAAACATCCATACACCTTTCACTTCACTGATCAAACCAATGCTTCAAAGTTTCAATCAAAAGCCTCAGCTCCTATCCCAGATGTTTAGGTTTTGAGAAACAAACAGCAATCTTGAACAAGCGTAAAAACAATGTAACAGTTAATTGAAATACCGTGGATTCAATTTCTTCTGAGAAATACGAGTGAAAAACCCTAATTCCAGACTTGTCGTTAAAGAAAAGTCTGCTTGATCAATTCTTGAGCCAATCTCAACAAAAATCAGTGGAAACCCTAATTTTGGATTGACTGATAAAGAAAAGTCTGTTTGATCAATTCTTGAGCCAATCTCAACAAAAGGTGGAAAACTCTGAAGTTGTGATATCTTGTGAAAAAGGGAGGGCAAATTTTGGGGTACAACACTTAGGTTTTTCAATTCTTAGAGTATTTTATCGTTTATTCAATTGGTAGTAGTTTATTATGTAAGGTTAGGTTTTGTTGGAATCAGTGCCTATTCAAGCTTTAGTGGTGATTAAATTCTGAGAAACTGTTTAGTTTAGAATTCGTCGAAATTGAATCATTATACAATCACACCTCGTGTAGTATACAATTGGTATCAATTGAATACCTTTGTGTATAATCATTAAATAATCTTTGATATTTGTCAAGTGATTAAGTGTTAACATGATAAAGTTTCAATAAAAGTATAATTCTCATATTTTTGCTCTAAAATATTTCCCGCACAAACTCTGAAAAACCTCTGATAATTCATTTTGAAAAATCAGTTGAATTTTTGTTTTATCCTATTCACCCACTCTTCTAAACAGTTTTCTTGTTCAATATTCTCACCCAACAAATATTTAACTAGTTTTTAAATATGATGTGACTCTTTGGGCATGCTTAAGAAATATAAGTTAAGTTTCACTATTGGAGGTGCCTTACATATTTTGATCAACAACATAAAATTATATAAATAAAATATTTAAAAATGACTTTATTTCCACCTTTAGGTATCACTGTTTGAATAATTATATTATATCCTTATGATATCACTCTCACCTTTATTTATTTATTACGTTACTAATTTATAAATTTTCTAGTTTCTCTTGCTTGGGCCATGGGGTGTACTTTACGACCTAACAAAGTAGTTGACCCATCACATATAAACTAGATAGATTTTCAGTCACGAAGATTGAGGGACATTCGATGAAGAACAAGAATATCTTTGTGACATCAGACCATATATCATTCTTTCAACTATGGATGGATCTAAAGAAGGTGTTGAGAATGTAATTCTTTATGTCAAAGTAAGTTATTTCGATAGATCCTGTGAGTTGTATTCGACAAAGAATCAAATACATCGCGTTATTGTCAAAATACTAAGTGTTGTCGAAATATCAAAGAAGTGTATCTTGACTATTTTAGACTTAGCCTTATTTTGCGATTTTAGATGAATTAGGTCAGTTGGAATTTGATTAGTAAGCAAGCAAACTCAGCCTATAAATAGGGAGTAACCCCCTATCATTGAAGAAAAACTAATGCAGTTGCATAATTGAGAATAAACTTCAGTTTGAAGGCAGAGACAAACTCTGCATAAATATTCTCTTCTTCTTCCTCATTCATTAAAAATCACAATTCCCTTTCTTCCACAATTCAATTATTTGTTCTCCCATTATCATTTATGCACAGAATCATCTAGCAACCAAGGTGTGGTTGATTCACTCGAGTGAAGAACAAGAGGAGAAATCGATCGATGTGATTGATTCTTGTTCATCAAAATTGATTCAGAATTCTCCAAGTTTTGGGTTTAATTCCAACATCTGGTATCTAGAGCACTGGTTGTGTGATTATTGGGAAGCATAATGCGATAAATCATCTGAACGTGCATTTTCCAGAGAGTCTTCCAATTCTAAAAGTTATCAACTATGATAATTGGTGTAAACAAATGAAGATTTTTTTCTGTTATCAAGATCTTTGGGTTCTTGTGAAGGAAGGAGTAACGTCACTTGAAGAATATGCGACGGATAAACAAGAAGCCGCACACAAAGAATTGAAGAAAAATAATTATAAAGCTCTCTTTATAATTCATCAATGTGTTAGTCCATATGATTTCGAAAAGCTGAGTGATGTTAAATCAATGAAAGAAGTATGGGAAATTCTGGAGAAATTGTTTGGAGCCACGTGGTAGTAGCCATAGAAGAATCAAAAGATTTGTCAACATTGAAAAAGGAATATCTTTAAGGGACGCTTTAATATCTTGAACAAATAATGGTTGAAAGAGTTGCATGCAAGTCAAAGAGTGGTGTGGATCTGTGAGCGCAATCGGCAAAAGAAAAGAAATAAAAAAGGAAAATGGTTTGACAACAAAAGTATAAGAGCCTATAACAATTTTAATAGCAAGGGAAATCAACAAGAAGGAAATTTGTCGAATCAAAGAAGACTCACATATTAAAGTAACCACATAGCTAGTATTGTGGGTAGAGGAATAAGTGGTGGTTGAAAACCTGACAAAAGTCACTTTCAGTGTTTCAATTGTCACAGGTACAATCATTACTCTAGTGATTATCTTAAAAAATAGAAGAATCAAGAAAATGATACAAGGCTTGCAAAGCATGAAGAAGAAGAGATGTTGTTGATGGTCACAACAAGAGATGAAGAAATATTCAAGGACAAATGGTACTTGGATTCAGGATGCTTATCACACATGACTGGTAGGAAAGATTGGTTTGTCAACATAAAACCCTCGATGAAGAACATGGTGAAATTTCCAAATGAAAATACTCTAGTAGCTGAAGACATTGATGATGCTCTGATTATAAGGAAAGATGGAAAAAAGGTCACTAATTTCCAATTTATTGTATATACCAAGCATGAAAAGCAATTTTCTTAGCATAGGATAGTTATTCGAAAAGAATTACAAAATGTAAATTGAAGATAAGATGATGAGAGTTCTCAACTCAGGTGGAAGGTTAATCTTGAAGGCTCTTATGTCTCAGAATAGAACCTTCAATATTGAGATTAATATGATGGAGCACAAGTTCTTTGAAACTGCAGATAGCAAGGATGAATGGATATGAAACTATAGACTTGGCCATCTTGTTGTAACCGGTTTTAAATTGAGAGTCGTCACCCTTAATTTTTATCCTAAGGAAGGGAATATAAAGGATAATCCTAATTTGATCAGAGATTCTAAGTTGTTGGACTCATTTTTAGATGAAGGGAAGGTGTTAGGCACCCCTAACCTACCTTGTTCACAAGGATACTAGGGTTTATAATTACAACTTGGGGAATAGGGTTTTAATTTTTATTAGGGGAACTCGCCACGATTTTAAGTCGTATGCCTAGGTATCCTCTTATGAGGAATCAGAGTTTCAATTCGTAGTTTTTAATTGGTTGGTTTTTTTTTATGGATTACGAAGATATTTCGAATTCTCCTTGAACCAAGTCTAGGTGTGTGAATAGCAGAATTGCTAGACGAAGTTCGCAGTCGATTAAAAGTATTTTCGTAATCCTTTTTTAAAATAATCTTGGATTTAATTAATTTAGTAAAACTCGTTATTAATTTGATGTTAGTTAAGTATTTTTTTAAAATATATTAATACATAAAAATCTTTTTAATGCATGAAAAAATGATTTTTAATGCAATCAAAAATATTTTGATTGATTAGAAAAATAAATATTTGATTTTTAGTGATAATAGTAAATATTTTAGAATTTATAAATATATTAATTATAATATAAAAATAAAAAAAGTATATATATAAAAAAATTAATAAAATGCAGGGGGTGTATTTTTTTGGGTTAAGTAAATCAGGAGGTGTGGAAAGCAGGGCCCTGAATTCACATATTAAATTCAGGCCCAAACCAATGAGGGGGTAAATTATTTTATAGAGCAGTAAAAGTGGGAGGTTTGGTTTAACAAGGGCCCAAGTTCAGATATTGAAATGGGCCCAATAGCGTTGAGAGGTGAGAATTACGTTGGCATAGTAAAACAAAAAAACAGGGGGGCGTGAATATTATGGGCTTAGGCACAAAATAATGTGGGATCTGTTAGGCAAGGTGTGGGAGAGTTCATGGGATTATGATGGACGCACATTTTTGGATCGTTTGATACTGATCTAAGGGTTGTGATGGGAAGCGCATGGTGAGGTTCATGGAGATGACAATACAGAATCAGAGAGAGTTTATAAAAGTACATTTTCGGGCATCAGGCCCATTTTCCCCTTTTCTTTCTCTCACAATGCCAAACAAAAAAATTTATTTTGTTATTTCTAGAGAGAGAGGCTCTGCCTTCTCTCTAGAATTCCTCCGTACCGGAAATCGCCCAACTGGTGGTCACCACCACAAGTAACCACAAACTACCCTTCATGCCCAATTTTTTGGTTGACATTCAACCTGAAACTTTAAACATTCATACACCACATCATGGATCTTCATTTGGGTTCTATGAACCCTAAGAACCCTAAGGGTTCATGATGAACCATAACCATCCAAAACCCAGAATACACAACAATGATGAACCCTAACCCTAACTTGAAGAACCCTAACCCCAAACCTAAGAACCCTAACCTAACCCTAGAAACCCCATATTAAACCCCTAATCATACAGTTAACATCAATCAACGTGTAATTAAACCCTAAGAGCTAAGTGTTTCAAGCTTACCTCTCCTTGTTGTGATTCCTGATTTCTAGTTTTTTGATTCTCCTCTCTAATCTCTTCCTTTCTTGTTTCTCAGGTGACATCGGCAGATGGTAGTGTAGCAGTGACACGACAAAGAACTTTAGGGTTTTAGATAATGAAGCCCTAAAATTCTCTTCTCCTTCTTTCTTCTTCTCTGTCAATTTGTTCGTCCAAATTTCTCCCCCCTTTCTTCTTAGATTCTTAGGTTTTTATAGCTTAGGTTTTAGACAAATTAGGAATATTTGTTTATGATTTCGTTATATTTTGTAATTGAATTAGGAATTAGAAAGATTTGGATTTCTTTAGGAATTAGAAGATTTTGTTGTAAATTAGGGATTTTAGATCTGTGATTGATTATGTATTTGTGTAATTTTTGGATAATATGTACTGTAATGGAAAGAATTTGAAATGATTAGATTATATTAGATTTGTAATTTTCCAAATTTGATTCAAAAATGTGTGATTTGATTTAGTTTACAAAACACGCTTTTCCTTCTGGATTTGTACAGTGGATGTTTGTGGGCTTAGATTACTTAGTGATGAAGGATTAGCAAGAACAAGGCGCCACTGAGAGTTTGGGTTGAAAACCATAGCTTTGGTTTGGTTGACTCTAATCAACATTTCAAACAATAATAAAATAATTAATATGTTTTACTTAATAAATAATAATAGTATTGATAATAAATTAATAATTCCTTTCTGTAACAACATACCCCCTTTTTTATTGTAAGCCCAAACCAAATGGACCATCAAGTTTACATGGGCCTTTCTGATTTAGAAAGTCCATGAACTCTTTTGTTAACCCCCCCCCCCCCCCCCCCCCTTTATCCACTTACACCCCATGATAGTTTGAAAAGAATAACATTAATAAGGAATAATTTAGTTAGAAATCCATAGGGCAAATTTGGGGTATGACAGCTGCCCCTATTTAATTATTCTTCAATTGAATAGTGTGAAAACAAGCAGGTCTCACACATTCGAATCAGAGGTTTATTAAATAATGGAAGACCCCAAAATTTGTCCGAATGATTATAAGGATACATTGTACAACATTCCCAAAAGTATAGAAAAACATGCATAGATGATGATGTATCATCTTACTAGAGTTTAGAAAGTTTTGATTTGGCTTAGATATGACGACGCGAATAACTCGTTAATATATGAAAGAGATAGTAGATTTTTTTTGCATATTTACCATAACCTAGGAGGTAAATAATACAAGTTTGAAAGTTGACTTACTAATACTTTGAGACTAATATAGTAAGTTTATAATGTAGATTTTATCTATTCATCACAACCTAGGGGATGATTCAAATAGAGCTTGATAATACATTGTCGCATGGAGACTGACACAATGAATCATACCGTAGATTTTGTTATGTTTACTACAACCTAGAAAGCAAACAATACGAGGATGAACTCGTGCATTTATCATGGCCTAGAGGATAAATGACACAGGGATAGACTTATGTATTCATCATGACCTAGAGGATGAATAGTATAACCCTGAAAATTCGCATACCTATCACAACTTAGGGGATAGATAATTGAAAAATTTTATGTGTTTACCACGACCTAGAGGATAAATAGAATGAAGATAGACGATTGAAAAGTGTTTTTGATGATCGAATCTTGGATAGCTAGATCAAAGATAAGATCCGAGTTTTACCGATTGTGTCTGTTCTCAACCAAGGTAATTGCTTGTTTTGATAATCTGACAAAGGGCCCCAAGATATTGGTTTTACCCAAAGTGTGTTTGAAAAAAATTCCATGTGTGATGTATATGCATAATGTCCTAGATTGATATGGAACCCAGAATGTGTATGCATCGCGTACTTTGTGTATGCCCCAAATGTGTGTATATGCCCCCAAAATGTAATGAAAAATATTTTTTGATATTCTCTCCTTTTAAACCATTGGTTCTATGTTACCAACTCCCCAATGTTGAGTTGTTGTGGTATCTTTGAATTTATTTGAATAAGATGAAAGGTGTCAGCAAGATCTTGATATTGGTATCGCAAGCGCATGCGTAGGCATGGACGTAGTTGTGGAAGCAGGCGTGGAATAGACATAGCCATGGACGTAGGTGTGGTCGTGGATGTAGGCGTGGATTTTCTTCTTGATGTTTTTCTAACCAAAATGCTTTTTGATTCTATATCAAATTCTTTTATTTTCCAAACCCCCCAAAATGATTTCAGCACAGTATTCACAAAAAATAATTGCAGTATTTGCAAACAAGTCTGAAAAGGAAAAACACAATTGAAAGATTTGAAAAAGTAAATGTTTTATTGCCCAATATGCCTTTGATTAGACGAGAGTACAAGATGCAATTCCTTGAAAGAGGTAATTACAATAAGTTTAACAGAAACTGAAAATGGCAATGAAAATGATCATTGTTACTATTGTTTCTCCAATATCCTTTTGATAGCTCAAATCTCCTTTGCTTTTAAGTTAAATGATTTGGACCAATCCCTTTCCTTCGTGGTCGTAGTTGTGGTTCTTGGATCGCAATTTTTTTGTTCTTTATTTTTTAATAAGATCCCTAATTTTTGCCTGGATCTCCCTTTTGGGTTTTCAATCCACCGGGATAATTTTTTTTTGTAGGTCCCTAATTTTTTCCTAGATCTCCCTTTAGGGTTTTCAATCCACCGGGACACTATTTTTTACCTAAGATTCCCATTTAGGGTTCGAACTTAGTGGTCTTTTTATACATAGTATTTTTTACTGCGTCTAAATTTGCAGGATATGGTAGTTCTTCCCCATCCATTGTTGTGAGGATAAGGCCACCCCCAGAGAATTTTGTTTTTACCAAATTTGGACCTTTGCAGTTGGATGTCCATTTACCACGTGAATCAAGGTGAGGTAGAAGAATCTTCTTGAACACCAAATCCCATTCTTTTAACACTCTAGGACGAACCTTCTTGTCAAATGCTTTCTTCATCCGTTTCTGGTATAATTGACCATGGCACAAAGCTGTCAGGCGTTTTTATTTAATGAGGTTGAGCTGATCAAGTCGCGTCTGAACCCACTCTGCTTCTTCAAGCTTTGTTTCCATTAGAACTTGAAGTGATGGAATTTCTACTTCAACCAGGAGTACAACCTCCACACCATATACCAGAGAAAATGGGGTTGCACTTGTTGATGTTTGTACGGAAGTACGATGGCCATGTAAAGCCAAGGGAAGCATTTCATGCCAATATTTATATGTCTTTACCATTTTCTAAATGATTTTCTTGATGTTCTTATTGGCAGCTTCAACGGCCCTGTTCATCTTGGGTCGATATGGAGAGGAATTATGATGCTCAATCTTGAAATTATCGCATAATTCCTTCATCATTTTGTTGTTCAAATTGGACCCGTTGTTTGTAATGATTCTTCTTGGAACCCCATATATGTGTATGAGATTCTGCTTGATGAATCGAGTAACCACTTAACTTGTCACATTTGCGCATGATGCCGCTTCCACCCATTTGGTGAAGTAATCAATGGCAACTAGTATGAACCGGTGTCTGTTAGATGCTTTATATTCGATCATTCCTATCATATCAATTCTTGTTGTACCCCAAAATTTGCCCTTCCATTTTTACTCAAGACAGGGTCATTAAGGTCCTCAATTGCTCAAGTAGTTTCAAATGATTTCCATGGCACCCTATATGCCTCAGCATAATGGCACATTTGAAAGAAGGAAAAGAAGTGTACATAACAAGGTGTAGGTCGAAAGTTGAGAATATGCCTAAGAGCTTTTAGGTCGAAGCAGCTTCGACAACAGTATGATGCCCAACGAAGCACTAGGATCGAAGGAAGGATATTTCCAAAGAAAGCGTGAAGAGGCTTTTAGGAAGTCTTCGATTGGAAGAGCTAGTAAAGAGCATCATCGAAGGGTTCGTTTTCGAACCATGGAAATGTATGTTATTCGAAGCATTATAAGAAAGACACACTTCGACTGACACGTTGTTTGAATGGGAGCTTCGATTAGAAGAATATTTTGAATTCAAAAGCTTTTATATTATCCAAAGAAGCACATGGAAGTCTAATGGTTCGAAGGACATGCAATCTTCAAACATGGCGTGATCGAAGGACAGTTAGGGACGAATCAGCCAAATATAAGTCACCTTAAAGCTTTTGGCATGTACCTGAGCAAGTGAGAAAGAAGTTAGATGATTAAAGTAAAATATTGGTGCTCATAGGTTACCTTTTGATTGGTGCATAAGTTGTATTCACCAATCAAAGATGAACTAGTGAGCAAGAAAGATATTCTTGTACACAAAAGCAAAGGGTGGGAGTTGGAATTGTAGAACCACCTACACAACTGTGATTGAAAGAAAGAACAAAATGAAGCTTCAACAGGCTAGGATGAAAAGGTGATGCTTCGATTGGTCTGATTGAAGGAAAGGAACAAGAGTTGAGTTCGATTAGGCTGATTGGATAATTTTCAGATCAAGCAACTAAGGCAGATGGTGACTCAATCGAAGAAGCCATGATGATGAGGCCTTGAACCATTCGAATTAGGACTCAGATTCATCGAAGAACAAAGCTTGGGAGCATTCGAAAGAGTCAAAATGTGAAAAGTTGAAATGAACACCTAATGGGATGAAACATGTCCAGGTTCACTCAAAGTCCAAAATGGTAGAAAATCATCAAAAATGGAAACTTCTTAAAATCTTTCGATTTTGCTTTCAAAGCCATGGTTAATGGCTGATTCATGTCATTTTTATCCACCACCACACCCCTATAAATACAAGACAGACACATTGCCTATAGAAACACAATAAGCTTCCCCAGAAAACCATACCAAATTTCTCCACAATTTCAACAAAGTAGTCAAAATCGAAACAATCTTTGCAGGCCTCCTCAATCCAAAACAAGCATTCCACTCACTCCATGAAGGTTCTAGGAGACGTTTCCAAGCATTAGGAAGTTCCAATGCATGCAGGAGCATCACTCACACAATCCATCCGTTGGTAACTTGTCTTGGATCTCAATCTCGTTTAACCTTTAATCTAAGTCTCTTTCGATTGCATATTCATGTTATTGTCATTATTTATGAATATTTTAACGTAATTCACGTGAGTTGCAGTGCCTAAATGACAGGATACTATTGCTAGGACCTTCGAAACTGATTGTTTTCAAAACCCTTGGTACAGACTATTTCAGGCCAAAACAACCCAGATTCGGACTCAAGGGGTTCGAATTAGGAAGGGGTTCGAATTAAGGGAAACGACCTGGGTTCGACACCCAAGTCATGCATTTTGTTTTTTCTAAAAATTGTATTCCAGATCCCATGCTTACAGGTCTAACGTGCACACCATCCACCACGTGGTCAACACCAGTAGATCCCACTAATCCAGATACAATACCCTCAACGTGCAGTCTGTCATGCACTTTTAACAACCTCCCTCATTGGATCGAAAGACAGACTCCCTCATTAGATCGAAGGACAATATCCCTCATTGGATCGAAGGACAAGCTCCCTCATTGGATTGAAAGGCAACTTGGGCCTCTTCTTGATATAGGTCTGCATTTTTTTTAAAATTTACCTCCCCCATGTTAGTTTTACTATCCTGGCCCATTTACTGTTCCTTTTAATTGTTTTATTTTTTTATAGCATTATAAAATCAGATAAAAAAATCACAAAAAAAAATTAGGTTAGTATTTTCTCAACTAAATTAATTTTGTAAATTAATTGATTAATTATTTTAACCCTTTTCTTAATTTAAAAATAAATAGACTTAGGATTTTAAATCAAATTTCTTTCCATGGTAAAAAACAAACAAAAAGATTTCATTTTTATTAGGCGTTTTAGACGTATTTTCAATTCGCGCGTTTACCTTTACTTTCTCACTTTTGCATATTATTGTATCTGCTTACTAGGATGTAATAGACTTAAGTAGGACTTTTATTGTTTCCACTTTATTCCCCATTTTGGGACATGTAAAAATTCCCCCTCCCCGAAGCCATGTAATATTTAGGATTTACATTTCCGCACTTTTTAATTACTGTAAACTATTAACTGTTTAGATGTATGCTAATTAGGATTGCATGAAAAGAATTAAAAACAAAACGCTAGCAAACTTAACACAAGACTAAAATAACTGAAAACAACACAATTGCACATGCGCACCTCTAGGGTGTCCCACTTTGGTTTCCTTCGGAAAACAATTACAACTCTCGAAACGTGAGAGATTTTAGTGGCTACCCTCCGGTTTAAAGATCACAAGTCCCTAAATGACCCTCTCGACGTTGCCTCCATTAAGTGATATTAAAACCTTAAGGTAGTTACTAATATTTCTTGCCCAGTTACCTTTGTGACTGTACAAACGTCCCTTCGAATGCCCCTCAAACATCCAACAACTAGGGTTACCTACTCACTAATAGTAGGATAACACTGTCTAAAGGAAAAGAGGAAAAGAATGACCCTTTCGAGTAAAAGTAGATAGTTCCTGGATGCTATGCTCAAAACAAATTTTTACACCTATATGAAACAACTTTCAAAAACATTTTCAAAAACGCTTTATCAACACTCTTGAGGACTGATACAAGAGTTATCATAAAGTGAGCTGCCTTACTATTGGAATTTCAAAAATACTTTCAAAAGTACACAAAGCACAAGGTATTTTTTAAAATGAGCTAAGCATCTAAGAGCCCGTAGATAACTACAGATAGAAAGGGTTCTAACACCTTCCCTTTACATAATCTACCCCCTTACTCAGAAATAATCTTGAAAGGTATTTTTTTGTTTCTTTTCACCCTTACCTTTGTTGGATAAAAGAAAAGTCGATGGAGACTCTTACTTACCGTAACATTTGCAAACACAAACGCAAAACCAGTATAACAGTTGGTTCTTCCACCGTATCATAATTACCCACATCGAAAATGGCCAAAGAGAACTCAGGGCCTTCAGAGGAGTTGGTGGCACACACATTTTGTCAGTGTAGATTTGGCATTTGTGACACGTCTTTGTATAATGGAAATAATCAGCCTCCATTGTCAGCCAATAATACCCTGCTCATAAGATCTTTCTAGCCATGGCGTGTCCATTTGTATGAGTTTCAAAATCACTTTCATAGATTTCTCTCATAAGCGTATATGCTTCTTGTTTCTCCATATATCTGAGTAACACCATACATAGTTTCTTTTGTACAATACATCATTACTCTGAAATAATTTTGAGGCTTGCTTCTGCAGAGTTCATTTGTCAATGATAGAGGCATTTTATGGATATTCTTGTCTCTCAAGGTACCTCTGGATGTCATAGAACCAAGGCTTGTTATCCAGTCTCTCTTTAATAGCAAGGCAATGTGCAGGTTCTTCAAAATGTCTGATCGTAATACACGGCATGTGGTTTGGCCAGGTTACTTTGTACATGGTCGGTAAAGTTGCCAAGGTGTTTTCCATCTGATTTTCTTCTCGTGGGATGTGACTGAAGGTAATCTCTGTAAACTTCATTGCAAGCTTTAAAACATGATCCCGATATGGAATCAATTTAGGATGTTTGGTGTCCCTTTCATCATTGACTCGGTATATGACTAGTGTCGAGTCTCCAAACACTTCGAGATGTTTAATTCTTAGATCGATAGAAGCTTCTAGACCCAAGATACAAGCTTCGTATTCTGCGACATTGTTGGTGTAGTCAAAAAATAACCTTGCAGTATAAGGTTTGTGAAAATTTTTCGAGAAGTCAAAATCGCTCCAATGTCGTGCCCTAGTGCATTTGAAACCCCATCAAACATGAGTGTCCAATGTGCCCATGGTTCAGGTCCTTCATCGGGCCCTAGTATTTTGTAGTCACCTATAACCATGACATCTTCGTTCGAAAAGTCAAACTTCATTAGTTGATATTCTGGTAATGGCTTATGAGCTAGATGGTCAACTAGTGCACTACCATTGATGGCCTTTTGAGTAATGTATTAGATGTCGTACTCTGATAATAACATATGCCATCGGGAAATCCTTCCTGTAAGAGATGGTTTTTCTAACACATACTTTAAAGGATCCATTCTTGCTATTAACCACGTGGTGTGAGTTAACATGTATTGCCTCAATCTTTTAGTAGCCTAAGCCAATGCATAACAAGTATTATCGAGAAGTGAGTACCTGGTTTCACTATCAGTAAACTTCTTGTTGTGGTAGTAGATTGCATGCCCTTTTCTACCTGTTTCGGTGTGTTTTCCTATTACACATCCCATTGATCCTTCAAGCACTGTCAGATACATGATGAGCAGTCTTCCGAGAATTGGTGGCATCAAGATTGATGGCTCTTGTAAATATTGCTTTATTGTCTCGAAGGTTGTCTGAAAATCATCATTCCACACTAATGTCTGATATTTTCGAAGTAATTTGAATATAGGCTCGCACATAGTAGTTAGGTGCGATATGAACCTTGAAATGTAATTCAATCGTCCTAAGAAACCACAAACTTATTTTTATGTCCTTGGAGATGAAATTTCTTGTATGGATTTTACCCTGTCATGGTCTACCTCAATACCATGCTGACTTATAATAAAACCCAACAACTTGCCTGACCCGACACCAAATGTACACTTGTTTGGATTAATTCTCAGTTTGAACTTTCGTAGACGTTCGAATAGATTTTATAAATGTATGATGTGATCCTCCTCTGTATGAGATTTGGCAATCATATCATCTACGTACACCTAAACTTCTTTGTGAATCATACCATGGAATAGTGTGACCATAGCTTATTGATAAGTTCCCCCAGCATTCTTTAGACCGGAAGGCATCACCTTGTAACAAAAAGTGCCCCAAGGTGTCATGATGAACCCTAACCCTAACCCTAACCCTATCCCTAACCCTAATCGGAAGAACCCTAACCCCAAACCTAAGAACCCTAACCTAACCCTAGAAACCCCAAATTAAACCCCAATCATACAGTTAACATCAATCAACATGTAATCAAACCCTAAGAGCTAAGTGTTTTAGGCTTACCTCTCCTTGTTGTGATTCTTGATTTCTGGTTTTTTGATTCTCCTCTCTAATTTCTTCCTTTCTTGTTTCGCATGTGATGATGACAAATGGTAGTGTAGTGGCAAAGCGACGAAGAAATTTAGGGTTTCAGGTCCAAAAATTACACAAATACATAATCAATCATAGATCTAAAATCCCTAATTTACAACAAAATCTTCTAATTCCTAAACAAATCTAAATCTTCCTAATTCCTAATTCAATTACAAAATATAATGACAATCATAAACAAATATTCCTAATCCGTCTAAAATCTAAGCTATAAAAACCTAAGAATCTAAGAATAAAGGGGGGGGGGGGGGGGAATTTGGACGAACAAATTGACATAGAAGCAGAAAGAAGGAGAAGAGAACTTTAGGGTTTCAGATATTGAATCCCTAAACTTCTCTTCTCCTTCTTTCTGCTTCTCTGTCAATTTGTTCGTCCAAATTTCTCCCCCTCCCCCTTTATTCTTAGATTCTTAGGTTTTTATAGCTTAGATTTTAGACGGATTAGGAATATTTGTTTATGATTGTCAGTATATTTTGTAATTGAATTAGGAATTAGGAAGATTTAGATTTTTTTAGGAATTAGAAGATTTTGTTGTAAATTAGGGATTTTAGATCTATGATTGATTATGTATTTGTGTAATTTTTGGACAATATGTACTGTAATGAAAATAATTTGATATGATTAGATTATATTTTATTTGTAATTTTACATATTTTATTCAAAAATGTGTGATTTGATTTAGTTTAAAAAACACACCTTTCCTTCTGGATCTGTACAATGGATGTTTGTGGGCTTGAGTTACTTAGTGATGAAGGGTTAGCAAGAACAGGGCGTCGCTGAGATTTTGGGTTGAAAACCCTAGCTTTGGTTTGGTTGACTCTAATCAACATTTCAAATAATAATAAAATAATTAATATATTTTACTTAATAAATCATAATAGTATTGTTAATAACTTAATAATTAATAAAGACTTAACTACGGAAATTTATACATAAATAAAAAAATGTTGACTCCAGTCAACAGTCTTAGCACATGAGTTTCAAGAATATGGGCCAACAATTTAATGGACCTATCTAATAAAAACTAAAGCAACAAGTTCTTTTTATAAAAAAATGTACACCCCTCCTTAAAGCTTATGAAACAAACTTTAATGGACCATCCAATTTTGATGGCCCAAAATACTACACCCCTATATTGTAACAACATACCCCCTTTTTTATTGTAAGTGCAAACCAAATGGATCATCAAGTTTACATGGGCATTTTTGATTTAGAAAACCCATGAACTCTTTTGTTAAAACCCACCCCCTTTATCCACTTACACCCCACGATAGTTTGAAAAGAATAACATTAATAAGGAATAATTTAGTTAGAAATCCATATGGCAAATCTGGGGTATGATACATCTCAACTTCAAAGATATCAGAGATTGAAAAGAAGAAATATCGTTTTAGGATTACCAAAAATCTACATCCAAACGAAGTGTGTGAGGAATGTGTGCAGGCAAAGCAACACAAGATCAACTTCAGCAAGGATGCATGAAGCAAGGCGAAGGCAATTCTTGAAATCATATACTCTGATGTATATGGTCCTACCCAGGTAGGTGATTTCGATTGGAAATAATATATGCTTTGTCACATTCATAGATGATTTTAGTTGAAAACTATGGACTTACCTGATCAAGAAGAAAAGTGAAGTCATTGCTGAAGCGGTAAAGTGGCAAGCAAAAGTAAGTATTTTATAGGTTATATTTTATCGTCTCCAAAGGGATTAATGCTACTGAATTATCGTTCGACGATTTCTCACATTTATGAGTTTGGGTTAAAATGGGTTTAAAGTGTAAGGTGTGGGAATTAAACATATGAACAAGAAATAATACATTATTCGAAAAAGAGAGAACTCTTGGGATTGAATTTTATATACCTATCAAATACTTAAACTTACTACTCAATTGCACTTAACCTAAATTACTCGTCGATATCATCATGTATCTCTCACACAAAAGTTATCTCTAACACAAAGTGAGATATCAACCGTATTACTCTTTGCTGACGATGTCTCGTGCAACTAAAAAAACACAGAAGCATTAAGAGTCGATACCTAAGTGATTATTAAGCCTAAATATATCTATAGAATTTAGAACATAATAGATATTCATCCTAAGTCCGGATTCAAACCGTATATGTCTATAGAAACTCAAACCCAAACTTATCAAGCTAAAAAGGATAAAAATCAATAAAGATTTGTAAAGAAAGCTTCATACAACACCATGAGTAACAAATATACATACAAGATAACACATATTTACAAACAAAACCCCAACAAATGGAAAATACATAAAGAAGAGAAAAGATAAACCAGAATCTCTCGGGACGTGAACACCGTTTGAAGCAAAACCACCTCCTAAACATCAATATGTATGATCCATTATTGTTTTTGAGGTAAATCTCTACAAAGAATGTTTGGTGATGGAGTGAGAGCAAAAAATACTCAACAATTCCCCTAAAAAAATGTGTTTTTGACCTAAATATGAGTTTATGCCAAGCCCGCACTGCCCGACGGTGACATGGCACCGCCCAACACTTAAAACATCACTTTTAATGCATTTTCACGTTTCTGGAGAGTCTATGCACCACTCAGTGCTCTCGGGGCGCTTCCTGATAGTAAGTTGAAACAAATCAGCACTGTTTTGGCCATAACTTGAGAGTCGTAACTCTGATTTGTGCATGGTCGGAAGCGTTGGAAAACTTATTCAATGATATCTCTAACAATGAATAAATATGAATGCTTGAATACCTACAAAAATAAGATAAAATCAATTAAACTCAATAATACTTACATGATAATGCAATATATACACTATAACATAAACTATAACGAATATATACTAATGTTGAGGTTTATTGACAAAAAGGAAATGAATTAAGCCCATGAGTGCTAATTTTCACACTCAAATTCCCAACAGTTTAACATTCATCAGTCATCAAGGTATTTTCCAAGTTTAAATCTATGGTTGAAAGACAAAGTGGTCGAAAGCTCAAGATTCCGAGGACTGATGATGGTTGAGAATATGTGTCAAAAGACTTCGACACATTATGTGAAAAAGAAGGGATTATGCATGATGGTGGTGCCACCCTACACTCCACATCAGAATGGAACTGCATAAAGAAAGAATATAACCATCATGAACATGGTGAAAAGTATGTTGAAAGGCAAGCATTTACCTAAAGAATTTTGGGGTGAAGTTGTGTCGACTACAACATACATTTTGAATAGATGTCCGATAAAAAAAAGCTAGAAGGAATCACATCAGAAAAGTATTAGTCTGGTATCAAGCCTAGCTTAATTCACCTGAAAGTATTTAGATCTATAACACATAGACACACGCCTGATTAATTGAGAAGAAAACTTGATGGCAACTCGAGTAAAATGATCCTAATAGGATATCATTCAATTGGAGGATACAAGTTGTTCGAACCAGTTAACAAGAAAGTAATGATCAATAGGGACGTGATCGTAGATGAGCTTAAGGAATGGGATTGAACTGAAAATGTAAAGAAGAATTCATTGAGAATCTTATGTGAATAACTAGAAAGTGAAGTCGAAAGAGAAGAACAAGAAGAAGAAGTCAGAGGCCATGCAAGCACAAGTAGAACATAAAGAATAAGACACATGCCTACAAGGTTGCAGGAATGTGTGATTACATAAGAATATGCAATCAATAATAAAGGTGGGCTGGTACACTATGCTTTATATGGAGATGTCGAACCAGTCAATTCATCTGAGGCATTGAAGGATTTGAAGTGGATGAAAGTGATTAATAAGGAATTGAAGTCCATCGAAGTTAGCAACACTTGGTCACTTGTCGAATTGCCTCAAGGAAAGAAGGAAATAGATGTGAAGTGGGTATACAAGGTGAAGTTGAATCCCAAAGGAGAAGTAACTCGACATAAGGAAAGACTTTTGGTAAAAGTATTTATTCAGAAAGAAGGAATAAAATTCGATGAAGTTTTTACACCTGTTTCTAGGATCAAAACAACCAGGTTGGTTGTTGGTTTAACAAACCTGAAAAACTGGCATATGTGTCAGATGGATGTGAAATGTGTATTTCTAAATGGTCCATTAAATGAATAATTTTATGTTACACAACCAGTTGAGTTTATGAAAAAAAATCCAAGAAAGTCAGGTATACAGGCTGCATAAAGCCTTGTATGGACTTAAACAAACTTCAAGAGCTTGGAATAAGAAGATATATAGTTTACTAAGGGAGAAGGAATTTGTAAAGTGCACAACTGAGCATGGAGTAAATAAATTACTATATATAAATTCTGATGCATGGTACACATCGATACTCCAATGTATTTTCCCTTCTGATAAGAAGAAGCAAGAGTGAATTTCTTATACTGTGTCTCTATGTCGATGGCTTGTTAATCACAGGTAGCTGTAAGTCCTACTACAAAAAACAAATTTCACCTCAGACACGAAATGAATTTAACCTCGGCTAAAGAAGCAAGGTAATGAAGGACATCATGAAAAGTATCAACTTTACACCTCGGTTGTTAAAACACCAAGGGGAAAATGCTTATACACATGGGTTCGAATCCCAACCATTGCACTTTTAATATTTTTAAAACTAGCGCATCAAACCTCTCGGTTTATCAATAACACCGAGGGGGTAAGATTGATATTTTTTAAACTCGTTACAAACTATAAAATATTAATAAATTAATTGTTTACCCATAATATTCCATTGTTTACACATAATATTTATGTAAATATATAACAAATTTTGAATCTGATTCATCGTCATCACTGTTGGTGAAGATCAGATGTTAGATCTTCGGGTTTAATTGAAATGTCGGGCAAGAGAAAATGTTGGATGCAATATATTCCAGATTCCTTTCGCATTTATTTGTTTTTGGTGTAAAACAATAAAATGGTTAGTTAAATGAATGAATATATGATTATTGAAGAACACCGTAAAAAAATTATTATTGAAGAACACAAACCTTAAATTCAATTTATTTTCTGCTCTTGCAATCCATTATAGAGAACTTTACCAAGTTTTTTACTCTTCAAAGTTTTCATGTTATATGTTTCATTAACAAATATTGATATTTAGAATTCTTATATAGTGAATGTCTGTTAGGTTTCATGCGAATCACTAATGAAAGTGTCTTGAGCATTGATACTTATGAAATGGACGACACATATTTGTTTAAGGATACATCCTCAGTTGTCACCAAAAATTATACCCTCAGTTTGTGACAAAATCGAGGTAAAAAGTGTATAAGCTTTTTTTATGCACTTGGAATCCACCATTGAGAACTTTTCCAAGCTTTTTTAAGTTCCAAAATTTCATTATTTTGAGCAAATGTTACATGGCAAATGCTTTCATAAGAAAGATATATAGTGGTGGATGTGGATAATTTGTTGTGGATTGATGTCTTGGCAATATCTTGAGCGTTGTTCCTTTAAGAAAGTAGGGTAAATATTCGCTGTTGTAGTTGTGTAACATATTCTCTTGGTTTTTAAAAAACATGAGAGAAAACATATTTTCTATTTTAAATAGAAAAATAAAATAAAATAAGTAAATCCCTCGATTTTAGAATAAAATCGAGGTGAATGACATTTTTTTAAATATTACATTGTTTACTCAGAATATTAAAAAAATTCATATTCATCATTATCGCTGCAATTCCATATTTTGTTGCATATATCTTTTTAGAGGTTGAACAACCTTTTTTGTTTAACCTGGAAGCAGGAATGATTTTCTGCAATTGTAATCTACTATAAGGAACTTTTCCAATATTTTTAACAGAGAGTTGTTCCAAAAATACAACATTAACACCATTATGTGAGATATATATCAAAGGCAAAAAAATATGTTTTGTTCAAGGATAGAAGAACATTGAAGATTTTTTTCTTACAATTCATCACAAAGAATGATGCGTACTAGTTTGGGGCGGTAACATATAAGTTAGGATTAGGGTAAAATCTAGTTAACGAGAGCTTTTATAGTAAAATCTGATTATTTTATTCCTCGGTTATTGAGGAAACCGAAGGGATAGACCATTTAGTTTTCACTTATGAACAAATAAAAACATAAACTATGGGATTCGAAGCGTATCCTGGTTTGTTTTCCCCCTTGATTTTATTGAAATCCGAGAGAGTATGTTGTTTTTATTTTTTATAAAAAAATAAACCATGACGCGCCTTGACATAATACCTCCGTTTTTTTGCTAAGGTGAAAGCTTCGTCATGAAATGTATTATTTATAATAGTGAAGAAAGAAATTGAAGACTTCAAAGGTTATCTTAGCAAGGAATTCAAAATGTCTGATCTGGGAAATATTTCATACTTCCTTGGTGTTGAATTATACAAGAGTAGTAGAGGGTTGATGATGCATCAAAGAAGACATGCAAGTGAAATACTGAAAAGATTTGAGATGGAAGATTGTAATGCGACTTCGACACCTGCTGAACCAAGACTGCAACTGTCGAAAAACTCAAATGAAGATGATGTCGACCCAACATAATACAAAAAACTTATTGGGTCATTAAGATACCTTTGTCACACAAGGCATGATCTAGCATTATTGCAGGTATGATGAGTATATTCACACAGAAGCCAAAGGTAGCACATCTAGCAGCAACGAAGATAATATTAAGGTATCTCAAAGGAACTATTGACTATGGTACTTTGTTTCCTACAGTTGATGAAGGAAAAAAAATCAAGCTAGTGGGTTACACCGACTCAAGTTGGTGTAGTGATGTTGAGGATAGAAAATCCACAGCTGGTTATGTGTTTATGTTAGGTGGTGTACCAGTTGCTTAGAACTCAAGAAAAGAATCAGTAGTAGCACTATCGTTCAGTGAGTAGAGTACATAGTTGTTTCTCTTTGTGCCTGTCAAGCAATATGAATGGTGAATTTGGTCAAAGAGATTACAACGCAAAATCATGAAGCAATTATCATGAAGATCGACAACACGTCAACTATCAATCGGACGAAGAATTCGATAGCACATGAAAGAAACAAGCACATCGAGACGAGGTTCTATTATCTTCGAGAGTAAGTAGAAAAAGGGAAGCTGAACTTAGAACACTGAAGAACAAAGAATTGGATTGCAGACATCATAATGACAAAGGATGTGCAGGTCAAAGTGTTCAGAAGATTAAGAATAATAATGAATGTAAATAGCTTAGATACAATGAATTAGGTGGTGTGTTGAGAATGTAAGTCTTTGTATCAAAGAAAGTTATTTCGAAAGAGTATGTGAGTTGTATTCGCAGAGAATCAAATACAACATGTTATTGTCGAAATACTAAGTGTTGTTGAAATGTCGAAGAAGTGTATCTTGACAGTTTTAGACTTAACTTTATTTTGTAATTTTAACTGAATTAGGTTAGTTTGAGTTTTCTTAGTAAGCAAGCAAACTCGGTCTATAAATAGGGAGTAATCCCTGCCATTGAAAAAAACTAATGCAGTTGCATAATTGAGAATAAACTTTGTAGAAATTATATATTCTTCTTCCTCTTTCGGTAACAACCATAATTCACTTTCTTCCCCAATTCAATTCTTTCTTTTCCCATAATCATTATTGCGTGGAATATCTTGCAACCAATGTGTGGTTGATTCACTCGAGTGAATAGTAAAGAATAAGAGGCAAAATCGATTGGTATAATTGATTCTTATTCGTCAAGATTGATTCGGAGTTCTTCAAATTTTAAATATAATTTTAACATAAGGTTCTAGGATCCCGAGAACAAGAATGAACTTACTAACGAGAGTAAGTCATTGTTTCTCTTTTAGCTTATTTGACATAAATTTTGAATTAATAAAAAATGAGTTTTATTGTTTTAAAAAAAGTCTCTTAAAAAGTAATTTTAAAATATAAAAAATAATATTTTTTAAGCTACGTAATTATAATTCACTTACGAAATCTATTACGATTACATCGGTTGACTTTCAAAATAGAACCTAAATTTCAATACCTAATAAGCATATAAGAATGCTCCATTTCAATTTTTCAACACACGTATTTCCTTTAAACACACGTATACGGTATGTTTATGGGCATCCACATACTCACATATAATTTTAAACGAGTTTATCAGCTAAAAATAACCTTTTATTTTCAAAGTTAAATTGATAAATCTCACTTCTATAAAAGAAAAAGGTTATCAAAATTATTATGTATACTCATTTTATGTACGAATTGGTCTACCTATCATGAAGTTGAGTGAGTACATATTACTTATTCATGCATATAGTATAACTACCCATTACTTAGATGCGTTGTCTATCTATAAACAAATAATACTTTGTTTGATTATCTTAAATAGAAAAAATATATATTTTTGTAATTATCCCACTTTTACAATAGCTTACAAGTGACATTAATCTATCAGTTAGGATATTTGTGCATCCAACAATTGGACATCATACGGTGTCTTTTACAATTTTTGTGTACATGTTTTTTAGGTTTTGTAAAAGAATGTAGAATTAAAAAGTAGATAGCTTCATTCAAATGTGATTTTCCCACCGTGATTTTTTACTTTTCCAAACACAAACTAAGTCTTTCAACTTTTTTTTTTTAATTGGATGGGTTTGAGATGGTGTATGTGAAGATTGGAAAAATGATGTGAATAATTTTCTCACGACAAGAAAGGTTAATTTCTTCCTAAACAAACCATTATACAATCTTTCTAAATGTTTAAACATCTTTAAAATAATCTCTTATTCAAAACTTTTGAAAAAATAAATGTCTCCTTGATCTAAATTTTCTCATGTAAGAAAAAAATTGTAATTGAATTGTTTCATATAATATGGCTAAACAACCTACATAACACCCCTTAAAAAAATTTGAAAATAAAAATGTTTCTCAACAACATTGGTGCATCATTTAGTTTCATCCAACCACCACGACCCGACCCGAAACATGAAACCCGAATCATCTTTCATTGCCGGCGTGATCCTCCACCGTCTCCGGCGAAAGTACATTGGAAAAAGAGAAACGTAAAGCCACAATCTATATGCACCGCCGATGAGCTTCACCGTGTCACTGTTCCAAACTCCGATTGGAAACTTGCTCTTTGGCGCTACCTTCCTTCTCACAAGGTTCAAAGCTCTCAACTTTACGGTTTTTATGGATACCCTTTTCACAATGCAATGATGTATCTTCTGGGTTTTTTTCAATTTCGTTGTTTATATCCAAAATCAAAGGAAAACAAAAATAGTGTGCTTTTTGTTGCAATATTGCATTATAGTTTTTTGAAATTCTAAGGTGAACGTGTTAAGGTTTTTGTTAAAGGTATAAGCTTTTTTATTATGTATGTTATGCAGGCTCCTTTGAGGAATCATCCGCTTTTGTTGTTATCAGGGGTGGCTACGAATGCTATTGGCTATGATCTTTCTCCTGAGGTGAGGTCATTTGTTTCTTCCATTGAAAAAGTAATACAACTTTTGTTGTTATCTTTTTGAGAATGATTAAGTGTTTGGTAACTTGGTGGCCCACTGCTACCGTGCGTTTAAAGTCATTTCTACCGTGATTATAGCTTCTTGCTGACCGTGAGTTCTTGCCATGTCTTTCTTGATCACCAAATATAGATGTTTGGTTTCAAGTTTGAAGTATCCAAAATTGATGTGCGTAGAATTGATTTTGACATGTTTGGTTGTCTCGAGCAGAATCGATTCTACTAGAAGCTAAAATTTGTAGTTTTGAAGTCTAAACTTGATTTTGATGAAATTTCTGGTTCCACTCATTTTTTTAGAAATTTATCCAAACATAAATCTTCTAACCTTCAACTCACTCTTATTCTGAATCAATTTTCTTTACTGCAGAACCCCACACACACACGCTAAGTGCTTGTTTGGATTGCCGTGAGTTTAGCAAAACCATGATGGCAATGTAGTTTTGTTGAAAATGTAAAGTGCAGCATAAGCCAAAACTCATGGCAATCCAAACACACACATAAACATTAATCTCATTGTCATAGTATCCTGCTTTCGTTTTAAATTGCGATGCAGTAGCATTAACTTCGCGGTTGATTCCTAATCCATGACACCGGAAAAAATTGCGGACGAAAGTAGCCAATGCAGTTGCACTTCAAAAATTTTGATGTTGCATTTGTAACTCTGATTGCAGGCTGCAGCTTAAAACCTTTTATGACTACAATTTGTGTCCTTAAATTTAAATCTTAAGCATGTTTATTATTGACAATAGTCTAGTGTTACCTATGATTGATGTTGCTAAGTGCATGTTGTTTGTGGGATCGATGTTTCTAAGTGCATGTTGTTTATGGGATTGTTGTTGCTAAGTGTATGTTGTTTGTGTTCAGTCTTCATTTGCTCGGTACATGTCGGCACAAGGATTTGATACATGGACTCTTGAGGTTCGAGGTGCAGGGTTGAGCACATATGGAAACAACTTGGAAAAAGATGAGGAGCGTCTCACGAATTCGTCTGAGATTGATTCTGCAATTAATGACAGTAAAAGTAGTGCTTTTGAAAGAGCATTGGAATTTAAGAAGCCGGGCGCTTCCTTTGATTCAGAAGCTAAATTTGATGAATCACGGCCAATGGCGAGGTTGATGGAGGTTCTTACAGGGATGTCTGAAAGGCTTTTAAGCTTTCTCAGTAGCGGTTAGCTACGAAACTTGGGAGCTTGTCATTTTTAACATTGTATCATTATATATATACTAACAAAGTAAAAGATGTTTTTTTTTTGTAAGATTTGTCGAAAGGGAGACCCAACTCTGCAATTGTTAGTCAGATCAAGGATTTCAATCGGAGACTTCAAACCCTGATCAAAGGTCAACAAATTTTCCCACAGCAGATTTTAGAGTTGCCGGACCGTTTTACTAGCACTTTAGAAGAATTTCAGAAACAGCTTGAGTTGATTGTCAAATATGATTGGGACTTTGATCATTATCTTGAAGAGGATGTACCTGCCGCGGTGAGGTGGATACTCTTGAAGAGTATTGGTATAAGAATTTCAGATTTATATCATTAAATTTCTTTCTGAATTATTTTTGTTAAACATTTATACGTTAGATGGAGTATATAAAGGCTCAATGCCAACCAAGAGATGGAAAATTGCTGGCGATTGGTCACTCAATGGGGGGTATCTTGTTGTATGCAATGCTCTCGCGTTGTTGTAAGTCCAACCAATTTGTCATTTGTTTCTTCTATAACTTCTGAGTTCACGAGGCTTGTTTACAGCATTGATCATCGATGCCTATTTATTTCACTATTGTGACTGATATTTCATCTTATTCTCTATAAATTTTATGACAGGTTTTGATGGAAAGGATTCTGCGTTCGCATCAGTTGTTACGTTGGCATCATCGCTTGACTATACACCTTCAAGATCATCTCTCAAATGGCTCTTACCACTGGCAAGTGATAAAAAAAACTGATTTGGCAAAAAAAAGTTATTTATTTTATTCCATGCGTGTGGTGATATATGTTGTCGACTTGTTTGTTTGCAGGTAGAACCTGTTCAAGCTTTAAACGTTCCAGTTATTCCAGTTGGACCACTGATTGCTTCTGCATACCCTCTTGCGATAAATCCTCCGTATGTTTTATCTTGGCTAAATTCTCAGATTTCAGCTCAAGACATGATGGATCAAAAATTGTTTGAGAAACTTGTTTTGAATAACTTCTGTAAGTGCTTAAAAAAGCTTACGTATAAACTATTTTTATAACAACAGATAAAATAAAGTGAATATTTTCATATAAACTATAAGTTATTTTCGTAAGCTATCTAAGCTGAAAAATTCAGCTTATGGACATGTAATAAACTGTTTTCATAAGTTCAAATAAATCAATTCAACCAGACTCTAACTAGTTAATTTGGTTTAAGCCTTGCAATTGCTTGAAAAACGTTTCTCTTCTCAACTCTTGATTGATCCGCAATTAACGACTGGCCCGTGATTGGCAGGTACCGTGCCTTCTAAGCTTATCTTGCAGTTAAAAACAGTCTTACAGAACGGCGGTTTACGCGACAGGAGTGGAACGTTCTTCTACAAGGATCATCTCTGCAAAACTAAAGTTCCTGTTTTAGCAATTGCTGGTGACCAAGACTTAATCTGTCCCCCAGAAGCTGTATATGGTATTAAAACTTCACTAAATAATCCATTAAATGCTTAACTCTCTTCTTTTTTTAGGATGATGATAACATAATCATAAATATTAAGCAGAAACGGTGAAGCTTATTCCTGAGGAACTGGTTACATACAAAGTGTTTGGGGAGTTTGGAGGTCCACACTATGCCCATTATGACTTAGTGGGTGGTCGATCAGTATGTTTTTTTTTCAATTAATCTGCTCCTGAGAAAATATACTATATACATGTGATTGATTGATTGATTCGAGTATCTCTCGATGAATAATGGAGACCAAACAAGGCTTTATGCAACCTACGAACTGTTTATAAATGAGACTGAATTGCTTTTGAGATTAGAAAAATGAGTTTTCTTAACTTTTTACTTTTACGTTCCAATTGCAGGCAGCAGATCAACTGTATCCATGTATAATCGAATTCCTCGTTCATCATGACTTGGCTTAATAATCCATTGCTCTTTTAAATACCATTCATCTATACATTCTGTAACATATTTATATATATGAAGATTCTCATAGAGAACTGTTGATATATATTTGTATGTAGAATAGTCACACTCGACGACTATATCATGTAATTAATTGTAATATCTCTATATATAATAAAGTCTCCGTAGTGCTTTTCAAAACATACGTTTAAATTAAATGTCTCTTAGTCTCTCTTAATTCAACATGATATCTAAGAGTCTATTAATGGATCCAAGTGTCAAACTGCTATCCAATCAGGGGAGCTCTATCAGACCCAGGAAGGTATAAGAGATTGGTTGGAAAGTTGGATTATCTCACAGTCACTCGTCCGGACATTTCTTTTGCAGTTAGTGTGGTAAGTCAATTCTTAAATTCTCTTTGCCAGGAACACATAGATGTTGTTGTCCAGATTCTAAGATACATCAAGTGTGCTTCAGGAAAAGGTCTTGTATATGAAGACAAATGACATACTCAGATAGTTGAATACTCTGATGCTGATTAGGCAGGGTCACCCATTGATAGACGATCCACTTTTGGGTATTGTATACTTGTTGGAGGAAACTTTATATCCTGGAAAAGTAAGAAACAAAATGTAGTTGCAAGATCAAACGCTGAGGTAAAGTATAGAGCCATGACGATGACAACATGTGAACTTATTTGGTTAAAAACAGTTGCTCAAGGAATTTAAAATTGAAGAAGTAAAACCAATGACACTTATTTGTGATAATCAAACTGTATTGCACATTGCTTCAAATCCGGTCTTCCAGATCAAACATATTAAGATTGACTGTCACTTTGTCAGAGAGAAGATCGAGTCAGACGATATCGTCACAAGCTTTGTCAACTCAAATGATCAATTAACAGATGTGTTTACAAAATCTTTGCAAAATTCCGGAAATAATTATCTTCGTAATGCTTTTCAAAACACACAGTTTAACCTAAATATCTCTTAACCTCTCTTAATTCAACAAGAACATTTACACATGTAACTGTAAATAGAGTATACAAGGTCACAATTATCTCAAATTCTTTGATGGTTGTACTAAGTCATTCAAATTTTATCAGAATGCCAAAGAAACATGTATTAGGAATTAGCTTCTGTTTGTAAATAAATTGCAAGACTTTTTGCAAATATAAGAGAAAGTGAAGTTGTAATCAAATTTGTTTTATTTACTCATTTGATAATTTTATAGAATACACCAATTATTTACTTAATCATTTAATTATTTTTATTAATATTGTTAAGAATTCCACATTCGAATGAGTTTATAAGTGGAAGTCTATCCAAGATCATCAGTCGAGAAATCATAATACGGGTCAAGTCCGAACGTTCGTTCTTTAGCAGGAATTTGTTTACCACTCAAGTCTAAATGTTTGGTTTGATCCATCCATCTTTGTTAAAGAATAGCAAGGACAAAGAGTAAAAATTTGTTAACCCTACTTTAAAGTAGGCCAATGCTTTTATTACCTTTTTTTTTGTTGTTGTCACAAATTAGATGCATGAATTTTCCCATTAAAAATATAAAATTTGTAACTAGAACAACAAAGTGAAAAAGAAATATATTATCAAGTGCTCCTTTATCTTCTTTTTACTCAAATTTCAAAACAAAGCATGAAATAAAGTAGAAAAACACAATGAAGAGCATTCAAACACCAATTTCATGCCAAAAGTAAAAAAGAAAGAAAAGCATAATTTTCTCACAAGTAAGACCATTACCAAATATAACACATGTTTCAAATTCTTCACTAAAGGTTTCAAAAGATTTAATAAAAGATTGCATATGAAAAACTATATACATCAATTTCAAAAGAAAAAGAAACAATAGATTCCCATAACTTGAGTCAATGTCGAACCGCGACTTCATGCTTACAAACCGGACAGAAATTTTTAAGCACAAGCCATTGTTTTATACACTGAAAATGATAGCAGTGTTCACAATTTAACATCCCCAATTCATCATCTAATTCATACTCTTCCTGAAAACATGAAAAAGATTCATGTATTAACATTATATTATACATAAAGTGTTAAGTCTCATTAAATCAGTTCAGTTGACAGTTGTGTTGCAACATCAAATATATTAAGTGTTAATGATGTTAATTAAATATGAAACTTAATTTAAATTTTATAAACTTACTTGACAAATGGTGCACTTTTTGTCTATTTGATGCTTTGATACATCATTCGAAAACAAAACCTTAATTTTCTTTATGTTATGTCTCATCTCATCTTCTTTAAGTCCAGTTTTCACATAGCCGATTCTTTCTCCGAGCTCAAGCAATTGCTGTAAAATAAAAACATAAAATATTATTGAAAAAGAACTCACATCAATAATCAGAGTCATTTTAAATATTCAGAGACTCTATCTTAATTAGCTATAGTTCAATCGTGATAATAAATAGAAATCTAACTTAGTTATGATTTAACCATGACAGATTTATTATGAAGCCCTATCTACGGATCAATTTATCTTGAAAATTTTGAAATCATATTATAAATCATCTTGCACGTTTTCAAGGACGGTCTTGTTACTAATCATCACAATATTGTTGGAAAAGGGCAAACCTCGTATGACATATTATCAACATCGAGTCGCCAATCTCTAAATTGGTCGTGTGAATTAATCCGTCCTCCCATGAATCGTTTTCCTTGAATTATCATTATCTTCAAAAGCAGCAACAACAGAACATGAACATGAACAAGAAAATCTCAAACAAAAAGAACATGAAAAGAAGACAAGAGTAAAGAACCAACCTCGGAATTACGATAGAATCTACCATTACCAAAAGACTCTAATCCATGACGTGTTGTGAAAACATCAGAACTATTATCATCATCCAAAAATGATATACTTTCTTGATTTAAATTGTGTCTTCCAAAATAAGATGAACGCTGCCAATAAATATACTATGTAGTTAGAGCATATATAAAAACAAGAAGTAACCAAAACAATTACGAAACTTACACACAAACATAAATGATTAGAAAACTATAACTTATCATTAACATGTATGTATATGCCTTTTACAATATAATAAAACAAAAAGCTATAGTAATACTCTACATGCATTATTGTGCGTGCCATCCTCTATTTCAAAGTCTTTGATCACTACACTAAACTTATTTTCAAGGGGTCCACAATACATCAATCAAGAAAATACTCTATTTAGAATTTGAAAGCGTGTACACATTAGGAGATTGTTGTATATATGATGATGTTTTGATCACAATAAAAACACTTAATAACTATGAGGATAAATAGATAATATATAAGTTATTTTTTAACAAAGATAAAATAAAATAATTTTTATACAAGTTGTTTGAGCTTATAAATATATCATAATTTTTATGTACTCTTATAGAGATCCAAACTTTCTACCTTAATAAAAATATACACGTTATCACCCTAGTTTTTTTCCTGAGAAAAGACAGACTAATTTAGAAGACTAATTTCATCGTCTGCAAACAAAAACCCAAGAAACCCAATAATGCTAGAGCTGTGGCAGACAAACATATCTCTCGTATAGATCCGTCTCACAAAAGTTCGAAAATTTTAACCTTCCTTACAAAAGAGTGAGGGTTCAAAAATTTATATTAATATCTGCACTCGTAAAAAAATAAAACAGAACAAACCATAATAGAGAATGCAGACTTAAAAGTTAAACCCGACCAACAAAAAATACAGATCAAACGGACATATGCCTGACAAACAAATCTCTGAATACACTGATCCAACAAGAAAACCGTTAACATTTAAGGAGATTTCAATCCGAATAACACACCTTCAAATTCCAAATCTTTACTCTAATTAATCTCTAAGAATGAATTGAGATCAAATAGTTTAGATTAAAGATTCTATCCATAACAAAAATTAAGTAGAGTTACTAAATTGAATTGCATTGAAAACCTCTAATTTTAACATATTAAATAAATAATTAAATATGATAAAATAAATTGTATTAGTCGATTGATTAAGGGTGTATTTGGATTGACAGTTGACATAATTGATTTTAGTAGAATTGAGTTTAGTAAAATTGATTTTATCAGAATTGAGTTTAACAGAATTTATTTATATTTGAATACATTTATATAAAAATGAGTTGAACAATAAATTTCAGTATAAATATCATTCGGAATGAATTCTGAAAGCAAAAACTACAAATTCTAACTTTAAGTAGAATAAATTCTAAAGACAGAATCAATTCTAATTTTGCCTAATCAAACATCTCAAATTATTCAAAATCAATTCTACATCACTAAATTTACTTTTGTCCCTTCCAAAAAATAAAACCAAAGATGCACTATATCCAACTATTTATTTATGATAGATAGGAATTTGTCCTCTTTAAACAATTGATTTAGATCGGGTAACAGAATGGCATGAATCCCATCTTCTCCAAAAAGTTGCACAAATATTTATCTCTATAAATAAACTCAAATAATTCAATCCAATTAAAAAAATAAACAAAGGCAAAACTTAAAAATTGAATAAAAAATTAATTTTCTTTTTTTCAGATTTGAGTTCAATGCATTCATTCACCTATTTGAACACATCAACATTAGACTTTCCTACTCAAGCTATAAAGATGACACATCCATTGAAAATCATAACCAAAAAGAAAAAAAAAATCAAAACCTTATTACTATTAATTGAAATTGCAATTGCAATATATGACATATAATGCATAAAGAAATAATTAATTAAATCTTCTAATTTTACAAAATTAAACACATTAAAAGAAAACTTTTCAACAAATTGAAATGAAAAATAAAAAGAATCATTGGTAAGAAATGACAAATATACCTCTCTATGTGTTATTCTCTCCCCATTATCAAGTTTTCCTCTTGAAGAAACGTTCTTTCTTGTCACAACACAATCTTCAGAAACAGCAGCAGCATCAGCTGAGAACCCAATTCCAGGTCCACACCAAACATCCTGAAAAGGAACATCATCGTCATCAACAACAACACCATGACATGTTTTGTTGTTGATTCTGTTAATGTTACTGTTCCTTTTATTCTTCTTTTTTCTTCTATTCTTTTGCCAATCTTCAGAGGACCGAATCACCGCCGGTACTGACACTTGTTGCGATGCACCGGCGATGCAACCGAGTCCTCTGAGGGTTGATGCTGCAGAAAACTTTGTATTGGTGGTATTAACATTGTTACTGTTGTTTTTGTTGCTCTTTGTCCTGTTTTTGTTAGAATCATGTGTGGTTTCATTGGATGTGTTGTTGTTGGAGAGAGTGGAAAACAGGGTGCAGATTGTGGATTTGCAAGAAATGGATTGGATTATGGGAAAATTTTGTGAAGTTGGATCCGATTCTGAAATGGGTCTTCTCCATTTCACGCGTCTGGTGAGAACAGGCATGGTTTAGATTTTAGAGAGAGAAAGAGTGTGAGTGAGAGAGAGATAGAGAGAGAGAATTTGTTAACTGTTAGTAAGATTTTAAGAAGATATAGAAAAAACAAGAATGCAACTTTAGTTTTCTAGTACTAGAAACAAAGGAATGTAATTCTTCTTTTGAAAATGTTTTATGTAAGCTATAATTTTACACAAGTGAAATATTTGTAATTAGTTCAATTAAATAAATAATTTTTGAATAGATAATTAATTTAATTTATTTTAAGACATATGATTTTTTTCATTTAATAAAATTATTAATAATTTTAATTATTATTCATATTCTTATACACGATTAAATGATGGTGTAAAAGAATTATATCATTGTGTTTTTGTTTTTGGATGAATATGATTTTTAATGTAATTTAATATTATTGATTTTTATAGTATAATATTATTATTCCTTAGGATAAAAATGTTATCTTTTTATATGATAAGGTCGATTGCATTATAAAATTATTATATTTTAAAAATTATAATAAATTAAATTAATTTATTGATATATTTGATTTGATTTTGATTAAATTTTAATTTTGTTAATTTAAAATTTGGTTGAATTTTTTTTATCGAACTTATAGGTTCAACTTGTTTTTACTTTTTTTTTATATTATCAATTTTTGGTTTGATGTTTTTTGAAATTTAAATTTATATATCATTTAATTCAACTCTTACTTTTCTTTTATATTTTTAATTTTTGGTTGATGTTTTTCAAAATTTAAATTTATATATCATTAATACAACTATGATTGAATTAGTTGAGTTATATAATTTCATGTTCAATTTTAGGTAGAATATTCAAATTATTGGTTTGTTAAATGAATGGTATTAACAAGGATGGAGAGAATGTAAATTTTTCTTTAAGTGGATGCATTCTTTTTTGGTGAAAGTTGAGAATGTGATTTGATTAGTTTTGAAAGAATAAATTTAAAATATTGAGAGGTTGCTTTCTATAGAGGGTTGTTTGTTAGGTGGGCTCTAATTTGTCATATTGTTGGAATTGTGGGCATATAATGCTATTCAATTCCAATCAATAGCCTTGGAATCTTGTGACTAACTTTTGCTTCTTTTTGTGCTTTTTTATAACCCTAAAAATTTGATGCTGCCTATCAAAATAAAAGTTGAAAACTCTCTTTCATTGTGTCCTTGGAGTTTAGTGGTTTGGATTGTGGCTTAAAGTGAGGTTGAAAAGAGGTAGTAGTAGGGGCAATGCAAGGGCCATGTATTTAATTACATTATAATACAAAAGTCATAGTATATTTTGTCTTCATTTTTTGTTAAGGAGCCTTAAAAACAATCTTTTTCAGACTTTCACTAACACTGATTTTTTATTGGATAAAAGATGGGCAGGTTTCATCACTTTATACGAGATTAATGTTTAAATTAAAAACTACACCTACAATTAATTTTATATAGAGAAATAAATGAGATATGATTTTACAACATTGTTCATCAATAATTACATTAAAAAAAAAGAAGAATTAAGAAAAATTAAAAGAATGAAGAGTAATAAATAGGAGGAAGTATATTAAAAAAAATTATTAATATTATATTAAAATGAAAAAATTATTTATAATTTGAGACTTCTTTTTTATAAAATAACTTATAATTTAGGATGGGGAATATTTTATTTGATAAATAAATAAATATTAGAAAAATAAAAAAATTGTCTTAAACATTATAAAGAAATTCTCATTAATCTAAAATATGGTTAAGATAAATAAATATTGGTAAAATAAGT
Organism: Vicia faba; assembly: GCA_948472305.1. Classification (NCBI taxonomy): domain Eukaryota; kingdom Viridiplantae; phylum Streptophyta; class Magnoliopsida; order Fabales; family Fabaceae; genus Vicia; species Vicia faba. The sequence goes on along the minus strand of OX451735.1, from coordinate 1,153,423,798 downwards.
GAAAACTTAATTTTGTCTTTTTTATAGATCCTCGGAACTTAATTTTGTACTATAATTCATTTAGCAAAATCACCGGAATTAAGAAAATTTGAAGTTGTTATTAAATTTGTTGGTAATTAATATTATTTTTATAAATTATTTAAGAAAAAAAGTTTGTTCAAATTTTTATGATAATATATTTATTGTTGTTGTAAAAAGTAATTTAAAATAAATAAGGGTTAGTTGATAAATAAATAATTAATACAATTTCAAAAAAAATTATAAAAAATGATTTGTTTTTCAAGAGGTCTTAAGATCGAAGATATTAAAATAAAATTATTGTAGAATCTATTTAATAATTCTATTAGTCATATGTAACAAACTGAATACATTATCTGAGTTTTATTATAATTTTTTTTTTTAAAATTTATTAAATTATCAGTGTATAGTGTTTATTATTATTATTATTATTATTATTATTATTATTATTATTATTATTATTATTATTATTATTATTATTATTATTATTATTATAATTATATAAATCAGATATATTATTTATTTAATAAATTTAAAAATATTTTTTTTAGATATAAATTTAAGTATTTTAAAAGATTAATATCGACTCCAAAACATTTATGAAAGAAAAAAAGCTTCACTCAAAAAATAATTTTAGTGAAAAATTGAACTATAATTTTTAAATAATTTGTTTTTAATGGAAGTTTATTAACTTCAATTACTTAGTTAAAAAGTACTATGGAGGTTAGAGTGGACAACATTTGAAAGGGATCTCACATAGATATCACGAGGTCAAAAATCATAAATGCATTTTAGGGTTGTGTACTATAGCATCATGTTCATCATTTACTTACCAGCTCCTCAACATAAATTGTTGATGTTATCATGTGGTGTGTCTTGAATTTTGATATCAAAAGAGCCTTCTAAGTAAAGCAACATTGCTCTAAGTTCCATGCACTTGATTAAATTTTACATTTTTTTAAAGTGACTTTCTCTTTTTGTTAAAGCTTTGATATATTTAACTAAATAATGTGGATTCTAGAGAAAAAAAATAGTGGAGCTTACTTGAATTTGTTAATAAATAAAAAGTATGTTAAAAATATGTGTTATAGAATACTTTGAAGCTTTAATACAACTTATTAGAAAAAGTAATAATCACTTTATTAATCATGGGAAGGTATTTATATAGGCCTTATTGTAACTAAACAACTTTACTAATTCTTCTAACTATAGGTTTATTTGTTTGCTTCCTAACCGTTTTACTCCGTTTAGTTTTTTCATTAATGTGTTGATGTCGGTTATTAATTGACTAGAATATGATACGGATAAATGTGAACCTAAGATAAGAATCTTAAATATTATCATGAGACATATCATAATCTAATTAGAAGAGGTGTACATGCCACTATTAATTTGTAACAATGTCTCAAATAATAGCATTAAGTCTAGTTAGAAAAACTAACGCATAAAATATAAAAAATGGTTGTAGTTGTACAATATATTTAATACAATGAAATACATTTGTTTGGGGTTGAAAAGACTCATTCAAGGAAAAAAAAAAAAAAACAAGAAAATGAGATTTGAATTGTGTTTATAGAAAATATTTTTCTTTTAAAATTTTAAGTGTTTAAATAATAATAATTATAAAGACAATAAAAAGAAAAGGACATAAGTATTTTATTCAGGTTCGCTGTTAACTAGGCTATTCTTGTCCACCTTTGCAAGGATGATTTCGCCTTATCCAACGACTTAATCCACTATAACCAAATCGATTACACTTGCACGGGCAACCGTCGGTGACTAACACATAATGACAAGTTCAATAATCCAATCAGATATAACGTTCATTAATCCAATAGAATCTGATCCCTCAAGATCTCCTACCGGATTTCCTTTCAATGATATCCATCAGTGATCTCACAAGAGTTTCGAAGAAGTGTTAAACAATATGTGCTTAAAACATTTGTGTAATCTTCTTAGAAAAAGCAATCATGTAAACACAAGATCACCATCCACTGTTGTTGATTGATTTCTTGGGAGACTTGGTGAAAGTCGGATCTCAAGAAGATAATGACTACGGTCATTATAGGAAATCCTGATAGGAGATCTTGCAGGATCAGATTCTGTTGGGTCAATGGTAGTCATATCTCAAAGAGGATCGAGTGAAGGTCGGACTCTTGAGAGATCACTGATGGATATCATTGAAAGGAAATCTTAATAGGAGATCTTGCGGGATCAGATTATGTTGGTTCAATGGTAGTCATATCTCAAAGGAGACCAAGTGGAACAACTCAAGTGTTAAAACAATTTACATGAAGATATATGAACATAAACACTATACGAGAAACAACTCTAGCGTTCATTACAATATTCTACAAAGATGTATATGATCAAAAGTTGGGTAGCATCTTGTAGTGTTCTTCTTCATCTTCTTATTGAGCAAGCTACGAGCAACAACTCCTTGCTTCTTTTGAGATCTATCAAGATGTATGTGATTGAAAGTTGAATAACATCTTGTAGTCTTCTTCTTCTTTGAGCAAGCTACGAGCAACAACTCCTTGCTTCTTATGTTTCATTCAAGATGCATACGATGATAACTGAATGATATATTTTTGAAATCTCATTTCTTTCTTTTTCTCTATTCTTTTATGGTCTTTAGAGTGTATAGCATTGCAACTTTAACATCTTCAACATCCACTGATTTCCTTTTACAAGATGAAGTTTAGTATCCAATGGCAGACGAGAATGTTAACTTTTCTTTGAATCTTCAATCTTCATTTATAGCCTTTGACAGAGAGAGACGTTGTGAGGATAAAAAGGACTTTTCCTGCACCAACGGTTAGTTCCCAACAGATAGAATAAAGTGTAAGAGTTTAGACAGTATAAAATAATATTTATGTATCCTGTCACTGTTCAATGATAGTTTTCCACCTTTTCTCTGAGTAATGTTTTTCTATTTAATCTTGTAAGCAGAGATCCGTTAATTAAAGAAATATAGTTGTAAATCCAGTTGTCTGTTACCAATAGTCACAATGAGAGTGGTTGACAATACAATATAAAGGACGGTCCTTACGCCACCCTAGAAGATTAAGGTCACATACACTTTATGTACCTTTTACATAATATCACACGTTAACCATTTGAACTTTCTTATTATCTTCAGAGGCTTCAGATATTTGAATGTTGAACTTTGAAGCTTGTTGTAGAAGAATCTTTCTTAAGCCTTAAAACCTAAGTCTTTGAGTCTTCAAAACTTGTCACACAAAACCTTCTCTTTAGAGTCTTCAACACTTAGTTGTAAGAGCTTGCTTTTCTTCAGATCATCAAAAATTGTTTAGCAGAACTTCGTCTTCATAATCTTCATAACTTGTAACAAAGAAGTAAAGCTTTAGAAGGCCTCCAAAGCTTAACCACAAAGTTACAATCAGAACTTCTTGTACTAACATTCCTATGACACGTTGCAAAAGATAAGTTCAGAACCTTGACTTCAACTAAACACGTAACCACATGTTTTCTTCCAGTAGTGTATATTCAGAACCTGATGATGTCACACACCTTGTACCAGAGTCAAAACATTATAGCAGTATCTACACACTAGACGAAACCATTAGTGTATTCAATTGTTCTCTAAGATAATATGTAAAGTTATCATCAAAATCTCAAGGCGAGATGTAGAAACATTTCTTATTCTTACAATCCCCCATTTTTGATGATGAAAAAACCATGTATTTTGCTAGAACAATTTATACAAGGTAATCATCATAGGAGAAAAATTCAAAGTTAAGCTCACAACTCCCCCTGAATCTGTTAAACCCAAAATTTCATTTAAGCTTGTTCAAAGTCTCCGCCTGAGCCCAAAACTCACAAAATAAATTTTGAGTCTTTAGAACATAGAATAGAGAAGTAACACTTCCATACATAAACTCATCAGAGTCTGACTAGAACACATGGTCTTCATATCAAAACCTTGTTTCTATCAGCACTTGATGGAGAATCTAAACTTAATTTAAGCCTGATTAAATAATGCCATGCATTATGTATCAACACTTTTGTTCCATGATTCTAATATGACAACCAAAACACTATACATTTTAAGCATCAATGTTTGATCTGATATATTTCAATGTATCAGATATTCAGACAGTTTATAACTTTTGAATAGAGCGTACGTTGCTGAAGCACATGTGTCAGAGCACAATTTCTGAGTGGAAACTCTGTATGAGAGCATGCATCAGAATGTTTACGTGTCTTCCTTTCAGGAGAGCACAACTTCTGAGCTTTGAGTATGAATTTCATACTTTCAGAAAGTTAACAACTTATGAACACTATGATATCAAGCAAGATTATCTTACTTTCAATAAGTTGATAGCTTCTGAATTGTGTTTGATACATCTTTTTGAATATACATATATTCACAAAGTGTACAACATATTGTGTATAAAATTAGAGGTGATTTCATCCATAAGGTTTTCAACCTTTGCATTAGGATCTTCATCTTCAACATGTCTTAGAATACTTTGTGAACTTGTTTAGAGTTCCCAGATTGAAAACATCAAACAAACAGTTAGTAGCAACGACATTTATATGTTTTAAGATTAATGTTCTGAGAATAAACAATATAAAAATCATTTTACTTTCTCCCCCTTTGTCAGAAATCAAAAAGGTAAAAAAGGGTTAGAAAAATACCAAAATAGTAGTTGAAGGAAATAGGTGTTAGATTTACAAATCACATAGATTAATTGTAAAATTAGAAAAGTAATAAGGATAGAGAAAATTTTAACTAAGAAGGTAATTAACATAGGAAGAATAATTCATTAATTGAAAGAAAAATAAGTACAGACAACTAGAGAAGGAAAATGATTTAATGTTTCTTAATTTTTTGAGTTTTTCATGAATGTTTATTTATAATACGTTTTAAGTTTTATCTTAAGATTAATCTGAAGATTGATATAGAAAGATAGACATTAAAGATAACCAACATTCAGATAAACTACATTAAACACGAGAGTTTATAACTGTGATTACGGTGGGAGAGAACTGACTATTTTTGGAATGCTGGTTTGCGTTTTGCGTTTGTTTTTGCAAAATGTCGCGGTAAGCAAGAGTAGCCACCGTCTTTTATTTTATCCAACAAGGAAAGAAAAAAAGCACAGAAAAATTCTTTTTTCGAGATGTTTTCTCGGGTCCGGGGGGTAGATTATAGAAAGGGAAGGTGTTAGCACCCTTTCTATCAGTGGTTATCCACGGGCTCTTAGGTACTTGCTCAAAGTGTTTTCAAAATTTGCTTTTCTTTGTGTTTGTGGGTTTGAAAAGAGTTTTTGTTTGAAAGGTGTAAGTGTGAAAAGTTTTATTTTTGTTTTGAAAGAGCAAGTATTTAAGAACCATCTACCTACTCGAAAAAGGAATCAATCTGTGCTAATGTCCTTTAGACAATACTATCCCACTATTGATGAGTAGGTAGTACCGTCGTTTTGAGGGTCAATTCGATTAAGGGACGTGCGGTCATCAAAGCAATGTTAGGACGCCTTAGCGGTAACCCTAATGTCTTAGATCATTTTTCCGAGGCAACCGTTTCGAGGCAACTATGATCTTTGGACAAGAGAGCGACCTCTAAAACTTCCTATACTTAATGACCACGTTCGGAGGCAACCAAGCGAGGTGTATCCTAAGAGTGCGCATGTGCGAGTGTGTTGTTTTTCAGTTATTTATCTTTGTACATGTTAATGGTTATCTATGTTGATTTTAGGTTAAAGATTCGATCTTGTCATGCATTCCCTATTACCAAACATCTAACCGTTTATAAGTTGCGGAAATTAAATTGCGGAAATTAAATCTAACTATTACAAGGCGTCGGGTATTTACATCGCCAAAAGCAACCCTTGAAATTAAAATGCGGAAAGTAAAATAAAGCGATAAAATAAGTTAAAGTCCTATTAAAACTATTACATTCTGGGAAACAATTACATCAATATCATAAATGGATCGCATGCGGGAAAATTAAATCGGGCGCATTCTAGGGTTTTGACCCTTTTTTGAAAGAAAGTGATTTTTTGGTTATTTTTGGATTAAAAGAAATTAAATTAAGTTAATTAAATAAAATATAATAATTAATTAAGAAAAAGATATTTTTGGACTTTTGGATATTTAAAGAAATAAAAACAAATTTGATTAATGTTAAAAAAAAAACCTAATTATCTAAATTAATTTTAATTATTGCAAAAATATTAAAAGTTATACGTAATTAAAACTAAATTAATTCAATTAATATTTATTTACAAAAATAAAATACTGAATTTAATTTTAATAAATAAAGTATATTTTTTGGTTTTTGATTTTATTAAGAAAAAGATTAATTGGTTAGTTTAAATAATAATAAAAATAATTAAACAAAACAAATAAATAAAATGAAATAAAAAAAATAGAAATAACCCAAAGGGGATCTTGGGCCCAGATTGGAGGTGGAATTAGTGATTTGCAAGGCCCAATAGTGCAAGCCTGGTTGACTTTTGCAATTCTCCATGCACACGTTGACTTGAGTGTAGGATGAACCTCTCATCCGGACCACCAGATCTGGCCTAGGGCCATCTGGCAGGCATCTGGGTGATGGTGTATGATGGACCATAATTGCTGAAACGCGCCTGAATACCTGAAACAAAATAATACAAAGCTTTTGGAGGACCTGGGATTCGAACCTAGGTCCCATTGGATTTTGCACGCTTGCCACTACCACTGCACCAACGCATCTTAATTGTTATCATAATGGATAGTAATAATAATATTGAAAATAAGTTAACATGCCAAAAAATATAAAATAAAGCGCAAATTATTTGAATGGGCGAATTGGAAAGGGACGCGTCATCGTCTTCCCCACTCAGCCCTGGTTTTTTTACCTGCGGATTTATATCCGCAGCTAAATCCCTAGGTCAAACCTAGAAACTGTTCTAGGCCATGAAAACTCAAGCCACGACCACAATCATGCTCGTGTCTTCCTCCTGAACACATCTATGTCCATTAATAGCCTTGATTTTACATGTAGAGAAAACACCCAAAAAAAAATCCAAGAACCCTAGATTCGGCTAGGGGGTTACAGGCTATGAAAACGCAATCCAATAATGCTAAAAGCTTCTAAATGAAACGACCAACATGAATATGCAAAGATTTTGTTCAAAAGATGCAAAAATATGAATATACGATTTCAAGTGTAGGGCGATTTACAGAGAAACTTACAGCGCGATTGAGGAGGTGAATGGCCTTGCTTTTGATTACTACAGACTCAGTGGATGTCCAGCAATTGATCCACGTTGAGTTTTTGCTTTGAATCAGCCTCTAAGAAGGATTTCAGTTTCAAGCTTTTTCAAGTTTTTTCTCAAGTTTGCTTTTGATGTTTATGCAGCCTCTAGGTTCTGATTCGTGTGCCTCTAGCTTGTATATGTAATGAGCATTGGAATATGTCAAAATTTTGGACTTGAATCTTTGCAAATCAATGCTTGGAGATATGAGTTGATCCTCCATTAAAAAGCTTCCAATTTTGTCCAAAATCCAATATTTTGTTCATGATATGGCTTGATTCTAATTTGATCATGTCCATGATGACAATTAAAGCCTGTATCAATCAAAAATATTCCAAGTGATCAATATTTGGATTTTATTTGGATTTAAATTGATTTAAAATGAATTAATTCAATAAAAATAAAATAAAATAGAAAAATTAATAAATGGACACAAGACTGAAGATAGGACACGTGTGTGGTATGACAAGATCAAATCAAGTGGAAAAAAGTGGGCCCTTTTGACAAAATTTGAAGTTTTGGGGATAGTTGACTTTCAGCAATTTTGGAAAAATGCCCAACTTCAATAATGCATAACTTCTTCAAATTTAAACTTTTGGAAGTGTAATTGGACTTTTTAGAAAGCTTGAGATGTCCTCTAACCAACCCTTTTTATATCATCTCATTTTTATATTCCATTCTCAAGTTATACGCTTTGTAAAAAAGGTGTTTTTGTTGACTTTCAAAAATGACTTATAATGTCCAAATTTGTAACTTTTTGTGAGTGCATTTATTGATCTTGGGATATGAATATGGATTGTAGGAAATTTCATCCTATTCAAAATGAGATTTGGATGGGTCATTTCTCATAAAGTATGAGAAAGTTATGCTTGGTCAAAGTTGAGTTGACTTTTCCAACAAAACCCTAATTTATCAACTTTTGTATCTTGATGAATCTTGAGCAATCCTTGATGAATCATGATCAACCCTTGATAAAATGATGAATTATCATTAAAAATGATAAAGTTGACAAAAAATATTGAGGTTTGACTGTATTTGGGTCACAGTTGACTTTTGCCCTAGCACAGTCGATTTTTGGACCTCTTGAGCAAATGACTGACCAAACTTCCTCTGCAAGGCTTGAAATTTGACATGGATGAACTTGAGAACATATTAGGAATTTTGGGAGAACTTGAGGTAATTTGGATGCAAGGACCTTGATGCAACACAAAACCCTAATTTGAGATTGACTGCCTTAGGAGACAGTTTGACTGTCCAACTCTTGAGCAATCTTGAGCCACTTGGAGACTTTTCTTGCAATGTTTAGGGAAATATGGAAGGGAAAATTTTGGGTTACAACAATAACTATAAAATTTTTAGAAACATAAGGGAATAAATCCTAAGTTCTAAGATGTGGTCTAATCCTAAGGCTCTTTGTTAAACTTCTCCATGAACTTCTTCAACATCTCAGCCATCTGAGTGAAGGAAGTTACTCAATCTAAACTCATCTTCTACTGACTTTCCAAACGCTCTTGAGTAATCCGATTAGATTCTTTCATCTTCTCCAGGGTTTCCTTTATCCCATGAATTTCCTTTTCTACATCCATAACTTTGCACCAGAGCAAGAAGGTTGGTTTTCAACTGTTACTAAAACTGTATCAGAGTTATTGTAGGGACGCAGAACTTCTAAGCCAAGAACCACTTGTCTTGTAGGTTATGGAGCTGTTAAACACAAGGGATGGGAGGATAAGGATTCAAGCAAGTCTTCATATTTCCGTTTAGCCTCTTGACAACAGACAAATTGCATGATGTCAGAGTTAACATCCATTACATGTCTGAAGTTAATCCAGGCCGCTTCAGTTTTGAAGGGATCCATACTGGAGGAAGAGATTCTCAAGATATTTTCAAGAGAGATTAGAGAAAGTTATTAAAATTTTTCGAAGATTTCATATGAGGTTAGAGGCCTGATTGAGGCTCGATAAAAGGCAGTATGAAAGGGTGTTGAAGGCAAGTTGTAGGATGTAATGGATGGATGAGCTATTTGGCTAGGTTTTGATTTAGGATCAGAAGGAGCGAATGAGTGGGATAGATTATGATGGAGGTCAACAAGGGAACTAGGATTGGGAAAATGATTATGTTCTTGTAGAGGAAAAAATGGTTCATAAGACTCAGTGTGAGAGGATGATTCAATTTCCTCCTCAGAGTTAGATGACACCTCAACTATATCAATAGAGTTAGAGGATGTTTCTTTATCAAGAGTTTCAAGAAATTTTTTCAACTTGATTAGGGTTTTCAAATGGGGAAGAGGATATTGTAGGTAGAATGGTTTGAATAGGACTAGGTTCATCAGGAAATGTCGTATGAGATTTTGGCAATGTAAGGCACGATTCTTCATCACTGGACGAGTTATCGAGTTTAAGATCTATACATTTTTGGCAAATTATGGAACGAACTTCAGAGACAGATGAAAGTGTATTTTTGTATCCATAGAGCTTAACAATGTTGATAATGCACTAAATAATTCTATGTGAAAGGATGATATGATGGTTAAGAAGGATTGATACAACAACTTCAGGAGATATACTAGTTGGTTCATCCTTGACTAGACATTCTCGCAAGTGATGAAAAATAACTTATGGTCCATCTGCTGTAGTGAACACATAGTTGATTTCTATTTCAGGGGTGTGATAGTTTACAGAGTTTGACATGAAGTTTTTTGAAGGAGGGATAATAGTTGACAACATGTCTCTTAAATTTCTTCCATCAAAAGATTTTCTAGATTGTGGAGTTAGGTATTCATGCATGTTTGATTTAACAAGGGAATCAACTAATTCACAGTTGATTAGGCGAGTTGTGATGAGTCTCCCTAGAGGTATCCATCTGATAGGATTCTTTTCATGGCTTCTGGAGTAGTTGATAGCATTTCTCGAATGCTTGAATAGAATTAAGGGAAGATTAACCTTTCTTTTTGACGCCAGGTTGTATAAAATTTCTTTTATATCATTATCGATTAAGGGCATATTGTTTATGAGAGGTTTATGATAGATGCATTATAAAATAATTCTTCCCTAGATATTGAGAGATGGATGAAGATCCTTAAATAGCTTGCAGCTTTTATTTTCCAAGAAAATTTTGGAGGAAACATTCATCCTGTGTTTCTTGTTGATGCACTTGTCGTTTAAGCTGCAACACTTTAATCCAGTCCTATCGTGATTAATTAGTTGTGCAATAGACTCTACAGTAATCACGACTGGTAATCCAATAGTATTTGTTGAGATTTCTTGTCTTGATTCACTTGGCATAATCCATAAATGTTTTACCAAGACAGGAAAGGTAGGACCTTTTAGAATTTCAAAGAAGGTTTCCCATCCTTGAAAGGAAACATCTAAAGAGAGATCAAAACCAATTTTTTTGGGATTTTCGAAGTTCACTACGGATTCAGATAAGACCCATAACTGAGATGAAGGAATGGAGCATTTAAGTTCAGGAAAAATGGTCCCCATTTGATCTAGATGGGATGAATATCTAGCATTTGATTTTGGAGAAGACATTTGATGAAGACAAACAGATTCGAACGCGAGCGAAGGGTTTTAGGGTTTTGAGGATTTAGGGCTAAGACTAGTCGAAAGTGTAGGGAAAAGAGAGAGTGGATTTTAAATAGATTATTCAATTATTATTTATCTATGAAGGGTGGTAGAGTTTGACAAAGGGTACGGTCTAAGGATATTTCTTCTATTCTTAAGACTATCTCACTTCTCATGTCTCACTTTAAACGCCATGATAGGTTTAACCAAACAACTATCATTAAGAGTGAAACATAAATTTTTACTATTCTGAAAGTTCATTTTAAAGCATTAACCCTTTTAGTTTTTCAGGAAACAAAATAGATGATAAAATTTACTTTGATTATTTTTATGTTTTTAATGAATTATTTTCCCGAAAAATTTCTATGCTAGATTTGTCAAATTTTTAAGGGAATTTTATCTTTATTTTGACTAATGTTAAAAAGAACTAACTTATGGCTAAAGAAAGATAAATAAATACTTTGAAATAAATCAAGTAAATTCTAACCTGGTAAGTCTTGTTTCATGAAGAGTTTTCCTTTATCATTGAGCTTGATTCTGACTATCCTTTCTGTTGTATTCTTCTTATATCTTCAGATTCCATTCTTTATGCTGAGATGCTTCTTTCAATTGAAGCGCGTGCCATCACGAACACTAAACCCAGGAGCATTTATTTAGAAAGTGACGTCTTTGAATAATGATATAGACATCAGAATATTCTGGAAGAGCATCTTCTGATTCTTCACTTCTTGTTCTTCAGTAGCAACTTCCCTTGCTTCAAAAGGTGTAGCTTTTGATTTTCCCCCAATCATATTTATACTTATGAGATAAGTATTAATCCTTTCAGAGCACTTGATGAATCCTCTTGAGATGTTGATTTGGTCCTTTTCTACCGAGGGAAAGCTTCCGTTGATTAAAAAGATAAATTCCCTTTCCATCAGGTACTTAAGCCTTTAGAATCCTGAGAACTTGTTTAAGGGATTCTGTCTTCATATTTCTGATTCTTGCCCAGAGTTTTGAATCCTCTACAGAACAGGTTTTGAATCAGAAAAGCTTTCTATCATTTGAGTAGCAGGAAGCTATATAGTTTTCTCTAACTGGATCTCTTTACATGGTTAAGTGTTTGATATTAAATCAATAACAGAGACGAGCTCTGATACCAATTGAAGGCAGAGAAAATGCAAGAAAAGGGGTTTGGATTATGTTCATAGAAAACATCTCCCTTCGGAAATTCTAAGCGCTCAAATGATAATAGATATAAAGACAATGAATAGAAAAGGGAACAAGTATTTTATCCAGGTTCGACATTAACTAGGATACTCCTTTACACCCTCGCAAGGATGATTTCGCCTTATCAAAGGACTTAATCCAATATAACCGAACCGATTACACTTACACGGGCAACCACTGATGATTAACACACAATGACACGTTCAGTGATCCAACTCAGATATAATGTTCATTGACTCAATAGAATTTGATCCCTCAAGATCTCCTACAAGGATTTCCTTTCAATGATATCTGTTGTACCCCAAAATTTACCCTCCCATATTTCTCAAAACATTTCAAGAGAGATCCTCAAATTGCTCAAGGAAGTCCAAGGGTTGACCAGACAAACTCTCTCCTAAGGCAGTCTACCTCAAATTAGGGTTTCATGTTGCATCAAGATACTTGAGTCCAAGGGATCACAATTTCTCACCATTGTCCTAATATGTTCTCAAAATCATCCATGTCAATTTTCAATCCCTACAGAGAAAGTTTGCTCAGTCAATTGCTCAAAGGCCTGAAAATCGACTGTGCTAGGGAAAAAGTCAACTGGGTCCCACATACAGTCAAACTTCAAGATTTTTGGTCAACATACTCATTTTGAAGTATTATTCATCATTTTATCAAGGGTTGATCATGATTCCTCAAGGATTGCTCACAATTCATCAAAACCCAAAAGTTGCTAAATTAGGGTTTTGTAGGAAAAGTCAACTCAACTTTTACCAAGCATAACTTCCTCATACTTTATCAAGAATGACCCATCCAAATCTCATTTTGAATAGGATGCAATTCCTTACAATTCATCTTCATCTCTAAAGTTCAAAATATGCACTCACAAGAAGTTATGAATTTGGACATTATAGGTCATTTTGAAAAGTCAACAAAAACACCTTTTTTGTCAAAGCTTCATACATGAACATGGAAGCCTCAATTGAGATGAGACAAAAAGGGTTGCTTAGAGGACATCTTGAGCTTTCTAAAAACTCCAAGAACACCTCCATAGGGTCAAAATTGAAGGAGTTATGCATTGGTGAAGTTGACCTTTTTTGCAAAATTGTCAAAAGTCAAAGTGCCTCAAATTGCAATTTTTGTAAAATGGGCCCAAATTTTTGTACTTGTTTTGAGTTTTTAACATGGTCCACGAGCCATGACTCTTCCTACTTGCCTTTATTTTATTTTTGCCATTTTATTTTGATTTTTATTCCAATTAAATAAAAATAAATCATGGAAATATCAAAACCATTTAAGTCTTGAGATTCGGTGCATATTTCAGGTCCCTCATACAGCTAGCAACAAAATCAAATCGTGCAAGGCATGTTTGTGCATAAAAAGATTGGTTTTTGTCTTATTTTGGAAAGATATTCATGAAAATCAAATCATGATCAAAGACCATAATTGGAAAAGATTGGATGCACATTTGTAAACCTAATTTAATCATTGATATATATTGGACAAAGACAGACCAGAAAGAGGGGTTAGAGGCGTGAAAGGCTGAAGAAAAACTTGGAGAAATTCAAGAAAAGTAGCAATCTATTTTCATACTTCTAGGCGCTTTCAAGCCATTCTAGGCACTCCTTTCACTTGCTGGATATTCAAGGAGTCCATCCCAATACTTAGCAAGCAGTTTCGTGTACAAAAACCCACTGTAAGTGTCTCACGATACCAACACTTTCTTGAAATTCAATATCATGATTCTGGCATTTATAGCATGAATTATTTATATATTCTTGTTCATTAAAGCATTTGCAAGTTGTTGGTAATGATTAATTGCATTTTTGCTAACAATACATAGATATGCCATTGTTAGGTTTTCTTGGTTCGTTTTAGGGTCTTTTCATACAGGAACAATTGGTCCAAACGGAGGAGACCATTGTGATCAGCGGATCAAACCCAATTGATCCATGGTCTTGAATTTTATTTATATTGCTTGTATGTAATTTCTGAGATGCACAGGGTTACAGTTACAGCGCCATATCCGTAGGTAAAGGTTCTGAGTTTTAAACGACGGATCCAGGGAAGAAGACGATAGTGTGTCACCATTTTACTGGCCGATTTAAATTCTGGCGCGTTTATTCTGGCCAGAAACCTATGGTTCTGATCTATTGTTTGTTTCTGTATGATGGTAAACTAACACCCAACGCAGTTGGCCAGAAGAAGGAAGTCAGAAATTCATGATTTTGGGTTCGATCCCAGGCGTGACCCTCTGGTATTTTCCCCCTTTGTTTTCACCAGATCTAGCGCCTACACCTGCTAGGGGGTTATCTTCTGATTTCATCAACCAGGACCAGATCAAGCATCCCCTGGGAATTATCCTCTAGATCCATCAGTTTAATTATTTTTTCTTAATAAATGTTTTTTTTAATTAATTAGTTTAATTAATTTAGGGCAACTTTAATTTCTTCCACAATTAAATTAATTAGTAATTAGTTTTTTATTAAAACCTTATTTTTCTTAACATAATCAAAACAATCAAAAATATTTTTTTCTTTTAATTAGGTTTAGACGGGGTCAAAACCCTAATTTTCTCTTGTCCTCAATTCGTCGCGCGCGTTTATTTATTTTGCAAATATTAATGTAACTACTCATGGGATGTAATAGTTTACTTAGGATTTTTCTTTTATTTATCGTTTTACGGGTTTTTGGCTATGTAATTAATTCCCCTCCCCGAAGCCTTGTAATAGCGTAGCTTTACTTTCCACATTTTAATCTTCGCAAATAGTTAACTGTTAGATGTATGGTAATAGGGTGCATGACAAGAATGTATGTTAAATTTAAAATGGTTAGCAAACCCTAAATGTGCAAAGATAATAACTGAAATTGAATCACTCGCACATGCGCACTCCTAGGGTATACTCTCACTTTGGTTGCCTTCGGTAAACGATCATTAAGTATAGGGTATTTTAATGGTCGCTCTCTTGTCTAAACAAATATCAAATGTCCCGTTCCAAAATGTTGCCTCAGAAAGGTTGCCTTGGAAATGTTGCCTCGAATATGATCTTAAGACACTGGGGTTATTACTAAGACGTCCTAACATTGCTTTAGTGGTCGTACGTCCCTTTCGAATTGACCCTTACAACTCCAACTATGGTGCTACCTACTCACCAATAGTGGGATAACACTGTCTAAAGGAAACAAGAACATGAACATTCTTTTTTCAAGTAGGTAGATGCTAGTAGGTTGCTCAAAATCAAACTTTTCCACACTTACAATCTTTTCAAACAAAGTTTTCAAAAACACTTCGTAACACTCTTGAAAACAGAAGCAAGGGTTAAATCAAAGTAAAACAAAAACTTTTCAAAAACACACAAACACAGAAGCAATTTTTAAATGATGAGCAAGTACCTAAGAGCCCGTAGATAACTACAGATATAAAGGGTGCTAATACCTTCCCTTTCTATAATATACCCCCCGTACTCAGAATATCTCGAAAAAGGAATTTTTCTGTGCTTTTTTCCTTTCCAGTTGGATAAAATAAAAGTCGATGGCGAATCTTGCTTACCGCGACATTTTGCAAACACAAACGCAAAACGCAAACCAGCATTTTTCTCAAAACAGTCTGGTTCTGCCACCGTATCACAGAACTGGCGACTCTGCATGGGATAGATAAGTGGGGTATACCTTAGGATTAGTTCATCATAAACTACTTCTCTTGTTTGATTTGATTGCTTTACTTTTGAGGGTTTTGTATTGGGAGTTACTATAGATCCTAACCCGGATCTGGGGAACACCTTTTAGGTAAGTAATAATAAGCTGTGAGGGAACTGTATGACATAGACCGATATAGTTGAAGCAGTAGCTACGTTGATGTGGTACATTGATGGGTACCGGTATCCTTTATGGAGAAACGAGGAGAATATGGGGCTGCTATGTGTGTCGTTAAGCATCAACTGACCTTAGAACCTATAATTGACCAACTTGGCCATAGGAAGTAGTGAGACAGCCAGTCTCAGTGTAAAGCTGGGTACTGGTTGATACTCGATACTACACTCATTGAGACCATACTCTCGAGATAGTTTCGGCCGCAAGAAAAGATTGCGTGAGCTGAAACCATGACCGATGGAGGATGGTCAGTGATATTGAGAACCTCTAGAACCCAGTTACTATTATTAGGATAGGTTGAAACTAACTGAACTTCAAGAGGGTAGTACCTAGACCCCATGCAAGCCTGAAACTTAAGGGCTCTTGTGTGACTTGTTTGCCTTTACCATGTCTGTTATCTGCTATACCTGTGTGTGTTTTATCATGACATCATGCATTATAACATAGCATGCATACCTCATTATACTAACCATTTCAAAGACTGAGGGGATTTATCTTTGTTCTGTTTTGCAGATTATGACTTCCGTGCGCAGAAACACCATTCGAGTTAACTTTGTGCAAATACCTGCTCAACTCAAAGATTTAGCCTTGAGAGTTTCTGATACTTCTTCATTCATTAGGAGACATCATCAGCTTCTTAGTTTAGTTACATCAAAGTTTGATGAGCATATGATGAGTGTGCTTTTCCAGTTCTTCGATCCGGTGCATCATTGCTTCACCTTCCCGGATTATCAGCTAGTTCCCACTTTGGAAGAGTTTTCTTACTTACTGGGCATATCCATCCTCGAGCAGACACCCTTCACAGGTTTGGAGGAGACTCCTAAGCTATAGGACATTGCTTCAGCTTTACATTTGAAAAGGGCTGATGTAGTATCTAACTGGGAGACACTGAGCGGGGTTGAAGGTTTCTTAGCCAAGTTTCTAATTGATCCAGCTCAACTGTTCTGGGATAACTTGGATTTTCAGGCTTTTGAAGACATATTGGCTCTCCTTATCTACGGTTTGGTTCTTTTCCCGAATCCAGATTCCTTCATAGATGTGAATGCGTTTAAGATCTTCCTGTCTTGCAATCCTGTACCTACTCTTCTAGGTGATATCTTGCATGCCCTTTACACTCGTACTGTGCGTAGAAGAGGGACCCTCATGTGTTGTATGTCGTTGCTGGAGAGGTGGTTTATTTCACACCTCCCCAAGTCCGTGTTGAAGAATGAAGAAGGGTTAGGGTGGTCTTACAGGATAATGTCCCTTGCCCATACAGACATTCTTTGAAGTTCTAAGGCTATGGAAAGAATCGCTGTCATTGATCGATATGGGGAATACCCTAATGTCCCGTTGCTTAGAATTAGAGGGGGAATAACCTACAGTCCTTGTTTGGCTTTAGGAAAGTTTGGTCGCGCTCGGAGAGATGGTCCTCATGAGCTACTTCTTACAGATATTGTCTTTGACTACAAGGGGGACGTTGATGAGCACCGGCGCATGTTTATACGAGCTTGGGGCATGGTGAACAGGTCTGACCCTCACGAGCTAGGACCGAATAATTCTCTCCCTATGCAACCCTATCTCCAGTGGGTCCGAGCTCATGCTCAGAAGCTTGGGATGCCTTATGAAGTTATGTTGCTGGTGGTTGTGGAGCATACTAATGAAGAAGGCGTTCCTTATACAATCCTTTATCCCTACATGCCTACTGATCTTGGGGCATTGAAGAGATCCTGGATTGAGTTGAAGGAGGAGAGGGATACCTACCGGGAGAAGTATCATGAGCAAGAAAGGAAGATCTTGAAACTCACGAGGCAACTTGAGAATGAAAGGACGATCAATGATTACGTCAGAACGAAGGGGAAACGACCATGGGATTTCTGATATCTTTTATTGTTTTTAGTTTAGATTTGCTTTTCAGTTATTTCTTTTGTAACGCCTTGAAGGAATTGTTAAACATTTTTACAAATTTAATCTAATAAAGTTTGTTTGTTTCTTGGTTTACAAATTTGAATCTCCCAAAGTCTTTGAAATCATTTCATATGCATTCCATTATCATGCACATCATTACAGGTACCATTATAGGTTTCTCATCTTCTTTGCTGTTTATTTCAGCACAAAATGTCTTTTGAAATACCTAACGATCAAGCCATCAAAGCTCTTCAGGCGCATAATGCCCAATTCCAAGAGATGTTCTTGAACTTGGCTAAAGGGCAAGAAGACTTGAAGACTCTCATCCTAAAGGAGAAGAAGAAGAAGAAGAAGAAAGTGGTTCTTCTGAATATGGGTCATAGATTTGGGAATAGGTTGCAACAGGAAGCTGATCTGTCTCATTCATCCAAAGGAGGAGAGAATCAAGAGGAAGAAAAGGGTCCTAGTCCTGTAGTCTCTGATAATGATACTGATTTTGATGATGAATAGTACCCTCCTGCTAAGGATAGGTACAAACAACTTGAAGACCGTATGAGTGCTATGGAGATTCAGAAGGTCCCTGGGCTGGACTTCGGAGATCTGGGATTAGCATCTGGGGTGGTGATCCCTCATAAATTCAAAGCTCCAGTTTTTTCTAAGTACGATGGAGTATCCTGTCTAAAACTCCATCTCTGCTCGTACGTCAGAAAAATCCAACCTTACACTGTTGATAAGAATCTGTGGGTATATTTCTTTCAAGATAGTCTGTCAAGGACTCAACTTGAATGGTTTTATCAATTGGAAGGAGCTAATGTCCTAAACTGGGAGGACCTTGCTGCTGCTTTCTACAAGCAGTATCAGTATAACACTGACCTTGCTCCCACCCGTACTCAGCTTTAGGGTATGTCTATGGGTGCAAGCGAAGGCTTTAAGGACTATGCTCAGAAGTGGAGAGATCTGGCTGGAAGAGTCCAACCCCCTTTGTCTAATAGGGAGTTGGTTGACATGTTTCTAGGGACGTTGTCTGGTCTATTTTTCAATCATCTGATCGACAGTTCTTCATCTGGGTTTACTGAATTGATTTTGACTGGGGAGAGAGTAGAAGCTGGTATCAGAAGTGGTAAGATATAGAAGGATACATCGTCAACTGCAGTAAAGAAGCCTTTTGCCGGTAAGAAAGAAGCTAGTGCAATTTACAGCTCGAGGAGCCAAAACCTACCTGAACGCTGCCAAGCAGTGAATGCGGTAGTAATATCAAGACCCACCGTTGCCCCGCAACGCAACAATCAGCAAATAATGGAGAGACCGCAGAGACAGTACACTCGGCTTAATATGACCTTGTCTCAAATTCTACCACAATTGTTGAAGACCAACCTGGTAACTCTGAGGGAAGCTCCGAAGAATCCTAGCACCACATCTCTGCTGTATAACTCGAATGCCCGCTGCACCTATCACTCCGACAGCCCAGGTCATGATACAAATAACTGTTGGGCCTTGAAGAATAAGGTGCAAGATTTGTTTAAAGCTAAAGAGATTGAGTTTGACGCTCTAGAGAAACCCAATGTCATAACTGCTCTTATGCCCAAGCATGGTCATGGAGTAAATACTGTGGAAGATGATTTATTTGTGACCTCCGTGGAAGAAATTTCTACCCCTTTGATGATAGTTAAGAAAAATCTATTGTTGGCCGGTTTATTTCCGGGTTGTGGCGAAGGTTGCCACCTATGTTCAATTCTGCCTGCTAGTTGCCACTTATTGAAATCAGGTGTTCAATGCCTGATGGATAACAAAGAGATCTTGTTCGAGAAGACTTTGATTCTGTTAGTTCTAATTCAAGACATTGCCATCATAACCATTTCCGCCAATCCTTCCAAGGCTTCCCCGAGAAAGCCTGTTAGGATTACACCCGTTCCGAGAATCACTCCGTTAATCATTACTATCCCTGGTCCTATCCCATACACTTCGGATAAGGCTGTCCCTTGACACTATGGAGCTGATGTGTATGAAGAAGTGAAAAGCACAAGAAGGGGGGTTGAATTGTAAAACTTGAAATCAAATGCAGTCAACACGTTATTTTTATCCTGGTTCGTTTGATCTCAAACTACTCCAGTCCACCCGTCAAGGTGATTTCGCCTCTCTCCAACGAGGTCTTAATCCACTATATTCAACTGAATATTACAACTGCTTTAACAACTGCTAAAGCCTTCTCAAGTCAAAACCACAAACCGGTTTCTCAAGGAAATACTTTCTTACAGATAAATGAAATCTAAGTGTGTTGAATGTTTTCTACAAAACTGTTTATCACAACTGTGATATTACACAATTTAAGCTTATGAGAACTAGAGTGCTAAAACAATAGAGTAGGTAATTTGAGAGCTTTAGCAAACTGTGAATGAGGATGAGTATGAATAGCTTTAGGCGTGTAGAGAGTTGTAGAGCATTAGCCATTTCAATCTTCACTGACTTGTTTATATAGCATTGGAAATGATACGTTGGAGCCAGTTATTCCGTTTCAATGCCAATTACATTCTTTCCAAATTGAGAAGATCTTTGTCTGGAATAATGCCGTTGATAATAAAGTATCTTGAATGCACAGTACCGTTGACAATTAAGCGTGTTCTGGCTTTGGATTATTCTGACGCTGCTAGGTGCTGATGAATTGTTTTGTCTTGATCAGAGTTCAGATTGTTACGCGCAGATCTTGTTCATCAAGCTTCAGCGTAAACACATGTTTTGATCTTCTGATTCTGGCATCTGATATAACATCCTCTGATGCTGATGTTGATATTTCATCTTCTGATGCTGATGATGATATTCTCTTGCTGATACCCATCAGAGTTTCTGTAAAACAAAATGTAATTTTTAGGTAGCATATATGTCTTACATGAATCATACAATTTATATATCTTTGCATTTTGTTATCATCAAAACTTTAACTTAGGGTAGTAGATTCAAACTTTGTTCTAACAATCTCCCCCTTTTTGATGATGACAAAAACTAGATTTTTTCAATTGAAAATTAACGTGAAAAGTATCAGAGATAACCAAATAATAAATTGTATCAGAATTAAATAGGGAGATAAGAGGATAAGGGATAAGGAGGTATCAGAGTTGAGATCGGAAATACTCCCCCTGAATTTATTACTTCCCTTTTTAATTCCATGAGTCCTTTAGCATCAGATCTTTCTTGAACTTTCTTTGAGTATCAGATCTTTCTTGAACTTTCTTTGAGTATCAGATCTTTCTTGAACTTTCTTTGAGTATCAGATATTTCCTTGACTCGAGCAGAGCTTCAGCGTATCAGAGATAATTAACTTCTTGTACCTGTAAGCTTATGCAAAACAAAAACATTCAAGTATATCAGAGTGTTAGAATGTTTGAGATTTTTTTCTCAGTAAACCGTTATTGAAAAATATCATTCTTTTTCTCCCCCTTTTTGTCAGCAATCAAAAAGTGCAAGTAATTAAAGTTAAAACGATCAGTGCAGAAAAACTCTTGTATTTAGTTCAAAGCTTAGAAGATAGTACAGAAAAACATGGAAAGAAAACAATGAAAAACAAAATCTAAGGTTGGGGTGGAAGGCGTGTGAACAGAGCTTCTAGCATGTTCTTAATATGATCAGTGGTTTCCTTCTGCTGATGCACCATGCTGACTACTATATCAATCTTGTTGTCTTGCACATCCATCCTTTCCTTCATCCGTTGATCATTCTCATCCATTCTTTTCTGTAGACGAATATCATTTTGCTTCAGCTCTTCAAGAGTCTGCTTGTCCAAGGCAGCTTGAGAGGCATCAGAATCAGGATGCTTCTGAGAGCTTTCTGCAACATCTTCTTCTTCAGCTGGAATTGTCTGATCTTCTGCTGGTTGGACTGATGAAACTAGACGCTTTTTAGACCATGGCTCACTGTCCAGATGAAGCACTTTCTCCTTCAGCAGCTGACTCAAGACTTGTCCTTCAACTTCTTTCAGCAGATTGCTGAAGTTCTATTGAGCCTGTTCATAATTTATGTCTTGCAGCTTGAAGGTTTCAGCGCGTATCCACTTTCTGAATTGTGTCCAGAGTTGGTATGATGCAGCAGGATCAATCATTCCCGGACAAGCCTGCTTTAGAGAAGCAATCCAATTCTGCATGCCTGTTTTAAAATTCAAGATGCTAGAACCAACATCTAGCTGTTTGGGTTTGGGAATGGCTATTTTATTTTTAAGGTCAGCAAGGCGGTCAAGGACTGTGAGATCAATGAAGGTCTTGCTGTTGTCATTTGGATTTTGTTTGGGTGAGGGAGTAGGAGAGTCAGAAATGATTATTGGACTGGGTGGAGTGTGTGGAGGGGTAGTTTCTGGTGAGGATGGCAGTTGGGGAATGTTTACAGTTGTACCACATGGCAGTTGAATTGCCAAGGGTTGTGGTTCAGAGGATTGAGGTGATAGAGGTTCAGGGGTTTGAGGTTCAGGTGATGGAGTTTCAGAGTGTTGAAACTCAGGTTGTGGAGATGATGGTTGAGGTGAAGGTGGATGAAGTTCTGGTTGTGGAGAGGGAGGTGGAATTTTTGGTTGTGGAGATGGAGGTTGTGGAATTTCTGGTTCTTCTGGTATTGGTGATAGTGTAGTTGCTGGTTGTGGTGAATGGGGAGTTTCTGGTTGAGTGTTTGGATTTTCTGAGAGGGGAGCGGAAGAACGTTGATCAATTTCAGAAAGAACTTTATCAAGTTCTGATTCTGTTGATGTTATGGGTTTTGGATTTTGGGATTTGGTGCGGGATCTCCTGAGAGTTAGTGACTCAGAAGGGTCAGCCTCTGGTTCGGTATCATCAATGGTTGGTATGGGAATTGGGAGTTCATATGAAGCTGGGGTTGGAATAGATGCTGGAATAGCAGAAGAATTTAAAACATTAACATCAGATAGATTACCTCTCTTCTTTGGGGTCTGCTGGGATGGTCCTTCTGAAGTAGCCTTTCTCTTCTTCGTCTTCTTCAAAGTAACTTCTGGTGTTTGCTGGTGCAGATCTTTAATGTTCAGAGTGGGATCTGTGCCATCAGCCTTGCAAGCATCCAAGTATCTGAGAACAATGACTGATTTAGAATCAATCTCAGAGAATATAGGAAAGTCGTCCAGAGGGACTCTTCTGCTGGTGATGTCAGCAAGAGGAGTGACGCTGGGCTCCTTTCTGATATTCTCTATCAGTTTCATCTTC
The DNA here is from genome assembly GCA_948472305.1 of Vicia faba. Classification (NCBI taxonomy): domain Eukaryota; kingdom Viridiplantae; phylum Streptophyta; class Magnoliopsida; order Fabales; family Fabaceae; genus Vicia; species Vicia faba. Next base: position 1,153,400,806 of record OX451735.1, on the reverse strand, counting down.
TTCAGATTCTTGGCATTCAGCTGCTTGCCAACAGAAGGTTCAATAGAGCTTAATTCCTGTGCTTCTGTAAGGTGTTCAATCAGCCTATTCTCTGTTAGAATATCTGATATTAACCTGCCGAAGGGTATCCAATCCCTTTTAGTCCTTTCTTCTTCTCTTGTCTCCTTGACGCTGGTCCTGAGATGATTGAACAGAAGATGAGCCAAGTTAATCTTTACCTTCTGATTAATAAAATAGATCAAAAACTGTTGATCTATGTTTATATAATCAGGAGAGCTTGTGGGCTTCCTGTGATTGAAGCACCCCAGAATAATCTTTGCCCATATTCTGCGCTGATCCTTCAAATCTCTTATTTTGCTGCTGGGAACCCCATGAGTGAAAATCTCTCTTGCAATGAAAGCAGCATCTGAGCATCTTTCTGCCATGTCGATACAGCGGATACCACCACCAGTGTATCCAATCATCCTTGCAATGTGATCTTCAGTGATCACAATCTTCTTTCCCATGATATAGGAAGTAACTTGATGTGTTGATGAAGATGCATGAATCCAGAATTCTTTGACCAATACAGGGAACGTTGGACCCACCAACCTATCAAAGTATCTCTCCCATCCTTGTGCCCTAATTTCTTTTGTCAAATCGAATCCATTTTCTTTCAAACTGTTGAAATTGACGATCAGTTCAGACAGAACTTCCAAGTTCTTCACCGGTGTGAGTAGAGTTCTGAAGGGAATTTGGTATTGTTCAGATGAAGCCTCCTTCTGGGAACCTGCAGAAACAGTGCTAGAAGTTGCCATGATCACACTAGGGTTTTCTGAGAAAAAGTTTGAGAAAGGGTTTCTTTTGAAAAGGATGAACACACAAGTGAGAATGCAGAAAATATTTGGATGATTGTAAGAGACGGTAAAAATTTAATGAATGATGTTAAGGCGTTTAAATAGATTTCAAAAGATGTTTTGAAAACGTAAACAATTTTAAGAGAGAGAATTAACTCATGATTACAATTTAACTCATGATTACACACATTTAATGTTTGCTGATTTTGGGGGATTTAAGAAAGATATTTGGAACGGTTACCAGACATGTGTCTCAATGCATCCAATCAGCGTTTTTACTTCTCAGAAGCGTGCATGCGTGTTCTGCTTCAGAGATTTGCTGATGACTGGATGACACTTGTTTGATTTGGTGAACAGCATATCTATCCTTGAAATGAGACGCTCAGATCTTTATGGATAGACTCTGATACAATCTGCATGTCTAACTTTCTGAAGGAAGATTGATCAGAAGTTCACAGAAAAAATAAAATACATTCTGAAGGTTAATATATAAAATTAAAACATTTTCACTCTGAGCAGAGCTTCATGCTGAGATGTTTCAGAATGAAGTTGAACCTATCTTCGGAAAGTGGTTTAGTGAAGATATCAGCCCATTGATGGTCTGTATCAATAAATTTTAAGTTCAAAATTCCTTTCTAAATATAGTCCCTAATGAAGTGATGTTTTATTTCTATATGCTTAGCCCTAGAATGCAAAATTGGATTTTTACTTAAGCAAATGGCAGAAGTATTGTCACAGAGTATATGGATGTTACTCTCAAAAATCTGGAAGTCTTCAAGCTGACTTTTCATCCAGAGCATTTGTGTGTTGCATCCTGCTGTTGCTATGTACTCAGCTTCTGCTGTAGATAGCGCAATTGTGGATTGCCTTTTGTTGGACCAAGAGATCAAATTTTCTGCCAGAAACTGGCAGCTTCCAGAAGTAATTTTACGCTCTACTCTGTCTCCAGCAAAGTCAGCATCGCAGTAACCTACTAAGCTGTAATCACTAGATTTTCTATAAAATAAACCCAGATTAGTAGTACCTTTCAGATACTTGAAAATTCTCTTAACAGCTGTTAAGTGAGATTCTCTAGGATCTGATTGGAATCTTGCACAAATACATACGCTGAATAAAATATCAGGCCTTGAAGCCGTCAGATAAAGAAGGGAACCAATCATACCTCTGTAGACCTTCTGTTCTACCTTTTTGCTTACCTCTTCTCTTTCCAGAATGCACGTGGGATGCATTGGAATCTTTGATGACTTACATTCTGAGAGATCAAATTTCTTCAGAAGTTCTCTGACATATTTGCTCTGATGAATGTAAGTTCCCTCTGGATTTTGATTGATCTGAATTCCCAGAAAGAATTTCAGTTCTCCCATGAGGCTCATCTCAAATTCTGCCTGCATACACTTAGCAAATTTTCTTCCAAGAGAAGGATTAGTAGATCCAAAAATAATATCGTCAACATAAATTTGACAAACTAAGATGTCATTCTTAACTGATTTACAGAATAAGGTAGTGTCCACCTTCCCTCTGGTGAATTCTTTTTCTAACAGAAAGTTACTTAGTCTTTCATACCAAGCTCTGGGAGCTTGTTTCAGACCATATAGTGACTTCTTTAGTTTGAAAACATATTCTGGATTTTTTGTACTTTCAAAACCAGGGGGTTGGTGCACATAAACCTCTTCTTCTATATAACCATTTAAGAATGCACTCTTGACATCCATCTGATACAGAGTGATGCCTTTATTAACAACAAACGAAATTAAAAGTCTGATAGGTTCTAACCTGGCGACTGGGGCAAAGGTTTCTGTATAGTCTATTCCCTCTTGCTGACTATAACCTTGTGCTACCAGTCGTGCTTTGTTTCTGATAACTTCACCTTGTTCGTTCAGCTTGTTTCTGAACACCCATTTTGTTCCAATGACATTGAATCCTTTTGGTCTGGGAACAAGATCCCATACGTCATTTCTGATGAATTGATTCAGCTCTTCTTGCATTGCTAGAATCCAGTCGTTGTCCAGAAGTGCTTCATCAATTGAGGAAGGTTCAATCAGAGAAACAAGTCCCATGAGGGATTCTTCAGAGTTTCTGAAGCTGGCTCTTGTTCTGATTGGATCTTCCTTTCTTCCTAAGATAGTTTCTTCTGGGTGATCCAAGCTGCTTCTGGGTAGTCTTTTCTAAGGTTGATCAACAGGTGTTGCTGGATTGCTCGCAGTGCCTCTTTCTGATGTTGAAGGAGTGTCGTTGTTGAGAGCTTCTGATGACTTGTCTTCAGAACCTGTGAATTCAACTTCCATACCTGCAAAGACTTCATCCTGCTTTGACTTTTCAGATTCAAGCTTATCATCAAAACGAACACTGATTGATTCTTCCACAATCTGTGTTTCTGTATTGTATACTCTGTACCCTCTTGAGCGTTCAGAGTATCCTAACATAATACACTTTTGTGCTTTAGAGTCAAACTTGTTCAAATAATTTTTTGTATTTAACATAAAACAAGTACATCCAAATGGATGAAAATATGAAATGTTGGGCTTTCTGTTCTTCCACAATTCATATGGAGTCTTTTCCAGAATAGGTCTTATGGAGATTCTATTCTGAATGTAGCACGCTGTGTTTATTGCCTCTGCCCAGAAGATCTTAGCAACGTTTGTCTCATTGATCATGGTTCTGGCCATTTCTTGCAATGTTCTGTTCTTTCGTTCTACAACTCCATTTTGTTGGGGAGTTCTAGGACAAGAGAAATCATGCAGAATGCCTCTGTCATTAAAGAATGACTCAAAATCTTTGTTTTCAAATTCTCCACCATGATCACTTCTGACTTTAATGATTCTAAGATCCTTTTCATTCTGAACTTGGTTACAAAAGGTGACAAACACAGAGTGTGACTCGTCCTTGTGTCTTAAGAACTTTACCCATGTCCATCTGCTATAGTCATCTACGATTACTAACCCATACTTCTTGCCACTGACTGAAGCAGTTTTAACTGGTTCAAATAAGTCAATATGCAGAAGTTCTAATGGCTTAGAGGTAGAGACAACATTTTTAGATTTGAAAGAAGGTTTTGCAAACTTGCCTTTCTGACATGCTTCACACAGAGCATCTGAATTGAACTTCAGATTAGGAAGTCCTCTGACCAGATTGAGTTTGTTAATCTGAGATATTCTTCTCATACTAACATGCCCCAATCTTCTGTGCCAGATCCATTGCTCGTTGTTAACAGACAGAAGACACTTTACATTCTGATTTTTCAGTTCAGAAAGTTTGATTTTATAAATGTTGTTTTTCCTCTTTCCATTAAATAGGATAGTCCCATCTTTCTGACTAACAACTTTACATGATTTTTGATTAAATATTATATCATAACCGTTATCACTTAATTGACTTATGGATAACATATTATGCATTAATCCATCTACTAGCAGAACATTGTTTATAGAGGGAAGATTTCCATTACCTATAGTTCCAGAGCCAATGATCTTTCCCCTCTGATTTCCTCTAAAGCCTACGTGGCCTCCAGGCTTAAGTTCCAGGCTTTGGAACATATGCCTTCTTCCCGTCATGTGTAGCGAGCAGCCAGAGTCCAGGTACCATGACTGGTGTTTCTGATTTGCTGCTAAAGATATCTGCAACATGTATTATTTTATCCTTAGGTACCCATATTTTCTTGGGTCCTGATTTGTTAGATTTACCAAAACTCTGGTTGAATTTTGGTTTCACAGAATACTTACTACTAGTATATTTAATATCATGTGTGTGACCATACACAAAATGTGAGTTCAGAAGAGTGTGTTTAATAGTTAAATCCATGGCATTCTTTGGTGTAGGTACCTTACCTTGGTATCCTATTCCCTTTCTGCCGTTTTTGCTAACTCCATAGATCATTGAAGCCATTTTGCTTCTATCTATGCTTTTAGCCAGGAACTTATGAAAGCTATGATCATACTCCTTGATGATCTCATCAGCGCTGCTGGGAGTTTCAGAAATTGTTTCCTTCTGAGAGTTTTGTAAAACATTTTCTAATTTTGAAATTTTATTTTTCAACTCAGAATTTTCCAATTTGAGACTCTTAGCTTTGTCAGAGTCAGAATCAAGATTCCTTTTCAGGTTTCTGAATTTAACTCTGATCTGCTGGTACCTTTTCCAGAATTTCGTTAAGGCTTTCAGCAAGTTCAGCCTTAGTAAAATTAATTGCAAAGTCAGGAAATACCTCTTCGGTGTCTGATTCTGAGTCTGATTTAGAAGCTTCACTGTCTTCTGATATGTTGGCCATGAGAGCTATGTTTGCTCTCTCATCATCTGATTCTGAGTCAGCTTCAGACGAGTCAGAGTCATCCCATGTAGCCATGAGAGTTTTCTTCTTTTCTCTTCCAAACTTCTTTTTGGGCTTTTCCCTCTGAAGCTTTGGACAGTCACTCTTGTAGTGTCATTGCTCATTGCATTCATAGCAGATGATGTCCTTGGTGTTTGGCTTTCTGCTTCCTGAGGAGCCTTCAGATCTTCTGTATCCAGAGGAAGAATCTGACCTTCTGTATCTGGAAGAGGACTCATTTTGATCAGATCTTCTGGGATACCTGAACTTCCTTTGCCTCTGCTTCCATAGTTGGTTCACTCTTCTGGAGAGGAGGGAAAGTTCGTCTTCTTCTGATGAGGATCCATCAGATGTTTCTTCAACTGCCTACAAAACTTTAGAGTCAGATTTTATGTTAGCTTTTAATGCTAAAGGCTTACCTTGCTTCTGAGGTTCACCAGCTTCTAGCTCTATCTCGTGACTCCTGAGGGAGCTGATAACTTCCTCCAGAGAAATTTTGTTGAGATCTTTAGCTAGCTTCAGCGCTGTAACCATTGGCCTCCACTGTTTTGGAAAGCTTCTGATGATCTTCTTGACATGATCAACAGTAGAGTATCCTTTGTCCAGAACCTTGAGACCAGCCACTAGAATTTGGAATCTTGAGAACATTGTTTCAATGGATTCACTTTCTTCCATTTTGAATGCCTCATACTTCTGAATGAGCGCAAGAGCTTTAGTTTCTTTGACCTGAATGTTGCCTTCATGCGTCATTCTGAGTGAGTCAAACATGTTCTTTGCTGTGTCTCTGTTAGATATCTTTTCATACTCAGCGTAAGAGATGGCGCTGAGAAGAATGGTTCTGGCCTTGTTGTGATTTTTGAAGTCACGCTTTTGTTGATCAGACATTGCTTTCCTGTCAATCTTCTGACCGTTTGCATTCACTGGGTGCATGTATCCATCTGTCACCATGTCCCACAGATCAGCATCATGTGCCAGAAAGAAGCTTTCAATTCCGTCTTTCCAGTAATCAAAATTCTCTCCATCAAAGACTGGAGGTTTGCCGCTGAATCTGTCTTTGTCTTCATTGTTGTCATTGTTGTTGTGTTGATATGTTCCTGCCATTGTGTTTTTCTGACGCTGGATCTTGTTACTGACACGGTTAAGTGTTTTAGCTCAGAACCAGGCGCTCTGATGCCAATTGAAGAAGTGAAAAACACAAGAAGGGGGGTTGAATTGTAAAACTTGAAATCAAATGCAGTCAACACGTTATTTTTTATCCTGGTTCGTTTGATCTCAAACTACTCCAGTCCACCCGTCAAGGTGATTTCGCCTCTCTCCAACGAGGTCTTAATCCACTATATTCAACTGAATATTACAACTGCTTTAACAACTTCTAAAGCCTTCTCGAGTCAAAACCACAAACCGGTTTCTCAAGGAAATACTTTCTTACAGATAAATGAAATCTAAGTGTGTTGAATGTTTTCTACAAAACTGTTTATCACAACTGTGATATTACATAATTTAAGCTTATGAGAACTAGAGTGCTAAAACAATAGAGTAGGTAATTTGAGAGCTTTAGCAAACTGTGAATGAGGATGAGTATGAATAGATTTAGGCGTGTAGAGAGTTGTAGAGCATTAGCCATTTCAATCTTCACTGACTTGTTTATATAGCATTGGAAATGATACGTTGGAGCCAGTTATTCCGTTTCAATGCCAATTACATTATTTCCAAATTGAGAAGATCTTTGTCTGGAATAATGCCGTTGATAATAAAGTATCTTGAATGCACAGTACCGTTGCCAATTAAGCGTGTTCTGGCTTTGGCTTATTCTGACGCTGCTAGGTGCTGATGAATTGTTGTTGTCTTGATCAGAGTTCAGATTGTTACGCACAGATCTTGTTCATCAAGCTTCAGCGTAAGCACATGTTTTGATCTTCTGATTCTGGCATCTGATATAACATCCGCTGATGTTGATGTTGATATTTCATCTTCTGATGCTGATGATGATATTCTCTTGCTGATACCCATCAGAGTTTCTGTAAAACAGAATGTAATTTTTAGGTAGCATATATGTCTTACATGAATCATACAATTTATATATCTTTGCATTTTGTTATCATCAAAACTTTAACTTAGGGTAGTAGATTCAAACTTTGTTCTAACAGTGTATTACCATGGAGTTAAGCAAGATTTAAAGATTGAAGAAGCTGATGCTGACGTCAGCAATATTGTCGGGGCTAGCAAGGTCACTAGAAGTGGAAGGCTTTTCTCTCTCGAGATTTCCCCTCCGACTGTTTAAAAGCCTATTGCCATTCCATCTGCCAGTACATCAACTACTGTTCCAATTCTTACTCCAGTTATCACCCCTGTCGCCGAGTCATCTGACACTCGGGGCAAAGAAGTTACAAGTGAGCCTGCCCGAATGGAGACGCCTAAAAAGATCATTGTAGAAACCTCTAAGCAGGAGATAGAGGAAATTCTGAAGATTATCAAGAAGAGCGACTACAACATAGTCGAACAGCTGGGGCAGACCCCGTCAAAAATCTCCATGTTATCCTTGTTATTGTGTTCGGAAGCCCATGCAAAGGCTTTAATTGCTTTCCTCAAAACTGCGCATGTGCCACAGGAAACTTCTACCGATCAATTCAAAGATTGTGTAGCTAGTTTGACTGCTGACAAGGGGTTTGGTTTCTCAGACGTAGATCTGAATGCTAAAGGAAGATATCACAATGATGCTCTGCACGTCTCGATCGAGTGCAGGGGCACTACTCTAGCCCACGTACTGGTGGATACTGGGTCCTCTTTGAATGTTTTGCCAAAGAAAGCATTAGACCGTCTGGACTGTGAAGGTTTGATTCTGAAGCCGAGCAATATTGTGGTTAGAGCTTTCGATGGGTCAAAAAGGATGGTGCACGGGGAGGTAGACGTCCCTGTTAAATTTGGCTCTCAGACTTTCGCATCTACTTTCTATGTGATGGATATCCGACCATCTTATTCTTGCTTACTGGGTCGCCGTTGGATTCATAAGGCTGGGGCAGTGACTTCTACACTCCATCAGATGTTGAAATATCCAGTAAAAGGGAAGATTGTTACGGTACGAGGAAAGGAGGAGTACATGGTGAGTCATCTTAATTCCTTTCGCTATGTGAAGATGGATGGAGAGTTCATCGAAACCCCGTGTCAGAACTTTGAGGAGGTCCCCTAGACTCTGGCATCGACTGAAGTTACTGCTGATAAACCTCCGATGAAGATGGCTTCCCTCAAGGATGCCAGGGCTGTAGTTGAAAAAGGTGGGTGTTGAAATTGGGGTCAGCTCCCTGACTTCGCACACAAAACTGACAAGTTTGGTTTGGGCTTTACTGCAGAGGCTCAAAGGGCTGTTCAGCGCATGCGGATTGGAAGACCTCCTCTGCACATCAGTAATTAGGGAGTGAATGCAATTGAATATGATGAAGAAGAGTCAGATATTGACAACTGGATTTACCCGACTACCAACGGTGGCTTGAACAACTGGACGGCGAAATACTTCGTGCCCGTTTCTTTTATTACGCAGTAATGGACTTTTGTTTTAAGATTTGTAACAGACAGTTTAAAACTTTACGGCCCGGTGCCTTGCCCGAGGCACTTTGGCTTTGTTTGTGAGGGCTTATTATTTGTCATTTTCATATATCATCAATAAAGCATTGGACGTTTTCTTACATTACAAATTTTATGCTCTTTGTTTTTCCTTTCTATCTCACACTTTATAAAACAACTATTGTCTTACACACACACATATCATAATGCAGATCCACATCCACTTTGGATCCCATTAATAACGACTCTGCTACTGCCAACTATGACTTCGAAAATCCGATCAACCAAGCCGAGGACGAAGGTGAGGATGATTGTGAAGTGCCTAGGGAACTTGCTAGACTGTTACTACAGGAAGAGAGGGTCATACAACCTCATGAAGAGCCATTGGAATCAATGAATTTGGGTATGGAGGAAGACAAGAAAGAGGTCAAGATAGGTGCAAATATGGAATCTAGTGTCAAGAAACGGTTGATACAGATGCTACGCGACTATGTTGAGATCTTCGCTTGGTCTTATGAAGATATGCCTGGTTTAGACACTGATATTGTGGTTCACCGCCTGCCAACTAAAGAAGACTGTCCTTCGGTAAAGCAGAAGGTTCGCCGTATGCGCCCCGAGATGTCTGATAAAATCAAAGCTGAGGTCATGAAACAGTTTGACACCGGATTTCTAGCTGTTCTTATCCGCAGTGGGTTGCCAACGTTGTTCTGGGGCCGAAGAAGGATGGTAAGGTACAGATGTGTGTGGACTATAGGGATCTGAATAGGGCGAGCCCCAAAGATGATTTCCCGCTTCCTCACATCGATGTTTTGGTAGACAACACCGCACAACATAAAGTCTTCTCCTTTATGGATGGTTTTTCTGGTTACAATCAAATTAAGATGGCTCCCGAGGACATGGAGAAGACAACTTTTGTTACACAGTGGGGCACCTTCTGTTACAAGGTAATGCCTTTCGGGTTGAAGAATGCTGGGGCAACTTATCAGCGCACCATGTTTGCTTTGTTCCACGACATGATTCACCATGATATAGAGGTTTACGTTGATGACATGATTGCAAGGTCCCAGACCAAAGAAGAACACCTTGACCATCTCCAGAAACTGTTCGACAGGTTGAAGACGTATAAGCTGAGGTTAAACTCGAACAAGTGCACCTTCGGGGTGAGGTCTGGTAAGCTGCTGGGTTTCGTCGTTAGTGATAAAGGTATTCAAGTGGATCCTGCAAAGGTGAAGGCTATACAGGAGATGCCCGCTCCCCAAATGGAAAAGGAAGTTAGAGGCTTTTTGGGACGTCTGAATTACATTGCCCGATTCATTTCACATCTGACTACTACTTGTGAGCCAATCTTCAAGCTGCTGAAGAAAGATCAAGTATTAAAATGGAACGATGAATGTCAAACCGCTTTTGAAAGGATCAAAGAATACCTCCAAGAGCCACTTATTCTGATACCTCCAGTTGAAGGGAGACCTTTGATCTTATACTTGACAATATTGGACAATTCAATGGGGTGTGTGCTGGGGCAGCATGGCGAGTCTGGCCGAAAAGAGCATGCTATTTACTACCTTAGACAAAAGTTTATCGACTGCGATACCCAATACTCGTTGCTCGAGGAAACTTGCTGTGCTTTGGCATGGGCTGCTCGCCGACTGAGATAGTATATGCTGACTCACACTACCCTATTGATATCAAAGATGGATCCAATCAAGTATATCTTTGAGAAGCCTGCCTTGTCCGGAAGAATAGCAAGATGGCAGATGATCTTAACTAAGTACGACATCCAATACACAACCCAGAAAGAAATCAAGGGGAGTGTATTGGTAGATCATTTGGCCCATCAGGCCGTAGATGATTACCAATCCATGAACTTCGAATTCCCGGATGAGAGCATCATGTTGGTGACTGACTATGAAAAACCTGGACCGGATGAAGGACCCGAGGAGGGATCCCTATGGTCTATGTATTTTGATGGAGCTTCAAACGCGTTGGGTAATGGCATTGGCGCTGTGATCATATCTCCTGAGGGCTGTCATACTCCGTTCACCGCCCGATTATGTTTTAACTACACCAATAATATGGCGGAGTATGAAGCGTGCATCCTGGGCCTTCGAGCAGATATTGACATAAGGATTAATTTCTTGAGTGTATTCAGAGATTCTGCTCTAGTGATCAGTCAGATCAAAGGCGAGTGGGATACGAAACACCCAAATCTTATTCCTTACAAAGAGTATGTATTGACGTTGCTTCCGCACTTCGAGGAGATAACCTTTGAACACTTCCCAAGAGAGGAGAATCAGCTGGCGGACGCAATAGCTACCATGTCTTCTATGTTCAAGGTCAGATGGCACAATGAGGCTCCCCAGACTACCATCGAGAGGTTAGACGAACCCGCACATTGCTGTGACATTGAGACTGAAGAGGTAGCAGATAAACCCTGGTTTCACAAGGTAAAGAGGTATCTTGAGGCTCAAGAGTACCCCGAGGGTGCATATGTTAATGATAAGAAGTTCTTGAGAAGGTTCGCTGTGAAGTTCTTCATCAGTAATGGTATCCTTTACAAGCGTAACGATGATTCAACCTTACTGCGATGTGTGGATAAAAACGAGGCAGAAAGAATTATGGTAGAGTTACATGAAGGTACTTTCGGAACTCATTCCAGTGGACATACCATGGCGAAGAAAATCCTACGGGCAGGATATTATTGGTCTACTATGGAAGCCGATTATTATCAGCATTCTCGGACCTGTCATAAGTGCCAAGTCTATGTTGATAAGGTGCATGTACCTCCAGTTCCTCTGAACGTCTTGAAAACTCCTTGGCCTTTTGCAATGTGGGGCATCAATATGATTGGCGAGATCATACCTACTGCGTCTAACGGGCATCGTTTCATTCTGGTAGCAATTGATTACTTTACAAAGTGGGTTGAAGCAACTTCCTTTGCTACAGTAACCAAGAACATCATGGCGCAGTTTATCTAACATGATCTTATCTGTCGATACGGTGTACCAGAGAGGATCATTACGAACAATGGTACAAATCTCAACAATACAATAATCACCGAACTCTGCAAACAGTTTAAGATACAGAATCACAACTCTTCCCCTTACCGGCCGAAGATGAATGGGGCTGTTGAAGCGGCTAATCAGAACATCAAGAAAATTGTACAGAAGATGACTGTGACATACAAAGACTAGCACGAGATGTTACCATTCACTCTTCATGGGTACCGCACCTCAGCACGGACGTCAACCGGGGCAACACCCTACTCTTGGGTGTATGACATGGAGGCAGTCTTACCCATTGAAGTCCAGATACCCTCTCTCCGGATTATGAAGGATGCAGGTTTGAGCGAGGGCGATTGGATTCAGACCCGGCTTGATCAGTTGAACCTAATCAATGAAAATAGACTTACTGCTATTTGTCATGGTCAGATGTATCAAAAGCGAATGATTAAGGCATTTAACAAGAAAGTCAGACGACAAGAGTATCAAGTTGGGGATCTAGTGATCAAACGCATCATACTGCCACAAGGTGATCCCAGGGGCAAATGGACCCCTACTTACGAAGGTCCATTTGTGGTTAAGAACATTTTCTCAGGAGGAGCTATGATTCTAACCGCCATGGATGGTGACGACTTCCTCACCCTGTCAATGCAGACATAGTGAAAAAATACTACGTATGATCAAAGACCCGCTAGGTTGACTGGCCTAGGAAAAAATAAGGGCTTCCCGGCGAACCAAAAGGGTTCGGGCAAAAATAAGGGATGAAAATGAAAAAACCTGTACACCCGGCAAGTAAAAAACCTGAAAAGGCGGCTTGGGCAAAAAAGGGTATCCCGGTGAACTGAAAACCCGAAAGGGCGGTTCAGGAAAAAATTAGGGATCAAAGTGTAACACTATGTCTCATTGAATCATCTTGCAACCAGACTTCGGTATCAACTATCAAGCTCGGACGACACTAATCAATTTAATCTACCTTCAACCAAGTAGCAAAGTGATGAGACGCTCGAAGATATAAAGGCAATAGCAAAGTTGCAACCTAGTGGGATTGTTCACATAGCTGTTTTTCTTTGTTTTTCACAAATTGTGTATTTTCTATCTTTCAGCGACGTTCTCCTACTAGGACATCAGCCTCTTGTACAAAACTCCTATTGCAGGCCAACTTCAAAATCAATACAATTCATTTTACAACAAATTTCAAAATTGTTATTCTTTTTCTGTTTTGTTTTGCAAGAACGTCCAATGATTCATTTTTGATATATGCATTTGAAAATAATTGTTGTTCATAAATATTTACATGCAAAACAAAAGACCATTGCTCGTAATTCCAGGAACATGGGCAAACAAGAAATGTCCAAGCCTTACAGTTGCTCTACCCACCAGGTACAGGGATAGACCCAACTGGAGAAAATGACTAAAAGTACATATACTCCCCGCAGAGTAAGAAAATACCCGAAGACAGCGGTGTTAATTCTCCCAAAGCAGAGTTTATCTATCACCAGCACTAGAAGACCATCCCCGGTAGAGTTTATTTCTTCCACAAACAAAAACTTTATCCCCGACAGAGTTTATCATCACCAACAACGGTAATTCATCCAATGCCGAGGTTATTTCTCCAAATCAGCAGATATTCCAACAGAGTATCTTTTCCCCATAGGGTCATTCTCTCGCCAATTTATTCTCCAGTAGAATTATTCTCCTACCAAGTTATTCTCAAATCATCTTCGGTCGTTATCCCCAACGAGTGAAACTCTTTATATTCTCCAGTAACAGTCCAGGATTTATTTTCCCCAGCTAAAGAACATCATAAAAACATTGCATATCCATACATCATGGCATGCACATATGCATCATACAGTACAGTCTCATTTATTTTGAGAACATCATTGCTCAATACATTTCATACATCATGAGATTACATACGACTAACCCTTTACCTTTTAGGAAAAGATATAATCAAATCCTCACAAAGTTCAAGCTATGAAGCCCGGGTACGACCGGATAATATCTTGATTACTCCACCATATTGTGGAGCCCGGAGAACGACCAGATAACAGTATCAGAATACCGTGAAAGCCTGGACTCGACCAAATAGTGGTATCTTTTAAACAAGCTATGAAGCCCAGATTCGACCGGATAATAGTTTAATCCCCAGCAAGTTATTGTGAAGCATGGATTACGACCAGATAGCAATACAAGGACACCATGAAGGATGGATTCGACCAGATAGTGTTATATCATAAACACAAGTCGTGAAGCCCGAAAATCGACCGGATAGCAGCTTAACAAGTTATTGTGAAGCCTGGATTACGACCAGATAGCAATACAAGACACCATGAAGCCTGGACTCGACCGGATAATGGTAGAAGACGTTGTGAAGCCTGGATTACGACCAGATAGCAGCCAAGAATACTACGAAGCCTGGATTACGACCAGATAGTGGTATATCTTAAATGCAAGATATGAAGCCCAGATTCGACCGGATAATATCTTGATTTCTCCGAACCCCATGAAGCCTGGATTCGACCAGATAATGGTATAATACATCATGAAGCCTGGATTACGACCAGATAGCAGTAAAGACACTGAAGCCTGGGGTTACGACCAGATAACAGTAAGGGACACTGCAAAGCTTGGATTTCGACCAAATAGCAGTTCACCCAGCCAATTATTACGAAGCCCGGAGTCGACCGGATATTAGTAGGCCTTAAAATAAATGGAAGCCCGGATGCGACTGGATAACCACTTAATTTCTTCTGAAGCCTGGATTTCGACCAGATAAGAAGTAAGGTATTGTAAAGCCTAGAATCGACCATATAGTAGTACAAGACACCATGAAGCCTGGATTCGACCATATAATGGTATGAAACATCGTGAAGCCTGGATTACGACCAGATAATAGTAAAAGACACTGTGAAGCTTGGATTTCGACCAAATAGCAGTTTACCTGGACAATTACTAAGAAGCCCGAAGTCGACCAGATATTAGTGTACCCTAAATTCAAGTTAAAGCCCGGATGCGACCAAATAACAACTGAATTCCTTCTGAAGCATGGATTACGACCAGATAAGAATTGAGAAATTACGAAGCCTGGATTACGAACGAATAGCAAGTTTAATTTCATCTCCCCAGTAAGTCACTGTAAAGCCTAGAGCACGACCAGATAGCAGTTGATCATATCACTATGAAGCCTAGATCACGACCAGATAGTAGTTCATTTTCACCTCTTCGACCAAGAGACGATTCCTCAGTAGAATAACGAACGACCGAAGCTCCTAAAATTCAACTTTCTCTCAAGACAGAGACCAACATTCCCCGGTGAAGTCTTCCTCAACAACAGGTATACGAACTCTCGCTAAGGAATCTCTTAGGCGATCGACACTTCTTCTGATGACATCTTTAAGCCCATCTTCCAACATTAACTTCCAAATGGCATCTATAAGCCCATTCTCAACATCATAAGACAAGTACCACTTCATGCGAGTGCAAATTTCTGGGCACTCTAGTGTTCAATCATCTTCAACCTTCAGATCACGAAAGGCAGGCAAGCCAATCTACATCCTTAGGTTTAAGAAGATTGAACAAGGGCAGTTGTTGTACCCCAAAATTTTGCCTCCCATATTTTTCAAAACATTTCAAGAGAGATCCTCAAGTTTCTCAAGGAAGTCCAATGGTTGACCAGACAAACTCTCTCCTAAGGCAGTCTACCTCAAATTAGGGTTTCATGTTGCATAAAGATACTTAAGTCCAAGGGATACCAAATGCTCACCATTGTCCTAATATGTTCTCAAAATCATCCAAGTCAAGTTTCAAGCCCTACAGAGAAAGTTTGCTCAGTCAATTGCTAAAAGGCCAAAAAATCAATTGTGCTAGGGCAAAAGTCAACTGTGACCCACATACAGTCAAACTTCAAGATTTTTGGTCAACATCCTCATTTTGAAGTATTATTCATCATTTGATCAAGGGTTGATCATGATTCCTCAAGGATTGCTCACACTTTATCAAAACCCAAAAGTTGCTAAATTAGGGTTTTGTAGGAAAAGACAACTCAACTTTGACCAAGCATAACCTCCTCATACTTTATCAAGAATGACCCATCCAAATCTCATTTTGAATAGGATGCAATTCCTTACAATTCATCTTCATATCCCAAGTTCAAAATATGCACTCACAAGAAGTTATGAATTTGGACATTATAGGTCATTTTGAAAAGTCAACAAAAACACTTTTTTTGTCAAAGGTTCATACATGAACATGGAAGACTCAATTGAGATGAGACTAAAAGGGTTGCTTAGAGGACATCTTGAGCTTTCTAAAAACTCCAAGAACACCTCCATAGGGTCAAAATTGAAGGAGTTGTGCATTGGTGAAGTTGACCTTTTTTGCAAAATTGTCAAAAGTAAAAAGTGCCTCAAATTGCAATTTTTGTAAAATGGGCCCAACTTTTTGTACTTGTTTTGAGTTTTTAACATGGTCCACGAGCCATGAATCTTCCTACTTGCCTTTATTTTATTTTTTTCCATTTTATTTTGATTTTTATTCCAATTAAATCAAATTAAATAAAAATAAATCATGGAAATATCAAAATCATTTAAGTCTTGAGATTTGGTGCATATTTCAGGTCCCTCATACAACTAGCAACAAAATCAAATCGTGCAAGGCATGTTTGTGCATAAAAAGATTGGTTTTTGGCTTATTTTGGAAAGATCTTCATGAAAATCAAATCATGATCAAAGACCATAATTGGAAAAGATTGGATGCACATTTGTAAATCTAATTCAATCATTGATATATATTGGACAAAGGCAGACCAGAAAGAGGGGTTAGAGACGTGAAAGGCTGAAGAAAAACTTGGAAAAATTCAAGAAAAGTAGCAATCTGTTTTCATACTTCTAGGCGCTTTCAAGCCATTCCAGGCACTCCTTTCACTTGCTGGATATTCAAGGAGTCCATCCCAATCCTTAGTAAGCAGTTTCGTGTACAAAAACCCATTGTAAGTGTCTCATGATACCAGCACTTTCTTGAAATTCAATATCATGATTCTCGCATTTGTAGCATGCATTATTTATATATTCTTGTTCATTGAAGCATTTGCAAGTTGTTAGTAATGATTAATTGCATTTTTGCTAACAATACAGAGATATGCCATTGTTAGGTTTTCTTGGTTCGTTTTAGGGTCTTTTCATACAGGAACAATTGGTCCAAACAGAGGAGACCATTGTGATCAGCGGATCAAACCCAGTTGATCCATGGTCTTGAATTTTATTTATATTGTTTGTATGTAATTTCTGAGATGCACAAGGTTATAGTTACAACGCCATATATGTAGGTAAAGGTTCTGAGTTTTAAACGACAGATCCAGAGAAGAAAACGATAGTGTGTCACCACTTTACTGGCCGGTTTAAATTCTGACGCGTTTATTCTGGCCAGAAACCTATGGTTCTGATCTGTTGTTTGTTTCTATATGTTGGTAAACTAACACCCAACGCAGTTGGCCAGAAGAAGGAAGTCAGAAATTCATGATTCTGGGTTCGATCCCAGGCGTGACCCTCTGGTATTTTTCCCCTTTGTTTTCACCAGATCCAGCGCCTACACCTGTCGGGGGGTTATCTTCTGATTTCATCAACAAGGACCAGATCAAGCATCCCTTGGGCATTATCCTATGGATCCATCAGTCTCAGCCAGATCCAACGCATCTCATCTTCTGATAGTCAGAATCTGCTGGATCCACTAGCCCGGAGCAGGCCCAGTACCACCATCCTCTTGACTACCATCTTCTGGATCATCATCCTCTGGACCATCATCCTCTGATCAGAGCTGCTGACAGTAGGCCCTTGGGTTATTTCTTTCTTTACTTTTTTTATTTTTTTTTATCAAGCACCAAAATTAATTTATTTTAAGTCAACCAATCAAAAATCACAAAAAGATTTATTTTCTTAATAAATGTTTTTTTAATTAATTAGTTTAACTAATTTAGGGCAACTTTAATTTCTTCCACAATTAAGTTAATTAGTGTTGTACCCCAAAATTTGCCCTCCCATATTTCCCAAAACATTTCAAGAAAAATTCACAAGTCCAACCCGGCGCGTCATATTCAGGTGTTCTTTCACCAAGATATCTCTGATAACGTATGCTCAAATTCAGAAGGTATCCGACTGTGTGAGTTTTCTCGAAGAAATATGGTGAAAAAAGTGTGCTGAAAGTGCAGTTTTTACGCGCTAAAAAATTCATAACTTGAAGATCGTGACTCGTTTTGAACCCGTTCCAGTGGCCAAAATTCCGTCTTGACATTATCTACATTTTCATCTCTCACGGCTGGAAGCCAATTTCAATCAGAAAGTCTTCAAAAATATGGATTTATCAAGTATTTTCGTACAAAAAATTTGTGACAGAAGTTTATTTGCGTCATGTTCAGAAAATCATAACTTGGTCGATTTTCATCGTATCGAGCTGGTTCTGGCGCCAAAATTTCACAAATTGAGTTGGCTACATTTTCACAGAAGGTATTGAGTTCAAACGGTATTCAAAAGACCTTCATTTTTTGCTCAGAGTGCGTGACACCCTGAAAATCCTGAATGCTGAATATTATTTCATCTGAGCCGAAACTTCGAAAATTCATAACTCGGTCAATTTTTATCGGATTGGACTCATATTTTTACACAAGGTTACTGACTCATAGATCTACAACTTTTCTTCAAAGATCGAGACCAGATTATGCTCCGATCAATACCAGTTTTTTATTGAAGAACGTGTCAGAGTCGACACTGGAGCCCAAAATAAGTTTATCTGAGCTGAAACTTCAAAAATTCATAATTAATTCACCGTTTATCCGATTGAGCCGATTTTCGGACAGGAGTTAGTTATCGATATCGGCTACATTTTGTTTTCACATTTCAACATCAAAAATTGCACTTAAGTCCCTGCGATTTAGCCTGGAAAGTGACGAACTCTAGTGAACATTGGAGGCCCAATTGCACATTCAAAGCCCATTTTCTTTACCCTAATTTCCATTATATAATCACATTCTTTTCACACAAACCAAGAGGAGAGAGAAAAAAAACTGGCCACAACACTGTCAGAATATCAAATTCTTTCAAGAACCCTAAAACCTTGAAATCCTTATTACAAATCCCTCTCTCACTACAAACAAGTCATCTCAGTTACAAACCAACATCTCACTACTTCTTCAGTAAGAGTAAGGCTGGCTTGATCTCCATGATCAAAAGGGCATAAAAGCATTCATGTCACTACTTTTCCAGTAAGGGTAAGGTTGATTTGATCTCCATGATCAAAAGGGTATAATCATTCATACATGTCATATTGGCCTAAACATTAAATTTTGGCTTTATTTGTATTTTATGATATATAGTAATTTATTTAATGTGTTCATGAGATTCAACACTGCAGATTTAGACAGGATCCCTTGCAGGTTCATTAAGGAACATTGAGGCCAAAACACAAATGGTCAAAAGCCAAAAGCCAAATGGCCAAAATAGAACAGTTTACACATGACACCAATACATGGCGAGACAGATATCCTGAGAAGGTTAAGGAACGTGGAGGCCAGAACACAAATGGCCAAAAGCCAAAACACAAATGGCCAAAAGCCAAATGGCCAAAACAAAACAGTTTACACATGACGCCAACAGCTGTTTCACCCCTCCAATCAGGCCCGTATACTCCTAAACTCTCTCTCTATTTGTATTATGTTCCTTTAATTAATTAATCGTTATTATTTTTATTAATCACTAACCAATTAACATTTTTTTCCTAATAAAATCAAAAACACAAAAAAATATTTTATTTATTAAAATTAACTTCATCACTTTTATTTTTGTAAATAAATTAATTTAATCAATTTAGCTTTAATTAGATTTAACTTTTAATATTTTTTGCAATATTTAAAATCAATTTAGAATATTAGGTTTTTATTAGCATTAATTCAATTTATTTTATTTCTTTAAAAACTCAAAAGTCCAAAAATATTTTCATTATTTAATTTAATTTAATTGTTCATTTAATTTAATTCCATTTAATTCAAAAATAAACAAAAATCCTTTCTTTAATAAAAAAAGGGTCAAAACCCTAAGACGTTCCCGATTTAATTTTTATTCGCGCGTTATTATTTTTGATCATATTGATGTAACTGTTTCCGAGGATGTAATAGTTAATTAGGTCTTTTACCGCTTTTCTCGCATTTATTTCCAAACGGGTTATGTTTTTGGCGATGTATAGACCCGCGCCTTGTAATAGCGTAGATTTACCTTTTCGCAATTTATTTTGCGCACTCTTAACTGTTAATATGCATGAAAGACTTGTATGAAAAATAAAATCAATCCGTAGCTCACAAATAACATGTACAAGATAAATTTAACTGGAAAACAACACACAAGCACATGCCACTCTTAGGGTACGCCTCACTGGTTGCCTCGAACGTGGTCGTCAAGTATAGGGTGTTTTAGAGGTCGCCCTCCTGTCTAAGATCCAGTTGCCTCGAAACGGTTGCCTCGGATAAAAAGGATCTAGGACATTAGGGTTACTTCTAAGGTGACCTACTATTGCTTCGGTGACCACACATGTCCCTTATAATCGAATTGACCCGAATACCTCCAACGACGGTGCTACCTACTTCTCAATAGTGGGATAGTACTGTTTAAAGGACTCTTACACAGCCTAATTCCTTAGAGTAGGTAGATCTCATGGGTACTTGCTCTTTTCAAAACAAACAAAAACAACTTTTCACACTAATACTTTCAAAAAGTTTTCAAACAAATTTTTCATACACTCTTGAGGACAGATACAAGAGTTACCTAGAAATTTTTCAAACGAAACTTTTTTCAAAACCCACACACACTTGAAAAGCAAAACAAATTTTGAAAACATAAGAGCAAGTACCTAAGAGCCCGTGGATAACCACAGAAAGAAAGGGTGCCAACACCTTCCCTTTCTATAAATCTACCTCCCGAACCGAGAGACATCTCAAAGAAGGAATTTTGCAGTGCTTTTGTCCTTTCCATGTTGGAGAACATAAAAGACGGTGGCGACTCTTGCTTACTGCGACATTTCGCGAACCAACTTTAAACAGTCAGTTCTATTTCCACCGATCACAGAACTGGCGACTCTGCTGGGGAAACTTAATAAGTGAGGTGTACCTTAGGATTAGATCATACTTATGTTTTCAATTGCTTGCTTTGATTGCTTTTATATTTGTGGGCTTGCATCGGAGTTTCATAGATCCTAACCCGGATCTGGGGAATACCTTTTAGGTAGCATAAGCTGTGAGGGACCTGTCCGGCGTAGACCGACACGGGTGAAGCAGTGGCTACGTTGGTGTGACACCTTGGTATGTACCGATATCCCTTGTGTTGCAACGAGGAGAATATGGGTCTTCTGAGGAGTCATTAAGCACCAACCGACCTTAGAACCCTAAATTGACCCAACTTGGCCATAGAACAGTAGCAATATGCTACACTTATTGAGGCTAAACTCTCGCGATGGTTCTGGCTGCAAGAAAAGATTGCGATGCTGGAGTTATGACCGATTGAAGATAGTCAGTGATATTGGGATCCTCTAGATCCCGGTTACTATTTTCTAGGACAGGTCTTAACCAACGAAACTGAAAGAGGGTAGTACCTAAACTTCATGCTGGCCTAAACTCTAAGGGCTGTCTTGTGTGACTTGTGTGCCTTCAAACTTGAAATGCTTTCCCATATTTGTTATCTGACAACATTGAGCTACTTGCAGGTTTTGTTTATAGTCCTTAAACTGGACTTATTACAGGGCTTACTTACACCTCACACCTTTGCATCCACGTGCATAACATCATACCATCATACCATTGCATACATCCTGCATAAGGACTAACCCATTTCAAGGATCTCAAGGGTTTGTGGTGCAGGTCATAATGAACCAAATGTCTAACAAGGGGCAAAGGGGATTTATTTTCCTCTAGCCAAGGTTGTTTGGAGATCAAAATAGGGTAACCTGAGTCAGGGGCTATGACCCACTCGATATGGTGAGCCTTGACTCTTGAAGAAGGACTCTCAACAACATGAAGTTCCCTTAATCAAGCTACCAGATTCTAACAATTTTCTTGTTTACCCCGCGAGGTCCTTGAAAACATTGCATGCATACATACACATCATTGCATAACAGGTACCCTTTTTACAGGTCACTTACCTTCCTCGCTGTTTATTTCAGCAATGGCTTGCCAACAAGACAATCAGGAGCTTCCTGCTCAAGAGACTCAATTCAGGGAAATCTTCCTAAGCCTATCCAAGGAGCAGGAAGAGTTGAGAACACTCCTCATGGGGACTTTGGTCAGGAACAATTCTGAGGACGATAAGGATGAACGGCTGAAACATCTACAAGCGGAGGTGGATGCAATGAGAACCCAAATGCTGGGGCAAATGGCTCTTATCCAAGGCTTGGTTCGGGAGCAAGAAGAGTTGAGAACCATGGTCAACCAGCTTCACCAAGAGAGATACAACATGAAGCAAACAGTCCAAGTTAGGGACCAGGTCATTGATCAGCTTCCAAGAGGACAAGAGTCTGGTATGGTGAAGAATAGACCTCTCCAAATTACTACCACTTCACAGGTCCAACCACAACCTCGCCCAGAGCAACGAGTTGATCAGAGCAAGCCAAATAAGCCTAAGAGGCAATTCACCCAGCTCAACATGTCGCTGTTTCAAGCCTTACAACGCCTGTTGAGATTGAATCTGATCACTCTAAGGGACCCTCCTAAGAATCCCAACAGGACACCTTCAAGGTATAACCCCAACGCCCGCTGCGCCTATCACTCTGACAGCCCGGGGCATGCTACAAACGACTGCTGGTCTCTGAAGAACAAGATCCAGGACCTGATTGATGAAGGAGCAGTGTAATTCACCCCAGATGGTCAGGTCGAGTTCTTCTACTACCCCTAGACGAGAAGACCTTTTGTTTATTGGAAGTTTCAAGTTGTATTTTTCTTTGCTTGTTCAAACATTTGTTCATGTCAAACTCTCTTACTTTATCAATGCATCGCATATGTCTGTTTTAAATCAATATATTCGCATTCGCTATATTCAAACTGCTTTCATTTTTTGATGTCAACTCTTGATCTAAAATTCTAAGCCTCTTGAGGGAGGATGACAAAAATGATACCACGACATTTACAGTATGCTTTTGAACAGACCCCGCTGATGAGGTACAGGCATTGTTTCAATTCCTAAACAATGGAGTTATAAGGAAGATAATCCCTCGTCAACCCCTTCGAGCCAAAGAAGTAGGAGTTTTTCTTTTCAAAAATTAAAACCCTTAATCATAACCTGGGGCAGGGTAGTCTTCTCAGTTGATCCAGGTGCACAACGAATGGCACCAAAGGAGTCCTTCCAAAGAAAAAGACAGTGATGGTTCCGAATAATCGTCAAGACAGGCAGTCATTACCAAAAAAAAACTAAAGCCCAATAAGTCAAAACCTATGAAGGAGACTTACAAAACTGGGGCATCCCGCTGACTGTAATCACAAAAGGAAATAGTTCAGGAAAAATACAGGGATAATGAAATCAAAAAAAGAAAGAGGTCCTACAAACCCTCAACAAAAAAAAATGACTGCCTATTCAAAATAAATTAGCAATATCCGAACCATCACCGGAATATCAAAGCAAAGACTCAAACAAAGTCTAATGCACGATCAACTGAGTTTAGGATCGAAGAACATCACGAAGAGCGGGTGGGTACAATTAAAATTTGAGCCTTTATCTTTTGTTTCTTAAACCGTGAACCAGGCCACGTTACAACCCTTACAAGTCCTAGCTGAAGCATGGGTTAGTTCGAGAGCATACTGTTACCAAAGGTATCCTGACTCCTCAAGGTTTGCTATAAAATTTGGAGTTGACATCACATTTTACAAAATTTTCTATGTTTTACTGAAAAATGCATTTTCAAAAACTTCAAGACAGACATAAGCTTTGCATTTTTAAAATAACATTGCTTGCATATGACTATTTGTTTGAACAACATAGAAGTTCACACGACGAATGTCTAATGAACAAAAGCACTTCCAACCAAGGGGCAGACATGATCATGGTCCATCATCTGGGGCAGTTAAGTCAAGATTCAGAGAATCTCTCAAATGCCAAATAGTCAGGGGCAAATCTCCGCCTGAGTCACTTGGGGCATGGGGCATGAATTCCCGCAATGAATCTTTCCAGATCAAACATCTTCTGGTCACATGGCAACACAACAACAGGGGCACCTCCCTACATCCTGAGAGCTTGGACATAGTCGAAAAGATACTACACACAATCAAAGACCCGCTAGGTCGACTGACCTAGGCAAAAATAAGGGCTTCCCGGCGAACCAAAAGAGTTCGGGCAAAAATAAGGGATGAAAAATGAAAAAATCTGTACACCCGGCAAGTCAAAAACCTGAAAAGGCGGCTTGGGCAAAAATGGGTATCCCGATGGACTGAAAACCCCAAAGGGCGGTCCAGGCAAAAATTAGGGGTTAAAGCGTACGACTATGTCCCAGCATCTCGTCACTTGCCTACCAGAATAAGATTTGTCAATCGGTAGTCATCAAGCACCTCCACAGGTACCTTCTCCCACAGAAACTGGGGAAATAATGAGTTGTCTAAGCGATCTAGTTGCTCTGTCCACCAAGGTTCCAAGGTAGGTTCGGCTGAAGAACGACCAGGATACCTTCATTCCACAGAGTAAGACAAGAGTCAGCCATGCTCTCTCCTCAAGCAGAGTTGGTCTCCCGCCAACCCGAAAAGGCACAGTATCCCTAGCAAGTCAGCAACACTCTCCCCAAGCAGAGTTAGTCTACTGTCAGCCTTAAGAAAGTCGGGTATCCCCAGAAGATCTCAATATTCCCCAGTGGAGTATGCAGATGTTCCTAAGCAAGCATCCCCGGCAGTCTTGATCTAAGATGGTTCCCCGGAGAAATATCAGACACCCCAGTGGAGCCACTTCCCCAGTACAGTCCAAGAGTTTCCCCAGGAGAGTTGAATCAATCTCCCCAGTAGATTCTGGAAGCTTATCCTCAGTAGATTCTGGAAGCTTATCCCTTACAGAGTACATATCTCCCCCGACCATGTTCAAAGGTTATTCCCCACCAGAGCTTATAACTGGGTTATCCTCAGCTAATTGCCACGGAAAGATCGTCCTCGGCGAAATTCTTCATATCCTCAGCGGAGTTCATCAAATTCCCCAACAAAGCTTATCAATGGAATCCCCAACGGAGTTAGCATCAAAACCTCAACGAAGTATCTCTTCCCACAGAGCAATCCCCCGCAGAGTAATCTCTCCAACAAGTTTATTCCCTAACGGAGTCATCTTCTCCTACCGGTTTACTCTTGCAATCATCATCCCCAGCGGAAACGAAGAACTCTACTCTTCAGCATCAGCCCAGGATTCAACGAACTTCCCGGAAGTCGTCAAGGATTTATTTTCCTAGACGAAAATACATTCATCACATTATCATACACCATGACGCATGCATATACGCATCATAACACACTATCTCATTTATTTTTGAACATCATGACATCATGCATTTCATACATCATGACATTGCATACAACTGATGTTTTGCCTTTTCAGGAAAAAGGTCAATCCAAAAATGATTACTATCAACTGTCACAATTCCAGATTCGATACCTGTATCTAGCCAGGGCATATCTGTGAGTGATTGATTGTGGATTCGATACCTGTATCCAGCCAGGGCATATCTACATGAAGAGTTTAGAGATTTGATACTTGTATCCAGCCAGGGCATATCTGTAGACGACTAATTCCAAATTCGACACCTGTATCTAGCCAGGGCATATCTGTGAGTGAGAGTTTAGAGATTCGACACCTGTATCCAGCCAGGGCATATCTGTAGACGACTAATTCTGGATTCGATACCTGTATCTAGCCAGGGAATATCTGTGAGTAATTGATTGTAGATTCGATACATGTATCCAGACAGGGCATGTCTGCATGAAGAGTTTAGAGATTCGATACCTGTATGTAGACAGGGCATATCTGTGAGCAATTGATTATGGATTCGATACCTATATCTAGCCAGGGCATATCTACGTTAAAGAGATTAAAGAGATAGCTGGGAAATGCTCCAGATATGGATGTTGTTCTTTTGCTTATTCAGATTTTCTCTTCAGAGATAGCTTAGAGATGCTCCGGATATGGATGCTGTTCTTTTGCTTATTCAGAGATAGCTTAGAGATGCTCCAGATATGGATGCTGTTCTTTTGCTTATTCAGAGATAGCTGGGAAATGCTCCAGATATGGATGCTGTTCTTTTGCTTATTCATATTTTCTTTTCAGAGATAGCTGGGAAATGCTCCAGATATGGATGCTGTTCTTTTGCTTATTCAAATTTTCTTTTCAGAGATAGCTGGGAAATGCTCCAGATATGGATGCTGTTCTTTTTCTTATTCAGATTTTCTTTTCAGAGATAGCTGGGAAATGCTCCAGATATGGATGCTGTTCTTTTGCTTATTCAGATTTTCTCTTCAGAGATGGCTTAGAAATGCTCCAGATATGGATGTTATTCTTTTGCTTATTCAAGAGTTTCCTTTCAGATATAGCTAGGACATGCTCCAGATATGGACGCTATTCTTTTGCTTATTCAGAGTTCTTTTCAGAGATGGCTTAGAGATGCTCCAGATCCGGATGCTATTCTATTTTTTATTCAGATTTCCTTCTAGAGATAGTTCAGATGCAACCCAGGCATGGCGACATTCTGATACTTATTCCAGATTCTGTCCAGAGATAGTTCAGATGCAACCCAGACATGGCGACATTCTGATACTTATTCAGATTTCCTTTCAGAGATAGCTCAGAGATGCTCCTGACCCGGACGCTATTCTATTGCTTATTCAGATTCAAACTTCTAAAGACAACTTAGAGATGCTCCAAACCCGGATGCTATTCTATTGTTTAGTCCAGATTCATTCAAAAGACAGTCCAGATACGATCCAGATTCGGATGACATTCTGTCACTCATTCAAACACAGTATGGATATAACCCAGACGCGGCGGTCAGTCTACTATTTATTCAGACGTCAGAAATTAGATATAGACTAGATATGCTCCAGACACGAAAGCTATTCTATTTCTTATTCAGATTCAACTATCCATTACATTTCCAAATGGCATCTATAAGCCCATTCCCGACAAGGTTCTGTCACATCTCCAGATGGCATCTATAAGCCCATCCTCCTATCCATCATATCTCCAAATGGCATCTGTAAGCCAATTCCCGACATCACCATGCTGATACTACACCATGCGAGTGCAAATTTCTGGGCACTTTAGTGTTCAATCATCTTCCACCTTCGGATCACGAAAGGCCCGAAAGCCAATCTATATCCTCAGGTTTAAGAAGATTGAACAGGGGAAACTGTTGTACCCCAAAATTTGCCCTCCCATATTTCCCAAAACATTTCAAGAAAAATTCACAAGTCCAACCCGGCGCGTCATATTCAGGTGTTCTTTCACCAAGATATCTCTGATAACGTATGCTCAAATTCAGAAGGTATCCGACTGTGTGAGTTTTCTCGAAGAAATATGGTGAAAAAAGTGTGCTGAAAGTGCAGTTTTTACGCGCTAAAAAATTCATAACTTGAAGATCGTGACTCGTTTTGAACCCATTCCGGTGGCCAAAATTCCGTCTTGACATTATCTACGTTTTCATCTCTCACGGCTGGAAGCCAATTTCAATCAGAAAGTCTTCAAAAATATGGATTTATCAAGTATTTTCGTACAGAAAATTTGTGACAAGTTTATTTGCGTCATGTTCAGAAAATCATAACTTGGTCGATTTTCATCGTATCGAGCTGGTTCTGGCGCCAAAATTTCACAAATTGAGTTGGCTACATTTTCACAGAAGGTATTGAGTTCAAACGGTATTCAAAAGGCCTTCATTTTCTGCTCAGAGTGCGTGACACGCCGAAAATCCTGAATGCTGAATATTATTTCATCTGAGCCGAAACTTTGAAAATTCATAACCCGGTCAATTTTTATCGGATTAGACTCATATTTTTACACAAGGTTACTGACTCATAGATCTACAACTTTGCTTCAAAGGTCGAGACCGGATTATGCTCCGATCAATACCAGTGTTTTATTGAAGAACGTGTCAGAGTCGACACTGGAGCCCAAAATAAGTTTATCTGAGCTGAAACTTCAAAAATTCATAACTAATTCACCGTTTATCTGATTGAGCCGATTTTCGGACAGGAGTTAGTTCTCGATATCGGCTACATTTTGTTTTCACATTTCAACTTCAAAAATTGCACTTAAGTCCCTTCAATTTAGCCAGGAAAGTGACGAACTCAAGTGAACATTGGAGGCCCAATTGCATATTCAAAGCCCATTTTCTTTACCCTAATTTCCATTATATAATCACATTCTTTTCACACAAACCAAGAGGAGAGAGAAAAAAACCTGGTCACAACACTATCAGAATATCAAATTCTTTCAAGAACCCTAAAACCTTGAAATCCTTATTACAAATCCCTCTCTCACTACAAACAAGTCATCTCAATTACAAACCAACATCTCACTACTTCTTCAGTAAGAGTAAGACTGACTTGATCTCCATGATCAAAAGGGTAAAAAGCATTCATGTCACTACTTTTCCAGTAAGGGTAAGGTTGATTTGATCTCCATGATCAAAAGGGTATAATCATTCATACATGTCATATTGGCCTAAACATTAAATTTTGGCTTTATTTGTATTTTATGATATATAGTAATTTATTTAATGTGTTCATGAGATTCAACACTGCAGATTTAGACAGGATCCCTTGCAGGTTCATTAAGGAACGTTGATGCCAAAACACAAATGGCCAAAAGCCAAAAGCCAAATGGCTAAAACAGAACAGTTTACACATGACACCAATACATGGCGAGACAGATATCCTAAGAAGGTTAAGGAACGTGGAGGCCAGAACACAAATGGCAAAAAGCCAAAACACAAATGGCCAAAAGCCAAATGGCCAAAACAAAACAGTTTACACATGATGCCAACAGCTGTTTCACCCCTCCAATCAGGCCCGTATACTCCTAAACTCTCTCTCTATTTGTATTATGTTCCTTTAATTAATTAATCGTTATTTTTATTAATCACTAACCAATTAACATTTTTTCCTAATAAAATCAAAAACACAAAAAAATATTTTATTTATTAAAATTAACTTCATCACTTTTATTTTTGTAAATAAATAAATTTAATCAATTTATCTTTAATTAGATTTAACTTTTAATATTTTTTGCAATATTTAAAATCAATTTAGAATATTAGGTTTTTATTAGCATTAATTCAATTTATTTTATTTCTTTAAAAACTCAAAAGTCCAAAAATATTTTCATTATTTAATTTAATTTAATTGTTCATTTAATTTAATTCCATTTAATTCAAAAATAAACAAAAATCTTTTCTTTAATAAAAAAAGGGTCAAAACCCTAAGACGTTCCCGATTTAATTTTTATTCGCGCGTTATTATTTTTGATCATATTGATGTAACTGTTTCCGAGGATGTAATAGTTAATTAGGTCTTTTACCGCTTTTCTCGCATTTATTTCCAAATGGGTTATGTTTTTGGCGATGTATAGACCCGCGCCTTGTAATAGCGTAGATTTACCTTTCCGCAATTTATTTTCCGCACTCTTAACTGTTAATATGCATGAAAGACTTGTATGAAAAATAAAATCAATCCGTAGCTCACAAATAACATGTACAAGATAAATTTAACTGGAAAACAACACACAAGCACATGCCACTCTTAGGGTACGCCTCACTGATTGCCTCGAACGTGGTCGTCAAGTATAGGGTGTTTTAGAGGTCTCCCTCCTGTCTAAGATCCAGTTGCCTCGAAACGGTTGCCTCGGATAAAAAGGATCTAGGACATTAGGGTTACTTCTAAGGTGTCCTACTATTACTTCGGTGACCACACATGTCCCTTATAATCGAATTGACCCGAATACCTCCAACGACGGTGCTACCTACTTCTCAATAGTGGGATAGTACTGTTTAAAGGACTCTTACATAGCCTAATTCCTTAGAGTAGGTAGATCTAATGGGTACTTGCTCTTTTCAAAACAAACAAAAACAACTTTTCACACTAACACTTTCAAAAAGTTTTCAAACAAATTTTTCATACACTCTTGAGGACAGATACAAGAGTTACCTAGAAATTTTTCAAACGAAACTTTTTTCAAAACCCACACACACTTGAAAAGCAAAACAAATTTTGAAAACATAAGAGCAAGTATCTAAGAGCCCGTGGATAACCACGGATAGAAAGGGTGCTAACATCTTCCCTTTCTATAAATCTACCTCCCGAACCGAGAGACATCTCAAAGAAGGAATTTTGCTGTGCTTTTATCCTTTCCATGTTGGAGAACATAAAAGACGGTGGCGACTCTTGCTTACCGCGACATTTCGCGAACCAGATTTAAACAGTCAGTTCTATTTCCACCGATCACAATTAGTAATTAGTTTTTTATTAAAACCTTATTTTTCTTAACATAATCAAAACAATCAAAAATAATTTTTCCTTTTAATTAGGTTTAGATGGGGTCAAAACCCTAATTTTCTCTTGTCCTCAATTCGTCGCGCGCGTTTATTTATTTTGTAAATATTAATGTAACTGCTCATGGGATGTAATAGTTTAATTAGGATTTTTCTTTTATTTATCGTTTTACAGGTTTTTGGCTATGTAATTAATTCCCCTCCCCGAAGCCTTGTAATATCGTAGCTTTACTTTCCGCATTTTAATCTTCGCAAATAGTTAACTGTTAGATGTATGGTAATAGGGTGCATGACAAGAATGTATGTTAAATTTTAAATGGTTAGCAAACCCTAAATGTGCAAAGATAATAACTGAAATTGAATCACTCGCACATGCACACTCCTAGGGTATACTCTCACTTCGATTGCCTTCGGTAAACGATCATTAAGTATAGGGTATTTTAGTGGTCGCTCTCTTTTCTAAACAAAGATCAAATGTCCCGTTCGGAAATGTTGCCTCGGAAATGATCTTAAGACACTAGGGTTATTACTAAGACGTCCTAACATTGCTTTATTGGTCGTACGTCCCTTTCGAATTGACCCTTACAACTCCAACGATGGTGCTACCTACTCACCAATAGTGGGATAACACTGTCTAAAGGAAACAAGAACAAAAACATTCTTTTTTCGAGTAGGTAGATGCTAGTAGGTACTTGCTCAAAATCAAACTTTTCCATACTTACACTCTTTTCAAACAAAGTTTTCAAAAACACTTCGTAACACTCTTGAAGACAGAAGAAAGGGTTAAATCGAAGTAAAACAAAAACTTTTCAAAAACACACAAACACGGAAGCAATTTTTAAATGATGAGAAAGTAACTAAGATCCTGTAGAGAATTACGGATAAAAAGGGTGCTAATACCTTCCCTTTCCTTAATCTACCCCCCCCCCCCCCCCCCCCCCCCCCCCCCGTACTCAGAATATCTCAAAAAAGGAATTTTTCTGTGCTTTTTTCCTTTCCAGTTGGATAAAATAAAAGTCGGTGGCGACTCTTGCTTACCGCGACATTTTGCAAACACAAACACAAAACAC
This sequence comes from Vicia faba, assembly GCA_948472305.1. Classification (NCBI taxonomy): domain Eukaryota; kingdom Viridiplantae; phylum Streptophyta; class Magnoliopsida; order Fabales; family Fabaceae; genus Vicia; species Vicia faba. Next base: position 1,153,369,515 of record OX451735.1, on the reverse strand, counting down.
AAACCAACATTTTTCTCAAAACAGTCCGGTTCTACCACCGTATCACAATATCCATCAAGGATCTCACAAGAGTTTGGCCTTCACACGTTCCCCTTTGGGATATGACTACCATTGACCCAAGAGAATTCAATCCTGCAAGATCTCCTCTCAGGATTTCCTTTCAATGGTATCCATCAGTGATCTCACTAGATTATGACTTCACCCGGTCCTCTTTGAGATATGACTACCATTGACCCAACATAATCCGATCCCACAAGATATCTTATCATGATTTCCTATAATTACCAAAACCATTATCTTCTTGAGATCCGACTTTCACCAAGTCTCACAAGGAATCAATCAACAACAATTGGTGGTGATCTTGTGTTTACATGATTGCTTCTTCTAAGCAGATTACACAAGTGTTTTAAGCACATATTATTTAACACTTCTTCGAGAAACAACTCAAGTTTTAAAACAATTTACATGAAGAGATATGAAAATAAACACTATATGAGTAACAACTCTAGTGTTCATTACAATATTCTACAAAGATGTATATGATCAGAAGCTGAGTAGCATCTTGTAGTGTTCTTCTTCATCTTCTTGTTGAGCAAGCTACGAGCAACAAATCCTTGCTTCTTCTAAGATCTACCAAGATGGATGTGATTGGAAGTTGAATAACATCTTGTAGTCTTCTTCTTCTTTGAGCAAGCTACGAGCAACAACTCCTTGCTTCTTCTGTTTCATCCAAGATGCATATGATGATAGTTGAATGGCATCTTGTTGAAATCTTCTTTCTTTCTTTTCTCTCTTCTTTTGTGGTCTTCAGAATGTGTAGCATTGCAGCTTTAACATCTTCAGCATCCACTACTTTCCTTTCACAGGATGAAGCTTGATGGCCGATGGAAAACGATAACAACTTTTATTTGAATCTTAAATCTTCATTTATAGCCTTTGATAGAGAGATATGTTGTAAGGATAGAAATGACTTTTCAAGAGCCAACGGTTAGTTCCTAACCGATAGAATAAGGTGTAAGAGTTTAGATAATATAAAATAATATTTATGTATCCTGTCATTTTTCAATGAAAGCTTTCCACCTTTCCTCTGAATAATGCTTTTCTATTTAAGCTTGTAAGCAGAGACCCGTTAAGTACAGAAAGATAGTTGTAAATCCAGCTGTTTTTTACCAACGGCCACAATGAGAGTGGTTGACAATTCAATATAAATAATTGTCCTTACGCCACTCTAGAGGGTAGAGGTCACAGACACTTTATGCACCTTTTGAACAAAATCACACGTTAACCATTTGAACTTTCTTCTTATCTTCAGAGGCTTCAAATATTTGAATGTTGAACGTTGAAGCTTGTTGTAGAAGAATATTTCTTAAGCCTTAGAACCTAAGTCTTGGAGTCTTCAGAACTTGTCACACAAAACCTTGTCTTTAGAGTCTTCAGCACTTAGTTGTAAGAACTTGCTTTTCTTGAGATCATCAAAACTTGTTCAGCAGAACTTCATCTTCATAATCTTCAGAACTTGTAACATAGAAGTAAAGATTTAGAAGGCCTCGAAAGCTTAACCACAAAGTCACAATCTGAACTTCTTATACTAATGTTCCTTAGAAACGTTGCAGAAGATAAATTCAGAACCTTGACTTCAATGAAACACGTAACCACATGTTTTCTTCCAGTAGTGTATGTTCCGAACCTGACAATGTTACACACCTTGTACTAGAGTCAGAACATTATAGCAACAACTATATACTAGACGAAACCATTAGTGTATACAATTGTTCTCTAAGATAACATGTAAGGTTATCATCAAAATCTCAAGGCCAGTTGTAGAAACACTTCTTGTACTTACACTCATTATGTCTACTTCCATCTCTACAAGACCCATAATCAATTCTAGAGAATTAGAATTGATTCTAAATGATTTTGAGGTGTTTGATTTTTAAAAAGTAAAATTGATTCCGCCTTTATAATTAATTAAATTTGAAGCTAAAATTTGTAGCTTCTGCCTCCATAATTGATTCTGGGTGATTTTTACATTGAAATTTATTGTTTAACTCACTTTTACATAATGTATCCAACCATAAATCAATTATGTTAAACTAAATTATGTTAAAATCTATTCTACCAAACTCAAATATGCTAGAATCAATTTTGTCCACTTCCAATTCAAACATGTTGATAATATAGCAAGTGTGAGTAGTGGGGAAATAGTCCCACGCTGGATAGGAACATAGTGACTTGAGCATTTATAAGTGGGAGAACCCACTCACCTATCACCTTAAGGTTTTGGGTGGACAAGTGGTATGTCTCTCACAAAGGTGCCTAGTCTTACACTATGTATCAATGCTCCATAGTAAACTCCCCTAACAAATTGTATCAGAGCCTTTAGTTTCGAGAAAGGGATCAACTTACTTATACCGAAATGCTCAAGAAGAGGTGTCTCGTTGCAAGGTTTTAACGGCTGTACAAGTGTCTTGAGGGGGAACATTGTAGGATAACACTTGAGGGGGAGTGATGAGAATATAGCAAGTGTGAGTAGTGGGGAAATAGTCCCACATTTGATAGGAATATGGTGACTTGAGCATTTATAAGTGGAAGAATCCACTCACCTATTACCTTAATATTTTAGGTGGACAAGTGGTGTGTCTATCACAAAGGTTCCCAGTCCTACACTATGTATCAATGCTCCATAGTAAAATCCCCTAACAAAACACACCATAATACCGATCAAATTCATATGCCATGTAACTTCCCAAATTAAAATATTGAATTGACACACATTTATTTTTCCCATCGATAGAATTATGAGACCTAGATAAAATAGACAATTAATATCATGAATATTTTGGTCGGTTCTCAATAATTCTATATGGAATATTAAGCCAAGTGGAAACTTAATATAGTGAAAATTATGTTTTAACCACTAACCTACTCATTATAGAAAAAAGGATAGAATGGAGATTTTATTTCTTATGTGAAGGGCATTGTAGTCTTTGGACTAGGAAAGTACACATTGATAACTTATAAGAAAACTCAGAATTTTCTCATCCCCTTCAAAAGAGAGAAGTTTTACGTGAAAAGAGAGGAGAGAAGAGGAAAAATGCTCTCCCACTATTGGTGCATCAAAGTAAGCTCTCTTATACACTCACTTCCTCTTAATTGGGAAAAATTCCTTTACATCGACCCCTTTCTTATTTTATTGAAAGAAAATCTTTGGTGGGTCAAATAGGAGAAATAGGAAATGGAGCTCGAAGATGATAATGAATGTAGATTGGAGAATGAGAAGAGAGTTAGTCATCATCATCTTCATCAATTTCATGAGGTGGATTTCCCATCCCTTAAGCTATAATTTTCCCTTCTTGAACCCTAACTCATAGATGATCAAATGCATGTAAATTAGTTAGGGTTTGATTGGTAAGATGATGTGTTTGGGGCTATTTGTTGCAGTAAATATGTTTTAAGTAAGCATAATATATTAGATAATGGATTAGGGTTTTATATGGGATTTGCATGTGGTTGTATCCTTTTTAAACTATTGATGATAGCATATTAAAATTCTAGGGATGTTGATTTAAGGTGCTGAGAAATGTTGCAATTTAATATGTTCTTGATATTCTTTGATGCTTAGAATCATTGATGATGATTAGGAATTCTTGTGATAGGTTAAGGATAAGTTACATAGAAGAAAAATATGGTATTTTCATCTCAGGCGAATCGATAATCAATTACAATCAGTGATTAATCGATTACCTATGTAAAAACTAAGTTCATTTTAGGGGCTGGTAATCAATTACCATGAGTGGGTAATCGATTACCCCATTAGAAAATGCCAAAAATTGAGATATAATCAGTTGGTAATCGATTACACTCAGTAGGTAATTGATTATCCATAAAAAATCATCATAACATGAGATTAGAAGAACTGTTTCAAGTGATACCATAATGCACAAAGGTATAACATAGATAAATTTTCATGACCTTTTTTCAATTCTACAAATTATAGTGAATGTAAGAAGTAGGTCTTGATTAAGAACTTAATAGCCTCTAGAAAGATCATGATACGACATCAAATTCAATTTATGAAACCAAATATTCTAAAGCAAGCATGGAAATAAAAAGTGATTGATCTATATGTATGTATTTATTGAAGGGAAATCGTGATACATAACTCAATGGAAAATAAAAAATTTCTTTAGTTAATCCTTACAAATATGATCAGTGATAGAACAATTGCATCTTGTGTCAATTAACACCTTTGATGAACAATTAGAGGAATGATCATGAACGTTGAATGAAGAACGACACCTCTACTCATTCCACACTAACATCGTGCCTTCAATCTCTATGTTAGCTGCTACGGATAAATACTTTGTGTGTGTGTATGTGTGTGTGTGTGAGAGAGAGAGAATGAGAGAGAGAGAGAGTGAGAGAGAGAGATTACAAATAGGGTTTTAGAAACCAAATTTCATCAAGTATGTAAGCTTCTGCACAAGGATTCTATTTATAGAACCCCTTGTGTGGCCTACAAGCTAAAAGATCCACTTAAGTGCATCATGCCTTATAATGTATTATGTTAGTTCCAGGTTTTTATGGTTGGCTAAATTTCGGCCAAGCATGGTTCTCAACATGGTTCTATGTTGATGTTGAGTAAGATATTGCAGCATATTTATCAACTGTCATAACAATTTTGTTATTATATGTTTTTAGTCATATGTCCAAGGTATAACACCCTAAATTTTAGATTAATTATTTAATTAATTAATTTAGTATGATTATATGAGTCTATGTTAAGTAGATGGTGTTTTGATGTTTTGATGCTTATTTATGATGTTTTGGTGCCTTGTGTGTGTCCTTGTGACGGTATATAATGTGTATTCGTGATGCAATTATGATTCAAATAGCGATGATTTGATGAATAAGGTGTTTAAGATGATGAGTTGTGTGGTATAGGATGAGTTAGTAAGAAGGTTTGGAATTTAATAATTATTTTGGTTTTATTTAGATTTAATAGTGATTAATTGGAATTATTTGGATTTAAGTAATTAGAATAATAGAATAATAGAAGTGTAGAGAAAATAAGGACAAGATGGTAATTAGTAGAAAGAGTGGGGGCATGATGGTAAATGGTATAATGCTAAGAGGGCATTTTTGGGATATAGGTATTAGGGGTCTAAATTGTATTATAAGAAAAACAAGAGTGAGAGTATGACAAAAAAGATTGTAGAACGAGAAAAGGCAAGGAGAAGGGAAAAGCTAGGGCAAGAGGATTCCACAGCTTTGGGAAGATCAAAAATTTGAATTAAGGTAAGGGGGTGAGTGGATTCTCTAATTGGTGATTTTACATGAGAGGGTAGTGAGGGTTCCTTTCCTTCTTAGGTTGTTTTATATGATTGATGTATAATTTGTTTGGTTTAATTGAATTGATAGGTTGATATGATTATACATGGATATGTGATGCTATGTTGTGATTGTTGTTGTGATTTGCATTGTTATGATGATTGTTGCATGAAACCCCTATCTAGAACCTATAAGTAATGAGAATTAGGATTTGAGTATTTTATGAAATATAAGATGAATAATAATTCCCAAATGATGTATAATTGATGTAGAAACATAGGATGATAATAGATGATGAATTCCTATGATTAGATGATGTTTTAGGACCCAAAATTTAGTGGAATCGTAGAAGAATCGTAGAAAAACTCAGCATCAAGCAGTTTGTGTCGACTCAAAGAAGGTTTGCATTGACTCAAGTTGCATCGACTCATGGGTCGACCTGATCATACCCGTGGTAGACAATGAGGTTTTGCGTCGACTCATAGAGGTTTTGCATCGACTCTAACAATCCAATTTTGGACACATTTTTGTAACGGCCATAACGTTTGAACCGTAACTCTGTTTGATGCGCCGTTCGAAGAATTGGATAGATAACACCATAAACTTGAAGTAGGTTGAATAAAATAAGTATTAAGAAGGATAATTATAGTACCTAATTTAGGATAGGAATTATTCCCCGTTGTTACATCGAAATAGCGAGTTGTTTTCTTGTTGGTTTGTTTTGCTTATGATGCCATTATGAGGTAATGTTGATGATATGGTAATACGATTGCTTTGACAATGCTATGATGATAATGATGTTGTGATGAGGATATGATTGTTTTGATGATACTATGATGATAATGATGTTGTGATGTTGATATATTTGTTTTGATGATGCTATGATGATAATGATGTTGCGATGATGATATGACTGTTTTGATGATGATTATGACGAGGATGATGCATATGGCTTAAATTGCCATGGTGATGAAGGCTTATGCCTTGTGGTTGTATGATTTCATGTTGTTGCATGTTAATATTGCATGAATTCATGGACGAGGGCTTATGCCTTGATGTTGGCATGGATTGGTGTTGTGTTGAGGGCTTATGCTCTGTTATTGCCCAATTGGATTTGAGTTGAAGGCTTATGCCTTGATGGTACCACATGCATGTTGATGTAGGACTATTGCAATGCATAAACACTGAATTGATGTTGTATGATGAGATGATGGTTGTTTGTGATAATTTTTCTGTATGTTGTGAGTTACTACTCCTTAGCATGTTTTATTTCACCATGTAATTATCGAATGAAGTTCTCACCCATTTTGTGTTGTTGTGTCTGTACTCTTCGGGAGTACAGATAATTAGGTACCCGAGTAGTGCTTGAAGTGATGTTACCAGATCAAGTCTTAGGAGTCGCTCTGATACGTAACACGGGATTTGGAATTTTCATTCTGTTTTGCATAATTTCAAATATTTCACATTTTCTTTTAAACTTATGATGGACCACACATTGTGGATTTGATATGTTGTTAAGGCTAGAATGACAATGAACTAATTTTATGTTGATTTTCCTCTGCCGAATAACCATTTTTAGATACATGAAGTAATAAAGTAGTTTGAGAACTTTATGGATTTTATGATTTATGTGGCATCCCATTGTGAACTCTGATGCATTTGTCGTATATTTCATTATAAATATTCATATGGGAAAATGGGGTGTTACAGAAGGCATATGTCATGACATCTTGATCTGGTACTGCAATACATCAGAGGCTGTTGTTTTAAATCTTGACAAATTTAATTGGATTATGTGATATTTCTTTTGGATATATCTAAGTAAATTCCGCAGTTCAAGAAGATTTGTTTTGGAATATGTTTTATATCTCAAACTTTACATTAGTTACCAAATTGGGCCTTGAGACAATTAAGGACACTTTGTATTAGTTGTTCCAAGATTCAAGGAGATTTGCTACACAATTGATACATCAGTTAGCTTATGGATCAAGAAACTTATGGAATCAGAATATCGAAGCTCATGAACTGTAGAGTTGTATTTAAAGGGGAATCCTAACCTAATATAATTTAAGTTTTTAGCAATTAAAATTAGGGGAAGCATAAGTCTTAGGTTTTGAGAGTCTCTTATGTAGTTTGTATGTCACCCATGTATCTTTTTATATTATATGGTCAACTGATTGTTGCTTGACTGTTAGTCAAGTTATTATTTTCACTCGAAGCTTTTAAGAAAGAGTTTGAGTTTTTGTATTTGAAGTGTAATCTTCTAAATTGGGTTGTATTTGTTGCAGTCATTGGGATTGAGACTGTTAGATATCACTAAAGTGATTTAGGAAGTGAGATAGTGATTTCTCATATCTAGGAGGTGCCTAGGTAGAAGTAGCATTTTGTAGGGATTATGCGTTAAGTTGTAAATGGGGAAGTTTAGCTTTGAACTAATACTACTGATAGTGGACTTCCTTCTTGGCTTGGTAACCCCTAGATGTAGGTGATGTTGCACCGAACTGGGTTAACAACTCTATGTGTTATTTATCATTCTGCAATTTTATTGTATCACTTATGACTTAAATGATCTGGTCTTGTAACAAATGTTATAAAATTTGTCTTAACATCATTCTGATGTTGGGATATATGTGTGTTGCGTGTACCCAAAATTTCAATTGGAATCAGAGCAGGCGCCCTGGTCTATTTGGTGAATTTCAAGGAGGTATATTTATGGTACTATGTGTCTTTTGGAAAGCTAAAGTGATGTCATTTTGGTAATCAGTTGACTGTAGAACTGTGAAGTTTATCAGGTTGGAAGAATCTTGATATTTTAGAAGATAGAGGGAAAGAGAATGTGTTAGGTCTCTATAAATTTGAAGTTATCAATACCATAATCTATGGAATTGATAAGGGTTTTATTCAGATTGTACATCACTTGTATTGCGACCAAAGATACTTGGGAAATTTCTCAATTCCACTCATAAATTCATATCTAAGTGTGTTTGAAAGAAAAGTGTTCAAATGGGAGGTTGGTCAAGAAGAAGATTCTCAATTCTCTTCTCTAAAGGTTTGACATGAAAGTGACAAGCCATTGAAGAAATACAAGAGCAATATATTTTTGCTTTCAACTCTACAGGATCTTGTTTTCTGGTCTGAAATAAAGGTTTTCTTATTGCTATTGTGTTCCTTGGAAGGAAATTTAATCAGTTTTTGAGAAGAATGGAATAGATGTTCAGAACATTTGTACTAACATCAACAAGTCCGTGATTGTTGTACCCCAAAATTTGCCCTCCCATAATCTTCAAAGTTTTGACAAGAATCATCCACAATTGGTTCAAGTTTACTCAAGGGCCACACAGTCAAACCATCCTCCTAAGACAGTCAAACTAGGGTTTTGGTTCTTGCAAGGAAGTTGAAGTTTTCAAGAGCTCAATCAAGTCTCCTATGCCTATAAACATTGTCAAGCACCTACATGTCAAGTTTCAAGGCTCACAAGGTCAAGTTGCACAGTCAAAAACCCTAATTGCTCAACAGTCAACTGTAGGGGCAAAATGGTCATTTGGCTGTCAAAAGTCAAAAATTTTGGTCAACATCTTATTTTGAAGCCACAAACATCATTTGATCAATGCTTGATCATGATTCTCAAAAGCCTGGCTCAAAAAGTCTTAAGATGCAAACGTTTCTATTTTTGGACAGTTGAAAAGTCAACTGTAACTTGACCAAGGCATAACGTTTTCATGGTTCATCAGAAAAATCCCATCCAAAGCTCATCTTGAAGGGGAAGACATTTCCTACAACTCATCTTCACACTCCAAGTCCAAGAAATGCTCTCACAAAAAGTTATCAATTTCAACATTATAGGTCATTTTCAAAAGTCAACAAAAAGGGACTTTAAGTCAAAGACCATAACTTGATATTGGTAAATCAAAATGACATGGGACCAAAGACATTGGTTAGAGGACTTCAAGACCTTTCTAAAATGTCCAAGAACATGATCAAAGCTTAAAAATTGAGCAAGATGTGCATTGGAGAAGTTGGGAATTTTTGTGAAATGGCCAAAATCATTTATCCTTGAAATTTCATTTTTTGACAAAAGGGGCCCACTTTTTCCACTTGAATTAACTTGGCCAGGCTTCCCACGTGTCCCACCTTTTATTTCAAAATTTTAAATTGATTTTTTCATTTTTTATTGATTTTATTGGATTTAATTAATTTTAAATCTTTTAAAATCAAAGAAAAATCAAGAAGTTTAATAAAGGGGGATATTTGGTCTTAACTAGCTTTGACTCATCATTATCCAACCTCCCATTTTCGTTTCAAGGCCAAATGGAGCAATAATTCAAAAATTGGTTCAAAATGGAAAGTTGGTTAAGGGAGTTTATATCAAAATCTCAAGCTTGAATGCATGGCATTATGGCCCTTAATGCTGATTGAAATCTATTACATAACCTAGAGACAAACTATCACAAGGCATAAAAAAAAACGAAAGAGAGAGGCAGCCAAGAGAAACTTCTTTTCAAAAATTCCAAAGAATTGCACCAAGATCGAATTCAAGAACTCAGCCATCCACAAGGCTTCTCACCCATCCTATCGTGATCTACAGGCAAGATAAGGTATAAACACACTCTTTTCATGTAACCATGCATACTGAAACTGTAGCTATATGAACATCCATTTTGCAGAATTTCCATGGATCGTATTTCTGATTATGGCTTGATTTAATCCCTACTAACCATACCTTTGAGTTCCAGTGGATGTTTAGAGAAGGTCTGGGCTATCGCTGGGGGTTTTTCATGGCCAAAACGTGAACCTCCATGGCTAGGGTTCAGTTTATGTAAAGCTTCGTTTTGATGGGGACATGCAATATTAAACTATGAAAACCTCACCATGAGAATCGCCATGCCCTAATTACTCGGTCTGGCTATTTTGTTTGCTTCATTTTTTCTGTTTTCGCAGGTTTGAGAATCACCCCCCTTTTGCTACAAAAGACAGGCCCATTTCTTTTTCCCTTTGAATTTATTTTCTTTTCTATTTTATTTTAATTTGCTTTTTATTAACAAAAATTAATTTTCATTTTATTTCAAAAAAATCACAAAATATTCTTACCCAAATAAATTTTAGATTTTTATTTTTCTCTAGATTCAATTAATTAATTAGGACTTTTTTTTTATTCTAGGAAACTCTAAATTATTTTGCAATATTAAAATTGATTAGATTTAATTAGGTCCTAATTGTTAATTTAATTAGTTTTATTTCTTAAAATAATAAAAATCAGGAAATCATAAAAGAGGTATAAAAATATTTTATTTAATCAATTAATAGTTCCATTTTTGTAAATAAAATTCAATAATTAATTTAGTTTTGATTTTAGATTATTAACTTTAATGTTTCTTTTTAATAACTAAAATATAAAAAAAATGGGTCTTTAGCACATTTTCATCTTTTTAAATAAATATTTTTATTTTCTTATTATAATTATTATTAACTATTAATTAATTTCGTAAATACTTGTAATTAATCAATTAGGTTTAAATTAGATTTAACTTAAATAATTTTTCTTTAATAAATTAAAAAACAATTAGAACTAGAATTATTTGACTTTTAATTAATTTAATTTTCTTTAAATCCATAAATCCCAAAAACATGAAAAAACAAGTTCTTTCTTTTTATTTAATTTAATCAATTTAATAATTTCATTTTAATTCCTTTAAAGGGTCCAACGCCCTCGCATTTGATTATATTTTCTTTTCGTGTGTTTTATTTATTTCTTTTTTGTGAATATAATGTAATTGCTCCAAAGCCCTGTAATAGTTAATTAGGCATTTATTTTCTGCATTTCTATTTTAAATCGGGTCTGGATTAATTTGGCGGTGTAGACCCGCGCCTTTGTAATAGCGTAGGACCTTTATCTTTTCCGCACTTTAAATTCCCGCACCTTTAACTGTTAAACAATAACATGAAAGAATGAATGCCCAAAAATAAAATCAAAGCGTAGATCACCAATGCATGACAAGACAAATAATAAACTGAAAATGACACACAATTCACACACCACTCTTAGGGTACGTCTCACTGTTGCCTTGCCCCTCGAAAGGTGGTCATCAAGTACAGGATGCCTTAGTGAGTCCTTATGTTCCATTGATCCAGTTGCCTCGAATAAGTTGCCTCGGAACGGTCGCCTCGGAATAAAAGGATCAATGGCATAAGGGTAGCTTCTAAGGTATCTTACCATTGCTCTGGTGATCACCCTGTTGCCTTGCCCCTCGAAACGTGGTCGTTGAGTACAGGACGTCTTAGTAAGTCCTTATGTTCCATTGATCTGGTTGCCTCGAAACAAGTTGCCTCGAAACGGTTGCCTCGGAATATAAAGATCAATGGCATAAGGGTAGCTTCTAAGGTATCTTACTATTGCTCGGTGACCACACTGTCCCTAACCCTCGAATTGACCCGAACACCTCCGACGGTGGTGCTACCTACCTCTCAATGGTGGGATGGCACTACCTTAAGGACATTTACACAAACTAATTCCTTAGGGTAGGTAGATGACTCGTAGATACTTGCTCTAATTCAAAACAAATCAAAAACTTCTTTTCACACCGACACTTTGCAAAAAGCTTTCAAAAACAACTTTTCAAACACTCTTGAGGACCGATACAAGAGTCGAACTGAAATTTTAAACGAAACTTTTTCAAACCCAATCACTCTGAAAAGCAAACAAACATTTTGAAAACACAAATGAGCAAGTATCTAAGAGCCCATGGATAACCATGGATAGAAAGGGTGCTAACACCTTCCCTTTCTATAAATCTACCTCCCGAACCGAGAACTAATCTCAATAAGGAAGTTTTCTGTGCTTTTGTCCTTTCCATGTTGGAGAAAATAAAAGACGGTGGCGAATCTTGCTTACCGCGACATTTCGCGAACCAGCGTTAAACAGTCAGTTCCAGATCCACCGATCACAGTGATGATCAAGATACATTGGAGCTGGAATTAAATACAGTTAATGTCAAACATTCTATAATATGAGTGTGAAGGACTTAGGTTTCTTGTGGAACAAATTGCCCTACCTTTCTCAAGGAGCAACTATATGGGTTTTCTATATCTAATTTGACTGAAAGATGGATTTCAGATGAAGATTTTTGTGTTGAAGAATTTTTTTCATGATATGTTTGATGGATTTATTCAAGATCTGTGTATCTAGAATAAAATGTGTTATCAACCATGAAGAAATATGAGGTGATTTATTTTCTGATCTTGTGTCTTAAGAGAATGTAGGATTGTTCACCATCTATTACTTGCAAGGTGAGGTAACTCCATTAATCCTAAAACATGATATCAAAGGTCAAGTCTAAAATGATAGTTCAGTTCTCTTGAAGAAGGTTCCTCAAGTGGAGAGTTTATCAGAAGTTTTTAGGTTTTCAAGCTATGTTTAGAAAAGGGAAAAATTAAAGTGACAAAAATGTTGCTTTTATCAAAAGGCAAGTTGAGTCAAGGATGTCATAACATTATGCGTGACATCTGATTACTCGTGCTAGAGGTATATACTTGCACTGAAGATATCTCTTCTATGAAAAGTTGATCTTAACAGTTTTGGTTACTTTCTCAAAGGCCAAGTTAGGTTTTGTTTAACTAAGTAGTGGTTAATACTCAGGGAAGGTAATAATTTTATTATCTCTCATACCTTTCTTAGATCTCCAACTAAGATGATTGGTATTTTGACACTAACTGGTCCAGACACTTAACTGCAACAAAAGTGTTCTTAGTGGTTTGTTTAAGTCTAATTCCATCATTGTTTATTGTGTGGTTGATACAAAAGGAATTATTAAGGGTATTTGATGTCTAAAGAATTTAGGATGGATTCTCTAAGTTTTGGTAATTATTTTTTCTTCTTACTAAAGGATTGATAACTATTGTGATCAAGGTATGAAGGTATATGTCATCAAAGAAGAATGTTATGTCTCTAATAAGATGTTTAAAGTTCCTCTGAGGATTTAATAACAATTGCTTTTTATGAATTTCATAAGTATTTAGTTGTTTATCCTTTTACTTGGTGCTCAAGAAAGAAGATGTCAAGATGTCTCACCAGAAGGTGTAACATCAGACAGTTGAAAAAGATCTAGAACCTATAAGTGAGGATCCTGGTGGATATAAAGGTGTATATGATTCTATTTTGTGTCATTTAACAATGTGAATCTATTATCTGTGAAATCTTCAAGGGTCTTATCTACTCCTTGAATGAGAACAAGGTATGTTTCTGAGTTACTATGTTGAGAAAAGTAATTTTAGTGATGAGTAACTTCAAGATTAAAATTAGTGATATGTTCATTGAGAAAGGTATCGATGTTCAACCAGATGTTAGAACATCATCTCAGCAGTTTGTTACTCTAGTATGTGGAAGATTCTAAAGGGCTAGGAGGCACTGAATAAGGAAGCTCTCAAGAAATCATTGTAAGATGGAGTTCATTATTTGGAATTTGTTTTGGTATGTGATCATCAGATGTTTCAGATATGGGATATTGAATAATTATGAGTCTTTGGGTAAAAAGTTATTGGCCAATTCAGAAGAAGTTTGTATTATTGGAGGATATTTTGGTGTTAAGAAATAATCTGGTTTCTTAGATTAGAATTAATTGAGTCCTGATATATTCTGAAGATTAGGCACATTGCTGAAGAAATGTGTGTTTTCAGTTGGGTTAGTTGCTAAGAAAGTAGTGTAACATGATGGGATAATTAACTTGTTTTGCGTTTTATCACAAATATTGTAGTTAGCAAGATTCTCCACCGATTTTTATTTTATCCAGCAAGGAGAGGGTGAAAATAACAGGAAATACCTTTAAAGATTTTGAGTTTGGGGGGTAGGTTATGAAAAGGGAAGGTGTTAACACCTTTTTCATCCGTAGTTATCTACAGGCTCTTAATCGCTTAGCTCACTTTGAAAATTTTCTTTTTGTGTGTGTTGTACCCCAAAATTTTCCTTCTCATTTATCAAGATTATTCTCACAAGATCTCTTTGACCCAAGACTGGATTAGGATTTGGTCAGCTCAAGACATCTCATCTTGCACTGATGACCCAAAATTAGGGTTTGAGATTGCACAAGGATTTTTGGACTATCAATACTTCATATGACTTTAAAACATCATTATGGACCCCTATGATTACTCATGACAAGTTTCAAACTTTGAACCACATTCTTGATCAGTCAATTGGACAGTTGACCTAAAAATCAGCTGTATTGGGGAAAAAGTCAACCACGGCCAATTTACAGTCAAACTTCATAATTTTTGATCCACATCAACATTTTAAACTCATATGTATCATTTGATCAAGTTTGGACCACAATTCCTCAAGAAATTTGATCAAATCATCAAAAGGGCAAAATGGTCAAAATTAGGGTTTTAACTGAGAAAGGGCAATTTCTGATTTTTGACCTAACAAATGACCAATTTACTTGAAGCATGATTTCAATAGTTAATTTGTATCATCTTGACCTAATGACATGGTTCAAAACATCGCAAATCCATTGGATTGACAGTTGAAATTTGCAGTCAACTGATCAAAAGTCAACTGTATACTAAAAAGTCAAACTTTGACTTTTTGGTTAAAATCAAATACCAAGGATCATAATTCATCAAAAAATGTCAAAATGTGAAACTTGTTCATCAAGTAATCAAAGATTGAAGATTTTGTTTTGAAATTTGAAAATTTTCTTAACTTAGAAAATTTTCAAAGTATAGAAAATTTCTTATTTTTTCTCAACTTTAAGCCAAATTTCCACCATGATACAAGATGATTCAAAGAAAGTTCCCAACATTAAAGTTGTATATCTCCATGAAATCTACAACTTTGCTTAACACATTTTTCCTTGAAGATGCTTGGGTCTAAAGATATAATTTTGTGAATACATGCCCATGAACTAAAATAACTTAGTGAAATTTTGCCCTAATTTAGACAGGTTTTTGACCCAACTTCATGGAACTTTTTCACCTAGTTCCAAGAGTAATCTTGAAATGCATTTCAAAGATGAGTTATAGAGCATATTGTAAGCTTTCCAAAATGTCAAATAACTCCTTCAGATCATGTTTGAGTAGGGAGAATCGAAGAGATGAAGTTGGAAATTTCTCACTTAGTTTTCAAGCCATTTCATGAAGAACAAAATTCAAATCTGAACCTATGATGCCTAATCCATGCTTTACAGGTCATAAACTTGTTTCTAACTCCATAATTTAATACTTACTCAGTTGACAAAGGCTTAATTCAATCCTAAAGGTCTTTGTCCAAGCTTTAATTCCATAAATGGCACAAAGTTGCCATTGCCATTTTGGAAAAGCTTCACTTTTGCAACTTTCCAATTCTTGAGCATTGAACCTGTCTTCTCTGTACACACAAGTCCTAAAGACCTAAATAAACTTGTGTAGAGCTTATACCAACTCCAAGAAGGCCAGTACAAGCATGTGGAGACTTGTCCCTTCACTTTGCTTCAAAAGTAAGAAAGTATGCAAAAAGCCTACAACCCAAAAATCTGTTGAAGAGATGGCTTAGGACTTTCTCCATACTAATACACAAACACATTACAACTTAGAGGACGGTTTAAAAAGGCATGAAACACTCAAACACTCCCTCTCACCAAAAACCTGTCAAAAACTTGCAGTTTGAGCATAAGCACAGCAATCCACAAATTGGCTCGTGCGTTTCAAGTTTTAATCATCCAAACACTTTACCTACTTCATATCTAAGTGATCCAGACCATCATCCCTGCACTGTAATTCCTACTTCTTCATCTTCCATTTTAGTTTTTCAAGCTTGCAAGTTGACTTGGATAGAGAGTTTCAGATATTTTCAAAGCAAGGTAAGGATTGGAACACACTCAGGGAGGTTCAAGAAAGCTCAAGCAATCTTCAGGCCTTCATAAATCTCACTCAAACTCCATTGACGATCTCAACTGAAAGAGGTAAAAACTCTAACTTTTATCTCTTCATACAGGCATCCATTGACCACGATTTGTGAATAAACAATGTAGACATCATTGCTACGAAGCTGTACATATCTATAACTTGCATTTATTTGGCCTGAGTTGAGAGAATTTTGAGCTTGAAGTTCCTGGAAATATTAGGTTAAGAATTAGGGCCATTAAAATTCTCTTTAATCTTGGATTTATAGTTTTAGTTATGCACATGGTTAGAATCGTGGGACAAAATGCTATAACATTCATGTTATCAATTTCCATTTTTGTTGAGAGATGAAAGAGTTATAGGAGGTCCGGTTAGCTAGAGGAAGAAGACGAAGTACCGGGCCAAGGAAGCGTTTTATGTTATGTTTTTTTTTGTTTCCCATAAGCTAACAGATGTACAGCCACCCCAGTGGCAAGGTGGCACGCTGGTAATGGCCAGGTCGTGGGTTCGAACCTTGGCGCTATCTTTTACATTTTTTCTCATTTTTTTCAGTTTTTTTTTTTGTTTCTGGCAGCGTGGGCTTGGTTCTTTGGGCCTTAGTGTTTTTGCTAACATACTACTCTGTGTCTCCTTACAACACCCTTGGCCCAATCTTTATTATTTATTTATTTTATTTTATTTTCATATTTGTTTTATTAAAATATTTTCTTTAATACATAAAATCATGGAAAATATAAAACTTGATAAATTTGCATTTTGTTTATTTTATTTTATTTTCACATAGAAAATATTTTTTATTAAACTATATATATATATATATATATATATATATATATATATATATATATATATATATATATATATATATATATATATATATATATATATATATATATATATATATATATATATATATATATATATATATATATATATATATATATATATATATATATATATATATATATATATATATATATTAATCATTTTTTTTAAATAAACTTGTAAATATAAATAAAATAGATTTAGGTTAATTTTTATTTCCTTTTCATTTCATACTTGTAAATATTCTATTTGACATACAAAAACTAAATATTTTTTATAAAATATTATTTATTATTTTTAATACAAAAAATACATAAAAACTTTATTTTCTTTTAAATTAGAAATTAGGGATAAATTTTGTTTTCAAGAATTAATTTCTTTTTCTTAAGTTAGTATGTTTAGGTTAAAACTCCTTTTCACATAAAAAAACAAAACAAAATCTTTTTCTTACACGTACATAATATTGCATATTTAAATATTGTATTTGTTTATTCCAATATTCGTACAAATTCGATTTGGTTGTAATAGCTTAATTAGATTTACGTTATTGCAAATCCCCATTCATAATATGTATTCCTGCTCCCATAAAGTATTGTAATAGCGTAGTAATCTTTAAAATTACGCAATTTACCGCTTTTATATACCATGCTAGTAATTAGGATTTGAATGGTAAGATAAAAACAAATCTAATAGAAAACCCTAAACCCAAGATCAAAGCATGAAAATAACACACTTGCACACAAGCATCCTTAGGGTTTCTCCATTTGGTTGCCTTATACAAAAATGGCCATATTACGCATGCGAAGTATCTTGGCAAAACAAACAAATATAAGATCATAGTCCCTCGATTACGCTATTCAAAATTGCCTTACAAAATGATCTTGGTCCCTAAAAAATGCTAAGATACTTTGCAACATTGCTAATCATGGTTATACGATGATCCACGCCCGTCTCGTTTACATCCAAAGATAAGGTTGCTTACCAAATCAATGGTAAGACAAACAATTTCAAAGGAATAGAAAATGAACAAGAAAGATATTTGAGTAGGTAGATTACTTCTAGTTACTTGCTCTATTTCCAAACAACTATCCTTGCTATTTTCAAAACAAACACACACATTTCCAAACATTTTACAAACATTTTCAAAAAGACAAACATCTTTGTATACATTCTTATGAATGAGAATCATTACAAAGGTTGCCTAAACAATGACCTCTCTTACAAAATACTTTCAAAAAACACACAAAGCACAATTTCAAACAAACGCAAGTGATCTAGAAAGTAACTAAGAGCCCATGGAAAACCATGGATGAAAAGGGTGCTAATACCTTGCCTTTTCATAATCTACCCCCCGAACTCAAGAAACAATCTCAAAGGTCTTTCCTGTGCTTTTTCACCTTTCCTTTTGGATAAAAGAAAAGTCAGTGGCGACTCTTGATAAACTGCAACATTTGCGATAAAACGCAAAACCCTCAAGTCAGTTCTCCCACCGTATCACAGAACTGGCGACTCTGCTGGGGAATTTTATAAAAGTGGGGTTACCTTAGGGTTAGATCACATTTATTTGCTTACATTGTTTGACTTGTTTGCTTTACATTATGGTTCTTTGTTTGGGTTTTAAATCCTCTACCCGGATTTGGTATACATTATAGGTAAATAGCAATACGTTGTGGAAACTGTGCGGGGTATACCGACATGGTCTAAGCAATAGCTATGTTAGTGTGACATATTTGTGGGTACCGGTAGCCTTTGAGTCAATCAAAGAGAATACGGGGCCGCTGAGTGATGTCATGAAGCACTAATTAACTTCTAGAACCCTTTACTTGACTAACTTGGCCTTTAGGATGTAGTGAGATGACCGACTTTGGTGCAGTCCGAAGTTGGTAGATACTCGATACTATACTCATTGAGGTTTGGTTTCTTGGGATATTTCGGTCTCCATTCAAGAGGCTTGAGCTGAAACAATGACCAAGGAAACAATCCGGTGATATTGAGCTCCTTAGAACCCGGTTACTATTACTAGGACAGGTTTAAGCCAACTAAACTTCAAGAGGGTACTTACCTATAAAACCCCATGCAAGCCTAAACTAAGAACTTATTTGTTTTACTTGTATATGCATACTTGTACATAACATCATGGACATCATGAACATCATATACATCACTAACCATTTCAAGGATTTTGGAGATTCATCTTTGTTCTTGTTTTGTAGGATATGGATTCACTTCGCAGGAAAACTATCCAAGTCAACCTTTTAAGAATTCCTCCACAACTCAAGGAGATAGCTTCAAGGATCCCTGAGAACTCTCCATTCACTGAGAGGCATGGTCGTCTACTCAACTTGGTCACCTCCAACACAGATGAGGATATGATGAAGGTGCTCTTCCAGTTCTTTGATCCTTTGCACCATTGCTTCAATTTCTCGACTATCAGTTTGTGCCTACTTTGGAAGAATTCTCTCAACTCCTGAGGATTACCATTCTCAATCAACTACCTTTCAACGGTACGAAAAGAGACCCAAAGCCAGAAGAGATTGCTCAAGCTCTGCACTTGCACTCATCTGATGTCACAACTCATTGGGAAACTAGAAGTGGTGTCAAAGGCTTCCTAGAAAGGTTCCTGTTTGAGAAAGCCCAAAGCTGTTGGAATTCCTTAGACTTGCAAGCCTTTGAGGAAATTGTGGCTCTCCTCATCTATGAGATGGTTTTGTTTCCCAATCCTGACCAACTCATAGATGTGAGTGCCAACAAAATCTTCATGTCACGTAATCCGGTGCCTACACTGCTAGGGGATATCCTACACTCTTTTCACACTCGCACAATGAGGAAAAGAGGTGTCCTTATGTGTTGCACTCCTCTCCTGGCAAGATGGTTTATTTCTCATCTTCCCCAATCAGTCTTAAAGAATGAGCAAGGATTAAGGTGGTCACAAAGGTTAATGACGCTCAAACATTTAGATATTCATTGGTGCTCCTGATCCAAAGAGAATGTTATCTTTGTTGACCGTTGTGGGGAATTCCTTAATATCCCTCTACTTGGGATTAGGGGAGGCATCACCTACAACCAATTCTTAGCTCTAAGACAATTTGGTTATGCCCGAAGGGATGGCCATCATGAGATATTGATTCAAGGCTTGGCATTCGACTACGTCAACAATGATCAAGGTCTTCGCCAAAGATTCATCCGAGCTTGGAGGATGCTAAACAAGGTGGATAGCAAGACTTTGGGACACAAGAATTCCATCCCTCTTGAGACTTACCTCAAGTGGGTACGAACCCACGCCCAAAGTCTTATGATGCCTTATCCTTCAATTCTCCCGGTGATCATTGAGCCTGTTAAGGAGGGAGATATTCCATACACTATCCTACATCCTGACATGCCCACATCTCTTGAATACCTACAAAGGGATTGTATACAGCTCAAAGGAGAGCAAGATACTTTCGAAGCTCAATTCTACGCAAGCGAGAAGAAGGTTTTGGAACTCACTAGGCTACTTTATGAGGAGCAGACTCTAAATGCCTACATTGCACCAAAGAGGATGCATACTACTTTTTTATCTTAGAGTGTTGTATTATTTTGCCCAAGGGGCATTGATGTACTCAAACTCTATCTTATTAATATAACATGTGTTTCTTTTTGTCTAAAACGAACTTGAATCTTTAAAAATCCTTGAAAACATTGCATACGTACATATCATTCATCATAACATAAACAGGTCTTTTGCAACAAGTTTCCTCATCTCTCTAATGTTTATTTTAGTAAGATGGATCTCGAACAGAAAGTCAAAAATCTTCAAGTTCAAAACATGAAATTTCAACAGTTACTCATGACCCAAGCCAAGGGGCAAGAAGAGTTGAAGACTCTGTTAGCTGAAGAAAGAAAGAAGAAAACAAAGAAGGTCACTGGGGTTTTGAACATGGGGAGAAGGTTTCAGGGACAAACTTGAAGAACCTTGAATTTTTCAACCACTTCCGGGGAAGGAGAAGGGAAAGGAAAAGAAACAGCGATTCCGTTAGAATCCGAAGAGGAGGAAGAAGAGGAAGACTACTCCGAGGAACAATATCCTCTAGCAGATGATAAGTACAGATATCTTGAAGAGAGTTTGAGCGCTATGGAAATACAAAAGGTGCCAGGTCTAGACTTTGAAGAATTGGGGCTAGTGTCAGGAATTGTGATCCCACTGAAGTTCAAAGTGCCGTTGTTTGCAAAATATGATGGGGTGTCGTGTCCTAAGATGCACCTCCGATCATATGTGAGAAAGATCCAGCCGCACTACGCCGATAAAGACCTGTGGGTGCATTTTTTCCAAGATAGCCTATCTAGAACACAACTCGATTGGTTTTACCAATTGGAAATGGCTAACATCCACAACTGGGAAGATCTTGCCGCAGCTTTCTATAAGCAATATCAATATAACACTGATTTGGCACCTACCCGTACTCAACTTTAGAGTATGGCTATGGCTTCTAATGAGGGTTTCAAGGATTACACGCAGAAGTGGGGAGATCTAGCTAGGAGAGTGCAACCCCCTCTGTCTGAAAGGGAGTTGGTGGACATGTTCTTAGGCACTCTATCAGGCCCTTTCTTCAACCATCTGATTGGAAGCTCATCTGCCAGATTTACTGAGTTGATACTGACCGGAGAGAGGGTGGAAGCTGGCATAAAAAGTGGAAAGATTCAGAAGGATTCATCTTCCTCTACAGCTGTGAGAAAGCCTTTCACTGGGAAGAATGAGGTATCTGCTGTTTATCCACAAAGGAACCAAGGAAGAGTTGAACACCGACCAATGGTAGGGGCTGTTATGATCCCAAAGCCTACATCTGATCAACCAAGAAGTAACCAATCGAGGGTAGAAAGGCCAGTCCGGAAATTCACCAGAATCAATATGACTTTATCCCAGGTTTTACCGCACCTTCTGAAATCCAATTTGGTAACTTTAAAAGAAGCTTCAAAGAACCCCAACACAACGTCCCCTCATTATCACCCAAATGCCAGATGCGCATATCATTCCGAAAGTCCGGGTCATGACACTAACAATTGTTGGGCCCTGAAAAACAAGATCCAAGACCTTATAGAGGCAAAAGAGATTGAGTTTGATGCGCCCGAGAAGCCAAACGTCATTTCTGCTCCTATGCCTAGACATGGTCACAACACCAATGCTGTTGAAGAAGATTTGTTTGTTACCACAATCGATGAACTCTTGACTCCACTCCCAATCATTAAGATAAACTTGTTGAAAGCCAGTGTATTCCCGGGTTGTAATGAAGACTGCCATCTTTACTTATCCTCACCAACTGATTGCCTTTTGTTGAAAACAGGAATTCAACGCTTGATAAACAACAAAGAGATTCTGTTTGAAAGTACTCCTGTTTTACCTGTTCCTGTTGAATACATTTCAATCATCACCATTTTCGCCAATTCTCTCAGGGTCCCCAAAAGACCTGTTAGGATTACATCGATTCCAAAAACTACTCCTCTTATAATCACAATGTCTGGGCCAGTTCCGTATGAATCAGACAAAACTGTGTCGTGGAATTACGTTGGGGACATCTACTACCATGGAATTAAACAAGATGGGCTGGCTGCCGAAGAGATGAGCTCTGAAGAAGAAAACTCCGACATTAGTAATATTTCCAGAACAAGTAAGATTACCCGAAGCAGTAGAATCTTCTCTCCAGAAATTGCCCCTCCAAAGGCAGTTTTTGGACCCGTGGCTGCTCCAAAGGTTACCTCCGTACTAATAATCATACCTGCAAGTGCTCATATTGACGAAGACGATACAACTCTTGCTGTTATCCCTACCAGCACTCTTACTACTGAAACTCGAGGAAAAAGTATTCAAGAAGAGCCTGTCCGGATGAAGGCTCAACCACTGACTATCCCCGAAACCTTCAGGAAGGAAATGGAAGAGATCCTGAGAATAATAAAGAAGAGCGACTACGACGTAGTTGAACAGTTGGGGCAAACTCCCTCCAAAATCTCCATGCTGGCATTGTTGTTGTGTTTCGAGGCACATGCAAAAGCTCTGGC
This sequence comes from Vicia faba, assembly GCA_948472305.1. Taxonomy (NCBI): domain Eukaryota; kingdom Viridiplantae; phylum Streptophyta; class Magnoliopsida; order Fabales; family Fabaceae; genus Vicia; species Vicia faba. The sequence continues at coordinate 1,153,346,457 of OX451735.1, read as the reverse complement.
AAAGTTCCTAAAGATGGCCCATGTGCCTCAAGAGACATCGGCTGACCAATTTCAAGATTGCGTGGCCAGCTTGATGACGGGTAATGACCTAGGCTTCTCGGATGCTGATCTGACACCAAGGGGAAGAAAGCACAATGAGGCATTGCATGTCTCTATGGAATATAGAGGAACAACTTTGGCCCATGTCTTGGTGGACACTGACTCCTCTTTGAATGTTTTGCTGAAGAAAGCTCTCGACAGACTAGACTGTGAAGGACTGACGCTGAAACCCAGTAACATAGTTGTAAGGGCATTTGATGGTTCAAACAGGATGGTGCACGGGGAGGTGGATATCCCCATAAAGGTGGGGAATCAAACTTTCAACTCAACCTTCTATGTAATGGACATCTGCCCCTCTTACTCCTGTCTGCTAGGACGGTCGTGGATCTATAATGCCGGTGCCGTCACCTCTACACTGCACCAGATGCTGAAATATCCGGTCAATGGAAAGATTATCACTGCCCACAAAGAGGAAGAGTATATGATTAGCCACCTCAATTCTTTCCAGTATGTAGAATTGGACGGGGAGTTCATTGAAACTCCTTTTCAACATTTCGAAGAGGTTCCCCAAGAGATAGCAGTAACCAAGACCGTATCCCAGATTCCCAAGATTACAAGACCTCCACTCTGGATGTCATCTCTGAAAAACACCAAGGAAGTTGTAGAGGAGGGTGGATGCACCATCTGGGGGAAACTTCCGGATATTCCGTATAAATCTGACAAGTTTGGCTTAGGGTTCACTTCAAGTGCTCAGAAGGATGTGCGTCGTGCCCGTGCTGGAGGGCCACCCTTGAATATTAGCAACAGAGAGTTCAGTGCGGTAGAAGATGGCGAAGAGGATTGCAGCTTGGAGGATTGGATCTTTCCTACTACCAACGGAGGACTTTGCAATTGGGAGGCCAGAGACTTTGTCCCAATAAATTTCATCCCTCAGTAATTTATTTTTACATTTCTGTTGGACTTGTAATATTCATAAACAATTTGCACGTTTAAAACCTTATGTCTTGCCCGAGGCACAATGGTCCATTTGTAAGGGGTTTTATTTCATCTTCATATGACATTCAATGAATCATGGACGTTTTTCACATACAAACTTTTTTTGCTCATTGTTTTTATTTTTCATTTTATTTTTAAGGATGGCTATACCCTTACACACACCCACACTCACAAATGCAGGTACCCCTCCATTCCAGATCCCATGGGTAACGATACTGCTATGGCCTTTTATGACTCTGAGGATCTAATCTACCAAGCCGAAGATGAAGGTGAGGAAGATTGTGAAGTACCAGGGGAACTGGCCAGACTACTACAACAAGAGGAACGAGCCATTCAGCCTCATGAGGAACCTGTGGATACAATCAATTTGGGTACCAAGGAGGATATAAAAGAAGTCAAGGTGGGTGCCAATCTAGAGCCCAGTGTCAAGGAGCGTCTGATTCAGCTGTTGCATAATTATGTTGAGATCTTTGCTTGGTCCTATGAAGACATGCCAGGACTTGATACAAACATCGTGGTACATCGTCTGCCAACAAGAGAAGACTGTCCACTAGTAAAACAAAAAGTCCGCCGCATGAGACCTGACATGTCAGAGAAGATCAAAGCGGAAGTCATGAAATAATTCAATGCTGGATTCTTGGCTGTCACTTCCTATCCTCAATGGGTTGCCAACATTGTTCCCATGCCTAAAAAGGACGGCAAAGTACGAATGTGCATGGACTATAGAGATTTGAATAGGGTCAGCCCTAAAGATGATTTTCCACTCCCTCACATAGATATCCTGGTTGACAATACGGCCCAACACAAAGTGTTTTCCTTCATGGACGGATTCTCAGATTACAACCAAATCAAAATGGCACCTGAGGACATGGAGAAAACAACGTTTGTCACACAGTGGGGCATATTCTGCTACAAAGTGATTCCATTCGGACTGAAGAATGCTGGGGAAACCTATCAGCGCGCCATGGTAGCTTTGTTTCATGACATGATACATCATGAAATAGAGGTCTGCATAGACGATATGATAACCCTTTCACAAACGGAAGAAGAGCACCTTGATCACTTGTAAAGGTTGTTTGAGAGATTGAAGAAGTATAAGCTAAGGTTGAACCCAAACAAGTGCACATTCGGAGTACGGTCCGGTAGACTCTTAGGTTTTGTCGTCAGTAACAAAGGTATCAAGGCCGACCCTGCCAAGGTTAAAGCAATACAAGAAATGTCTGCTCCTCCTACCAAGAAGGAAGTCAGAGGATTCTTGGGGCGCCTGAACTATATTTCCAGATTCATTTCTCACCTAACAGCTAGTTGTGAGCCAATCTTCAAACTATTGAAGAAAGATTAAGTAGTCAAATGGAATGATGAGTGCCAAATTGCTTTCGACAAAATCAAAGAGTACTTACAAGAGCCTCCTATTTTGATGCCACCAGTCGAGGGAAGACGACTGATCATGTATCTGATCGTTTTAGAGAACTCAATGGGGTGTGTATTGGGGCAGCATGACGAGTCTGGCCGAAAAGAGCACGCTATTTACTACCTGAGCAAAAAGTTTACCGACTTTGAAACCAAATATTCACTGCTCGAGAAAACTTGCTGCGCTCTGGCAAGGTCTGCTCGCTAGCTAAGACAGTATATGATGACTCATACTACCTTGTTGATATCTAAGATGGATCCGATGAAATACATCTTTGAAAAGCCTGCTCTGTCTGGGAGGATAGCTAGATGGCAGATGATCCTAACAGAATATGACATACAGTATACTACCCAGAAAGCTATAAAGGGCAGTGTATTGGCTGATCACCTGGCTCACCAAGCTGTAGAAGACTATCAGTCCATGAAGTTTGAATTCCCGGATGAAGACATCATGACATTAGACAAATGTGAAGAAATCAGACCATATGACGGACCTGAACAAGGATCCCGATGGACTCTGTTCTTTGATGGGGCGTCCAATGCACTTGGTAATGGTATCAGTGCTATACTCATATCTACGAAAGGGTGTCATACTCCCTTTACTTCTAGACTTTGCTTCAACTGTACAAACAACATGGCGGAGTACAAAGCGTGCATCTTTGGTCTCAGAGCTGCCATAGATTTGGGAATCAAATCCTTAGACGTGTTTGGAGATTCGGCTTTGGTCATCAGTCAGATCAAAGGGGAATGGGACACTAAGCACCCAAACCTTATCCCTTATAAAGAACATGTTTTGACATTGCTACCACATTTTGATAAGATTACCTTCGAGCATTTCTCGCGAGAAGAAAATCAGATAGCAGACGCTTTAGACACAATGTCATCTATGTTTAAACTTAATTGGGATAACGAAGCTCCCCAAATCATCATCGAACGAATGGACGAACCAGCACACTGTCATGAGATTAATACTGAAGAGGTAGTGGACCAGCCTTGGTTTCATGAAGTCAAGAGGTATCTCGAAGCTCAAGAATATCCAGAAGGAGCTTCAATCAATGATAAGAAGTTCTTAAGGAGATTCTCCGCTAAGTTCTTCCTGAGTAATGACATCCTGTACAAACGTAATCATGACTCCATTCTGCTTCGGTGTATGGAAAAGGTTAAAGCGGAAAAGATCATGGCCGAATTACATGAAGGTACTTTTGGCACCCATTCCAGTGGGCATATGATGGCGAAGAAAATCCTACGGCCAGGCTATTATTGGTCTACCATGGAAGCAGATTGCTATCAGCACTCTCGGACCTGTCATAAGTGTCAAATTTATGCTGAAAAGGTGGACGTACCTCCACTTCCTCTGAATGTCTTAACGGCTCCTTGGCCATTTGCTATGTGAGGAATTGATATGATTGGGGAGATCAAGCCTACAACCTCCAATGGACACTGCTTCATCCTAGTGGCCATTGACTATTTTACAAAGTGGGTTGAAGCAGCTTCTTTCGCTTCCGTTACCAAGAATGTTGTTGCCCGCTTCATCAAGCAAAATCTCATTTGTCGGTATGGTATCCCGGAAAGGATCATCACTGGAAATGGTACAAATCTTAACAACACTATGATCACCACCTTGTTCGAGCAATTCAAGATTCAGCATCACAATTCTTCCCCCTATCCGCCAAAGATGAATGGTGCTGTCGAAGCTGCAAATAAAAACATTAAAAATATCATACAAAAGATGACAGTCACATACAAAGACTGGCATGAGATGCTACCATTAGCTCTCCACGGGTACCGTACCATGGCTCGCACATCAACTGGGGCAACACCCTATTCTTTGGTATATGGCGTGGAAGCTGTCTTGCCTATTAAGGTTCAGATCCTCTCTCTAAGGATTATGAAAGATGCAGGTTTGAATGAAGACGATTGGATCCAAACTCGACTTGATCAATTGAACTTAATTGATGAAAAGAGACTTACTGTTGTTTTCCATGGTCAAATGTATCAAAAATGGATGATCAAGGCTTTCAAAAAGAAAGTCAGACGCCAAGTATATCAAGTTGGGGATCTAGTGATCAAACATATCATCTTGCCACAAAGTGATCCCAGGGGTAAATGGACTCCTACCTATGAAGTACCATTTGTAATCAAAAGCATATTTTTCGGTGGGGCAATGATCTTGACCACTATGGACGGTGACGAACTGCCACACCCTGCGAACGCGAACATAGTCAAAAGATACTACGCATAAGAGATCCGTTAGGTTGACATACCTAGGAAAAACAAGGGCATCCCGGCGAACCAAAAAGGTTCGGGAAAAAATTAGGGATAAAAAAAAAATCTGTACACCCGACAAGTTGAAAACCCGAAAGGGCGACTTGGGCAAAAAAGGGTTTCCCGGTGGACTGAAAACCCGAAAGGGCGGTCCAGGCAAAAGTAGGGAATTAAAGCGTATGACTATGTCCCGTCGGATCACTTAACTGCAAATATTTGACTTCCACTGACAACCTCGGAGTTTTTAATCAATTCAATCATCTTTGGACAAAGCAACAAATAGACAAGATATTCGGAGATATGAAGGCTATAGCAGAATGGGAACCCCATGGGATTATTACACATAGCTATCTTTCTTTGTAAATTTTTCTTGTTTTATGGCACCATTCTCTTACTATAATGTTTGACTCCTTTGTAAAAAATACTTATTCGAAGTCAATACAAGGATACCTCTTTGAAAGTACAGAAAACTATTTGTCTTTTTCTTTACACTTGTGTTTTATTTGCAAAAATGTCCAATGATTCATTGATGAACATATGCATTTGAACATAATTAATGTTTACAAATAAACAAAATGAGAAAGACAATTACTGATAGGTGGAAAGAATAGGAAATGTCTCTAGGCTATTATCCAAGAAATCCCCACGGTACGTCAGTTGAATCCCCAGCGGAACTAAACTTCAAATTATTAATCCCCAGTAGAAATCGTCAAGTTTCTCAGGATTCCCCAAGCAGATTTTATAAGCAGTACATGGCATTTCCCTCACAATAGAATTTACTTCTCTCAACAAGAGGTCGTCAGTACTTCAACTTCAAGACATGGAAATTCAACATATCCTCAGCAGCATTCAAGGATTTATTTTCCTCAATCAAACAGCAATAAAGCAGATTAGCTTACATGCACATACATTATATCCATATATCATAAACATTGATAAAGCAAATATATTGCATCATACATTTCATGCAACATAACTTTGTGTTTCAGCTAACATTTTACCCTTTTCAGGATAAGATTAACAACTACCATTAACAATATGCAATCAGATACAGTACGGATACGCTCCAGACACGGATGCCATTCTGATACTCATTCAGATTTAAAGTTCAGATACAGTGCAAATACGCTCCAGACACGGATACCATTCTGATACTCATTCAGATTTCAAGTTCAGATACAGTTCAGATACGCTCCAGACACGGATGCCATTTTGATACTCATTCAGATTTCAAGTTCAGATACAGTGCAGATTTGCCCCAGACACGGATGCCATTCTGTTACTCATTCAGATACAAACTTTCAGATACAATACAACACGAATATGCTCCAAACACGGATGTTATTCTGATGCTCATACAAATTCAGTCTCCAGATACAGCTCAGATACGTTCTAGACACGGACACCATTCTGATACTTATTCTTTCGACTTACAACTTACAATTCAACAAACATTCTTGGATGGCATCTACAAGCCCATCTCCAACAAGATTCTATCACTTCTCTAAATGGCATCTTTAAGCCCATTCCCTCAACTACACATCGTCAAGTGCAAATTTCTGGGCACTTTAGTGTCCAATCATTCTCTCACCTTCGAGCCACGAATGGCAAAGCTTACCAATCTAACTCTTCAGGTTTAAGAAGATTGAATAGGGGCAGCTGTTGTGCCCCAAAATTTGCCCTCTCATTTATCAAGATTATTCTCACAAGATTCTTTGACCCAAGACTGGATTAGGGTTTGGTCAGCTCAAGACATCTCATCTTGCACTGATAACCCAAAATTAGGGTTTGAGATTGCACAAGGATTTTTGGACTATCAATACTTCATATGACTTTAAAACACCACTATGGACCCCTAAGATTACTCATGACAAGTTTCAAACTTTGAACCACATTCTTGATCAATCAATTGGACAATTGACCTAAAAATCAGTTGTATTGGGGAAAAAGTAAACCATGGCCAATTTACAGTCAAACTTCATAACTTTTGATCCACATCAACATTTTAAACTCGTATGTATCATTTGATCAAGTTTGGACCATAATTCCTCAAGAAATTTGATCAAATCATCAAAAGGGAAAAATGGTCAAAATTAGTGTTTTAACTGAGAAAGGGCAATTTCTGATTTTTGACATAACAAATGACCAATTGGTTTGAAACATGATTCCAAGAGTTCATTTGTATCATCTTGACCTAATGATATGGTTCAAAACATTGCAAATCCATTGGATTGACAGTTGAAATTTGCAGTCAACTGATCAAAAGTCAACTGTATACTGAAAAGTCAAACTTTGACTTTTTGGTCAAAATCAAATACCAAGGATCATAATTCATCAAAACATGTCAAAATGTGAAACTTGTTCATCAAGGAATCAAAGATTGAAGATTTTGTTTTGAAATTTGAAATTTTTCTTAACTTAGAAATTTTTCTAAGTATAGAAAATTTCTTATTTTTTCTCAACTTTAAGCCAAATTTCTACCATGATACAAGATGATTCAAAGGAAGTTCCCAAAATGAAAGTTGTAGATCTCCATGAAATCTACAACTTTTATTCACACATTTTTTTCTTAAAGATGCTTGGATCTCAATATATAATTTTGTGAATACATGCCCATGAACTAAAATAACAGTGAAATTTTGCCCTAATTTAGACAAGTTTTTGACCCAACTTCATGGCAATTTTCACCTAGTTCCAACAGGAATATTGAAATGAATTTCAAATATGAGTTATAGAGCACATTTCAAAATTTCCAAAATGTACAAGAACTCCTTGAGATCTTGTTTGAGTAGGGAGAATCGAAGAGATGAAGTTGGCAATTTCTCACTTTGTTTTCAAGCCATTTCATGAAGAACAAAATTTAAATCTGAACCTATGATGCCTAATCCATGCATTACAGGTCCCAAACTTGTTTCTCACTCCATAATTTAATACTTACTCAGTTAACAAAGCCTTAATTCAAGCCTAAAGGTCTTTGTCCAAGCTTTAATTCCATAAATGGCACAAAGTTGCCATTGCCATTTTGGAAAAGCTTCACTTTTGCAACTTTCAAATTCTTGAGCATTGAACCTGTCTTCTCTGCACACACAAGTCCTACAGACCTAAAGCAACTTGTGTAGAGCTTATACCAACTTCAAGCAGGCCAATACAAGCATGTGGAGACTTGTCCCTTCACTTTGCTTCAAGAGCAAGAAAGTATGCAAAAAGCCTACAACCCAAAAATATGTTGAAGAGCTGACTTAAGACTTTCTGCATACTAATACACAAACATATTACAACTTAGAGGACTATTGAAAAAGGCCTGAAACACTCAAACACTCCCTCTCACCAAAAACCTGTCAAAAACTTGCAGTTTAAGCATAAGCATAGCAATCCACAAATTGGCTCGTGCGTTTCAAGTTTTAATCATCCAAACACTTTACCTACTTCATATCTAAGTGATCCAGACCATCATCCCTGCACTGTAACTCCTCCTTCTTTATCTGCCATTTTAGTTTTTCAAGCTTGCAGGTTGACTTGGATAGAGTTTCAGAAATTTTCAAAGCAAGGTAAGGATTGGAACACACTCAGGGAGGTTCAAGCAAGCTCAAGCAATCTCCAGGCCTTCATAAATCTCACTCAAACTCCATTCACTATCTCAACTGAAAGAGGTAAAAACTCCAACTTTTATCTCTTCATACATGCATCCATTGACCAAGATTTATGAATAAACAATGTAGACATCATTGCTACGAAGCTGTACATATCTATAACTTGCATTTATTTGGCCTGAGTTGAGAGAATTTTGAGCTTGAAGTTCCTGGAAAAATTAGGTTAAGAATTAGGGCCATTAAAATTCTCTTTAATCTTGGACTTATAGTTTTAGTTATGCACATGGTTAGAATCGTGGGACAAAATGCTATAACATTCATGTTATCAATTTCCATTTTTGTTGAGAGATGAAAGAGTTACAGGAGGTCCGGCTAGCTAGAGGAAGAAGACAAAGTACAGGGCCATGGAAGCGTTTTATGTTATGTTTTTCTTGTTTCCCATAAGCCAACGGATGTACAGCCACCCCAGTGGCAAGGTAGTGCGCTGACAATGCCCATTTCATGGGTTCGAACCTTGGCGCTACCTTTTACATTTTTTCTCATTTCTTTTCTGTTTTTTTTTTTTGGTTTCTGGCAGCGTGGGCTTGGTTCTTTGGGCCTTAGTGTTTTTGCTAACATACTACTCCCTGTCTCCTTACAGCACCCCTGGCCCAATCTTTATTATTTATTTTATTTTCTTTTCATATTTGTTTTATTAAAATATTTTATTTAATACATAAAATCATGGAAAATATAAAACTTGATAAATATTTCATTTTGTTTATTTTATTTTATTATCACATAGAAAATATTTTTTATTAAACTATATGTGTTAATCATTTTTTTCAAATAAACTTGTAAATATAAATAAAATAGATTTAGGTTAATTTTTATTTCCTTTTCATTTCATACTTGTAAATATTCATTTTGACATACAAAAACTAAATATTTTTTATAAAATATTATTTATTATTTATAATAAAAAAAATACATAAAAAAAATACATAAGAACTTTATTTTTTTTTTAAATTAGAAATTAGGGTTAAATTTTGTTTTCAAGAATTAATTTCTTTTTCTTAAGTTATTAGGTTTAGGTTAAAACTCCTTTTCACATAAAAAACAAAACAAAATCTTTTTCTTGCATGTACATAATATTGCATATTTAAATATTGTATTTGTTTATTCTAATATTCGTACAAACTCGATTTGGTTGTAATAGCTTAATTAGATTTATATTATTGCAAATCCCCATTCATAATTTGTATTCCCCCTCCCATAAAGTATTGTAATAGAGTAGTAATCTTTAAAATTACGCAATTTACCGCTTTTATATACCATACTAGTAATTAGGGTTTGAATGGTAGATAAAAACAAATCAAATAGAAAACCCTAAATCCAAGATCAAAGCATGAAAATAACACACTTGCACACAAGCATCCTTAGGGTTTCTCCACTTGGTTGCCTTATACAAAAATGGTCATATTACGCATGCGAAGTATCTTGGCAAAACAAACAAATATAAGATCATAGTCCCTCGATGACGCTATTCAAAGTTGCCTTACAAAATGATATTGGTCCCTCAAAAATGCTAAGATACTTTGCAACATTTCTAATCATGGTTATACGATGACCCACGCCCGTCCCGTTTACATCCAAAGATAGGGTTGCTTACCAAATCAATGGTAAGACAACAATGTCAAAGGAATAGAAAATGAACAAGCAAGACATTTGAGTAGGTAGATTACTTCTAGTTACTTGCTCTATTTCCAAAAAACTATCCTTACTATTTTCAAAACAAAGGCACACATTTCCAAACATTTTACAAACATTGAAAACATTTTCAAAAAGACAAACATCTTTGTATACATTCTTACGAACGATAATCATTACAAAGGTTGCCTAAACAATGGCCTCTTTTACAAAATACATTCAAAAAACACACAAAGCATAATTTCAAACAAAAGCAAGTGATCTAGCAAGTAACTAAGAGCCCATGGAAAACCATGGATGAAAAGGATTCTAATACCTTCCCTTTTCATAATCTACCCCCAAACTCAAGAAACAATCTCAAAGGTCTTTCCTGTGCTTTTTCACCTTTCCTTTTGGATAAAAGAAAAGTCGGTGGCGACTCTTGCTAAACCACAATATTTACGATAAAACGCAAAACCCTCAAGTCAGTTCTCTCACCGTATCACAGTGTGTGTTTGAAAATATTTTGAAAATGCCAATGTAAGGCGAACTTTGTAATGATTCTTGTATCGGTCCTCAAGAATACGTACAAAGTGTTTTAAAAACATCTTTGAAATTGTTTGTGTGAGATGCTTTTGTTTTGAAAAGTGTGAGCAAGCGATTAATAATATTCTACCCACTCAAGGTCTTTCTTATACTTTCCCTTCTCCTTTAGATAGTGCTATCCGTACCATTAGTTAGTAGGAAGCCCTATAGTTTAATGTGAAGGGACATCGAGGTTCATCGTACGACCATAGAAGGCAACTTGTAATGACGCTTTAGCCATTTCGTAAGGGACTGGATCATTTTTCAAAAGGCAACACCGAAGGGACTATGATATTTTATTCGAGGGTCTTTGCTAAAGCATCCCTATATTAGAGGGACATGACCGTTGTTTTTTCGAAGGGAACAGAGGGAGGTTACCCTAGAGTTGCAAATATGCAAGTGTGTTGATTCAATTATTTTATCTTGCATTAGGGTTTTCTAGCGTTTGATTATTATCTTGCCATACAATCCTATTAACTAACAATTATATATACATACAAGGCATACAAAGTATATGTGCGAAAAAATAAAATGCGAGAAAGTAAAGACCTACAACTATTATATGGCTTCGAGAGAATTACAATATTTAAAACTTTGCAGGAATTTAAACACTAAGCTATTACAAAAAAGCTCATGCGACCTATACAATCTTTCTAAGAAAATAAATGGCAAAAGTAAACATAAATATTTGCAAAATTATTTTTAAAGTCTTAACATCTAAAAGATTAGAAATTAATTTTTTATGTATTTTTTTGGTTTGATTTGAATAATAAAATAAATAAATTTTACAATCTAGATGAAATGTTTAAAGTTAAATTAACCTATTAAAAGTCTAAATCCGATTTTTTTATATTTTTTTTTTAAAAAATGATTAAAAGAAAAATAAATTAATTAAACAAAAGAAAAAAAAAGAAAAAAAAATGAAAATGCTAAAGGAGAAAAAAAAAAGGGTGCAGGCACTGGGGATCGAACCCACGCCCTTTGCATCATAAATTCCCTTCCTTGCCAGCTGAGCTATGCTTCTTTTTTTTCTCCTTAAAACTCAAATAATATATTATATAAAAAAACTGAAATTAGAGAGACGTCGGAGCCCTAACTCCGGTCGTCTTCTCCGTTCATGCCAGATCTGTATCCTGCAAAAATGTTAGATTCAAAGTAAAAGGGGGACCCTGCCCTCCTAAATCCAAATCAAACGTTAGTTTTGGCTAAAGATGCCTAAATCAAGAGTTTAGAAGAAAGCAAGTTATCACGGTTCTTCAATGGCAGATCATAGATCTAACATTACAAGCTCCATGTAACGACTGCAACCTGTTCTAAATACTCACATATGAAGATCTGAATGATTAGTAGCTATGAAACACATATGAAATGAAAGATTTAAAAATTAAATTTTTTACCAATCGGAGCAAGTTGTTGGCCTTGTTTCAGGTGGTGAATTGATTAGGTATGAGTCTAAAAATGTTTCTCAGACCTTCAGGAAGTGACTGGAGACTTTGGATTACTTTGAAGTTGCTTAGAATTTGAGAACCGAATGTGAAATAAAGTTGAATATTTTTTCTCTTTGAAACCCTATTCTCTTGCCAATTTTTCGTGTCCTGTGCATCTGGAGTGTTGTGTGTATTTATATTGGAAGGAATAGACCAACAAAACATGGAAATAATCTTGCATACTTATGGCATAATTAATTTCAAAAGACAAATTGAAAACTTTCCAAAACAATGAGGATATGCTTCCATAAGAGTGTCACACGGTTTTGGCATGTTTGTCACGTGTTCCTTGGGCCTCAAGATGATCTAACACCAAGCCCACATGTCTTAGCCCATTAGTTTATTATTTTATTTGATTTATCTTAATAATATTTGCATAAAATTAAAATAAATTAGATAAAAAACATGGCCATGTACCAAATTATTTATAGGTCCTATAACATGTCATAAACATGTTTGAACCTCAAAAGTTAAGCCCATTACCCAAAAATTTCAAAATTGCTCAATTGAGGTTTCATGCATTTCTCAAAAATTGCTCAACTTACACCATACATAACTCCCTCAACTTTTATAATATAAAGGTGATCTATGACTTTTTAGAAATCTCAAGATGTCCCTTAAAATCACTATGTTGATCACTTTTTCATTTGAAGAATTTATATTGATGTAAGTTGCCTTGACAAAACATGTCTTTTTGTTGACTTTTGAAATGACCTATATTGTTTTGGTCCGTTTCTCTCAAATGAAGCATTTTTTGGACTTGAGATTAGAGATAAAAAGTTGTAGATAATTTAATTTCCTTCAAAATGAACTTTGGTCAAGAAAAAAAATGATAAAGCATGTGAAAGTTATGCTTGGTCAAAGTTCAGCTGACTTCTCCTTAAGAAAACCCTAATTTGGTAACTTTTGACTTTTAATGAATTGAGAGTTTTCTTGATGAATCATGATAAAATATTGATCAAATGATGAATGTGACTTCAAAATGTTGATGTTGACCAAAAGTCTTGAAGTTTGACTGTATGTTGACCATACTTGACTTTTTATCCAATATAGTTGATTTTCAATCATCTAAGGAATTGACCGAGAAAACTTGTGATGCAAGGCTTAAAACTTGTCATGAGGGTACCTTGAATCATATGAGAAACCATGAAACTCACTTGAGGCATTAGGAGTCAAATTTTCCTTTAGAAAACCAAAACCCTAATTGTAGGCCATTGCTTAGGAGATGTGCTTGTATGCTCAAACCCTTAAGTATTCTTGAGTAATTGAGAACCCTAGGAGCATGAGGAGGTGTCTTGAATCAACTGTCTTCAAAAAAAGGAGGGAAAATTTTGGGGTACAACAACTTCCCCTGTTCAATCTTCTTAAACCTGAAGAGTTAGATTGACATGTCCGCCATTCGTGTTTTGAAGGTGGAAGAGGATTGAACACTTAAGTGCCCAGAAATTTACACTCGCTGGTGCATGAAGTAACGCTGTTGGTTAATTATATTGCTTGAATGAGCTTAAAGATGCCATTTGAAGAGGTGATAGAGTGTTGCCAGAGATGGGCTTACAGATGCCATCCAAAGTAACTGTTCATAGGAATATTATAATGAGTCTACGCCAAATTGTATCTGAAGAATGCTTTTCAGAAGAAAAATGTTTGCCAGAATTCAGCCTCTGGGGGGAATGCTTTTCAGAATGAAGCCTTGAAGGAGATGCTTTTCAGAATAAACCTCTGAAGAAGAATGCTTGCCAGAATTCAGTCTCTGGGGGGGATGCTTTTTAGAATAACTTCTGAAGGAGATTGCTTTTCAGGATAAACCTCTGAAGGGAAATGCTTTTCAGAATTCATCCTCTAAAGGGAGATGCTCGTCAGAATTCAGTCTCTGAAGGAAATCATTTGGTCATGCAGATAGTTGCCCCGTCCTATTTCGGGAATTGATCTATAATATGTTTTTCAATGGTAAACCCGTCTTGTTTCGGGAATTCATATCGCCTGGTGTTGTACCCCAAAATTTTCCCTCCCATTTCCTCAACATTTTCTCATCACAAAACCCTTGGAGCTCAAGGTCCAGTTAGGGTTTCCTCTGCTCAAGACTTCTCCTTGCACTGTTGACCCAAATTAGGGTTTGTGTTTGCACAAAGATATTTTGACCTAAAATGCCTAAAATGACTTTCATGCTTCATGTTGGACTCCCAAGTTTATCCATACCATGTTTCAAGTCTTGATTCCAAAATTTGCCCAGTCAATTGGACAGTTGACCTAGAAATCAGCTGTATTGGGGAAAAAGTCAACTGTGGCCAATTGACAGTCAAATCTCATGAAAATTGACCCACATCAACATTATGAACTCATATGAACCATTTGATCAAGTTTGGATCACAATTCCACAAGAAATTTGATCAAATCACCAAAAGGGCAAAATGGTCATTTTTAGGGTTTTGACTGCACAAAGGCAATTTTTGACTGTTTGACCTAGCCAATGGCAAACCAAGCTCACATATGGACTCAAGGACCCCATGGAATTATCTTGACATGCTCAACAAGTTCAAAAGATCCCAAATACACAAGGTTGACAATTGAATTTCCCAGTCAATTGATCAATTTTGACTGTATACTGAAAAGTCAAACTTTGACTTTTTGGTCAAAATCAAGTGTCAAGATTCATTTTTCATCAAAACATGCCAAATCATGAAACTTGTTCATCAAGAAATCAAGAATTGCAAATTAGGGTTTGAAATGAAGATTTTTCATAACTTAGAATTTTTCTAAGTTATGAAAAACCCTAGTTTTTTTCCTAACTTTGCCCCACTGTCTCACCAAGATTCATTTGGATTCAAGCAAAAGTCAAAACATGAAAGTTGTAGCCTATTGAAAAATCTACAACTTTTATTCACAAAGTTTTCCCAAAAGAAGCTTGTAGCTCAATTTACAATTTTTGGAACAAGGGTACCAAACCATTCTTAACTTAGAGAAAATTTGACCTATTTTAGACAAGGTTTTTACCTAACTTCAAGACCATTTTTCACATACTTCCACTTGGAATTTCAATTTTAATTTCAAAGATGGATTGTAGTACACATTCCAAGCTTTCCAAAATGTCCAAGAACTCATCAAAAAACCTCATGGTTAGGGAGAATCGAATTTGGAAAGTTGGGAAAAACTCACTTTTGATTTGGCCAATTTACATGTTCATACATTTGTGCCATTTTGAATTCAGCATGCTTTCCTTGATTACAGGCCCTAAATCCCTTTTGCACTCAATAATTTAATGCTAACTCATTGTTCCAAGGCCTTGTTTTATGAGTTTAAGCATTACATGTTGAACTAAGCCATTTATAGAAAAAGCAAATTAGCCATTCTTGAAAAGTTGCACTTTATGTCAATTGGTAAATCAAGAAGGTACAAAGAAAATCTCTGAGGCACAAGTTTATGAACAAAACAAACTGATCAAGGGGAAGGTTAGCAGCATAGCTTGGGGGCCTGCATCAGTCTAGAACACCAAGTGGCCATCTTTTGCTTAAGTGTGAAGAAACATAGCATAACACATAACAACTCTCATATCAGCTAACACATGCTTAGGAAAACTTGTCAAACATATTCTAAACATCCATTCTGAGCTAGAACACGACCCTAATATCTCCATTTCCTCCCCATTCCCAGAATCACCCTCAAACTGCCCAAACAGAGCATCAGTTGTAGTTTGAGTTCCATAGCTCAAACCTTCCATGCATTCTTGATAAAAACTTGTCAAACACATCCCACAACATCCCTTGAAGCTAATCCAAACCTCAAACACGACCTGTAACACTCCCAGGAAACATCACCATTTTCATTTTCTTGTTTTGCAGCTGAAGTTCCATAGCACGATTCAAAAGGTTTCAAGACAAAGTAAAGCTTGGAATAGAATCCCTGGACATCAAGGAAGTTGTACCAATCATCACCTTGCATTGAAGACACCTCCATCACCAGATACAACTTCAACTGAACAGGTAAGTTCATGAACACGTATCTCTCTATCCAGGCATTGTTAGCTTTAGGTTTGTGAAGAAAACATGTCACATTCATAGCCCTGAACATGCCTATGTAATTAGATTTCATTTATATTATGTATGCTTAGAGAATTTTAAGTCTGAACATTGAATAAAATTTAGGTCAGGAATTGGGGGAGAAGAAATTCTCTCTCATTTTTGAGAGTTAGATTGACTTCTTTATATGTCTAGAATCGTGGCTTCAAGCTCTACAGGTTTCATGTTCGAAGATTTGGCAAAAGATCAAAGAATCAGGAGTTAGGGATTTGAGAAGAAAGGCGCGTGTTTTTTGAATTTGTTTGTCTGAAGGTTGAAGACAACAACCTTCTGGGCTGGGCTTTGTTTGTCATTTCTGTTTCCACACCATTTTCACTTTGACACCCCTAGGCATATTTTGCTTATTTTCATGATTTTTTGACTTTTCTTTTTTTATTCTGACTTATTTATTTTTCCTTATAATATTAAAAATATAAAAAATATTTTTTACACCATTTTCATATTTATTAGGTATTTATTTGTTTAGATCAATATTTGTACATAAATAAATATATAAACATACTTTTATTTTAAAATACTAAAAAATATGCAAACATATTTTATTTCATTTTTATTTTGTTTTATCTTCTGAAAATATTTTATATAAAATATAATTTTTTTATAAATATTAAATATTATTATTTTGTATATATAATATATTTAGTAAATAATACAAATATTTATATATATATTAGTATATTTAGGTTAAAATACAAAATATACACACTTTTATTTTTTTATTAATATTTAATATTAAAAATACCTTTTTGACAAATATACTTCATTTTTATTTTATTTTTGTACATAATTGATTAAATATTGTATATATTAATAATTAATACATTTACTTAATGAAATTAGAGTTTTGCCCTAAACATAAAAAAACACCAAAAATAATACTTTTTATTTTGTTTATTTGACACATAAAAATACTTTTTTTTCATACATATAAAAAGCCTTTTTGCATCTTGCATATTTATTTTATTTCTATTTAATTTGTGCAATTAATATCTTGTAAATAATTCAATATTGATGTAATAGTCTAGGTTTAAATTCCTTGTCAAAATACCCCCATTTGAACATTTGTACCCCCCTTCCCATATATTGTGTTGTAATAGCTTAGTAACTTTATTTTTCGCACTTTGTTGCTTTCTAAATATACCATGTTAGAATTAGGGTTTGTATGCGAATCAAAAACAACAAAAATAGTTTGACCTAATTTCAAGATAAACAAACATGAAAATGGACAACACTAATCACACTTGCACCCCTAGGGTATTCCACTTGTTGCCTTCAATAAATGGGCCATATTGCATGTTAGGTCTCTTTGGGCAAAACAAAACAATTCAAATGATCATAGTCCCTCGATGACGCTTCCGAAAGTTGCCTAAAAATGATCAAGTCCCTTAAAGAAAATTTCCCAAAGATACTTGGCACCATTGCAATTATGGTCTAAACGATGACCCGCGCCCGTCCCTTTCACATCCTAACACAAGATTGTCCACCAAATGCAATGGTGGAACAAAATTGTTAAAAGGTTTAAAACATAGAAAAGATCTTTGAGAAATTTAGGAGTAGACAACCTCTTAGTTACTTGAATCAAACTTGCAAAACACTTGCCTATTTTTAAAACCACACCTCACAACACTTTCAAAACAAACTTTCAAAAACAAATGAAAACCTTTTCAAAAGACATACACCTTTGTATACATCCCAACATGGATCATTACAAAGGTTGCCACCACATTGGCCTCTTTTCAAAACATTTTCAAATCCCCACACACAAAGCACCATTTCAAACAATTGAAAAATTAAGGCAAGTTGATCTAAGCAAGTAACTAAGAGCCCATGGATAACCATGGATAGAAAGGGTGCTAATACCTTCCCTTTCTATAATCTACTCCCCGAACCCAAGAAAACATCTCAAAGGTTTTTGATGTGCTTTTTAAACCTTTCCTTAGGATAAAATAAAAAGTCGGTGGCGACTCTTGCTCAACCGAAACATTTGCGAAAACAAACACAAAATCATAGTCAGTTCTCCCACCGTATCACAGAACTGGCGACTCTGCTGGGGAATTGAATTAAAAGTGGAGTAACCTTAGGGCTTAGATCACCTTTGTTTTCAATTGTTTGCCTTGTTTGCTTTTATATTTGTGGGCTTTACATCAGAGTTTCATAGATCCTAACCCGGATCTGGGGAATACCCTTTTTAGGTAGCATAATCTGTGAGGGACCTGTCCGGCGTAGACCGACATGGGTGAAGCAGTGGCTACGTTGGTGTGGCACCTTGGTCTGTACCTATATCCCTTGTGTTGCAACGAGGAGAATATGGGTCTTCTAAGGAGTCATTAAACACCAACCAACCTTAGAACCCTAAATTGACCAAACTTGGCCATAGAACAGTAGCAGTATGCTACACTCATTGAGGCTAAACTCTCGCGATGGTTCTGGCCGCAAGAAAAGATTGCGATGCTGGAGTTATGACCGATTGAGGGTAGTCAATGATTTGAGATCCTCTAGAACCCGGTTACTTTTGATAGGACAAGTTTTAACCAACGAAACCAAAAGAGGGTAATACCTAAACTTCATGCTGGCCTGAAACCTAAGGGTTGTCTCGTGTGACTTGTGTGCCTTATCATGCTTGCCTGTGTGAATACTTGTGGTGTGCTTCATCATAGCATCATGACATCATACCATTGCATGCATCCTGTATAAGGACTAACCCATTTCAAAGACAAAAAAGTTTCATCTTTGCTCTGTTTTGTAGGACATCATGATGCCCGTGCGTAGGAATACTATCCGGCTCAACTTTGTTCAACCACCAACTTTGCTCAAAGATTTGGTTGGTAGGATTCCAAACACTACTTCCTTCATCAAAAGGCATGGTTCTCTCCTTGGCTTGATCACTGCAAAGTGGGACCAACAACTGATAAGTGTTCTGACCCAGTTTTATGACCCCCTGTATCATTGCTTTACCTTTCAAGACTTCCAGCTGGTCCCTACCCTGGAAGAATTCTATGATTTGCTTGGTATCCCTGTTTTGGAGCAAACTCCATTCACTGGTTTGGAAAAGACTCCTAGGCCTGAAGAGGTTGCTGCAGTTCTCCCCTTGACCAAAGAAGAGGTATTGGCTAACTGGGAAACTAGAAGTGGGGTTAAGGGCTTTTTGGTCAAATTTCTGGTTGGCAAAGCTAATGATTTCTGGAATGACTTGGACTTCAAGGCGTACGAAGACATTCTGGCTCTTTTAATCTATGGTCTGGTATTGTTTCCCAATCCTGACACCTTTATCAGTATCCATGCCATAAATATCTTTATGTCTCGGAATCCTGTACCCACTCTTTTGGGTGATATCCTGCAACAACTCTATGCTCGTACTGCTCGAAAATGGGGAACTCCGTGGTGTTGTGCTCCTTTGCTAGTGAGGTGGTTTATTTCGCACCTTCCTAAGTTCATGCTGAAGAATGAAGAAGGAAAGGGTTGGGCTCATAGGTTAATGTCTCTCACTGATAATGACATCACTTGGACTCTCAGAGGTTTGGAAGAGGTAGCTGTTATTGATCGTTGCGGAGAATACCCTAATGTCCCATTGATTGGTATCCAGGGAGGAATCTCTTATAATTCGTGTTTAGCTCTCCGCCAGTTTGGAAGAGCCATAAGAGTAGGGCCCCATGAAATGTTGGTTCCTCACTTCCATTTTGAATTTCAGGTAGACAGTGACAAACTACGCCATGGATTCATTAAGGCTTGGGACAGAATTCACAAAGCTGACCCACATGAGTTGGGACCAAAGACTTCTCTACCAATGGAACCCTATTGCAGATGGGTCCGCATCCGTGCTCAGAAGTTAGGTATGCCGTACGAAGCTGTCAGACCTATCATTCTTGAATCTCCTGATGGAGATGGGGTTCCTCCAACTGTCCTCCCTCCTCAGATACCCACTGGTGTTGACACACTGAAGAGATCTTGGGCGCAGCTAAAGGAAGAACAGGATTTTTATCGGGAAAAGTTCAACGAACAGGAATGGAAGATCCAGAGGCTGACTAAGCAATTGGAGGAAGAGCGGGTTCTGAATGACTATATCCATACTGAGAAGAGGAGGCCATGGGAGCACTGATGGGCTTTGGATGTTTCCTTTTTTACAGCTTTTATTTCCTTTTCAGTATTTTTCATTCCTGTAATGCCTAAGGGCAAGTTGTTGAACAATTTAAAATTTGAATCTAATGAAGTGTGTTTCCCTTTTGTCTACAAAGTTGAATCTTGTTTGTCTTTGAAAACATAAAACATATGCATCTCATTGCACCATATGCATAACAGGTACCCTTTTTCACAGGTTGCTTAATCTTCTTCGCTGTTTATTTGAACAGTCATCATGAATCCAGATTCATCCAGTGAGCAAGCAATCAAGGCCCTTCAGGCCCAAAGTGCCCAGTTTCAAGAGATGGTCCTAAGCCTGGCCCAAGGTCAGCAAGAGTTGAAGGCTCTACTCCTGAAGAAGAAGAAGAAAAAGAGGAATGCGTTGTTCAATACTGGACGCAGGTTTGGGAACACACTCCATAATGAAGCTGATCCAACTACTTCCTCCGCAGAGAAAGATAGTCCCCAAGGGGGAGGAGCTCATAGTCCTGCAGTCTCTGACAACGAGACGGACTATAATGACGAACAATACCCACCCGCTGCTGACAGATACAAGCAATTAGAGGACCGCTTGAGCGCCATGGAGATTCAGAACGTGCCGGGGCTGGATTTCGGAGATTTGGGGTTATCTTCTGGGGTAGTAATCCCCCACAAGTTTAAGGCGCCTGCCTTTGCCAAATACGATGGGGCTTCCTGTCCAAAGCTGCATCTAAGGTCGTACGTAAGGAAGATCCAACCTTACACGGCAGATAAGAACCTTTGGATTCACTTCTTCCAAGATAGCCTTTCGGGGTCACAGCTTGAGTGGTTCTACCAACTAGATGGAACTAGTATCCGACATTGGGAAGATTTGGCAACCGCATTTTATAGACAATATCAATACAATTCTGATCTCGCTCCTACGCGTACCCAACTTCAGGGTATGTCTCTAGGAACGGGCGAAGGGTTCAAAGAATATGCACAAAAATGGAGAGATTTGGCTGGCAGGGTGCAACCTCCATTGACTGATCGTGAGCTGGTTGATATGTTTCTAGGGACCTTGTCTGGTCCATTTTTCAATCATTTGGTTGGTAACTCCTCCGCTGGGTTTACGGATTTGATTCTGATGGGTGAAAGGATAGAAGCTGGCATCAGATCAGGAAAGATACAAAAAGCTGCCTCCACAAGTACTGAGAAGAGGCCTTTCAAGAAAGAAGCAAGTGCAGTCTATGGTCCTAGAAGACAAGTCAAGCCAGAAAGTCGCCAAGCCGTCAATGCCTTGGTCATTTCAAAACCTGTTGCTGCTCCTCAGCAGTACAATCAACAAAGAGGTGAAAGGCCCAAGAGGCAGTATACTCGGCTGAGTATGACCTTGTCACAAATTTTACCGCAACTGTTATCAACCAACTTGGTGACCATCAAAGAGGCTCCAAAGGTCGTGAATACTGCATCTCCTAAGTATAACCCAAATGCCCGTTGTACTTATCATTCCGATAGCCCCGGGCATACTACTGATGATTGCTGGGCCTTGAGAAATAAAGTGCAAGACCTTATCGACGCGAAGGAAATTCAGTTTGAGGCGCCTGAGAGGCCAAATGTTGTAACTGCTCCTATGCCCCAGCATAGAGTAAATGCCATCGAGGAAGATTTGTATGCTATTTCGGTGAATGATGTTGCTACCCCTCTTTTGACTGTTAAGAGGAACTTACTACTAGCCGGTTTATTTCCGGGTTGTAGCAAGGGTTGCCTCCTGTGTGCTGTTATCCCTATCGGTTGTCCGCTGCTGAAATCAGGCATCCAAAGCCTGATGGATAGCAAAGAAATTCTGTTCAAGAAAACTGCTGTTCCATTTGTTTCCGCTGAAGAAGTATCTGTTGTCACAATTTACAATCCTACCAAAGCTCCCCCGAGGAAGCCAGTCCAAATTATGTCTGTTGCACCCATTACTATTACTGTTTTGGGGCCTCTCCCCTATGAGTCTGATAAAGCTGTCCCATGGCATTATGGGGCCGACGTGTATGTGCTTGGAGTGAAGCAGGAGTTTAACACCGGTACCAGTATCCGTAACATCACTGGTCCCGCCAAGATTACTCGCAGTGGCAGGCTTTTCTCGCCTGACATTGCACCGCCAGTTATCCGAAAGCCTCTTATCATCACACCCGCAAGTGTGCATGTTCCAAATCAAGTTCCTGTGTCTACTACTGCCGCCGAGTCCTCTGATGCTCGGGGCAAAGAAGTTGCTACCGATTTGCTTGCCAGGACGGAGGCACCAAAAAAGACTGCTGTCGAAGCCTCCCAACAAGAGATGGAGGAAATCCTTAAAATCATTAAAAAGAGTGACTTCAATGTTGTTGAACAGTTGGGGCATACCCCCTCCAAAATCTCTATGCTATCATTGCTACTATGCTCAGAGGCCCATGCAAAGGCCCTGATTTCATTTCTGAAAACGGCCCATGTGCCGCAAGAGACCTCTGCAGATCAATTCACTGACTGTGTGGCTAATTTGACAGCTGACAATGGTTTGGGGTTCTCGGATGCTGATCTCACCGCCAAAGGGAAAAATCACAATGATGCCCTGCACGTCTCTATAGAGTGCAGGGGCACTACTCTCGCACACGTGTTGGTGGATACTGGTTCTTCCCTGAATGTTTTGCCCAAGAAGGCATTGGATCGCTTGGATTGTGAGGGTCTGGAATTGAAACCTAGTAACATGATTGTTAGAGCCTTCGACGGTTCTAAGAGGATGGTGCATGGGGAGGTAGACATTCTTATTCATGTGGGTTCCCAAGTCTTCGACTCAACGTTCTATGTAATGGATATTCGTCCATCTTATTCCTGCTTGTTGGGTCGACCCTGGATTCACAAGGCTGGGGCAGTAACATCCACTCTACACCAGAAGCTCAAATACCCTGTCAAAGGGAAGATTGTTACTGTGCAGGGTGAGGAGGAATACATGGTTAGTCACTTGTATTCATTCCGGTATATCGAGATGGACGGGGAGTTTATTGAAACCCCCTTTCAGCATTTTGAGGAGGTACCTCCAACGTTGGCATCGGCTGAAACAGTGGTTGAAGAAGATTTTCCTCTGAAGATGACGTCCTTGAAGGATGCCCGGGCTGTAATCGAGAAAGGCAAATGTGCAAACTGGGGTCAGCTTCCTGACTTCACTCAAAAGAATGACAAGTTTGGGTTGGGCTTTACTGCAGAGGCTCAGAGGGCTGTGCGCCAGGAAAGGATCAGAAAGGCTCCGGTGTTTATCTCCAACTCAAGGGTGAATGCTATCGAGGAGGACGTAGAGGAAGCAGAGTTTGACAGTTGGATCTATCCAACCACCAGCAACGGACCAAGCAACTGGACAGCAAAGGATTTTACACCTATCACATTTGTCACGCAGTAATTAACTCTTTTGAATTTCAATTTGTAACAAACAATATGTTGAAACTTTATTGGCTCGGTGTCCTACCCGGGGCATCGTAGCTCCATTTGTGAGGGATTTTTGTATGACATTTCCATATATCATCAATCAAAACATTGGACATTTGTTGCATTTCAAATCTTATGCTCTTTTTCTTTGTGTTATATATTGCAAAACAACTATATTTACACACACTCACTTATACAGGTTTCAATCCACTCTGGATCTCACTGGTAACAGCTCTACTACCACCAATTATGACTTCGAGAATCCGATCAACTTGGCCGAAGATGAAGGTGAAGATGATTGTGAAGTGCCTGGTGAACTCGCAAGACTGCTACTCCAGGAAGAGAGGGCTATTCAACCACATGAAGAGCCGGTGGAAACAGTTAACCTGGGTACTGAGACAGATAGGAAAGAAGTCAAGGTTGGCGCCAATCTAGAGCTCAGCGTGAAGCAACGATTGATCCAGATGCTACATGATTACATGGAGATATTTGCTTGGTCCTACGAAGACATGCCTGGTTTGGATGCCGACATTGTAGTTCATCATCTGCCTACCAAGGAAGACTTCCCTCCGGTAAAGCAAAAGGTCCGCCGTATGCGCCCAGAGATGTCCGAAAAGATCAAAGCTGAGGTTATGAAGCAATTCGATGTCGGGTTTCTAGCAGTGACTTCTTACCCTCAGTGGGTTGCCAACATGGTGCCAGTGCCGAAGAAGGACGGAAAGGTCAGAATGTGTGTCGACTACAGGGATTTGAACAGGGCAAGCCCCAAGGATGATTTCCCTCTGCCTCACATCGACGTTCTTGTTGACAATACTGCTCAACACAAGGTGTTCTCCTTCATGGATGGTTTTTCAGGGTATAATCAGATCAAGATGGCTCCGGAAGATATGGAAAAGACTACCTTTGTGACTCAGTGGGGCACCTTCTGCTACAAGGTCATGCCATTCGGGTTGAAAAATGCTGGGGCAACCTACCAACGTGCCATGGTTGCTTTATTTCATGATATGATCCATCATGAGATTGAGGTATATGTGGATGACATGATTGCAAGGTCCCAAACTGAGGAGGAACACCTTGACCATCTGCGGAAGTTGTTTGACCGATTGAAGTTATACAAGCTGAGGTTGAATCCCAACTAATGTACCTTGGGGTAAGGTCTGGAAAATTTCTAGGTTTCATTGTAAGCGATAAAGGTATTCAAGTGGATCCTGCCAAGGTAAAAGCCATACAAGAGATGCCCGCTCCCAAGACAGAGAAAGAAGTCAGAGGTTTTCTGGGACGACTGAATTACATTGCCCGATTCATCTCACATCTAACTGCTACTTGTGAGCCAATCTTCAAATTACTGAAGAAAGATCAAGTAGTACGTTGGAACGATGAATGTCAGGCCGCTTTTGAAAAGATAAAAGAGTATCTCCAAGAGCCACCCATTCTTATGCCACCAGTGGAAGGGAGACCTCTAATACTATACTTGACTGTGCTTGACAACTCGATGGGGTGTGTGCTGGGGCAGCATGACGAGTCTGGCCGAAAAGAGCACGCTATTTATTATTTGAGCAAAAAGTTTACCGACTGTGAGTCTCGTTACTCACTGCTCGAGAAAACTTGCTGCGCTCTGGTATGGGCTGCTCGCCGGCTGAGACAGTATATGCTGACTCACACTACTCTGTTGATTTCAAAGATGGATCCCATCAAGTGCATATTCGTAAAGCCTGCTCTGTCTGGAAGAATAGCGAGATGGCAAATGATCTTGACAGAATATGATATCCAGTATACAACTCAGAAAGCAATCAAAGGAAGTGTACTGGCAGATGATTTGGCACACCAACCCGTGGACGATTACCAATCATTGAACTTTAAATTTCCGAACGAAGATATCATGGTGGTAACTGATTGTGAAGTACCTGGACCGGATGAAGGACCTGAGGAAGGATCCCGATGGTCTATGCATTTTGACGGAGCCTCCAACGCTTTGGGTAACGGCGTCGGCGCTGTAATCATATCTCCCAAAGGAACTCATACTCCACTCACCGCCCGATTGTGTTTCAACTGCACCAACAACATGGCAGAATATGAGGCATGTATCATGGGTCTTCAAGCTGCAATCGATTTAAGGATCAAGTTTCTGAGTGTCTTCGGAGATTCCGCCCTCGTGATCAATCAGACCAAAGGCGAGTGGGATACGAAACACCCAAATCTTATTCCTTACAAGGAGTATGTGTTGACTTTGCTTCCCCACTTTGAAGAGATAACTTTTGAACACTTCCCAAGAGAGGAGAATCAGTTAGCGGATGCACTAGCTACGATGTCTTCAATCTTCAAAGTCAGATGGGACAATGAGGCTCCCCGGATCATTATCTGGAAGTTGGACGAACCTGCATACTGCTGCGATCTTGAGGCCGAAAAGGTGACTGAAAAACCCTGGTATCATGAGGTGAAGAGATACTTGGAAGCTCAGGAATACCCTGAGGGTGCATCTGTCAATGACAAGAAGTTCATGAGGAGGTTTGCTGCAAAATTCTTCCTCAGCAACGACATTCTCTACAAACGGAATCATGATTCAACTCTACTGCGTTGTGTGGATAAGGCTGAAGCAGAGAAGATCATGATAGAACTGCATGAAGGTACATTCGGAACACATTCCAGTGGACACACCATGGCAAAGAAAATCCTTCGGGCAGGATATTTCTGGTCCACAATGGAAGCCGACTGTTACCAACATTCTCGAACTTGTCACAAATGCCAGATCTATGCTGATAAGGTACACATCCCTCCGGTTCCTCTGAACGTCCTGACGGCACCTTGGCCTTTTGCAATGTGGGGCATTGATATGATCGGTGAGATCCGACCAACGGCATCCAACGGGCATCGTTTCATCCTAGTAGCAATTAATTACTTCACAAAGTGGGTAGAAGCGGCTTCCTACGCCACGGTAACCAAGAGCGTCGTGGCACGTTTCATCCGGCATAACCTGATCTGTCGATACGGCGTCCCGGAAAGAATCATTACGGATAATGGTACCAATCTCAATAACAAGATGATCACTGAGCTCTGCGAGCAATTCAAGATACAGTACCATAACTCTTCTCCTTACCGGCCGAAGATGAATGGGGCTGTAGAAGCAGCTAATAAGAATATCAAGAAAATTGTGCAGAAGATGACAGTGACCTATAAAGATTGGCACGAGATGTTACCGTTTGCTCTTCATGGGTACCGTACCTCAGCAAGGACGTCAACCGGGGAAACACCTTTTTCCTTGGTCTATGGCATGGAGGCAGTCTTGCCAATTGAAGTCCAGATACCCTCTCTCCGGATAATGAAGGATGCAGACTTGAGTGAAGATGACTGGATCCAGACTCGACTTGATCAATTAAACCTGATTGACGAAAAAAGACTCACCGCTATCTGGCATGGTCAGACGTACCAAAAACGGATGATCAGGGCATTTAACAAGAAAGTCAGGCCACAAGAGTATCAAGTTGGGGACCTCGTAATCAAACGCATCATCCTTCCTCAAAGTGATCCCCGGGGAAAATGGACCCCTACGTACGAAGGGCCATTTGTGGTTAAACATGTGTTCTCAAGAGGAGCCATGATTCTGACCACCATGGATGGTGACGACCTTCCTCACCCCGCCAATACAGACATAGTAAAAAGATACTACGCATGAATAAAAGACCCGCTAGGTTGACATACCTAGGCAAAAATAAGGGCTTCCCGGCGAACCAAAAGGGTTCGGGCAAAAATAAGGGATGAAATGAAAAAAAACTGTACACCCGACAAGTCGAAAACCTGAAAAGGCGACTTGGGAAAAAATGGGTATCCCGGTGGACTGAAAACCCGAAAGGGCGGTCCAGGAAAAAGTTAGGGATAAAGCGTAACACTATGTCTCATTGGATCACCTTGCATCCAGAATTCGGCATCAACTATCTGGCCCAGACTTCGGCATCGATCAATCAGCTTCATCTTCAACTAAGCAGCAAAGTGATGAGACGCTTGAAGACATAAAGGCGATAGCAGAGTTGGAACCCAGTGGGAATATTGTGCACATAGCTGTTTTGTTTCCTTTTCAAAAATTGTATAAACTTTATGATTATTCGGCGGCGTTCTCTTACTAGGACGTCAGCCTCTTGTACAAAAAACGCCTATTTTCAGGCAAACTTCAAAATCAATACAAATTCACTTTTTCAAACAAATTGCCAATTGTTTTTCCTTTTTTCTGTTTTGTCTTGTGAAGAACGTCCAATGTTCATTTTTGATATATGCATTTGACATTAAATTGCTAATTCATAAATACTTGCATATAAAACAAAAGACTAATTACATGTGACATCAGAAACAAGGGCAATGTAAAGTTGTCTGATGCAGTCTGGTTGCTTTGTCCGCCGAGGTACCAAGGTAGATTCAACTGAAGAATGTGATCAAGTTATCTCAACTCCCCACAGATTAAGACAAGATAGCAACATTCCCCAGCGGAGTATAGGCATTCATCAGCAAGCATCCCCAGC
Source organism: Vicia faba (assembly GCA_948472305.1). Classification (NCBI taxonomy): domain Eukaryota; kingdom Viridiplantae; phylum Streptophyta; class Magnoliopsida; order Fabales; family Fabaceae; genus Vicia; species Vicia faba. The sequence goes on along the minus strand of OX451735.1, from coordinate 1,153,318,318 downwards.
AGGTTTTGAAGCTTATCCCCAGTAGATTCTGGAAGCTTATCCCCTGCAGAGTACGGACGTCTCTCCCGAGTTTTATTCAAAGTTATTCCTCACAGGGGCTTATAACTAGGTTATCCTCAGCTAATTGCCACGGGAGATCGCCCTCGGCGAAGTTCTTTCAATCCCCGGTGGAGTTCATCAAAGTTCCCCAACATAACTTATCAACACAATCCCCAGCGGAGTTTATCATCATTATCCCCAGCGAAATCCATCATTGAAATCCTCAGCGAGCCTCTCATCAAAACTTCAGCAAAGTATCTCTTCCACAGAGCAATTCCCCGCAGAGTAATCTCTCCAACAAGTGTATTCCTCGACGGAGTCATCTTCTCCTACCGGTGTATTCTTACAACCGTCATCCCCAGCGGAAGCGAAGAACTCTACTCTTCAACGTCAGCCCAGGATTTAATTCCCCAGCCGGTCGTCAAGGATTTATTTTCCTAGATGAAAATACATTCATAAACATTTCACATTTCATACATCTTGCTTACATACATGATAAAGTGCATACAACACTATCTCATGTTGAACATCATGACATCATGCATCATGACATTGCATACAACTGATGTTTTTCCTTTTCAGGGAAAAAGACAACCCCAAAGACAACTACCTTCAACTGTCACAATTCCAGATTCGATACCTGTATCTAGCCAGGGCACATCTGTGAGTGATCAGTTTCCAGACTCGATTCCTGTATCTAGCCAGGGCACGTCTGAAGAGTTTGAAGATTCGATTCCTGTATCTAGCCAGGGCATATCTAGCAACTATCACAATTCCAGACTCGATTCCTGTATCTAGCCAGGGCACGTCTGAAGAGTTTGAAGATTCGATTCCTGTATCCAGCCAGGGCATATCTAGCAACTATCACAATTCCAGATTCGATTCCTGCATCCAGCCAGGGCATATCTGTTGACCATATTTCCAGACTCGATTCCTGTATCTAGCCAGGGCACGTCTGAAGGATTCGAAGATTCGATTCCTGTATCCAGCCAGGGCATATCTGTTGACGACTATTTCCGGATTCGATTCCTGTATCCAGCCAGGGCACATCTGTGAGCAACCGATTGTAGATTCGACACCTGTATCTAGCCAGGGCATATCTGCATGAGGAGATTGAAGATCAAACACCTGTAACAAGCCAGGAAAACATCTGTCTTTCTCAAATACACAAGTTCTCGCTAAGGAATCTCTTATGCGATCAACACTTCCAAATGGCATCTATAAGCCCATTCCCGACAAGGTTCTGTCACATCTCCAGATGGCATCTATAAGCCCATCTCCCTATCCACCATCTCTTCAAATGGCATCTATAATCCCATTCCCGACATCACATTGCTGATACTCCAACATGCGAGTGCAAATTTCCGGGCACTCTAGTGTCCAATCTCCTTTTACCCTCGAGTCACGAAAGGCAAACTTGCCAATCTAACTCTTCAGGTTCAATAAGATTGAACGGGGGAAACTGTTGTACCCCAAAATTTGCCCTCCCATTTCCTCAACATTTTCTCATCACAAAACCCTTGGAGCTCAAGGTCCAGTTAGGGTTTCCTCTGCTCAAGACTTCTCCTTGCACTGTTGACCCAAATTAGGGTTTGTGTTTGCACAAAGATATTTTGACCTAAAATGCCTAAAATTACTTTCATGCTTCATGTTGGACTCCCAAGTTTATCCATACCATGTTTCAAGTCTTGATTCCAAATTTTGCCTAGTCAATTGGACAGTTGACCTAGAAATCAGCTGTATTGGGGAAAAAGTCAACTGTGGCCAATTGATAGTCAAATCTCATGAAAATTGACCCACATCAACATTATGAACTCATATGAACCATTTGATCAAGTTTGGATCACAATTCCACAAGAAATTTGATCAAATCACCAAAAGGGGAAAATGGTCATTTTTAGGGTTTTGACTGCACAAAGGCAATTTTTGACTGTTTGACCTAGCCAATGGCAAACCAAGCTCACATATGGACTCAAGGACCCCATGGAATTATCTTGACATGCTTAACAAGTTCAAAAGATCCCAAATACACAAGGTTGACAGTTGAATTTCCCAGTCAATTGATCAATTTTGACTATATACTGAAAAGTCAAACTTTGACTTTTTGGTCAAAATCAAGTGTCAAGATTCATTTTTCATCAAAACATGCCAAATCATGAAACTTGTTCATCAAGAAATCAAGAATTGCAAATTAGGGTTTGAAATGAAGATTTTTCATAACTTAGAATTTTTCTAAGTTATGAAAAACCCTAGTTTTTTTCCTAACTTTGCCCCACTGTCTCACCAAGATTCATTTGGATTCAAGCAAAAGTCAAAACATGAAAGTTGTAGCCTATTGCAAAATCTACAACTTTTATTCACAAAGTTTTCCCAAAAGAAGCTTGTAGCTCAAGTTACAATTTTTGGAACAAGGGTACCAAACCATTCTTAACTTAGAGAAAATTTGACCTATTTTAGACAAGGTTTTTACCTAACTTCAAGACCATTTTTCACATACTTCCACTTGGAATTTCAATTTTCATTTCAAAGATGGATTGTAGTACACATTCCAAGCTTTCCAAAATGTCCAAGAACTCATCAAAAAACCTCATGGTTAGGGAGAATCGAATTTGGAAAGTTGGGAAAAACTCACTTTTGATTTGGCCAATTTACATGTTCATACATTTGTGCCATTTTGAATTCAGCATGCTTTCCTTGATTACAGGCCCTAAATCCCTTTTGCACTCAATAATTTAATGCTAACTCATTGTTCCAAGGCCTTGTTTTATGAGTTTAAGCATTACATGTTGAACTAAGCCATTTATAGAAAAAGCAAATTAGCCATTCTTGAAAAGTTGCACTTTATGTCAATTGGTAAATCAAGAAGGTACAAAGAAAATCTATGAGGCACAAGTTTATGAACAAAACAAACTGATCAAGGGGAAGGTTAGCAGCATAGCTTGGGGGCCTGCATCAGTCTAGAACACCAAGTGGCCATCTTTTGCTTAAGTGTGAAGAAACATAGCATAACACATAACAACTCTCATATCAGCTAACACATGCTTAGGAAAACTTGTCAAACATATTCTAAACATCCATTCTGAGCTAGAACACGACCCTAATATCTCCATTGCCTCCCCATTCCCAGAATCACCCTCAAACTTCCCAAACAGAGCATCTGCTGCAGTTTGAGTTCCATAGCTCAAACCTTCCATGCATTCTTGCTAAAAACTTGTCAAACACATCCCACAACATCCCTTGAAGCTAATCCAAACCTCAAACACGACGTGTAACACTCCCAGACAACATCACCATTTTCATTTTCTTGTTTTGCAGCTGAAGTTCCATAGCACGATTCAAAAGGTTTCAAGACAAAGTAAAGCTTGTATTAGCATCCCTGGACATCAAGGAAGTTGTACCAATCATCACCTTGCATTGAAGACACCTCCATCACCAGATACAACTTCAGATGAACAGGTAAGTTCATGAACACGTATCTCTCTATCCAGGCATTGTTAGCTTTAGGTTTGTGAAGAAAACATGTCACATTCATAGCCCTGAACATGCCCATGTAATTAGATTTCATTTATATTATGTATGCTTAGAGAATTTTAAGTCTGAACATTGAATAAAATTTAGGTCAGGAATTGGGGGAGAAGAAATTCTCTCTCATTTTTGAGAGTTAGATTGACTTCTTTATATGTCTAGAATCGTGGCTTCAAGCTCTACAGGTTTCATGTTGGAAGATTTGACAAAAGATCAAAGAATCAGGAGTTAGGGATTTGAGAAGAAAGGCGCGTGTTTTTTGAATTTGTTTGTCTGAAGGTTGAAGACAACAACCTTCTGGGCTGGGCTTTGTTTGTCATTTCTGTTTACACACCATTTTCACTTTGACACCCCCTAGGCCCATTTTGCTTATTTTCATGATTTTTTTACTTTTCTTTTTTTATTCTGACTTATTTATTTTTCCTTATAATATTAAAAATATAAAAAATATTTTTTACACCATTTTCATATTTATTAGGTATTTATTTGTTTAGATCAATATTTGTACATAAATAAATATATAAACATACTTTTATTTTAAAATACTAAAAAATATGCAAACATATTTTATTTCATTTTTATTTTGTTTTATCTTCTGAAAATATTTTATATAAAATATACTTTTTTTATAAATATTAAATATTATTATTTTGTATATATAATATATTTAGCAAATAATACAAATATTTATATATATATTAGTATATTTAGGTTAAAATACAAAATATACACACTTTTATTTTTTTATTAATATTTAATATTAAAAATACCTTTTTGACAAATATACTTCATTTTTATTTTATTTTTGTACATAATTGATTAAATATTGTATATATTAATAATTAATACATTTACTTAATGAAATTAGGGTTTTGCCCTAAACATAAAAAAACACCAAAAATAATACTTTTTATTTTGTTTATTTGACACATAAAAATACTTTTTTTTCATACATATAAAAAGCCTTTTTGCATCTTGCATATTTATTTTATTTCTATTTAATTTGTGCAATTAATATCTTGTAAATAATTCAATATTGATGTAATAGTCTAGGTTTAAATTCCTTGTCAAAATACCCCCATTTTAACATTTGTACCCCCCCTTCCCATATATTGTGTTGTAATAGCTTAGTAACTTTATTTTTCGCACTTTGTTGCTTTCTAAATATACCATGTTAGAATTAGGGTTTGTATGCGAATCAAAAACAACAAAAATAGTTTGACCTAATTTCAAGATAAACAAACATGAAAATGGACAACACTAATCACACTTGCACCCCTAGGGTATTCCACTTGTTGCCTTCAATAAATGGGCCATATTGCATGTTAGGTCTCTTTGGGCAAAACAAAACAATTCAAATGATCATAGTCCCTCGATGACGCTTCCGAAAGTTGCCTAAAAATGATCAAGTCCCTTAAAGAAAATTGCCCAAAGATACTTGGCACCATTGCAATTATGGTCTAAACGATGACCCGCACCCGTCCCTTTCACATCCTAACACAAGATTGTCCACCAAATGCAATGGTGGAACAAAATTGTTAAAAGGTTTAAAACATAGCAAAGATCTTTGAGAAATTTAGGAGTAGACAACCTCTTAGTTACTTGAATCAAACTTGAAAAACACTTGCCTATTTTTAAAACCACACCTCACAACACTTTCAAAACAAACTTTCAAAAACAAATGAAAACCTTTTCAAAAGACATACACCTTTGTATACATCCCAACATGGATCATTACAAAGGTTGCCACCACATTGGCCTCTTTTCAAAACATTTTCAAATCCACACACACAAAGCACCATTTCAAACAATTGAAAAATTAAGGCAAGTTGATCTAAGCAAGTAACTAAGAGCCCAAGGATAACCATGGATAGAAAGGGTGCTAATACCTTCCCTTTCTATAATCTACTCCCGAACCCAAGAAAACATCTCAAAGGTTTTTGCTGTGCTTTTTAAACCTTTCCTTAGGATAAAATAAAAAGTCGGTGGCGACTCTTGCTCAACCGAAACATTTGCGAAAACAAACGCAAAATCATAGTCAGTTCTCCCACTGTATCACACCTGGTCATATAGATAGTTGCCTTGTCCTATTTCGGGAATTAATATGCAACCCACTTTTTGTTGGTAAACTCGTCCTATTTCGGGAATTCATACTGCCTCTTCATATGGATAGTTTCCCCGTCCTATTTCAGAAATTAATTTGTGACCTGTTTTTTTTTGTAAACCCGTCCTGTTTAGAGAATTCATATCGCCTGGTCATATAGATAGTTGCCCTGTCCTATTTCGGTAATTCATCTGGGACCTGTTTTTAGTTGGTAAACCTGTCCTGTTATAGGAATTCATACTGCCTGGTCATATAGATAATTTCTCTGTCCTATTTTGGGAATTAATCTCTGACCAATTTGAAAATTGCTGATGGTATTCGTCTGTCTGCGAACTTTACCTGAAAAGACAAAATTAGCTTTATGTAATGTCATGATGTATGTAATGCATTGTGTAATGATGCTCTCAAAATAAATGAGAATGTTATATGAGTTTCGGTATGCATATGCTATTATGTATTATGAAATGATGTATGGACGCAATATGTCGTCGAAGCATATCGATAGCTCCTTGTAACAATGTCTAGCCGGGGAAAATAAATCCCGGACTGTTGCTGGGGATGAAGAAAGTGATTCTTCAATTTCTGCTGGGAATAATTTTACTGGGGATTCCTGCTTTCAATTTGAGGATACTCCACTGGGGATCTTTGACTTCTGCTTGAGGATAGAGGCATTCAAGGAGAGTCGGCCGTTCTCCATTCTTTTTGTTGAATGATTTGATTCTTACGTACCCTGACTGGGGACAAAAGAGATGGATATTCCTCCGGTGTGCTATCTGTCTAGGTTTCAGATACCGTAGCAACTCTTCCGGGGATAGCAACTTTGACTAACCTTCTAGAGAAGAGAATTTTGTTAGATATTTACGGTGTTGGAATAATAAACTCTGCTGGGGAATTAAATTACTATAGATTGTTTCGAGGAAATAAACTCCGATGGGGATTAGAATTTTATAGGCTGCATTGAGGAAGTCTCCAATGTATGTTGGGGAAATGATTAAATTTCCTTATCCGCTTAGGGGACCTATCGGGTATGATGATCAGGTCAAGTTATCCATTAGGGATATGGAGATGAACTGCTGGAAGATGTCCCAGTTTCTGTCTGAGGGAATATTAGACTTGCTGGGGAATATATCTCTGTCGGGGATGAGCTTGTGAAGGTAGCTCTGTAGAGATAGTTCCATAGAGATTGCTCTTTGGGGATTTGTGGCTAACTTTGAAAATTATTCCAACTCCTAGAGTGATAAATCTTCTACTGATAAAAAAGTGATAAGATAACGGGACATAGTCGTATGCTTTTTTAATCCTTAACTTTTGCTTGGACTGTCTTTTCAGATTTTCAGTCCACCGGGATACCCTTTTTTACCCAAGCCGCCTCAGGTTTTCGACTTTCCCGATGTATAATTTTATTTATATGTCCCTAATTTTTTCCCGAAACCTTTTGGTTCATCAGGATGCCCTTATTTTTTCCTAGGCCAATCAACCTAGCGTGTCTCTTTTTCATGCGTAGTATTTTTGACTATGTCTGCATTCATAGGGCGCAAGAATTTTCGATGTCCATGGTAGTAAGTGTTATAGCATTGCCATAAAATATTTTCTTGATCATACGTGGCCCTTCGTATGCGGGAGTCCATTTTCCCTTGGGATTAGTCTAGTGCACCCGATGTTTGAAGTTATTGATCAACCATTGATTACCAGGTTTCTGATAGTCTTGACCTTCCTTAGTATTTTTCTAAGAACTGTCACGGTAAAATGACAACATCTGATACTGCTGACATAGACAAATAATTTGGTGATACCAAAGATTCAATTTTCATAGTGGATTTTGCTGAAACTCATGATCAACGTAACATGCCCCAAGTGATTCAGATGGAGATCCGCCCCTGGCTATTAAGCACTTTTGAGAGATTCTTTGAATCTTGACTTGAGTGCCACAAATGAGTTGGACAATAACATGTCATGCCCCTTGATTTATAACCAATTGTGTCCATGAAAGGCATTTTACTGGAAGTGTCTTTCTCTTTGGACCATCCTCTGAAGTAATCCTGTCCATTGGGAGGATTTTCATTCATTGAATATTCGTAATGCAAATTTCTCTGCTGTCAAACACTTAGTCATATGCAAACAATGGTATTAAAATGCAAAGCTTATGTCATTCTTGAAGTTTAAAAAATGAATTTTTTAGTAAAAAAATTTGTAAGAATGTGATATCAACTCAGGATTTATAGTAAGCCTTACAGGAGTCAGGATACCTTTTTGTAACAATATGTTTTCGAACTAACCCATGCTCCAGTTAGGACTTTGAAGGGTTGTAACATGGCCTGGTTCACAGTTTAAGAAACAAAGGATAAAGGCTCAATGTTTATTTGTACCCAACATGTTCTCCATGATATCCTTCAGTCATATACTCAGTTAATTATGCATTTAGGTTCCAATAGAGTTTGGAATTATAGCACTGAAACTTGGTGATGATTCAGAAACCGAAATTTTATTTGAGAAGGCAGTCATTTTTTCTTGTAACATCTTTCTTTAGTTGAGGATTTGTATGACCTCTTTTTGACATTATTATCCCTAACTTTTGCCTGAGCTGATGAAGCATGTGAAAGTTATGCTTGGTCAAAGTTCAGTTGACTTCTCCTTAAGAAAACTCTAATTTGGTAACTTTTGACTTTTGATGAATTTAGAGTTTTCTTGATGAATCATGATCAACTCTTGATAAAAAATTATGAATATGACTTTAAAATATTTATGTTGACCAAAAATCTCGAAGTTTGACTGTATGTTGACCATAGTTGACTTTTTGTCCAATATAGTTGATTTTCAATCATCTGAGCAATTAACTGAGCAAGCTTGTGATGCAAGGCTTGAAACTTATCACGAGGGTACCTTGAACCATATTAGAAACCATGAAACTCACTTGAGTAATTAGGAGTCCAATTTTCCTTGAGAAAACCAAAACCCTAATTGTAGGCCTAATTGTAGGCCATTGCTTAGGAGAGGTGCTTGTGTGCTTAAACCCTTGAGTATTCTTGAGCAATTGAGAACCCTAGGAGCATGAGGATGTGTCTTGGATCAATTGTCTTCAGAATAAGAGGCTACGTTTTGGGGTACAACAAATACAATATCAACCTGAATGTCAAGACATTGCAATATGACAAGCCAATACAGTCAAGATACTCAAGGATTCTGTTCTGTTTACAGAATAAGTCATGGGTTTAAGCCATCATTGTGTCATGGGTTTTGTTACAAGCAAGGTTTGGCACTCCTAAACCAGGTACATCTGATAAGTTCTAGGAAGTATTCTCTTAAATTGAGATGCAAGTTACATTGAGAAGATGAAGGATATTTTTTGAATTGCACTGCTGATGGTTTTTAGTGAAAATTGTTTGGACGGTTCTATCTATTATCCGTATGAAGCGTGTAGGCTCAGGAAAAGCATTTTCAATGGCATGAAGAACATCATTTCAAATGTTGTAACATTGTAAACAGTCAAAGTTTTGAAAAGGCAGGAAGTTGAACAAGAACATGTCTCTCTCCTATCGTGAAAGGTGCACTGTTACTCAAGAATATTTTATCTCCTTTTAACAAAGGTTTCATTGACTGCATCATCATTACAAACAAGGTTTAATTACAATTAAAGTAACTCTCCTTGGATTTAAATTTTCTCTACCTCAACATTCTCTTTTGTTGCGTTTCAACAATGAGCAGATATTCTAGAGATGCTGGTACTAAGAAGGTTCATCTGCTAGAATCCAACAAGAATAAGAGCTGTGATCCAAAGAAGGATGGGTTCAACATTGCAACAAATGTTGGAACATAAACTAGAGCATCCTGGACATGGAGAACATCTGCGAGAAAGATGAAATCCTTGAAGAAGAATCAGGTTCATATACACGATTCAGATTCATATGTTGATGAAGATTGGGTTAATTTTATTGACTTAGGAGAGAGAATTAGATAGCTGATAATTGTTGTACGATGTGTACATATTTGAGTCTTTTTTGGGAGAAGACTCTTTATTTCTGTGGGGTCTTTTTTATTGAGTCTATCCTGGTTGAGGAGTTCTTTTCCCTTGATACAACTTGTGTTTTTATTGAGTCAGTTTCTTTTGTTTTCTTTTTCTTTTGTGTGTTGAATCAATTCTTGCTTGTTTTGATTCCTTTTTGTCAAGTTCTTTTCAACCTGTTTTTTTCTTTAATTTTTGTCTATAAAGGGGGAGAAAAGTAGTAGTAAGTCTAGATCTGAGTCAAGTGTTATTGCTTGTTGTATGCAACACTTTAGGGGGAGCATGAATGTCCATCATGGGAGTCTTGAGTCTGTTCTTGTAGTTTTTTGCAAGGATGTTCTAACATCATGTCTGAGTCTGTCTGTGTCTTTATGTTGTTTCTTGTGTTATGAGTTATGAGCATAGTTGTGTCATGTGCTTTGATTTATCCGGAATAGAGGTCTTCTCCTATGAGACTTCACCTAGAAAGTTTAGAGTGGTGTTGGTGTTTTGTGTTTGAGGGGGAGTAAAATTTATCTTCTTCCTCATGTACAAAGTCCATATGTTTGACATGTAACTTGTGTTTGACTTGTGTGCTTCCATTTGTAGTATTGCCTGGGTGCAATATGTTCCAAAGCTTTCTGTGTTTCCACTGGTTATGTACATTTACTCTATGTTCTTTTTGTCAATGTTTTGGTTAAAATGGGGGAGTAAAGTGTTGTTTCATGATGTTACATCACATGTATTGACATGTTAATTTAGCATTTTGGTAGGATTGTATGCTACTGCTTATTGGAGAGTAGCTATTTATGGTTGCTTATGCAACTATTCAAAGGGAGTAATGGCTAATGCTGCTTCTTCTTCATGTGCTCTGGTGTGTAGGTTTTGTCCTTGGGGGGAGGACTGATTGTGTATGACATGGGTAGTACTAGACCTATCTGATTGTACAAGCTTCTGAGCTGTGTCATGTTTAAAGAGTTTACATGTTTAGCATGTAGCTTGTGTTGAAGTCTTGTGGTTTTATTCTTCTTCCCATGTTATTTGGTCTTTGGTTGTTTTAGCCAAAATTTGGCAAAGGGGGAGATTGTTAGTTCCATGTTTTTATGGTTTGCTAAATTTTTTCTAAGCATGATTCTATGTTGATGTTGAGTAAGATGTTGCAACATCTTTATCAATTGTTATAACAGTTTTACTGTTATGAGTTTTCAGTCAGATGTCGAAGGTAGATGTCATGACACATCGATCTGGTACTACAGTACAACAGGGGCTGCTGTTATAAATCTTGATAGATTTAATTGGATTCTGTGATATTTCTTTTGGATATATCTCAGTAAATTTCACAGGTAAAGAAGATTTGTTTCAGAACAGGTTTTATATCTCCAACTGTACATTAGTTACTAAATTGGGCCTTGAGACAATTTACCAATTTTTTTTGGTTGTTCCAAGATTGAAGGAGATTTGCTACACAATTGGTGTATCACTCAGCTTATGGATCAAGAAACTTTTAGACTCAGAATATCGAAGCCCATGGACTATGGAGTTGTATTTAAAAGGGAATCCTAACCTAATGTAATTTAAGTTTTCAACAATTGTAAAATTAGGGGAAGCATAAGTCTTAGGTTTTGAGAGTCTCTTGTATAGTTTGTATGTCACCCATGTATCTTTTGATACTATGTAGTCGACTGATTATTTCTTGACTGTTAGTCAAGTTATTATTCTCACTCGAAGCTTTTAAGCAATAATTGAGTTTTTTATTTGAAGTGTAATCTTCTAAATTGGGCTGTATTTGTTGTAGTCACTGAGATTGGGACTATTAGATATCACTGAGGTGATTTAGGAAGTGAGATAGAGATTTCTCATATCTAGGAGGTGCCTAAGTAGAAGTAGCATTGGGTAGGGATTAGGCGAGAAGTTGTAAACGGGAGAGTTTAACTTTGAACTAATACCGCTGATAATGGACTTCCTTCCTGACTTGATAGCCCCCAGATATAGGTGATGTTGCACTGAATTGGGTTAATAATCTATGTGTTATTTATCATTCTGCAGTTTTATTTCTATATCACTTATAACTTAAATGATTTGGTTTGCTACCAGATGTTATAACATTTGTCTTAACATCATTCTAATGCTGGGATATATGCTTGTTTCTTCTAGTAGAAATTTTATATTGTATCTCACTTATGTTCATGGTACCTTACCATATTCTGTATTCCACTTAAGTGCACAATATCTTATGGTGTTCTATAATTCACTTAAGTGCACCATACCTTACACTATTTTGTAGTTTTCTTACTACACCATACCTTATTTCACTTATTTATTCTATCCTCTATCAATATATCCTTATGTGTGTAAGCATGTAGGTTCTTGTGGCATTGACAATTATATTAAATCACATATTCAATATAATAAACAGTGTGCGGTATCTAGAAACACATTACTACTACCCAAGTCACAAAAATATTATGTGATATGACAAAACCTTTATGTGATAATGCTTGTGCATATAATTACCCTTTTCCCTCATATTTATATTGAATAATAGGCATAGACAGTGTCACCCTTGTCTAGTTCAATATTGGACCCTTAGAAATTTATCATGTTACGCATAATGGGAAAATTCCATCTAGGTCACTCATGTACCTCAACATTATTTATGGAGTACAATCAACAGTCCTTATGGCTATCCAGTTATGGATAATGTTTGATCAACAATAAAGTACTTGATAAATGTTATAATGGTTTCAGGTTGAAGGGTGGTATACACCATTGTTACCACGAGAATAACTTATGACACTTTGCATAATATTCTATGTGGTATTCTCATAGTAGGTCAATCTAGTATAAATATTACTTCTAATATTCATACCTATGTGAAGACTTGATAACTCTTTATCCATGATTCATGATATATGATCATTAGTCTACCCACATAATAGTCTTGGGGCTTTAATGATATCATAATTCACAATAAAGGTTGACTATAGATACTTTAAAAATAGTGTCTTTAGGTTTAATGAGATCTCATGATTAAGTCGCGCTTAATATTTTATTAAACTTACTAGCTATTCTAGGGACTTTATTATTTTGGAAAAACAAATAGAATAAAGAAAGATCTTTTAACTATTAATAAAATAATTTGATACGAGTACTAAGTTCTAATAAAACTATTGGCTTTTAGAGCTTACACTAACATGTATATCATTATAATTACATGTATATGTATTAAGGTAGGTATATAATTATATATCACAACATTAAAGAGATGAAGGGACTTTCATTTAGAAGTTTGTACTTTAGTCGAATAATTGGGACTTCAATTTGCACTCGGCTGCAGTAGGATAAATTTTTTTAGATTCGCCCACGTCTGCGAGATGGACTATGCAAAGAGATTGCATATGTATTTATTATATACTTATACATAGAATTGGGTACCGACAATACAAATATGAATTTTTATATCTAATCTAGGAAAATCTTGGTTACTGAGATAGAGAATTCGGTAGTAGGACAACCTTAATTTTATATCCAGTATAGGAAAATCCCGGATACTGAGAAAGAGAGTTGGATACTGGTAGGGTAAACCTGAATATTTATATCTAGTCTAGGTAAATCCTTGGTACTGAGAAATAGAACTGGGTATTGGAAGAGAAAACATGGATTTTATGTTCAGTATTGGAAAATCATGGGTACATTGTCAGGGAACGAGATATGCTATTGTATCTTCCTTACTTATTCTAGTTGGCCTAAGTCCTAAAATTACGGCGGCTGGCAGTTGAGGTGATTCAAATATGTGAAGTACAGTAAATCTTATCTTAGGCTAGTTATGGTTTATCTAACCATGTGTAAGACTGTAGAATTGCAATGGGCGTCAAGTGATTAGATAAATAGTGACTAGTGAATACTTTATAGAATTATAGGACTTATAGTATAAAGATATAGATAAGTGATATATCTAATCTATGAAATATAGATTTAGAGTGTCCATATTAGATCCTCAGGAGTCATCTAGATAACCTGTTGGAATTTACAGAAATGTAGTCCAATATTTTCTTTGTTGGATATTTCAAATGAGCATGTTAAGAAGGAGGCTAAAATTAAAAGGAAGGTAACCTAACTAGAGGGATTCTCACTTGTCATATGTTGACTCCATATGTTGACTCCATGATATACTAAAAGCTAATCTAAACATGTAATATTTGAGTTATTGATGACTCATTACACATGTATGGGATGGGTGTGAGATACTCGATGGAATATTCAAGTATGCCTTAACATGGTAAAAGGTTAGAGAGTGATTCAATGGTTTAGATTGGAAACCTATTGAGATTAGTATCTCACTCCATATTGTTGTAAAATTTTCAAGTAAGTATGTATTTAGATTAAACTCGCGGCTTCAGACTGAAATTACCGTCACATTATCATATAGTATCGCTTTTAGTGTTGATGTTTTTGTCAATTTGCGTGTATGTTTTATTTGATTATCTATGTGTTTGTAATTTGTTCATTATTTTAGTGTTCATGTGTTTATAATTAATTCACATTTAAATTATATTATGTTTGCTTCGGCTATTTAGATTGAACCATTGAGACCCCTAATTATTCAATAAAACAGAAGTGTTGATCCAAATAGTTCTTCTTTTTTAGCCTAGCAAATGATTTTTTCGTTTCATCAATTGTTGATTGAATCACAAGTTATAATACTTAAATCAAGGTGTCCAATAATTTGCATGTATAATGTGTGACTTGAATCATGCTTATTATGAAAATTGGATTTGGCCTCTGGATGATTTTATTCAAATCATGGTTTAAACCTAACTTGAATCATAGCTCTCCATGAAATCTAGAATTAGGCTCTGCTTAATTTGACTCAAATCATAAAGTGAACTTGACTCGAATAACAACACCATGTGACTCGAATCATGACTATACTTGACTCAAATCATAATTTCACAAATTCAATTTTCCATCTTAGATTTAAATAGTTGTTTCTTTTGATCCAACATAAGAGACATGAGTCACGAAGAAATAACTTTTTGAGAGTGATTCTTTTTCATGATGGAATCTCAAGTGAAACCCTAAGACAAAAATGTTAATTTGTCATTTCTTTGTTAGTGTGTCAACTCCAAGCACCGTTAAATATTTATCTTATTTAAAGAAAAACTTCTTGAGTGTTAATCCATGTCAGATACAATTCTTTTTGTTATATATTGTTTTTGTGTAATTTGTTGTTGTTTGAGGGAACGCAGAAAAAGAGAGTTAATCAATATTGTAGTGATTTATAGTTGATCACACTACTACAAATAATGCTTGTAACGTCGGACATGAAATTCATTTCACCTTGGTTACCCAAGAGAGGTAAATAAGATTGTCATGAAAAGTCTCCACTTAACACCTCGGTGTTTTAAACACCAAGGGTAAAATTGAAAAGGCCATGGGATTGATCCCTTAGAACTACATATTTTTATTTTCTACATTTCTTTTTGCACACCATATAGCTGCCGATTTTATTTATAATTCGAGGTAATAAGGTATTCATTTACCTCGATTTCATGTAATAATCGATGGGTTTAAAATGAAGCTTTTTGGCTATATTTATCAATTTCACTGGCCTATATCATATCATTATAATAAATCTATTAACCTGCCTATATCATTTTTACACAGAAAGTACAAAATATGTAACGTAATTGGAATATATATATATATATATATATATATATATATATATATATATATATATATATATATATATATATATATATATATATATATATATATATATATATATATATATATATATATATATATATATATATATATATATATATATATATATATATATATATATATATATATATATATATATATATATATATATATATATATATATATATATATATATATATATATATATATATATATATATATATATATATATATATATATATATATATATATATATATATATATATATATATATCATTTTAAATCAAAATGTGAATATTTACATAAAGATAGAATATACTGTTTGACATGATCATATATGCACATCAAAACGACAAAACCTCTATTCATAAACAAAATAAGATTATAGAAACCAAGAAAAACTATTGTTGTATTGTCGAGCTTCATAATGAGATAAGAAGACACTGTCCCAACGTGATTGGATGTCATCAATATCTTCTGTTGAGTATGGTAATAAGGTATTCATTTACCTAAGTTTTATGTAATAACCTATGAGTTTAAAATGAAGCTTATTGGCTATATTTATCAATTTCACTGACTTGTATCATATCATTATAATAAATCTATTAACCTTCCAATATCATTTTTTTTACACAGAAAGTACAAAATATGTAACATAATTGTGAAAATTTATATCAAGACAAAATACTGTTTGACATGATCATATATACACATCAAAATGACAAAACCTCTGTTCATATACAAAATAAGATTATAGCAACCAAGAAAAATTATTGTTGTGCTTGTCGAGCTTCATAATGAGATAAGAAGACACTGGCCCAACGTGATCAAATATCATTAATATCTTCTGTTGAGTATGGTTTTTGGATGCTAAGCTCCTACAATTAGAACAAAATTTAAGATATGATAAGCTAAAAACACGAACATTAATTTAAGAAGTATACATATGTATATATGGATTAATCTAATACATTATGCTTCATCCATCCATGTGTAATGCCTCCGGAGACAATATGGAGCATATATCTCATAACATAATATCCACAAGAATGGTCGTCGGTTTGTTTTCGCCACTAAAAATAATTTGCATTTATTAATGTCACACTAATACACACAAATAATATAATATCAAAAATCATAATTACTATACTTACTTTTTGATAAATATAGTCTGGCTTTATACCCATGCGATTTTTTTGCGCGCATTAAATTCCTCCATCACTCTACACATGTCAGTTAAAATTAAACTTGAATAAAAACTATTCAATTATAAAGTAAAATTCGAGTATAATAAATAATACCACTTACTCACTCAAAGCGTAAACCACAACGCCGGGCATTGTCGAGTGCACCGAGCAAAACACAATTATATTATTTCTCTTGGGACATATAATAATTAGTTACACCTGTCAGATGCATAAACATTCAAAATAATTAATATATACTTACTCGCGGTAAAACGAAGAAATATAACAATCTTTGATGCTCCCTTTCTCCATTAACTTTTCTAGTAAATAAATTTTGATTTCGTGTCCTAGAGAACCACGAGTAAGAGCAATCCTCGCAGCATCTAAGATACAATACTTGTTTAGAAGCTTCATGTCAACACAAACCTCATGGATGTATCCGCAAGGTAAAATATTTATGTTAAAGTACAAGAATGTATGCATATAAATAGAAATCAACATAAACTTATACTTACGAGATCCAAATTTGCAATATGGAATTGTCTAGTTCCTCATCTCCCTTAAAAAATTCATGTATAACAAACTTGTTAAGAAAGAATAACTATTGTGGATCATGCCTCAATTTCTCAAGGTTGATCAAGAATTGATCAAACAAATTCTCCTCCTAAGCATTGGCCTTCCAACTAGGGTTTCATTTTTCACCAAGATGTGTGAGTACCAAAGGTCTCAAATGTCTTCCATGGTCCTAATATGTCTTCAAGATTTTCCATGACAAATATCATGCCTTCCACTACAAGTTTGCTCAGTCAATTGCTCAAATGCCTGAAAATCAATTGTATTAGGTCAAAAGTCAATGGTGGTCAACATACAGTCAAACTTCAAGATTTTTGGTCAAAATCAACATTTTTAAGTGATATTCATCATTTAATCAAGGGTTGATCACGATTCCTCAAGAAATGCTCCTAATTCTTCAAAAGTCAAGAATTGCTAATTAGGATTTCTATAAGAAAAGTCAACCAAACTTTGACTAGGCATAACTTTCACATACTTCATCCATTTCCCCCCAACAAAAGCTCATTTTGAAGAGAACCCAATTACCTACAACTTCTATTTTATCCTCAAGTTCAAGAAATGCATCATTTGGAATATACAAGTTCATACATTACAAGTCATTTTCAAAAAGTCAACAAAAGTCATTTTTTTCCAAGACCATTTACATTAAGATGATTTATCCAAATGAAAAATTGCTCAACATAGAGATTATAGAGGACATCTAGGGCTTTCCAAAAAGTCAAAGATCATCATTGGATAAAAATGGAGCAAGTTATGGATTGCACAAGTTGGGAAATTTTCAAAGGAAAGGCATGAAATCTCAATTGAGCAAATTTGTGATTTTAAGTTATTAGGCCTAACTTTATGGGGTTCAAATATGTTCATGATGTGTCCAAGGACATCTAAATCTATCCATGCATTTTTTTATTTGAATTTTATTCATTTAAATATGAATTAAATCAAATAAAAACTAAATAAAATTGCATAAAATAGTAAATATTGGTTATGGCAATGTGGGCTGATGGTTTGAATTATTTTTGGCTCCAAAATTTCGTGCAAAGGAGACTAGGTGCATTGCACCTCAAAATAGGCAAAAATTTGCATTTTTGGAACTTTTTTAATGTGTTTGAAAGAGGGCAATTATGGGTGGATTCTTACCATCTTTGCTAGCCCTCTTCTTCCTCTATAAATACAAGACCAAGGCATGAGCAAAGAACACGAAAATCATTGCTAGGAAGCCATATCAAAATTCACAAAATTTCCACAAAGTTGTCAAAATCGAAACAACCTTTTAAAGCATCCTCGATCCAAAACAATTGCCCAATTGTGATCCTGAGGTTCCCAAGAACTCATTACATCCATTCCTAAGGCTTGCAACACCCTAGATCACCGTATCCATGCATCACAGGTTGGTAATATTTTCTTGAATTTTAAAACTGCATTTTCATGGCATGTTAATACTTCTATCTGTTTGATTTGTGTTTAGCATGTCTATTAGAGCAGGTGTGACGTTTAGCATGAAGGTTTTGGGGCCACAAGAAATTCAAATTACACCCCCTTTTCCACTTATTGCCTGACCCGTTTCTATTTGTTTATTTTGTTCTTTTTACTTATTTCTTTTAGTTTTTTTAATCATTATAAAATCAGATAAAAATCATAAAAATATTAGATTAGCATTTTTTTCAATTAAATCAATTTTGTAAATTAATTAATAATTATTTAAACCATTTTCTTTAATTAAAAACTAAATAGACTTAGGATTTTAATTCATTTTCTTTTCATATTAAAAAATACCAAAAAAAGTTTAGAAGATTAATCTCTTTTCTTTAATTTCATTTTTTCTTTAATAATTAACTTTTTCTTTAAATATAGATCTAGATTAATTACTTTTAATTAAACTATTTTCTTAAATTAAAACAAAAATCAACAAAAAGATTTTTTATATCTTAGGATTTTTAGATGTCTTTTCAAATTCGCGTGTTATTATTCTTTCACATTTCCTTTTATTATTGTAACTGTATATTGGGATTGTATGGCAAGAATAAAACAAAATGTTAGCAAACATAACATCAAGACAAAATAACTGAGACAAGCACACTTGCACATATACACCTCTAGGATACTCCCACTTTGGTTTCCTTT
Source organism: Vicia faba (assembly GCA_948472305.1). Lineage (NCBI taxonomy): Eukaryota > Viridiplantae > Streptophyta > Magnoliopsida > Fabales > Fabaceae > Vicia > Vicia faba. Next base: position 1,153,299,081 of record OX451735.1, on the reverse strand, counting down.
AGAAAATAAAATAGTCGTGTCCCTCGAAAGTGGGGAAGCTTTAGCAAAGACCCTCAGATCCAAAGATCATAGTCCCTCGATGACCCTTCGGTGCCGCCTTTCGGTAAATGATCTAGTCCCTTAAATAAAATTGCTAAAGCGTCTCTATATGTTGGCTTTATGACTGTACGATGACCCACGAATGTCCCTCAACATCCAACGATAGGGATACCTACTCACTAATAGTAGGATAGCACTGTCTAAAGGAAAGGAGGAAAAGAACACCTTTTTCGAGTAGGTAGATAGCTGTTAGGTGCTTGCTCAAAAAACAATTATTTCACACTACACTTTCAAAACATTTTTCAAAAATGCTTTATCAACACTCTTGAGGACTGATACAAGAGTTATCATAAAGCAAACAAGCTTTTCAAAACACACAAACACGAAAGAAATTTTTAAAAATGAGCAAGTATTTATGATCCCGTGGAAAACCACGGATGGAAAGGGTGCTAACACCTTCCCTTTCCATATTCTAACCCCTTACTCAGAAACTCTCGAAAAAAGTCATTTTCTGTTCTTTTCACCCTTTTCATTATTGGATAAAAGAAAATTTGGTGGCGACTCTTGCTTACCGCACATTTGCGAATACAAAAATCGAAACCAGTATTAAACAGTTGATTCTACCACCGTATCACAGAACTGGAGACTCTGCTGAGAACATTTAAAAAGTGGGGTTTACCTTAGGGTCTAGTTCATTTATAAATTGTTTTCTTTATTTTTTTTATTGCTTTACTTTGGAGGGCTTGCTTGGGTTGATACTATAGATCCTATACTCGGATCTGGGTCATCTTTTTAGGTAAACAACAATAGATCCTGGAGACTGTACGACGTAGACTGATATGGTTGAAGCAATAGATGTGTTAGTGTGACACTTTGGTTGGTACCGATATCCCTTGTGTTGAATCGAGGAGAATATGGGGCTGCCGCATGTTATCATGAAGCACTAACGAACCTTAGAACCTTGGTTGAACAAACTTGGCCATTATAAAGAAATGAGATAGCCGGCCTCGGTGTAAAGCTGGGAATTGGTTGATACTCGATGCTACACTCATTGAGATTGGACTTTCGAGATGTTCCAACCGCAAGAAAAGATTGCTAAGTTGAAATAACGCTCGATAAAGAAAGATCAGTGATATTGAGACTCCTTAGAACCCGGTTACTATTTCTAAGACAGGTTGAACCAAATAAACTTCAAGAGGGTACTTACCTATGGAATCCATGCAAGCCTAAATCTAAGGCTACTTTTGTGACTTATTTGCTTTCTTTGCCTAACAATTTGAACTCATTGCAGGGCTATGTTTGTATTCCTTGCAGGACATTGTTTGTATACATTATCCAATAAACTGGTTTTCCCGCAAGACATACAAGTCCTTATCACCCTGCATTTTTGCATGATGCATAGCATATACATCATAGCATCATACCATAACATTTCCTTAACCATTTTAAGGATCTCAAGGGTCTGTGATGCAGGTTATGTTAAAGCAGACATCTAGAAAGGGGAAAGGGGATCTATTTTCCTCTAGCCAACGTCGTTAAAAGACCAAAACACGACAACTTAAGTCAGTGGCTACGACCAACTTGATATGGTGAGCTTGACTCTCGTGGAAGGACACTCAGCAATACGAAGTTCTTCAATCAAAGCTGCAAATTTCAACTTCTGACATTTTCTGGTTTACCCTGCGAGTTCCTTGAAAACATTGCATGCATGTCATTTGTAACGCGGTGGGAGAACTGATTTGGTTGTTTTGCGTTTGATTGCAAATGTTGCAGTTAACAAGAGTCGCCACCGACTTTTCTTTTATCCAAAAGGAAAGGTTGAAAAGAACAGGAAAGACCTTTGAGATGTTTTCTTGAGTTCGGGGGGTAAATTATGAGAAGGGAAGGTATTAGCATCCTTTTCATCCGTAGTTATCCATAGGCTCTTAGTTGCTTGCTAGATCACTTGCTTTTGTTTGAATGTGTGTTTATGGTGTGGTTTTTGAAAGTATTTTGAAAATGTGACTTTGTAATGGCTCTCGTTTCTATAAGAACGCGAACAAAGTGTTGTTTTTGAAAATAGTTCAAAGAAGTGTTTGTGGAATGTGTTTTTTGAAAGTGATTTTGAAAAGGTGTCTTCTTTGTAATGGCTCTCGTTTCTATAAGAACGCGTACAAAGTGTCTGTCTTTTGAAAATGTTTCAAGTTTGAAAGATGTTTTGAAAGTGTTGGTGTTTGTTTTGAAGATAGCAAGGATGTTTTGGTTTGAAAATAAGCAAGCAACTAGGAACATTCTACCTACTCAAAAGTCTTTCTTGTTTATTTCCTCTTTCCTTTGACATTGTTATCTTACCATTGATTTGGTAAGAAACCCTATCTTTGGATGTAAAAGGGACGGGCATGGGTCATCGTATAGCCATGATAACAATATTGTGAGATATCTTAGCATTTTCTTTAGGGACTAAGATCATTTTGAAAGGGAATATTGATAGCGTCATCGAGGGACTATGATCTTGTATTTTGTTTTGTTTTTGCTAAGATTCCCCACATGCATAACATGGCCATTTTCATAAGGCAACAAAGTGGATTTACCCTAAGGGTGTAAGTGTGCAAGTGTGTTAGTTTACATGCATTATTTTGTCTTGTATTAGGGTTTTCTAAGCATTGATTTTATCTTCCCATACAAAACCTAATTTACTAGCATTTTATATATAAATCATTAAATTGCAGAAAATAAAAATACTAAGCTATTACATCATTAGGGGAGGGGGTATACAAATTTACAAATGGGGGATTTGCAATAAAATTAAATCTAATTAGCTATTACAAGCATATTGAATATTGTACAAAATTGAGAATAAAAATGCAAATGCAAATGAAAAAAGAAATGATTTTTTTGTTTGGATTTTTATGAAAGGGTTTTAACCTAATTAAGAAAATGGTTAATAAAATAAAATAAACTTAAATTAATTAAGAAAGGAAATTAACTAAAAAGGATTTTTAGGGTTTTTATGAAAAGGTTTTAAATTAAAAATAAAAATTAATTAATTAAAATAAACTTAAGTTCTAAATTAATTTTAATTTACAAAAGGATAGTATAATAATTAAACCTAATTATCTAAATATTAATTAATTAAGAAAAGAAATTAATTTGTTAGAAAAAATGTTTTTTTATCTAAAAGAATTTAAATGGAAAATATCCTAAATATCTAAATAATAAATATAAAATATTTTTGGTATTTTTTATTTAATAAAATGATAATAATAATAATAATAATAATAATAATAATAATAATAATAATAATAATCAAAAATAAAATAAAATATAACAATTAAAGTCAGAGGGGTTAAAAAATAAAAATGGTGGTTAACAGTAGTAAAAGGGGCGCTAGGCCCAAAAGTATTTTCTGTTCAAGTCAGAAAACAAAATAAAAATCAAATAAATGGGCTTGTGTCAAAAAGCAAACAGGGGGGGTGAGAAGCCAAAAACAATGCTCCAGGCCCAAAACAAATTCAGCGCCCTCTGGTGATCTAGTGTGGGCAGCCTTGAAGGGTGCATCATAGGGACATGCATGTGAGGTGTTGGATTTAATGGCTTGGCTGATCCGATGGTGATGTAGAAAGGCACATGGTACACACGCTGGCTTGGCTTGCATTGAACCTGAAATAAGAAAAAGTGAAAAAACAAAAGGGTACCACTGGGGCTCGAACCCAGGTCCCTATAGTCACAAACGCACGCTTCTACCACTAGGGTGACTATACACCCGTTTATTAATACAAAACCAAAAATATAAATTTGAAACATATTCCTAGGCCTGTATCATCTTTAACCTCACGCCAGACCATTCAACATGATTTTTTGAAATTGCTATCTCTCTCATTTCTCAACCATTTTTAAAAGTACAAACATGAAAGTTATTGGAAATTTCATCACGAATCCAACCATGTAAATAACTTAAGCTAACACTCAAAGCTGAACATGAATTTTAAATGGTACCAAATTATGACCTAATTTGTTCAGAGATTTAAACTTAAAATCCTCTAAGCCCAAGCAATATATATGAAAAGTATGGACATGGTTAGCTTCAAGGCAATGATATCTACATTTTTCATTCACAAATTAACCATTAATGATGCCTATATGAAGAGTTCAAAATTCAGAAAACTCACCTTGAAAATGGAATACGTGTTTTGAATTTGAGCAGCTTTCAAGGTGTTGTAATGATCTGGTTAGCTTCCTTGGAACTCTAAGAAGCTAATGCAATGGCTGGCTTGAGCTGAAGATGGCTGGAATGGTTTGGAGAAGTCCAACTGTGATACTCTGTTTTTGAACTTGGAAATGGGTAAAGATGGTGTTACAGTCGTGTAACAGGGACAAGGATGGCTTATGTATGATGTTTGGAAGCTTTTGGAAGCAAAAGGATAAGAAACGCCCGAGTAGTTTTTGATTTTGGGATCTCTGGCCAGAATATGCAACAATGGAGTTTTTATGTGTGATTCTGAGTTCTAGGGAGTTTGAGGGCTTAAGCATGCATTCCTTTTCTTTCAAATGACTTGTGTATATGTATGGAAAAGTTGTGTAAATAAATTTTTTAGATATCATTGAGATCTACAACTTTCATGTTGAGAGTTTCTTTTGAATCATCTTGCATCATGGTGAAAAATTTGCTCAAAGTTGTGAAAAAATATGAAGTTTTCAACACTTAGAAAAATTTCTAAGTTTGGAAACTTTGACTTTTCAAAATGAAATCTTGACTTTTTGATTTCTTGATGAACAAGTTTCATATTTTGACATGTCTTGATGAATTGTGATCTTTGACACTTGATTTTAACCAAAAAGTCAAAGTTTGACTTTTCACTATATCAGATGACTTTTGATCAGTTAACTGAAAATCAATTATCAATCGATTGATCTTTGAAGTAAGTTTTGAGTCATACCATTAGGTCAAAATGATGAATTTCAAACCTTGAGATAATGTCTCAAACCAAATAGCCATTTTCTAGGTCAAAAATCAGAAATTTCCCTTTCTCAATCAAAACCCTAATTTTGACCATTTTGCCCTTTTGATGATCTGATCAAATTTCTTGAGGAATTATGGTCCAAACTTGATCAAATAACATATATTAGTTCACAATGTTTATATGGATCAAAAATCATGAAGTTTGACTGTAAATTGACCACAATTGACTTTTTCCTAATACAACTGAATTTTAGGTCAACTGATCAATTGACTGAGCAAAAATGTGATCTAAGACTTGAAACTTGACATGAGCCATCTTGAGGGTCTATAATGATCCATGAAAATCATATGAGGAATTAAAATTTCAATTATCCTTGTGCAATCTAAAACCCTAATTTCAGTCATCAAGGCTTATGGAGATATCTTGAGCTAATCAACCTTAGTGCAGTCTTGAACCAAAGGAGATCTAGTGAGAAAATACTTGATAAATGAGAGGGAAAATTTTGGGGTACAACAGTTGCCCCTGTTCAATCTTCTTAAACCTGAAGAGTTAGATTGGCGGATCCGCCATTCGTGACTTGAAGGTGGAAGATGATTTGACACGAGAATGCCCAAAAATTTGCACTCGAAGATGAATTGTGAATGGGCTTATAGATGCCATTTGGAGGAATGATGGAGACTTTCCAGAGATGGGCTTGTAGATGCCATCCAAAGGTGACCGTTGAAAGAAAATAGACTAAGTCTGAACTTGATTTCAACTGGAAAAGAATCAGAGCAAATCTTTGAAGTGATTTATCTGAAACCACAGAAGTCTTGTATGTTATTTGACTGGGAAGAATCAGAATAAATATTGGAGAAATTTATCTGAACCAGAAATGTTTATTTGGAAAGTATCAGGATAACCGTTGATATGTTTAAACTGAACCAAAAGAGGTCTTGAATATTCTTTAACTGGAGAGAATCAAAGTAGATTTTTGAGCGATTTATCTGAACCAGAGAAAGTGCCTACTGAGAAAGAATCAGAATAAATCATTGAGAGATTTATCTGAACCAGCAGGGGTCGGGAGAAGAATTAGAATAAATCGTTGAGATATTTATCTGAACCAGAGAAAGTGTCGGCGGGAAATAATCAAGATAAACCGTTGGGGGATTTAAACTGAACCAATAGAGGTATTGAATTTTCTTTAATTTATGATGGGCCTATGTAGGACAGCTTCATAATGAGTCCATGTAAAATTGCATCTGGAGTTGTCTGAGAAGGAACCTGGGTGGGGTTGCTTAGAAATGAAAAACCTGGATAGTAGGGTTATGAGAAGGGACCTGGGTAGTAGGGCTACTTCGAAATAAAAATCCTGGATAGTAGGGCTATGAGAAGGAACCTGGGTAGTAGGGTTACTTCGAAATGAAATCCTGGATAGTAGGGCTATGAGAAGGAACCTGGGTAGTAGGGTTACATCGAAATGAAAGCCTGGATAGTAGGGTTATGAGAAGGAACCTGGGTAGTAGGGTTACTTCGAAATGAAAGCCTGGATAGTAGCGCTATGAGAAGGAATCTGGGTAGTATGGTTACTTCGAAATGAAAGCCTGGATAGTAGGGCTATGAGAAGGAACCTGGGTAGTAGGGTTACTTCAAAATGAAAGAATGGATATTAGGGCTATGAGAAGGAACCTGGGTTGTAGGGTTACTTGGAAATGAAAGCCTGGATAGTAGGGCTATGAGAAGGAACCTGTGTAGTAGGGTTACTTCGAAATGAAATCCTGGATAGTAGGGCTATAAGAAGGGACCTGGGTAGTAGGGTTACTTCGAAATGAAGGCCTGGATAGTAGGGCTATGAGAAGGAACCTGGATAGTAGGGTTACTTGATGAAGAGTCCATATTAAACTTCATCTGAAATTTTCTGAGAAGGAACCTGGGTAGGATTACTTCATGATGAGTCCGTGTAAAACTTCATTTGGAAATAGGAGGAACATGTGTAGGGTTGCTTCAATCGATTGTATAGATAAGTGCCCTGACTTATTACATGTATTAATCTGGAACTTGAAAATGGTTGATGGTAGCCATCTATTGATTGACCTTTTCCTGAAAAAGGTAAAATGTTAGCTGTATGCAATGTCATGATGTATGAAATGCATGGTGTCATGATGTTCTCAAAATAAATGAGATTGTGTCGTATGCACTTATCATATGTGAAATGTTAATGAGTGTATTTTTTTCTGGGAAAATAAATCCTTGACAAATGCTAGGGAGTCAAAAAAATCCCAGACTGCTGTTGAAGAGTATGTGTGTTTTCAAACTTTGCTTAGAATGTTTTCACCGGGGATTCTTGTTTTGTTGTTTTGAGGAGAAATTTGTTGGGGAATGCTAAAAACTCTGTGAAGAGTGTTGATTCTTACTTGGGGAAAAGATTTCAAGAGTCTTAGTTGTTCGTTGCTCTACTGAGGATTCGAAGTTGAACTGATATCTGGTTGGGTCCAGGCTTCACAGTAACTTGCTGGGGATTGTAGAGTAGTCTATTGGGGCAGAGGAGTTGTGGTCCTTTGATTTGTAGTAATCGAAGAGGCAAACTCAAACTAGGGAATCTGTAGTTTGTTGGGGGGGGGGGATAAACCCTGTTGTCGATCTGTTGGAGAGGTGTCTTCTTCACTGGGGAAAATCCTCGAGGGTTCTTGAGGTCGACTCAGCTGGTGAGAAGTTTACAGAGACTGAAACTCTGGATGGGAGTCATCCTATGAGAAGGATTTTGGGGTAATTTGTCATTGACCCTAGTAGCAAGTGTTGTAGTAATGCAAGAAAATGTTTGCTTGGTCGCATATGACCCTTTATGTGGGAGCCTGTTTGCCCTCAGAGTTAATCTGGTGCACCTTGACGCTTGAGACTTTGATCACATTTCCGGTAGCCCTGAATTTTCTAGAGATATTTTCTAAGACTGTTGTGGAAGAAATCGAAGACCTGATACTGACACCATCTGATACTACTGGCACAGACGAACAAATTGGTGGTACCCAAGATCTTTGGTCAAGTCTCATAATTTTCTAAGAATTGTCATGGGAGGATCCGAAGACATGATACTGACACCATTTGATACTACTGGCACAAAAAAATTTCTAGAGATATTTTCTAAGACTGTTGTGGAAGAAATCGAAGACCTGATACTGACACTATCTGATACTACTGGCACAGATGAACAAATTGGTGGTACCCAAGATCTTTGGTCAAGTCTCAGAATTTTCTAAGAACTGTCATGGGAGGATCCGAAGACATGATACTGACACCATCTGATACTACTGGCACAAACGAACAAATTGGTGGTACCTAAGATATTTGGTCAAGTCTCAGAATTTTCTAAGAACTGTCATGGGAGGATCCGAAGACATGATACTGACACCATCTGATACTGACACCATATGATACTGTTGGTACAGACAAACAATTGGTGGTACCAAAAGTCCTCATAGTGGATATTGTTCAAACCCCTGATCAACATGACATTTCCCCTTGAGTGATACATATGGAGATTTGCTCCTGGTAAATCAGCATTTCTTGAGAGATTTCTTGGAATCTTGACTGGACTGCCCCAGGTGTGTTGGATAGTAACATGTCATGCCCCTTTGTTGATAGGAGATTTGTCATTGGATGTGTCATCCCACTTGAAGTGATTTTGTTCACTAAGAGAGCTTTTGTTCATCGGATATTCGCTGTGTGAATTTCTCTGTTGTCAAACAAATAGCCATATGCAAACAGTGATATTCAAGTAATGCAAAGTTTATGCTTGTATTGAAATTTTGAAAATGCGTTTTAGCAAGTAAATAAATTTTGTAAGAAAATTAAAACTCAGGATTTAGAGAAAAGCCTTACAGGAGTCAGGATACTTTTTGTAACAGTATGCTTTCGAACTAACCCATGCTTCAATTAGGACTTTTGAAGGGTTGTAGCATGGCTCGGTTCAATGTTTTAAGAAACAAAGGATAAAGGATCAAAGTGTGTTTGTACCCATCCGCTCTTCGTGATGTTCTTAAGTCCTAAACTCAGTTAATTGTGCGTTTGAACTCCAATTGAGTCTGGAATGGCGCTTTAGTGAAGGTTCAAACAAGTTAAGTTTGTCGGAAGACAGTCATTTTTGCAACATTTTTTCATGTTGTGGAGGGTTTGTAGTGACCTCCTTTTTTGTTATCCCTAATTTTTTCCTAACAGTTCTTGTTTTGAGATTACAGTCAGTGGGATGCCCCATTTTTTCTTAAGTCTCCTTTGTAGTTTTTGACTTAGTGGGCTTTTTTTTGAGAGATAATGACTGCCTATATGATAGGGAACCATCATCGCCTTTTGATTCCAGAGGAATGTTTTTGATATCACTCGTTGTATACAAAGTGAATGCGCATTTGAATTAACTGAGAGACTACTCTGCCCCAGGTTTTGATTAAAAGTTTCAATTTATGTAAAAAAAAGAAAACTTCTACTTCTTTAGCTCGAAGGGGTTGACTAGGGATTATCCTCCTTATAACTCCAGTGTTTGGGATTTGAAAGAACGCCTGTACATCGTCAGCAAGTTCTGTTAAAAAGCATACTGTATGAGATTATGGCATTGTTTTCGTCATCCCCCCTCTAAAGGCTTGTAACTTTTAGCAAGAGTTGAATGTCATAAATAGAGCAAAAAGCATAGTTTAAATATAGTGAAAACGAATGGATAAATTCAAGACAAACATGTGCAATGAATTAATGAAACGAAGTTTGACATTAATAGATAATTGTTTAAATAACAAAAAGATTACAACTTGAAAATTCAAATGAACAAAAAATTTCCTTGCCCCGTTTGTTGCTTCATGTGGATGCCCTTGAGGGGTGATTGAAGAGTTCCAATTGACTGTCTTGTGTAAACTCCAACACTACTTCGTCAATTAGGTCTTGAATCCTATTCTTCAGAGCCTAACAATTGTTCGTGTCGTGCCCGGGATTTTCAGAATGTTATGCGCACCTCTCATTAGGACGGTAACTAGGAGCAACAATGTTAGGATTCCCGGGAGGAGCCTTTAATGTAATCAACTCTGCCTTCAACAACTGTTGTAGCACCTGAGCTAGCAACATGCCAATCCTGGTAAATTGTCTCTTAGGTGCGACCTCATTACGCTGATTCCTTTGTTGTTGTTGGAGAGGTTGTTGTTGGACTCGAGACGTGGAAGCAATTTGGAAAGGTTTACTCTCCACTAAACCGGCTTCATGTCGCATGGGAGGCTGAGCAGTGACTTGATCTTCAATTCTGGTTGTTTGCCCCATACGGTTGTAACCGCCTTGATGAAGCTGGTTGATAAGGACTTTCAGCTCTTCTTGTCCTTTAGCCAGATTTTGGATAAGAGCCATCTGGCCCACCAATTGTCCCATCATTTGGACTTTCATTATGGCTGTCTCGGTTTGTAACCGCTCCAACTGGTCATCTCTGTCGTCCCTAGGATTTCCCATGACCACGCCCCTTGTGAGGAGCACCTTCACCTCTTATTGTCCCTTGGATAGGTTCAAGAACATCTCTTTAAGTTGAGCATTTTGAATCTGAACATCCTTGATAGTCTGTTCTAGAGCTATCTCTACTAAAATAAACAGTAAGCAGATGAGAGACCCGTATGGGAGAAAACTGTTTGTGTTATGATGAATGAAGATGCATATGCAAATGATTTCAAGGAAATTAGAGATTTAAATTTGCTTTAGACAAAAAGGAACACACGTCATATTAATAAATAAAAGTTTGAGTACATCATGCCTCTTTGGGCTTACAATGAAAGAAATAAAATACAAAACCCTAAGAGAAAAAAGTTGAACGCATCCTCTTCGGTGCGATGTAGGCGTCCAGACTCAGCTCTTCATGAAGCTTCTTGGTGAATTCCAAAACTTTCTTCTCGCTGGCATAGAATTAGGCTTCAAAAGTGTCTCGCTCTTCCTTAAGCTGTATCCAATCCCTTTGGAAGTCTTCGAGGGAGGTGGGAATGTTAGGATGAAGAATAGTGTACGGGACCTCTCCTTCCACAACAAGCTCTATGATAACTGGGATAATGGAGGGTTAAGGCATCATAAGACTTTGAGCACGGGATCATACCTATTTGAGATAAGGCTCAAGAGGGATGGAATTCTTGTGCTCCAGTATCTTGCTATCCACCTTGTTTATCATCTTCCAAGCTCGGATAAACCTCTGGCGATAACCTTGATCATCATTCTCGTAGTCAAATACCAACCCTTGATTAAGCATCTCATGTGGACCATCCCTTCGGGCGTAACCAAACTATCGTAAGGCTAAGAAGGGTTTGTAAGTGATACCTCCTCTAATGCCAAGTAAGGGGACATTAGAGAATTCTCCACAACGGTCGATGATAGTAACATTCTCCAAAGATCGGGAACACCAATCAATATCTGAATGTCTAAGCGTCATCAACCTATGTGACCACCTTGAACCTTGCTCGTTCTTTAATACAGATTGGGGAAGTTGCGAAATAAACCATATTGCCAAGAGAGGAGTACAACATATAAGGATACCTCTTTTCTTCATAGTGTGAGTGTGAAAAGAATGTAGGATGTCTCCTAACAAAGTAGGCACCGGGTTACAAGACATGAAGATTTTGACGGTGTTTACATCTATGAGTTGGTTAGGATTTGGAAACAAAACCATCCCATAGATGAGAAGGGTCACAATTTCCTCAAAAGCTTGCAAGTCCAAGGAGTTCCAACAGTTTTGAGCTTTCTTAAACAAGAACTTAGCTAAGAAACCTTTGACACCACTCCTTATTTCCTAATTAGTTGTGACATCAGATTGTTGCAAGTGTAGGGCTTGAGCAATCTCTTCTGGTTTTGGATCTCTTTCCGTACCGTTGAAGGGTAGTTGATTGAGAATGGGAATCCTCAAGAGTTGGGAGAATTCTTCCAAAGTTGGCACAAGTTGATAATCGGGAAATGTGAAGCAATGGTGTAGAGGATCAAAGAATAGGAAGAGCACCTTAATCATATCTTCATCCATGTTGGAGGTAACCAAGTTTAGGAGGCGACCATGTTTTTCGGTAAATGGAGAATTTTCAGGAACCCTTGATGCTAACTCTTTAAGTTGAGGAGGAATCCTTACGAGATTGACTTGAATAGTTTTCCTGCGAATAGAATCCATGTCCTACAAAACAGAACAAAGATAAATCCCAAAAATCCTTGAAATGGTTAGTGAGTATGAGCATGATGTTATGATGTTTATGATGTTATGTACAAGTAAATATATACAAACAAAACAAACAAGTACTTAGGTTTAGGCTTGCATGGAGTCTCATAGGTAAGTACCCTCTTGAAGTTTAGTTGGCTTAAACCTGTCCTAGCAATAGTAACTGGGTTCTAAGGGAGCTCAATATCACTGGTTTGTTTCCTAGGGCATTATTTCAGCGTAAGCCTCTTTAACGGCGACCGAAATATCCCAAAAAACCAAACCTCAATGAGTATAGTATCGAGTATATACCAACTTCAGACTGCACCAAAGCCAGTCATCTCACTATGTCCTAATGGCCAAGTTGGTCAAGTAAAGGTTCTATAAGTTAGCTAGTGCTTCATGACATCACTCAGCAGCCCCGTATTCTCCTTGACTACTAAAGGGATACCGGTACGCACAAATATGTCACACTAACGTAGCTATTGCTTATACCATGTCGGTATACCTCGAACAGTTTCCACAATGTATTGCTACTTACCTATAAGGTATCCCAAATCCGGGTAGAGGATTTAAACCCAAACAAAGAACTAAAATGTAAAGCAAACAAATCAAACAATGAAAGCAAGTAAATGTGATCTAGCCCTAAGGTAACTCCACTTTTAAAATAGTCCCCAGCAGAGTCTCCAGTTCTGTAACGCGGTGGGAGAACTGACTTGGTTGTTTTGCGTTTGATCGCAAATGTTGCGATTAGCAAGAGTCGCCACCGACTTTTCTTTTATCCAAAAGGAAAGGTTGAAAAGAACAGGAAAGACCTTTGAGATGTTTTCTTGAGTTTGGGGGGTAAATTATGAAAAAGGGAAGGTATTAACACCATTTTCATCCGTAGTTATCTACGGGCTCTTAGTTGCTTGCTAAATCACTTGCTTTTGTTTGAATGTGTGTTTATGGTGTGTTTTTTGAAAGTATTTTGAAAATATGACTTTGTAATGGCTCTCGTTTCTATAAGAACGCATCCAAAGTGTTGTTTTTGAAAATAGTTCAAAGAAGTATTTGTGGAATGTGTTTTTTGAAAGTGATTTTGAAAAGGTGTCTTCTTTGTAATGGCTCTCGTTTCTATAAGAACGCGTACAAAGTGTTTTTCTTTTGAAAACTTTTCAAGTTTGAAAGATGTTTTGAAAGTGTTGGTGTTTATTTTGAAAATAACAAGGATGTTTTGGTTTGAAAATGAGTAAGCAACTAGGAACATTCTAACTACTCAAAAGTCTTTCTTGTTTATTTCCTCTTTCCTTTCACATTGTTATCTTACTATTGATTTGGTAAGAAACCCTATCTTTGGATGTAAAAGGGACGGGCATGGGTCATCGTATAGCCATGATAACAATGTTGTGAGATATCTTAGCATTTTCTTTAGGGACTAAGATCATTTTGAAAGGGAACATTGATGGAGTCATCGAGGGACTATGATCTTGTATTTTTATTTGTTTTTGCTAAGATTCCCCACATGCATAACATGGCCATTTTTCATAAGGCAACAAAGTGGATTTACCCTAAGGGTGTAAGTGTGCAAGTGTGTTAGTTTACATGCATTGTTTTGTCTTGTATTAGGGTTTTCTAAGCATTGATTTTATCTTCCCATACAAAACCTAATTTACTAGCATTTATATATAAAGCATTAAATTATGGAAAATAAAAATACTAAGCTATTATATCATTAGGGTAGGGGGTATACAAATTTACAAATGGGGGATTTGCAATAAAATTAAATCTAATTAACTATTACAACCATATTGAATATTGTACAAAATTGAGAATAAAAATGCAAATGCAAATGAAAAAAGAAATGATTTTTTTGTTTGGATTTTTATGAAAGGGTTTTAACCTAATTAAGAAAATGGTTAATAAAATAAAATAAACTTAAATTTATTAAGAAAAGAAATTAACTAAAAAGGATTTTTAGGGCTTTTATGAAAAGGTTTTAAATTAAAAATAAAAATGAAAATTAATTAATTAAAATAAACCTAAGTTATAAATTAATTTTAATTTACAAAAGGATAGTATAATAATTAAACCTAATTATCTAAATATTAATTAATTAAGAAAAGAAATTAATTTGTTAGAAAAAAATGTTTTTTTATCTAAAAGAATTTAAATGGAAAATATCCTAAATATCTAAATAATAAATATAAAATATTTTTGGTATTTTTTTATTTAATAAAATGATAATAATAATAATAATTGAAAATAAAATAAATATAACAATTAAAGTCAGGGGGGGTTAAAAAATAGAAATGTTGGTAAAAGGGGCGCTAGGCCCAAAAGTATTTTTTGTTCAAGTCAGAAAACAAAATAAAAATCAAATTAATGGGCTTGTGTCAAAAAGCAAACAGGGGGGGGGGGGGTGAGAAGCCAAAAACAATGCTCCAGGCCCAAAACAAATTCAGCGCCCTCTGGTGATCATGTGTGGGCAGCCTTGAAGGGTGCATCATAGGGACGTGCAAGTGAGGTGTTAGATTTAATGGCTTGGCTGATATGATGGTGATGGAGAAAGGCACATGGTACACGCGCTGGCTTAGATTGCATTGAACCTGAAATAAGAAAAAGTGAAAACACAAAAGGGTACCACTAAGGCTCGAACCCAGGTCCCTATAGTCTTAGGCGCGCACTTCTATCACTGGGGTGGCCATACATTCGTTTATTAATACAAAACCAAAAATATATATTTGAAACACATTCCTAGGCCTATATCATATTCAACCTCGCGCCAGACCATTCAACATGATTTTGTGAAATTGCTACCTCTCTCATTTCTCAACCATTTTCAAAAGTACAAACATGAAAGTTGCTGGAAATTTCATCACGAATCCAACCATGTAAATAACTTAACTAGAACTCAAAGATGAACATGAATTTTAAATGGTACCAAATTCTGACCTAATTTGTTCAGAGATTTAAACTTAAAATCCTCTAAGCTCAAGCAATATAAATGAAAACTATGGACATGGTTAGCTTCAGGGCAATGGTATCTACATTTTTCATTTACAAATTAACCATTAATGATGCCTATATAAAGAGTTCAAAAGTCAGAAAACTCACCTTGAAAATGGAATTCGTGTTTTGAATTTGAACAACTTTCATGGTGTTGTAATGATCTAGTTAGCTTCCTTGGACCTCTTGAAAGCTAATGCAATGGCTGGCTTGAGCTGAAGATGGCTGGAATGGTTTGGATAAGTCCAACTGTGATACTCTGTTTTTGAACTTGGAAATGGGTAAAGATGGTGTTACAGGTGTGTAACAGGGACATGTATGGCTTATGTATGATGTATTGAAGCTTTTGGAAGCAAAAGGCCAAGAAACGCACGAGTAGTTTTTGATTTTGGGATCTCTGGCCAGAATATGCCACAATGGAGTTTTTATGTGTGATTCTGAGCTCTAGGGAGTTTGAGGGCTTAAGCATGTGTGCCTTTTCTTGCAAATGACTTGTGTATATGTATGGAAAATATTGCGAGGCTTGAGAGAGTCAGAATCACACCTGTACAAGTTATGAGATTTTGCCTATTTTTGAAGCAAGCTTGAAACATCTTGTTTCAATATGAAGTACCAAGCTTGTAGGGTGGCCGTAACCTTTAAACATGCTCATTCTGATTGTGTAGGGAAAGCTTGTGCAGAAAGGACAAGTTCAATGCTCAAGACAAAACTGGTTTTGTGGTTAAAGCAAATTTACTAGAATGGAATGGTTACTTTCTTCCTAAAATAGAATTAAGCATAGGCATTGCATTGAATGCTTGATTTGAAGCTTCTTACAATTGTGCAAACATTTAATTATGGAGTGCCTAACAATTTATAGGCCTGCAAAGCAAAGATTGTGCAGGCTAGCATGGATTTGCAATCTTGTTCATCATGAAATTGACCTATAATTCAAGAATGAAATGCCAACTTCATGCCTTCGATTCTCCTTGCTCAAACATGTTCTAAAGGAGCTCTTGGACATTTTAGAAATATTTTAATGTTCTCTACAACCCCTCTTTGAATCACTTTTGAAAATTACCCTTGGAACTATGTGAAAAATTGCCATAAAGTTAGGTCAAAATCCTGCCTAAACTAGGGCAAAATTTCACTAAGTTTCCAAGTTTCATGAACATGTATTCACAAAATCATAACTTGAAATCCATGCATTTATAGGAGAAGTTGTATAAAAAAATGTTTTAGATATCATTGAGATCTAAAACTTTCATGTTGAAAGTTTCTTTTGAATCATCTTGCATCATGGTGAAAAATTGGCTCAAAGTTGTGAAAAAATATGAAGTTTTCAACACTTAGAAAAATTTCTAAGTTTGGAAACTTTGACTTTTAAAAATGAAATATTGACTTTTTGATTTCTTGATGAACAAGTTTCATTTTTTGACACGTTTTGATGAATTGTGATCTTTGACACTTGATTTTGACCAAAAAGTCAAAGTTTGACTTTTCACTGTATCAGTTGACTTTTGATCAGTTGACTGAAAATCAACTATCAATCGATTGATCTTTGAGGGAAGTTTTGAGTCATACCATTAGGTCAAAATGATGCATGTCAAACCTTGAGATAATGTCTTAAACCAAATAGCCATTTGCTAGGTCAAAAATCAGAAATTGCCCTTTCTCAGTCAAACTTTTTGGAGTTCAAATATGTTGATGTGTCCAAGGACCTCTAAATCTATCCATGCATTTTTATTTTATTTTATATTTATATTTATATTTTATTCATTTAAATATGAATTAAATCAAATAAAAACTAAATAAAATTGCATAAAATAGTAAATATTGGTTACGACAATATGGGCTGATGGTTTGAATTATTTTTGGCTCCAAAATTTCGTGCAAAGAAGGCTAGGTGCATTACACCTCAAAATGGGCAAGAATTTGCATTTTTGGAACTTCTTTAATGTGTTTGATTTTGGTTTTAAAGAGGGCCATTATGGATGGATTCTTACCATCTTTGCTAGCCCTTTTCTTCCTATATAAATACAAGACCAAGGCATGAACAAAGGACATAAAAATCATTGCTAGGAAGCCATATCAAAATTCACAAAATTTCCACAAATTTGTCAAAATCGAAACAACCTTTTGAAGCATCCTCGATCCAAAACAATTTCCCAGTTGTGATTCTGAGGTTCCCAGGAATTCATTAAATCCATTCCTAAGGCTTGCAACACCCTAGATAATCGTATCCATGCATCACCGGTTGGTAAGATTTTCTTGAATTTTAAAACTGCATTTTGATGGGATGTTAATACTTTTAACCGTTTGATTTATGTTTAGCATGTCTATTAGAGCAGGTGTGACGTTTAGCATGAAGGTTTTGGGGCCACAAGAAATTCAAATTACATCCCCTTTTCCACTTACTGCCTGGCCCGTTTCTATTTGTTTATTTTGTTTTTTACTTATTTCTTTTAGTTTGTTTTTTTAATCAATATAAAATCAGATAAAAATCATAAAAATATTAGATAAGCATTTTTTTCAATTAAATCAATTTTTTAAATTAATTAATAATTATTTAAACAATTTTCTTTAATTAAAAACTAAATAGACTTAGAATTTTAATTTATTTTCTTTTCATATTAAAAAATACCAAAAAAAGCTTAGAAGATTAATCTCTTTTCTTTAATTTCATGTTTTCTTTAATAATTAAATTTTTCTTTAAATATAGATCTAGATTAATTACTTTTAGTTCAACTATTTTCTTAAATTAAAACAAAAAACAACAAAAAGATTTTTTATATCTTAGGAATTTTAGACGTCTTTTCAAATTCGCGCGTTATTATTCTTTCGCACTTCCTTTTATTATTGTAACTGTATATTGGGATGTAATAGATGATTAGTAGGACCTTTACTGCTTTTATTTATTTTCCCTCAGTTTTGGATATGTACATAATCCCCCTCCCCGAAGCCTTGTAATAGCTAAGTTTTATATTTCTGCACTTTTAATTACTGCAATTATTAACTGCTAGATGTATGACTAATTGGATTGTATGGCAAGAATAAAACAAAATGTTAGCAAACATAACATCAAGACAAAATAACTGAAACAAACACACTTGCACATATACACCTTTAGGGTACTTCCACTTTGGTTGCCTTCGGAAAATAAAACAGTCGTGTCCCTCGAAAGTGGGGATGCTTTAGCAAAGACTCTCAGATCCAAAGATCATAGTCTCTCGATGACCCTTCGGTGTTGCCTTTCGGTAAATGATCTAGTCCCTTAAACAAAATTTCTATAGCGTCTCTATATGTTTCCTTTATGACTGTACGATGACCCACGAATGTCCCTCAACATCCAACTATAGGGCTACCTACTCACTAATAGTAGGATAGAACTGTCTAAAGGAAAGGAGGAAAAGAACACCTTTTTCGAGTAGGTAGATAGCTGTTAGGTGCTTGCTCAAAAAACAATTTTTTCACACTACACTTTCAAAAAAAATTTCAAAAATGCTTTATCAACACTCTTGAGGACTGATACAAGAGTTATCATAAATCAAACAAACTTTTCAAAACACACAAACACGAAAGCAATTTAAAAAAATGAGCAAGTATCTAAGATCCCGTGGAAAACCACAGATAGAAAGTGTGCTAACACCTTCCCTTTCCATAATCTATCCCCCTTACTCAGAAACTCTTGAAAAAGGTCTTTTTATGTTCTTTTCACCCCTTTCATTATCGGATAAAAGAAAATTCGGTGGCAACTCTTGCTTACCGCATATTTGCGAATACAAAATGCAAAACCAATATTAAACAGTCGATTCTGCCACCGTATCACACTCGACAACATCAACTCTAGTATCTGAAGGCTATCTTGAGTTGGTGGTGGGGAGGGTTTAACACTGCCCTGGTTGGCAGAAAAACTATGTGTCGCGCTTGTACCACCCATAAATTTCTCAAGTAAATTCTCTTGAATTTCCAACTGAATTAAATATGTGTGGCTTAATATACCCAACAAACTCAATTTCTGCATCATAAAAACAACATAAATACAATCCAAAATTGAAATACACAAACAATAATAACAACAAAATACAACTTATACCTCAAGAACATTGCGGATACACTTCTTGGACACCTTATCCTCATTCATCCTCTCTCGCTCCTCTTTCTCCTTTTGGACACTCTTCTGCATAATATGCAACAACTTCTCCCTCTCCTCCTCCAAGAACTTCTCCTGCACCATCTGCAATAAACTCTCCCTCTCATCCGCCAAGAATTTCTCCTGCAACATGGGAAACCAAATTTCCCTCTCTTCCTCCAAGAACCTATTCTGCTCCTCCTTCCACTTCTCCCCGGCCTTCCCCAACTCAACATCAACAATCTCTTGAACCTATTTCTTATTGATTTTCTCCCTAGATAATTTAGAGCATCCAAAATGTACCTTGAAGCCAACACCTCTACCAAGTCCACAGACACGCCCAGAATACTCATCGGTTCCAATCGCTTCTACCAAGATGTCATGATGACCTTGTGAAGTGAAGAGGTCGACCTTGGTTTGTTCAACAAGATCATCCTACAAAACATGAAATTTCATCTTTACCGAATTGATTTAACTAAAATAAATATTGTTGAAAAAAGTATCTACTTACAATCCTTTGAGCCACTTCGTGCGTAGCATCTAACGTGTACTTGTCGTATTTTCTTTGGTGCGCCCTCTTCTATTTCTCATGGCGTGATGGTGGATATGGACTGCAATAAAGACTTATAGAAACTCCATGCTCTTCATCCCTTTTTTCTTTTTTCATCCATCCAATTTTTTTCTAGTCTTTTATATCCTCCACGAGACAACCTATGTGTATAAATATTTCTATCTCAATTTTCTTTTCCTTTTTGGCTCTTTGCCAATAAGTCAGGAGTGGTGCAAGACTCTACAAATTTCTCCCAAGTAGCTTGATCAATAAATGAACACACCTCGTATGGAGCCCATTCTTTATCTTCTCCATGTTTAATATAATAATATGAGTGAGCTGTGTCTTAAACCGCATCCAAAGCTAACCAGAAGAAGCAAGAATTTTCTTTTTCACGTTCGTATCATTTGGAGTAACAATGAACACATTCCATGTTTACACAATAATGATGTTATTAGTATTAAAAAAAAATACTTGTAAAACAAATGATAAAATACAAAATAAATACTGTAATATCAACTCATATGTCGTCTTTCAATTTATCATCAACTTCACGACAACTATCTATCAAAATACTCACTTTACTTCTACCTTGTAACGTAATGTAACCCAAAAAATCATCAGTATGTTTACCAGAAGTTGTGCCAATTTCTGCATCAAGTCTAACCGGGTAGCGAATACCAGTTTCGTTGGCTTCTTTTCACCTTTGTATACATCATAGCACCTCTAGTTTTTCTTTTCTTTTGTAACAGAGTTTGCAGCAGATGTTGTATGGGAGGTGCTTGTCGAATCGACCATCACTATCAAGATGAATCAAACAGTAACGTTTCAGTAAAAAAAAATGAAGAAACCCAAAACAAAATGATTAATAGACAAGCAAACAAAAAAAACCTAAAAAAAATGATCAAGAGTCTATTTTAGTGAAAAAATAACATTGATGACTATCAAGATGAAACAAACATGTTGCTATGAAGAACATCTGTTGAGTTTTGATGAATATCAGCTTGAAAATTGTAACACTCTGATTTAATTAGAATTATTTTTAATTAAATAATAAGATGATACAGTGTAGTTGTATGGGCATATGGCTAAATGCGTAGAAACTTTGGAGTGTGTAGAATAC
The DNA here is from genome assembly GCA_948472305.1 of Vicia faba. Classification (NCBI taxonomy): domain Eukaryota; kingdom Viridiplantae; phylum Streptophyta; class Magnoliopsida; order Fabales; family Fabaceae; genus Vicia; species Vicia faba. The sequence goes on along the minus strand of OX451735.1, from coordinate 1,153,278,174 downwards.
TATGGATTATTAGTATGTTATAATATTAGCATTATTATTATTATTATTATTTTATAATGATAATTAAATAATTAATTAATTTAGAAGGGTTATAATATTATTTGAGATATATCAGAGTGAGAAGAAGAGAAATAGAGTTAGTACGTGAAAATAGAAGAAAAACATAGAAGTTAGAAGAGGAGAAAGGCACTAGGAAGCTAGGGCAAGGATTTCACCGTAGAAATCAAGAATCAACCAAAAATCTAAGGTAAGGGGGATTCTAACTTTATAAAGGGTTTCCTAATGATGGAGTATGGTAGGATCTTGGTTGTGTGATTGTATGTTTTGATTTCTCTCTATTTGGTTTTTTTGGGGTTTTTCCCATTGATAGACTTTTGGTGATTTTGGTATGTTTTTGATAGAATTGGATGATATGAATTGGTTAGGATTGATAGACAAATGTTGGTGAGTAATTAGTATGCTTAAAAGATAAATTTTGATGAGTAAACTATGAATTTTGGATGTTGAAACATGGGAGGATCGTAATTGGAAACTTACAAAAATTTTCCACGTTATCGAAGGGTAATTGGTTACCCAGATATGGTAACTGGTTACCATATGAAAAGTTAGAAAAACAGAGGTTAATGACATGCAGTAAGCGGTTACCGTAAGTGGGTAACCGATTACCGCGAGGGATTTTGGAAAGATAGGGTTACTGACTTGCAGTAACTAGTTACCATAACTAGGTAACTGGATACCACTACTAATGACAACATTTTTGGAAAACTTCTAAAACTCATAACATTTTCCTCGGGTGTCTGTTTGACGCGCCGTCTGGACCGTTGGAAAGATAAAATAATTTCCTATATTATAAAAATGACTTATAATGCAGTAGTTAATAATTTCGTCAACATTGATACCTATTTGTGGGTGTTTTTTTTATTTATATGCCTGAATTTATGTTGTAGTTAAGTACGATGATTGTTTTGATTGTGTGACATGATATACACAATAATGATGATGATGATGGCCTGTAATTGGAGAAATTGTGATGAGTAAGAATGATAAATACGAAGTATGTTGTTGCATGATAGTATCTCATGTATTCATAAAGCGAAGGCCTGTATTGGCGAGCGAAGGCATGTATTGGAGGGCGAAGTTGATTGCCCTAAATTGGCATTATTGCAACAAGGGTTTTACCCTGTTGGTACCACATGCATTGAGTCAGTGTTATTCTTTTTGCATCACATTGTGATTGATAATTCAATGGGTGAATATTGATGAAATTATGTACTATATTATGATGGATTTTATGTGCTTACTCTGTACTTGAATCTCTACCTGTTCATTATTATGCTTCCTCTTATATTGTTATGATATCTCACCCTTCTTGTTTGGATGTTACTTCCACGTGGGTAATGTGAAGATGATCCGAAGTAGCTAGAGATCGAAGTTTAGTTGGGAAGTTCCTTCAGTTGTGTTGATTGAGTCGGTGTCTGCTATGATACATAACACTTGATGGTTTTGTGTTTGTCTTATCATGTAGGGAGTAAACTTTGTATAAATCCGTTTTTTTTAATTTACCTTATGATTATTCTGATTTTTGGATGATGAAAAGTACCACTCATGTTGAGGGTTGAGAATAAATATTTATTAATGTTTTCCGTTACGAATAAAGGCAATGAATTTTAAGACTTGAAGTTATGAATTCGCGTTACGTATCTTAATTACTGAGCATGTATGATGTATGGCGAATATGACATCCTATTTTGATGTTGTATTTTAGAAATTAATTTACTATGGTTTTTATATAATTTACCGACGGGGAAATAGGATGTTACAATTGGTATCAGAGAAGGTCGGTCGGTCCGACCAGGTTGTTGAGTCGTTAGTGTAGTGTGACAGTAGAATATTATCGATGTTTTTCTATCTAACCGTTGTTTGATGTTACAATGTGAAGCAGAGTAATGGCTGGAAGAGGAAATGGTACACTCGCTAATACGTTGCAGACGTTGGCTCAAGCAATGCAAAATCAACCTAACACTGGTGGGAACGATTAGACTCGTGCTTTGGAAACTTTCCAGAGGAATCATCCACCTAAGTTCAAAGGGAAGCATGAGCCTGAAGGAGTGCAGGAGTGGCTCAAGGATATTGAGAGGATCTTTCGTTTTATGGACTATTCTGATTCAGAGAAAGTGTGTTTTGGTAGGCGTATGCTAGCACGAGAGGCTGATGGCTGGTGGATTGCTACCCACCAAAGACTAGAAGGAACATGAGAGGCTATTACTTGGGTTGTGTTTCCCAGAGAATTCCTGGTGAGGTATTACCTATAGGATGTCCATGGGAAGAAGGAGATTGAATATCTGGAACTAAAACAAGGGGATTTATTAGTAACTGATTATGCTGCCATATTTGTGGAATTGGCGAACTATTATCCTCATTACAACAAAGAGACTGTTGAATTCTTAAAGTGTGTGAAGTTTGAAAATGAGTTGCATTCAGAAATTAAGAAGGCAATTGGGTATCAACAGATCCATAAATTTCCAAAATTAGTGAACAACTACGGGATTTATGAAGAATATGATGAGGCTCACTACAAGATTGTCACTGAGAAGAGAGGCAAGAAACAAAAATATCGTGGGAAGCCTTACAATGCTCCTACTGAAAAAGGAAAACAGAGAGATACTGATGGCAAGAGGCCAAGTGGGAGAGGTGCTCCTGCTGGTATTGTGTGTTACAAATGTGGAAAGCCTGGTCATCAGAGTAGTGAATGCAATGCTGAAGTGAAGAGGTGATTCTGTTGTGGCAAACTCGAACATGAGATAATCGAATTTAAACACAAGGAAGTAATATGTTTCAACTATGGTGAAGAAGGACTTATCAGTGCCCAGTGCTGGAAACCTAAGAAAGACCAATCTGTTGGGAAACTGTTTGCTTTAGCTGGGACTCAAACATTCAATAGAGACTGTTTGATCAGAGGTATATGTTTCATTAATAGTACTCTGTTAATTACTATTATTGATATTGGTGCTACACATTGTTTTATTGCTGTTGATTGTGCTAAAAAGTTGAGTCTTGTATTATCTTCTATGAATGGAGAAATGGTTGTCGATACTCCAGTTAAGGGATAGGTGACTACTTCTCTAGTATGCTTGAAATTCCCCTTGTCTATATATGACAGAGACTTTTTTGTTGATCTAATTTGTTTACCATTGAGTGGTCTGGATGTGATTTTGGGTACGAACTAGTTGGAATATAACTATGTTCATATTAACTATTATAAAAAGTCAGTGCAGTTTTCTACTCCTGACGGGGAGGAGGACGTTGGATTCTTATATGCTAAACCATTAAGTGAACTAATGAAGGGTGAAGCTCAATTTTTTTCTTTAATGGAATCCTTATCTATTGAGAATCAGGATGCAATTGATGAGCTGCAGCTTGTGTGCGACTTTCCCGAAGTCTTTCCTGATGATATTCCAGATGCACCGCCACTGTAGCGGTAGAAATGTTTAAGACTAAGCCATTGGATTGACTAGAATTATATAGATCAAAATAAAAATCGCCACCGCGCTTTATTGTTTCCAAAGGAATAGGAAAAGAGCGAGTAACCCAAAAGAGGGGAAAAAAATTCAAGGTAAGAGGGTTGGTTATGCAAAGGGAAGGTATTAACACCCTAAACATCTATGGTACTCCGCAGGAACCTCTTGGTAAAATCTATATATTTTGGCTATAAAATATTGTATATAAAAAAAATAGATGGTGGAGGTGAGAGAAGAAATATTTTTTATGATTTTTGCACCCGCCGCAGTTGCGAACCTTTAGTTCCTACGTACAACCTTTCGTGCAGTAGGGGATCAGGGTACACGTAGTTCACCTTTTAAAAATTTTAAAACACAAGTGCGTTGGTTAATTTTATGAGATAAGACATCATCGTCATTGTCCGTGTGGAAACATACTTACTACCCATAATTATGGGAAAGAAGAATTTGCATCATCTCAAAGTGGAGGATATGGCTTGGATTTTAAAATCAACAATGCCTCACTCAACACCCAAGTGGAAAATATCTCACTTCACTATATATTGTAAAAGTATAGTTGTTTACATCACTACAAGGATTGACAAGAGTCCAATTGTGATGCGGTGGGAGAACTGACTTGGTTGTTTTTCGTTTTATCGCAAATGTTGCGGTTAGCAAGAGTCTCCACCGACTTTTCTTTTATCCAAAAGAAAAGGTAAAAAACACAGGAAAGACCTTTGAGATTGTTTCTTGAGTTCGGGGGGTAGATTATGAAAAGAGAAGTTATTAACACCCTTTTCATCCATGGTTTTCCATGGGCTCTTAGTTACTTGCTAGATCACTTGCTTTTAATTGAAATTGTGCTTTGTGTGGTTTTGAAAGTATTTTGTAAAAATAGGCCATTGTTTAGGCAATCTTTATAATGATTCTCGTTCGTAAGAATGTATACAAAGATGTTTGTCTTTTTGAAAATGTTTTCAAGTTTGTAAGATGTTTTGAAATGTGTGTGTTTGTTTTGAAAATAACAAGGATATTTGTTTGAAAGGGAGCAAGTAAACAAAAGTAATCTACCTACTCAAATGTCTTTCTTGTTCATTTTCTTTTCCTTTGATATTGTTGTCTTACCACTGATTTGGTAAGCAACCCTATCTTTGGATGTAAACGGGACGGGCGTGGGTCATTGTATAGCCATGATTGGCAATGTTGCAAAGTATCTTAGCATTTTTTGAGGGACTAAGATCATTTTGTAAGGCAATTTTGAATAGCGTCATCGAGGGACTATGATCTTATATTTGTTTTGCTAAGATACCTTACATGCGTAATATGGCCATTTTGTTCAAGGCAACCAAGTGGAGTAACCCTAGGGGTGTTTGTGTTCAAGTGTATCATTTTCATGCTTGATTTTGTCTTGAATTAGGGTTTTCTATTTGATTGGTTTTATCTTTCCATACAAACCCTAATTATTAACATGTTATATAAAGCGATAAATTGTGGAAAGTAAATATCCTACGCTATTACAATCATTTGGGATGGGGTGTACAAATTTACAAATGGGGATTGCAAGAAATTAAAGTCCTAATTATCTATTACAACCATATTGAATAGCCATGAAGAAAATATATGAAGCATGTAAAAATAAAGAAAAATGAAAGGAAAAGAAAACATTTTGGATCATTGTGCGTCGACACATGTCGTAAAATCAAGCTTCTCGAATGCACTTTTGCTTTGATGAAGACAAATCATGATTGGTAAAGAAGGCAAAAATTATTGATCAAGCTAAAAGCCTTTTTGGATGAAGTCTTTGGTTCAAGCCCTTAGGAAATTTCAAGGTATAATGATAATACTTACCTTGAACTTAAGATATAGATGCTCAAAGGTCAAAATAAACATTTTATATTGTCAAACTCTTTATTCAAGTCTTTTCAAAGCAAAAATTTAATTTTCATTTGAGTGAAATCAATTTGCATGTTAGTGCAATCGATTGCATGCTTCAGTTTTTCAAAACATGGCTACTGACTTCCAGTGCACTCGATTTGCATGGTTGTGCAATCAATTGCACACTCAAAAAAATTTGGAAATCTGGCTACTGGAACCCGTGCAATCGATTTGCATGGTTGTGCAATCGATTGCACACTCAAATTTTTTGGAAATCTGGCTACTGGAACCCCGTGCAATCGATTTGTATGGTTGTGCAATCGATTTCCTGCTGTATGGTTTTGAAAAACAACTGCCTTACACCTGCCTGTTCATGATGCTATTTCATGGAAAACTTTTCACTCAATCTTGGAAATTGGTCATGATTTTTTACATACCTTTTCTTCAAAGGTCACTGCATTTTAGCCTAAAAAATGAACCAAATGATGATGATTGAAATGAAGAGTTTAAAGTTAAGGAGACTTACCTTGCGGCTAGAATTTATGTTTTGAGCTTGAGGTGTTGCCTTGTGGACTATTATGACGTTTTTCAGTTATGAGATTTTTGGAGAGTTTGTCAATAAAACTTCTAGTTTTCTTTCTATTTTTTTCTAACCTCCTTGTCTTGCAAATGCTTCTTCTATTTATAGGCAAGAGGTTTGTGCATATGAGCTGACTAAGTTTGCAAGACAGCATGTTATGGTTTGGTTGGATTACAAAAATCAAACTATGTCAAGTACTCCATAGTCCCAATGGGAAGTACCAAAGTTGCTGGTATAGAGGAGCTACTTCCCATAATTTATGGTGGAGTATAATCAGCAACAAGCAAGGTATGGGCTCAAGACAAACTTTGTACAAAAAGCTTGCTTTTCGAGAATAGCAATGGTGCCTTTATGCCATAAATGGAAAGATCTTTTGGACAATGGCTCAAAAACTTGGGTAATAGCTCAAGCTCTTGTGTAAAAATTAAATTATGTAGAGATTTGCAAGAAAGAAGGTGTGCAACATAAGATTATGCAGCATATCATAAGGGTTTTGTTATGTGTTCTTTCATAGAATGACTTGCAATTCAAGGATGGATGCCCAACTTCAAGCCCTTGAATCTCCTAGCTCAAGTATGATAAATTCATGCTCTTGGATGTTTTGAAAAGCTTGAAACATCCTCTATAACTTTCATGTTGGCCATTTTGACAAAATCATCTTGGAACTATGTGAAAAAATGCCAAGAATTTGGGATAAAATCCTGAACAAAATCTGTTGGAAATTTCTCTAAGTGTTAAATGAAAATGTCATGACTTCATGAATTTATAACTCAAAATACAAGCACTTCTAGGAGAAGTTGTGTAAAGCAATGTTGTAGATATCATGGAGATCTACAACTTTTAGGTTGAAAGTTTCCCTTGAACCGTCTTGCATCTTGATGAAAGAATGGCATGAAGTGATGAAATTATCATGTATAAAACACTTAGAAAATTTCTAAATCTTGGAAATCTTGACTTTTCAAGTTGACTTTTGACTTTCTTGACTTCTTGATGATCAAGCTTGATATTCTTGAATGTCTTGATGAAATTTGATCTTTGGAATCTAATGTTGACCAAAAAGTCAAAGTTTGACTTTCTAATATGCAATTGACTATTTTCCCTTGTGCCATTTCCAAGCCTAAATTGATGTATGAGTGCTACAAACTTGACGTCATAGAACATATTGTGAGAGAATCCTTGAGAAATAAGAGGGCAAATTTTGGGGTACAAATGTTGCCCCTATTCAATCTTCTTAAACCTGAAGAGTTAGATTATTGAGTCCGCCATTCGTGACTTGAAGGTGAAAGATGATTGAACACTAGAGTGCCCAGAAATTTGCACTCGAAGATGGATAGTGAATGGGCTTATAGATGCCATTTGGAGGAAAGTTGATAAACATTAGAAGAAATATCAGCACAAATCTCTTGTTGATTTATACTAAAACTTGATGTTTTACCTGTGAGAAAAAGAGTTAGTAAAATGCAGATGCATGCATGGTGTTCACCAGATGTGGTATTATGCTAAATGCATAGGGTATGCACATGCTATGATGTATAATCGTGAGATGTATGTTTCTGTCTGGTAAAATAAATCCCTGGCTGCTACTGAGGAAATTCTGGGGGGTTGAATCCCTGATTGCCGTTGGGGATGAAGAATATACATATCTTCAAACTTTGTTGAAAGGATGCTTTCGCTGGGGAATATCTCTTAAATGTCGGTTGTTATCTGGTCGGATCCAGGCTTCACAATTTGCTGAGGATGAAGTAGTCAACTACTATCTGGTCGGATCCAGGATTCACGACAACTTACTGGGGGAAGAGATGGATTAACTATTATCTGGTCGGATTCCAGGCTTTGTGGAAAATTTCTTGAAATTGAATAGTTATCTGGTCGGATCCAGGCTTCACAACAACTTGTTGGGGATACGGAAGTTAACTGTTATCTGGTCGGATCCAGGCTTTACAGTAACTTGAAATGGTAACTACTATCTGTTCGGATCCAGGTTTCATGGTTTTTAGAAAGCTGTACTATTATTTGGTCGAGTTCATGCTTCATAGTGTCTCTCTGGGGATCATGGTTAATTATTATCTGGTTGAGCTCCAGGTTTCACAATAAACTGTTTGAAAAAAATGTCATCTGGTCGGGTCCAGGCTTTGCAGATTTCTGAGGTTGATGAGGTCAATTGCTATCTGGTCGGGTCCAGGTTTCACAATAAACTGTTTGGGGATTTAGTTGTTATCTAGTCGGTTTCCAGGTTTCACAACGAATCTCCGAGGGTAATCACTATCTGGTCGGATCCAGGCTTCACAACAACTTGTTGGGGTAGAGGCACACTCTACTGGGGAAAAGAAATTAAACCTTGGTCGGATTGAGTCCAGGTTTTTCTATATCTTTGAACAGTTAGACTATTATCTGGCCGGGTCCAGGTTTCATAGCATCTTGAAATTGAGATAAACAGTTATCTGGTCGGGTCCAGGTTTCAGATACTCAAACTGTTATCTGGTCGAGTCCAGGTTTCAGCAACTTGAAGAAGTCAAACTATTATCTGGTTGGGTCCTGGCTTCAATAATAACTTGAAAATTGTGCTAATACCTGGTCGGATCCAGGCTTCATAGTATCTTTTTTTTGGAAATAGTAAAGGCTTTGCTGACGGCTTTACTGGGGATCAGGGGTTGTGGCCCTATAATTTGAAACAATCTGAAAGAAAAATCAAATTGGAGAGTGTAGACTCAGTTGGGTAGGATAGAATCAACTTTGGGAGGATATACTCAACTGGGGAGGATAAACTCCGCCTGGGGATAATAACCTTGGTCGGGGAAGATATGCTCAGTTGGGGAACTTTGTGGTGTCTTGATTGTTGTATGTTAGGGAAATTTAAACTCGGCTAGGGAGTTATGTGGTTCCTCGATGATTGTTAGGGAAATAAAAACCTGTTGGGGAAAGGTTTATTGCAGCCATCCTCATGGGGATAATGATAATGAGATAACTCTGTGGGGATATTTCATACACATTAAAGAGATGCTTACGACTGCTTAGCAAGACACATGTGCCAAATAGTTTTTAATTATGTTCATATGCATATGTTCATTCAATTTTAGTCATTGGACAAATTTGCATTCAAAACAAAGACAGAAGTTTTGCACTTCAAAGTGTATTTGTATTGATATTTTGCCCATGAATAGGCGTTTTTGTACAGAGAGACAGAGATCCTAGTAAGAGGAAATCGTCGAAAGGAAAACAAACATTAAGAATGAAAACAAAATAGCCATGTGAAATGATCTTATTGCCTTCCAACTTTACTATTTCCCCAATGTCTTCGAATGTCTCTTGCCGTTGATAGAAGTTGATTGGATTGATCTTGAACAGTTTGAACTTGGACCTTGATGATAAAATTGACTGTATTGATTCCACGGGACATAGTCATACACTTTTAATCCTTAACTTTTGCCTGGACCGCCCTTTCGGCTTTTCAGCCCACCAGGATACCCCTTTTTGCCCAAGTCGCCCTTTCTGGTTTTCAACTTGTCGGGTGTACAATCTTTTGCATATATCCCTAATTTTTGCCCAAACCTTTTGGTTTGCCGGGATGCCCTTATTTTTCTTTGGTGTGTCAACCTAACGGGTCTCTTATATGTAGTATTTTTTAACTATGTTTGCGTTTATGGGATGTGGCAAATCCTCGCCATCCATGGTAGTCAGCATCATGGCACCGCCAGAGAAAACTCTCTTGAAAACAAATGGCCCTTCATAGGTGGGAGTCCATTTGCCTCTGGGGTCGCCTTGTGTTAGAATGATGCGTTTTATCACCAAGTCACCAGCTTGATATAGTCGAGGCTTGATCTTTTTGTTGAAAGCCTTGATCATCCTTTTTTGGTACGTCTGACCATGGAAAACAACAACTAACCGTTTTTCCTTAATCAAGTTCAGTTGATCCAATCTCGTTTGAATCCACTCGTCTAAGCCTAAGCCTGCCTCAATCATAATCCTCAGCGAGGGAATCTGAACTTCCACTGCAGAACAATTTCCATGCCATAAACTAAGGAAAAGGGAGTTGTCCCAGTTGAGGTTCTAGATGAAGTACGGTAACCATGTAGAGAAAACAGAAACTTCTCATGCCAATCCTTATAGGTTACTACCATCTTTTGCACAATCTTCTTGATATTTTTGTTGGCTGCTTCGACTGCGCCATTCATTTTTGGTCTATATGGAGAAGAATTGTGATGCTTGATCTTAAACTGAGTGCAAAGCTCAGTAATTATAACATTATTGAGGTTAGTCCCATTGTCAGTGGTGATCCTTTCGGGGATACCATAATGGCCGATGAGGTTGTGTCTGATGAATCTGGCTACCACATTCTTGGTGACTGAGGAAAATGAGGCGGTTTCGACCCATTTGGTGAAATAATCGATAGCAACAAGAATGAAGCGATGTCCGTTGGAAGCTGTGGGCTTGATCTCTCCAATCATGTCAATGCCCTACATTGCAAATGGCTATTGAGCGGTCATGACATTCAGAGGGATAAGAGGCACATGGACCTTGTCAGCATAGATTTGGCATTTGTGACAGGTCCTTGAATGTTGATGGAAATCAGTCTCCATTGTTGACCAATAGTAACCTGCTCTTAAGATTTTCTTGGCCATCGTATGCCCACTTGAGTGAGTACCGAAGAGACCATCGTGCATATCTTCCATAATTTCCTCTGCCTCCTTCTTGTCCACACATCGGAGTAGAGTCGAATCATGGTTGCGTTTGTACAATATCCCATTACTTAGGAAAAATTTGGCTGCAAATCTTCGTAAGAACTTTCTGTCATTGATAGATGCCCCCTCTGGATACTCTTGTGTTTCAAGGTATCTCATCACCTCATGGTACCATGGCTTTTCCGCATCGGTGTCAAGCTCATAGCAATGTGCAGGTTCATCGAATCTTTCAATTGTTATCATAGGGGCTTCGTTGTCCCATCTGACTTTGAACATTGAAGACATGGTTGCCAAAGCATCAGTCAACTGGTTTTCTTCCCTAGGGAAGTGCTCGAACGTGATATCTTCGAAGGAATTGGGATAACACAAGTTCCCTGTAAGGGATAAGATTAAGGTGTTTAGTGTCTCAATCTCCTTTTACTTGGCTGATCACCAAGGCGGAATCTCCAAATACATCCAAATGCTTGATCCTTAAATCAATGGCAGCTTTCAGACCTAAGATGCATGCTTCATACCCAGCCATATTGTTTGTGCAATCGAAGCATAGTATGACAGTGAAAGGAGTGTGGCAACCTTTAGGAGAGATGATCACAACACCAATTCTGTTACCTAAGGCGTTGGAAGCCCCATCTAATACCATAGTCCATCGAGATCCTTGTTCAGGTCCGTCATACATTCCAGGTTTCGCACCGTCGGTTACCAACATGATGTCCTCATCAGGGAAGTCGAAGTTCATTGACTGATAATCATCCACGGCTTGATGGGCCAAATTATCTGCTAGTACACTTCCTTTAATGGCTTTTCGAGTCGTGTATTGAATGTCATACTCAGTCAAGATCATTTTCCATCTGGCTATCCGTCCGAAAAGGGAAGGTTTCTCGAAGATGTACTTGATTGGGTCCATTTTAGAAATCAACAGAGTGGTATGAGTCAGCATATACTGTCTTAGCTGGCGAGCAGCCCATGCCAGAGCACAACAAGTTTTCTCGAGTAGTGGATATCTGGTTTCACAGTCGGTAAACTTTTTGCTCAGGTAATAAATAGCATGCTCTTTTCGGCCAGACTCGTCATGTTGGCCCAACACACACCCCATAGAGTTCTCTAGTACAGTCAAGTACATGATCAAGGGTCTTCCTTTAACTGGAGGTATGAGAATAGGAGGTTCTTGTAGGTATTCTTTGATTTTGTCAAAGGCAATATGGCATTCATCGTTCCATCTGACTACCTGATCTTTCTTCAAGAGTTTGAAGAGTGGTTCACAAGTAGTAGTCAAGTGGGATATGAAATGAGAAATGTAATTGAGATGACCCAAGAATCCTCTGACTTCTTTTTCATAATGAGGGACTGGCATTTCTTGGATGGCCTTTATCTTGGCAGGATCAACTTCAATGCCTTTATTGCTGACAACAAAACCTAAAAGCTTTCCAGAGCGTACTCCAAACGTGCACTTATTAGGGTTTAACCTCAACTTGTACTTCTTCAGCCTCTCGAATAATTTGTGCAGGTGATCGAGATTTTTTTCTTCGGTTTGTGATCTGGCAATCATATCATCCACATATACCTCTATCTCATGATGAATCATGTCATGAAATAAAGCTACCATAACCCTTTGATATGTTTCCCCTGCATTCTTTAGTCCGAACGGCATGACCTTGTAGCAGAAGGTGCCCCATTGCGTAACGAAAGTAGTCTTCTCCATGTCTTCGGGAGACATCCTTATTTGATTATAACCTGATAAGCCATCCATGAAAGAGAAGACTTTATGCTGAGCAGTATTATCAACTAAGATGTCATTGTGTGGTAGAGGGAAATAATCTTTGGGGCTTGCCCTATTCAGATCCCTATAGTCTACGCACATGCGAACTTTCCTGTCTTTCTTTGGCACTGGCACCACATTGGAAACCCATTGAGGATAGGATGTCACACCTAGGAACCCTGCATCAAATTGTTTCATCACTTCTTCAACTTTGATCTTTTCAGACATATCGGGCCTCATGCAACAAACCTTTTGCTTGACAGGAGGACTGTCTTCTTTTGTCGGCAGACGATGAACTACGATGTCGGTATCCAACCCAGGCATATCTTCATAAGACCAAGAAAAAACTTCCACATAATCATGCAACATCTGAACCAACCTGCTCTTGACACTGCTTTCCAAGTTAGCGCCGATCTTGATTTCCTTCTTATCTGACTCAGTACCCAAGTTGATAACCTCAACTGACTCTTTGTGCGGTTGAATAGCTTTTTCCTCTTGTAATAGAAGTCTGGCTAGTTCTCCCGGTATGTCACAATCTTCCTTGCTTTCGTATTCGGCTTGGTTGATAGGACATTCAAAGTCATAGTCTGCAATAGTAGAGTCATTGGCAATAGGATCCAGAGTGGATGTGGACCTGCAAGAGTGTGTGTGCATGTAAGATACATGGCTATTTTTTGAAAAATGTAATTGAAAGAAAGGAAAGACAATGAGCACAAATATTTGAATGCAAAAGAGTCCAATGTGCGGAATGATCATATGATTAGATGAACATAAATGAAACCCTTGACAAATGGACCAAAGTGCCCCGGGCCAGGAAAATGGCTGAAAAGTCATTGTTAAAATATTACAGGCAAAATGTTCTTGAATTGAAAGAAAAGCAATAACAATTAGATTACTCCTCAATGAAGGAGATGGGCACAAAGTCCTTTGTATGCCAATTCTTCAGCTCCGTAGTAGTTGGATACACCCATTCTTCAAATGCGGCTTCTTCTTCAGAGTTACCCACGACGTTGACTTCATGGTTTCCAATGTGGAGAGGTGGCTTTCCAGCACGAGCATGCCTCACTTCCCTCTGAGCTTTACCAGTGAAGCCCAACCCAAATTTGTCCATTTTAAAAGGGATATCGAGGAGTTTCCCCCAAGTATCACAGTTTCCTTCTTCAATTGCCACACGGGCATCCTTGACTGAAACCATCCTTGGTGTGGCCTTAACAGCTTTAGGCTCATCAGAAGAACATTTAGTAGCAGCAATCATCGGTGGTACAACCTTAAAGGCTTGACATGGGGTTTCAATGAATTCTCCATCCATCTCTACATACTTGAAAGAGTTAAGGTGGATCACCATAAACTCTTCTTCCCCACAAACGGTGACTATTCTGCTCTTGACTGGACATTTAAGTTTCTGGTGGAGGGTTGAGGTTACTGCCCCAACTTTATAGATCCACGGGCGACCTAACAGATAGGAATAGGCCGGACGAATTTCCATAATATAGAAGGTGGAGTGGAAGGTTTGGGAACCCACTTTGATTGGAAGATCTACCTCCCCATGAACAGTCCTCTTTGATCCATCAAATGCCCTTACGATGATATCACTTGGCTTCAAGATTAAATCTTCACAGTCAAGACGGTCTAACGCCCCCTTTGGTAATACACTCAGAGAAGAACCAGTGTCGACTAGAACATGTGCTAAGGTAGTCCCTTTGCACTCGATAGAAACATGTAAAGCTTTGCTGTGATTCTTCCCAAGAGGTGTTAGGTCAGTATCTGAAAACCCCAAGCCATTATCAGCTGTCAGGCTAGCCATGCAATTCTCAAATTGGTCTGTTGTTGTCTCATGGGGGACATGAGCCTTTTTTAGGAACTTGATTAATGTCCGAGCATGGGCATCGGAGCAAAGAAGCAATGACAACATTGAAATCTTAGAGGGGGTTTGCCCCAATTGTTCTACAATCTTGAAGTCGCTTCTTTTTATGATCTTTAAAATCTCGTCCATGTCGCGAGCGGAGGGTACTTCATTAGTTACGTCCTTGGAGGGTACTTCAATCATATCAGGATCAATAACCTTCCCTTTCCCTTTTGTCTCGGTACTCGGCTTGGCGACAGTAATGCGGATGGGCGTCTTTGTAACTACTGGAGGTGAGATATTAGGTGAGAATATTCTCCCAGTTCTAGTTACTTTGCTTGAGCTAGCTAGGTTGCCTACATCGTCATCTTTTCCTTCTCCGATCCAGGCATCTTGTTTAATCCCGTGATAGAACACCTCAGCACCGTAATTCCATGGTACCGCTTTGTTTGAAGAGTAAGGAATCAGTCTAGGATTGGTAATTATTAATGGAGCAATGGTAGGTTCATTTGAAATCCTAATAGGACCTTTGGAGGTGATCCTAATAGGTTTGTTTGAGATGGTAATAATGGAGAGGTCTTCACATTTGTTGATCAAACTCTTGGCAAATGGAGTCTTTTCAAACAGAATTTCATGGCTATCCATCAGGCGTTGTATGCCTTTCTTCAGCCTTTCACAAACATTGTGTCATCTTGTACAACACACACAATCTTTTTTATAGCCAGGGAAGATCCCAGCTTTAAACAGATTGTTCTTGATTATATTCAGCGGAGTAGTCAAATCTTCAACAGAGGTAACACAAATTGTATCTTTGACAGCATTAACATCTTTGTCATGCTTCGGCATTGGAGCGGTAATTACATTCGGCATTGGAGGAGGATCAAATTCAATAGTTTTGTTGTCAATTAAATCCTGGATTTTGTTCTTCAAGGCCCAGCACTGGTCAGTCTTGTGCCCGGGGATGTTTGAATGGTAAGCACATTTAGCGTTTGGATTATACTTTGGTGATGAGGTGTCAGGGTTGGCGGGAGGATCGCGCAACGTCACTAAATTAGCTTTGAGAAAATGTTGAAGGGCTTGAGACACTGACATGCCTTACCTTGTAAATTGTCTTCTTGGAGTTTCAAAATGTTGATGATTTGCGGACGGTCTTGGAGTAGGAGTTGGATTGGGGATTCGGACAACATTGACAGATGGACGATCATTCTTCTTGGTATGGGCCCTTGCCCCATACACAACATTAACTCCCTTCTTTGCAGCAAAAGGTTTCCCGATAGGATTGATGGTGGAGGTAGATGCCACAGAGATCTTCCCACTTTTGATGCTACTTTCCACTCTTTCACCGGTTAAGATTAGTTCGGTGAAACCAAAAGAAAAGCAGCCAACCAACAGATTAAAGAAAGGACCAGATAAAGTGCCCATGAACATGTCGATGTGCTCCCTATCAGTCAAGGGAGGCTGGACTCTACTATCAAGGTCTCTCTACTTTTGTGCATATTCCTTAAATCCTTCATTCTTTCCCATGGTCATATCTTGTAACTGAACCGTTGTTGGTGCCAAGTCGGCATTGTATTGATACTGATGGTAGAAGGCAGTAGCTAGATCCTCTCAAGTGTTGATACGAGAACCATCTAACTGATAAAACCAATCAAGTTGTGTTCCAGCCAAGCTCTCTTGGAAAAAGTGAACCCATAGCTTCTTATCAGTAGTGTGCGGCTGTATCTTGCGTACATAAGATTTCAAATGGAGTTTGGGACAAGAAACCCCATCGTACTTTGCAAAGATTGGTACTTTGAATTTGTGGGGAATGATTACCCCAGAGATCAAACCCAAATCATCAAAATCTAAACCGGGGACGGCTTGAATTTCAATAGCTTTCAATCTGTCTTCTAACTTCTTGTATTTGATGTCAGCGGGTGGATACTGCTCGTTGAAATAATCATCATCGGATACTTGATCATTGATACAGTCAGCCTGAGTACTCTTGACCTCACCAATCTGGTTTTCATCCTCTTCGGATGAATCTTCTTCAACTGGGATTTGACGGATTGTCTCCTGGAATCTTCTACCCATGTTGAGTAGAGCTTTCTTCTTTGGCTTTTTCTTAACTGCCAGCAAAGCCATCATATCTTGCCGCCCCTTGGCTAGGGCGAGTAGAGCTTCCTGAAACTGAGAGTTCTGGGTTTGGAGTTCTGTCACAGTTTTCTCTAGATCCATCTTGCTGGAATATGTATATGCAAATGATTTCAAGGATTAATGAAATTTAAATTTGTATAGACAAAAGAATGAACAAACATTAATTCTCATTAGACAAAACAAGAAAGATTACATCATGCCTCTCGGGCTTACAAAATAGCTTTCTAGGATAAAAAGACCGAACGCATCCTCTTTGGCGTGAGATAAGCGTTCACATTCTGCTCTTCTTGTAGCTCTTTTGTATGCTCCAAGAACCTCTTCTCACTAGCTTAGAACTGAGCCTCAAAAGTGTCTCATTTTTCCTTCAGCTGGATCCAACCCTTTTGTAAGTCTTCGAGAGAGTTAGGCATGTCCAGATGGAGGATAGTATCAGGAACATTTCCTTCGACCACAGGCTCCACAATGACTAGTAAGATGGAGGGATAAGGCATTACAAGTTTCTGAGCACGATCTCGCACCCATTTAAGGTAAGGCTCGAGGGGAATGGAATTCTTGTGTCCTAGCGTCTTGCTATCCACCTTGTTTAACATCCTCCAGGTTTGGAAAAACCTCTAACGATAACCTTGATTGTCGCTCTCGTAGTCAAACACCAAACCTTGAACAAGCATCTCATAGGGACCATCCCTTCGGGCGTAACCAAACTATCTTAAGGCTAATCAAGGGTTGTAAGTGATACCTCCTCTAATTCCAAGCAAAGAGACATTAGGGAATTCTCCACAACAGTCGACGATAGTAACATTGTCCAAAGAGCGGGAACACCAACGAATATCTGAATGTATGAGCGTCATCAACCTATGTGACCACCTTGAACCTGGCTCATTCTTCAATACAGATTGGGGAAGATGCAAAATAAACCATCTTGCCAAAAGAGGAGTACAACACATAAGGATACCTCTTTTCCTCATGGTACGAGTGTGAAAGGAATGAAGGATGTCCCCTAGCAAAGTAGGCACTGGGTTACGAGACATGAAGATTTTGACGGCGCTCATATCTATGAGTTGGTCAGGATTTGGAAACAAAACCATCCCATAGATAAGGGGAGCCACAATTTCCTCAAAGGCTTGCAAATCCAAAGAGTTCCAACAGTTTTGGGCTTTCTCAAACAAGAACTTTGCTAGGAAACCCTTGACACCACTCCTTGTTTCCCAATTAGTTGTGATATCAGATGGTTGCAAATGTAGAGCTTGAGCAATCTCTTCTGGATTTGGATCTCTTTCCGTACCGTTGAAAGATAGTTGATTGAGAATGGGAATCCTCAAGAGTCGGGATAATTCTTCCAAAGTTGGCACAAGTTGATAATCGAGAAATGTGAAGCAATGGTGTAGGGGATCAAAGAACTGAAAGAGCACCTTCATCATGTCTTCATCAGTGTTGGAAGTGACCAAGTTTATTAGGCGACCTTGTCTTTCGGTAAATGGAGAATTTTCAGGAATCCTTAATGTTAGCTCTTTGAGTTGAGGAGGGATCCTTACGAGATTGACTTGAATGGTTTTCCTGCAAATAGAATCCATGTCCTACAAAATAGAACAAAGATAAATCCCAAGATCCTTGAAATGGTTAGTGAGTATGAGTATGATGTTATGATGTTTATGATGTCATATACAAACAATGCAAACAAGTCCTTAGGTTTAGGCTTGCATGGAGTCTCATAGGTAAGTACCCTCTTGAAGTTTAGTTGGCTCAAACCTGTCCTAGTAATAGTAATCAGGTTCTAAGGAGCTCAATATCACTGATTTGTTTTCTCGGGCATTGTTTCAGCGCAAGCCTCTTTAATGGCGACCGAAATATCCCAAAAAACCAAACCTCAATGAATGTAGTATCGAGTATCTACCAACTTCAGACTGCACCAAAGCTGGTCATCTCACTATGTCCTAAAGGCCAAGTTGGTCAAGTAAAGGTTCTAAAAGTTCATTAGTGCTTCATGACATCACTCAGCGGCCCCGTATTTTCCTTGACTACTCAAGGGATACCGGTACCCACAAATATGTCGCACTAACGTAGCTATTGCTTAGACCGTGTTGGTATACCCCACACAGTTTCCACAATGTATTGCTACTTACCTATAAGGTATCCCAAATCATGGTAGAGAATTCAAACCCAAACAAAGAACCAAAATGTAAAGCACACAAGTCAAACAAAGAAAGCAAGTAAATGTGATCTAACCCTAAGGTAACCCCACTTTTAAAAATTCCCCAGCAGAGTCGCCAATTCTGTGATGCGGTGGGAGAACTAACTTGGTTGTTTTGCATTTTATCGCAAATGTTGCGGTTAGCAAGAGTTGCCACCGACTTTTCTTTTATCCAAAAGGAAAGGTAAAAAAGCACAGGAAAGACCTTTGATATTGTTTCTTAAGTTCGAGGGGAGATTATGAAAAGGGAAGGTATTAGCACCCTTTTCATCCATGGTTTTCCATGGGCTCTTAGTTACTTGCTAGATCACTTGATTTTTTTTTGAAATTGTGCTTTGTGTGGTTTTGAAAGTATTTTGTAAAAAGAGGCCATTGTTTAGGAAATCTTTGTAATGATTCTCGTTCGTAAGAATGTATACAAAGATGTTTGTATTTTTGAAAATGTTTTCAAGTTTATAAGATGTTTTGAAATGTGTGTGTTTGTTTTGAAAATAGAAAGGATATTTGTTTGAAATGGAGCAAGTAACAAAAAGTAATCTACCTAGTCAAATGTGTGTGTTTGTAAGATGTTTTGAAATGTGTGTGTTTGTATTGAAAATCGCAAGGATATTTGTTTGGATGTAAACGGGACAAGCATGGGTCATCGTATAGCCATGATTAGCAATATTGCAAAGTATCTTAGCATTTTTTGAGGGACTAAGATCATTTTGTAAGGTAATTTTGAATAGCGTCATCGAGGGACTATGATCTTATATTTGTTTTGCTAAGATACCTTACATGCGTAATATGGCCATTTTGTTTAAGGAAACCAAATTGAGTAACCCTAGGGGTGTTTGTGTGCAAGTGTATCATTTTCATGCTTGATTTTGTCTTGAATTAGGGTTTTCTATTTCATTGGTTTTATCTTTCCATACAAACCCTAATTATTAACATGTTATATAAAGCGATAAATTGCGGAAAATAAATATCCTACGCTATTACAATCATTTGGGGATGGGGTGTACAAATTTACAAATGGGGATTGCAAGAAATTAAAGTCCTAATTATCTATTACAACCATATTGAATAACCATGAAGAAAATATATGAAGCATGTAAAAATAAAGAAAAATGAAAGGAAAAAAAAACATTTTGGATCATTATGCGTCGACACATGCCGTAAAATCAAGCTTCTCGAATGCACTTTTGCTTTGATGAAGACAAATCATGATTGGTAAAGAAGGCAAAAATTATTGATCAAGCTAAAAGCCTTTTTGGATGAAGTCTATGGTTCAAGCCCTTAGCAAATTTAATGGTATAATGATAATACTTACCTTGAACTTAAGATATAGATGCTTAAAGGTCAAAAGAAACATTTTATATTGTCCAACTCTTTATTCAAGTCTTTTCAAAGCAAAAAATTTAATTTTCATTTGAGTGCAATCGATTTGCATGTTAGCGCAATTGATTGCATGCTTCAGTTTTTCAAAACATGGCTACTGACTTCCAGTGCAATCGATTTGCATGGTTGTGCAATCAATTGCACACTCAAAAAAATTGGAAATCTGGCTACTGGAACCCGTGCAATCGATTTGCATGGTTGTGCAATCGATTGCACACTCAAATTTTTTGGAAATGTGGCTACTCGAACCCTGTGCAATTGATTTGCATGGTTGTGCAATCGATTGCCTGCTGTATGGTTTTGAAAAATAGCTGCCTTACACCTTCCTGTTCATGATGCTATTTCATGGAAAACTTTTCACTCAATCTTAACAATTTTTCATGATTTTTTACAAAACTTTTCTTCAAAGGTCACTGCATTTTAGCCTAAAAAATGAACCAAATGATGATGATTGAAATGAAGAGTTTAAAGTTAAGGAGACTTACCTTGCAGCTAGAATTTATGTTTTGAGCTTGAGGTGTTGCCTTGTGGACTGTTATGACCTTTTTCAGTTATGAAAATTTTGGAGAGTTTGTCAATAAAACTTCTGGTTTTCTTTCTATTTTTTCTAACCTCCTTGTCTTGCAAATGCTTCTTCTATTTATAGGCAAGAGGTTTGTGCATATGAGCTGACTAAGTTTGCAAGACAACATGATATGGTTTGGTTGGATTACAAAAATCAAACTATATCAAGTATTCCATAGTCCCAAGGTGAAGTACCAAAGTTGCTGGTATATAAGATATACTTCCCATGATTTATGGTGGATTATAATCAGCAACAAGCAAGGTATGGGCTCAATACAAACTTTGTACAAAAAGCTTTCTTTTCAAGATTAACAATGGTGCCTTTATGCCATAAATGGAAAGACCTTTTGGACAATGGCTCAAACACTTGGGTAATAGCTCAAGATCTTGTGTAAACATTAAATTATGTAGAGATTTGCAAGCAAGAAGGTGTGAAACATAAGATTATGCAGCATATCATAAGGGTTTTGTCATGTGTTCTTCCATAGAATGACTTGCAATTCAAGGATGGATGCCCAACTTCAAGCCCTTGAATCTCCTAGCTCAAGTATGATAAATTCATGCTCTTGGATGTTTTGAAAAGCTTGAA
Organism: Vicia faba; assembly: GCA_948472305.1. Classification (NCBI taxonomy): domain Eukaryota; kingdom Viridiplantae; phylum Streptophyta; class Magnoliopsida; order Fabales; family Fabaceae; genus Vicia; species Vicia faba. The sequence goes on along the minus strand of OX451735.1, from coordinate 1,153,257,087 downwards.
ACATCCTCTATAACTTTCATGTTGGCCATTTTGACAAAATCATCTTGGAACTATGTGAAAAAATGCCAAGAAGTTGGGATAAAATCCTGAACAAAATCTGTTGGAAATTTCTCTAAGTGTTAAATGAAAATGTCACGACTTCATGAATTTATAACTCAAAATACAAGCACTTCTAGAAGAAGTTGTGTAAAGCAATGTTGTAGATATCATGGAGATCTACAACTTTCATGTTGAAAGTTTCCCTTGAACTGTCTTGCATCTTGATGAAAGAATGACATGAAGTGATGAAATTATCATGTATAAAACACTTAGAAAATTTCTAAGTCTTGGAAGTCTTGACTTTTCAAGTTGACTTTTGACTTTCTTGACTTCTTGATGATCAAGCTTGATATTCTTGAATGTCTTGATGAAATTTGATCTTTGGAATGTAATGTTGACCAAAAAGTCAAAGTTTGACTTTCTAATATGCAATTGACCATTTTGCCCTTGTGCCAATTCCAAGCCTAAATTGATTTTTGAGTGTTGCAAACTTGACGTCATAGAAGATCTTGTGAGAGAATCCTTGAGAAATGAGAGGGCAAATTTTTGGGGTACAACACCAATCTTTTGAGAAAAGTTTTAAAGTAAAAGCCAAAGTGGAAAAATGGTTTGAAATGAGATTGATTAACTTTTAGCCTTCTCAAAAAAAAATGTCAAGGTATTATTAAATTGATTGAAGTTTATTTATGAAAAGGTTTTGAAAATGCATGGAACTAGGTCCAAGTTTATTATGAAAGTGATTCAAGTTTAAAAAACAAGAAGAGTTTTCAAAAGGAGGGATAAGATTTTTGAAATTAAAGAAGATGGGAGGAGAAGAAGAGACTATCCTAAAGCATAAGGTAAAAGCTAAGGAGAAGAAACATCTAACCAACAAGAAACCAATACTTGACATTATAAGTCAAGATAGAGTTCCCATTCTTTGGATTGAAACCAAGAAAGCAAAGATACTAGACCTCTTGAGAGAACCAAACTTCAAAGTGTATTAAGTCTTCACAAAAATTGGGCAGAGTAACGGTTGTATACGAGTGAATTCCAGATTACAAACAAAGTATGTAATCATAATAACCTGCATACAAAACAAACAAACAACCCAATGTCTTGAGGTAAACCTCAAGAACTCCAGACAAAATATCCATCAAGGTCACAAGGTCTCCAACATAGGCCAAGGTTTCTATTCCTAAGTCCAATAAGTCCAATACTCCATAATGCCAAGGATAGTAACCAAATAGTCCAAGTATCATTAAAGTTTTTTATGGTTTATATTGATTATGAAGTATCTTCAAAAAGAAAAGAAAAGCTCAGGTGAGCAAAGATTAAAATAGCATGAAATGTAAATGCTAAAGTAAATAGTACAAAAAGCATAAAAATAAAAACATAAAGTAAAGTCAATTGTTAATAATTAGTGGTTAGTTGGATGACCATCTTGAAACTTGCATCTGGAACTCATTAGAGGATTGGTAGAACTAAAGCCTCTCAACAACAAGTTGCATTTTCTTTTTGCCAAGTATATCATCCATTTATAAATTCTCAAGGCAACATTTAATGAACAACGATGTTTAAGTGATCTGCGTTGACCAAAATTTATGAAGATCCATTAAAGGATTGGTAGAACCAAAGCCTCCATATAATGAATCTCAAGGTTATTGGATTAAAGGGATCAAATTAACATACTTGGGCTTGCAAACAAATGTTTGGGCCACAAATGATCATTTATTCGAATCGGGACAAAATTTAGCGCTATGTTAAGCAATCGTAAGTGGACTTATGTAGAAGTCACACCTATTTTGAGGTTGGTCAATAGCAATATATGCATTTCATGTTTGGATAAATGATATAGATATCATTATCCCATAACATGTAATACAATAAGAAAGGGGAATAAGATGAAGGGGGAAGGGATTTGAGTTAAAATATCATCAACATCATTCGTCCATTTTAATGGATTTGGTTTATCAACCTATCAACACCCAAGAACCAATGATGTTGAATAATTTTCCTCAAGATATGCTCCAAGTCAGCACCACATGCTATTTCAAGAATCAAACAAGAATCATGTACACAAGTTTTCAATTTGCAAACATTGTTCAAAGGTAAAACCCTAAATGCACACCTAAGACAAGAATAGTTTTAAAATATGAAAATGACTTTAAATATTATGAAATTAAAACCCAAACTTCCTAAAGTCCTATAAAAGTCATAAATAAAATTTGGAGTCCCTGGATTGAGGTGGAAGTTTTCTTTAGAAATGCAAACTTGGAAACTAGCAAGTTTAAGCCATAAACTAGATGGTTTTAGAAAATAATTTGTGAAAAAAATATGAAATCATATTGTAAAATTCCAGAAAATGATTTTTATGGCCTCAACATATTAAAGCACTCCAAAAAGTTTCATCTCTGATTTTATAGGTATAGGAAGTTAGAAATTTAAATCCATTAATGTGCATGATCAAGCAAAAACCCTAAAAAAGGAAAATAAGTTCAAAAATTAATCAATTAGATCCAAAGGTTAAATAAATTTGATGTAAAATAACCTAAATGTTAAGGAAACACTAAGGATCATAAATCATAATTTTCTTGAATTTTATCTCAAAAGGAAAAAAGTAATAGAAAATTATTTAAACAATTCATTAAAAAAACAAGGAAAAGATGAATATGTTCAATTAAATGATTTAAATTGTAATCCAAAATTTTATAAAAATAGGAGAAAAAATAATTTCATGTAATAAGCTCAGAGAGGAGTCCAAAAATATTTTTTATGGATTTTTTACTTAATAGATATAAGAAAATAAAATTCAAGATTTAAAAGAAATGTTAAAACCCTAATTATTCACATGATTTTATTTATTCAAGAAAAATGATAAAAAAAATGAAATAAAAATCAAAATATGAAAATATACTGAAAAAGGAGTTTAAAATATTTTTTCTTACTTTTTGAAGTGAAAGAAATATTAAAATAAAATTTGAGAAAACAAAAGAAAAATTAATATATAAAGCCTTTTACACCCTTTTTTGCCAAAATGCGCTGTAAAAGATAAAATGCATCCATGTTCAATCAGGCAGGGACACATCATCGTCCCTACCAACATGACAAAACCCAAAACGCGTGGAAAGATCAGTTCAGCAAGGCATTTTCAGGCTTTAATTTCTCTCTTATTACTCAACCATTTGAGATGACTCCAAAAGCAAACATGATCACCAAACTTCTAAGAGCATCATACATCTTTTAGATTTTAAAAACAAGGCAGGATCAAAGAGAAATCAGAGCTCAAAGTCACTGAAAACTAACTTGAGCATGATTTGCAGAAAACTTCGAAACATCAATGGAGCTCGAATCAAACCAATTAGATACATCAGACCTATTGTCTGGCCAACTAATAACATGTATACAAGATTTCAAGCATTGATTTAAGCTATCAAACAGGGAATCTAGAACTAAAATTTACCTCTTCAAGTGAAAAATAAATTCACTATTGTCTAGATCTAATGATAAGAAACCCAGAGACACTTACTTCTTTTGCTCCAATCATGAGGAAATGAAAGAGATATGAGATCTGGAACAAGTATAGAGGCAGTTTCGAAGAGAAGAAAATTTCAACAATGGAGTTCAAGCTTGCTTTGAGAGAGAGAAAGAGAAATGTTTTGCTGACTTTGTGAGGAAGAGAGGAAGAGAGTTAGAGCTTGCTACTGACTTCGCCTTTTTTTCAATTGTTGAATCAAATTTCTTTTTATAGAGGAAAGAATGAGAGAGTGAGGAAAATAAGAGAAATGATAAGTGAGAGTGAGGTGTGAGGTGCTGTGCATTTCATGTTGGCTTGAGGGTGCAAAGCACGCATTTTGAATAAGTGAGAAAGCTTGGGATGTGAGCTGGTAGGCCGGGGTTTTGGATGGCACGAAAAAAAATCCATGCATTCCCATGCAAGTCTTGCCATTTCATGATCATGCCTTTACCTCCTTATATCTTCCTCTATGGTGCATGAAATGTCACAAAGTTTGAATAAAAAAGGGAGAGGACATTTCATACTCCAACTTTGATGTTCAAATTTTTTCAAAATGAAGCTTGGATCAATGAGATATTTGACTATGAATGTGTGCTTACAAACTGCTTGATAAAATGCCAGGCTTGACTGGGCTTACTGCGCCCGCGTGAGGCCTGGCTGGGCAAAACATTTCAGCTTGCATGATGCCTTATTCTTTCAATTATATCTCAAAATTTATGGAGAATTTAGAGAAACTTTTTGAAGAAAAATTATTTCTAACATTTAGGTCTTCAACTTTGATGTTGGATATTTCTCAAAATAATGAATATTTCCCATAGAAAAGTATTGATGAATGTGCGCCCACAACATGTTTGATGAAATGACTGCCTAGCGCGCGTGACTTGCCTTTTGCTGGGCAAAAATTCAGTTTTCAACTCAAAATCTTAATCACCATATCTTTCTCTACACTTAACCATTTGAGATGATTCTTGAATGATAAATAAAGAAAAAACTTCAATCTACAACTTTCATGTTGCCAACTTTTTGATTTGAGTCCAAATGGTCATTCAAAAATAGACACGAAGAAGTCAAATTTTTGCATTTTTAACCAAAATTTCGCTAAGTGTCAAAATCTTCCAAGCTTCATAGCTTTTTTTCCTTTCATTTTTTGGACTTGTGACCAATCCTACAAAGTTGGATAATTTTTCATCCTCTTTCTAGGCATATAAAGTTTGCACATTTTCAATAAAAATTGAGAAAGTTATAGCCAGTCAAAATTCAGCCCTATGGATACTTAGAAAAATTTCAAAACTTCAAATAACTTCCTTGACAAGTTATCTCCAATTCACACTCCCTATTGATATTTTTGCACCATTGACCATTAAATATGAGAATAGGGATATTAAATTGATGGTTGACCAAAATTCCACTTGGTCAACAACTGATTTTGACAGTCTTTTGACAAAATGACTATTTTACCCCCTTTTCATCAATTGAACCACTTCAAGCCAAAGTTGATGATCAAACTTCCAATGATATATGCTCATGACTATGTAGAGAAGTATGGGATAAAGAATTTCCAAAAAAATTAGAGATCTCCTGATTAAACTCCAAACCCTAGTTTTGATCATTTGTGCTAGGAGATGGTGAGATGAGTGCAATTGTGCCATGACCTACAAGATGATATTCCAAGAGACAACATATACACATTTTGAGGTTAGTTAGAAGCATACAAGTATAAGATATAAAAATAAATGTGCTTCAAGGTGCTTGGTAATTCCATAGGCAAACCCTAATACAGGATGTAGTAGAAGATAAACCCCAAACCCTAATTTGTGATCTGATTGCAATGTGATGGTATGAGATGATATAGGAATATTAGGGGGAAAATTGGGGTACAACAGTTGCCCTTATTTAATTTTCTTCTATCCGCATATGAACAACTTCAAAGGGACGCAAAATACCACTGGGGATGTAGCAAAGGAAATAAGGATCAAAAGAGAAACCCGACCAGGAAAATAAATCACTAGTGAATCAAAAGACCCGACTCTATTGGTGTAACATCCAAAGAAAAGATAAGGTTGCATCAACTTAGCTAAAGAGGAAATAGTACAGGATAAAAGTGACTGACAACTAACTATGAACTACCAACTTAATAGTCGAAAGTAGAAGATAAAAAAGATACTGATTCATAGATGATGGTAAAATATCAAAGGATACACCAACTTTCACTGAAGGCGAAACTACCAACATTCATTGAAGGTAGAAAACGAAAAGAATAACAACACTGATGTTCACTGACGATGAACTACCAACTTTCACTGAAGGTAGTAAGACAATAACATCGAAGTTCACTGATGATGAACTATCAACTTTCACTGAAGGTAGAGAGAAAATAAATATAGCACCAATATTCAATGACCGTGAACTACCAATGTTCACTGAAGGTAGAAAAAATATAACACCCACGTTCACTGAAGGTGAACTACTAACTTTCACTGAAGGTAGCAAGAGAGTAACATCGATGTTCACTGATGATGAACTACCAACTTTCACTGAAGGTAGAGAGAAAAGAAATATAGCACCGACGTTCACTGAAGATGAACTACCAACATTCACTGAAGGTAGCAAAAAGATAACACCCACGTTCACTGAAGGTGAACTACCAACTTTTGCTAAAGGTGGTAAGAGAATAACATCGACGTTCACTAAGGATGAGAAAAGAAATATAGCATTGACGTTCACTGACAGTGAACTATCAACGTTCGCTGAAGGTAGAAAAAAGATAACACCCACGTTCACTGAAGGTGAACTACCAACTTTCACTGAAGGTAGTAAGAGAATAACATCGACGTTCACCGACGATGAACTACCAACTTTCACTGAAGGTAGAGAGAAAAGAAATATAGCACCGACGTTCACTGATGGTGAACTACCAACATTCATTGAAAGTAGCAAAAAGATAACACCCACGTTCACTGAAGGTGAACTACCAACTTTCACTGAAGGTAGTAAGAGAATAACATCGACGTTTACTGACGATGAACTACCAACTTTCACGGAAGGTAGAGAGAAACGAAATATAGCACCAATATTCACTGATGGTGAACTACCAACGTTTACTGAATGTAGAGAGAAAAGATAATAATCACCAACGTTCACTGATGGTGAACTACCAACGTTCACTGAAGGAAGAAAGAGAATATCAAGTTTCCCCAAAATTCTGGCATTTCACCTAAAACGGGTCTCAACTTCTTCTTTAACAATGGAATTTCGCCTAGAAAGGGTAGTATATAAGCTATCTCAAATAAAGAGACTACCACTTGTAAAGATTTACCAATGAATTATCTCTGCAATATTGAAAGACTTGCCATCCACTGATGTGATTTTACAATGAATTGCAAACTATCCATTCATAGAGAAGATAGCAAAAAATAACGTCGACTTTTTACGGGGAAGTACAAGTTGCTCAAACAAAGAGACCTGCTACTTGCTATTATGAAGGATTGTAAAATTGACTTCCTGGGGAAATCAATATGGCTTCCTGGGGAAAGAAATATGGCTTCCTGGGGAATGAAATACAACTTCATGGGGAGATGCTAACATATTCCTGCTAAGGAGATAAATCTTCTCGTGCAAAAATAAATGCACATTCAAACCAATGCTCGAAGCTTGCAGAAATCCAAAGTAATAATATTGCTGAAGATCATAGATTCAAACCAGAAATAAAATGGAGTAAAACAGTCAACCAAAATACATCCTTTGAGAAATAAACTCAAGAGAGAAATCCAAATCATCTAGACAAAGAGCTGTACAGGAAAAAACTTCCACGAGGGATAACTCAGTGGGGAAATTGAAAGAATATACACTTTATGCTTAAGGTTGACACTCTATTGGGGAGAGAACAACACAACTCTACAAAACAGGGTAATATGCTAACAAAAAATTAATGAATGCGAATGAGCAATGATTTTCTAAATTCAACTATGTATGATGTATGTATGAATGTATGAGTGTTATTATTTATATGCTGATAAAAGAGACATATAACACTGGGGATAAGCAAACAAAAACAACTCAGGTACATTTAATACTCGGCTAAATCACATCCAAGATGAAAATTCCATAAGAAAATAAGCACCAGCTGAGGAGACAGATTCCTATTTCACGGTTTAAATTCACTAGGAAGGAACATAATCCGGAAGTAATCAAATCATAACAGCAAATCAGTATAGATACATGGATATAACATCCTCCTTCAGGCTTCATCGAGGAATAACACACAGACTTCAATGGGGAAAACACATGTTTCACGGTTCGTACTTCTAATGGGGATTGCAATACTGATTTCAAATAAGGCAGATGGAAACCATATCGTCAATACACCAACTGAGGATCTCGCGCTGACTTCATTGGGGAAATATCATACAGACCTCAATAGGGGAGATAGTGCCTCATCATCGAGATATCAATTGGATATCTCGTGCTGACTTCATTGGGGAGGACAACACCACACCGAAGAGAGGAAACCAAGATACATTCTTCAATATTGAGAGTAAGTATTGCACCAACTTCTCTGGGGAAAAAGTATGGAACCTCATGGGGATAACAACTTGGGGAGTTAAGAAGTCAAAAATTAAAGCAAGAAATCAAACTTATGGGGATTTTAAATCAAACCCAACACTTGGCGGGTGAAAACCCAAAAAATTGACAAATGTCTCAACACTTCTTAAATGAAACATTACCCTTGCCTGACTATCGGGCAATCAAACAAAATGCAAGTACTGCCGAAAGGAGATGCTTCACAAATGAGTCCAACTCAGCATGCACGAGGAGAAAAGACTTTTATCAAATAAGTGAAGCCTTCACTGGGGAATCTTAGATTGAGTCTTCATATCATGCAAACTTATTCCAACAAGAGATGCCCTGGGATAGCCTTCATGGGGAATCAAGAAGTCAACATTATAGAAAGAGGTCAAACTCATGGGGATTTTAAATCAAACCCAACACTTGGCGGGTGAAAACCCAAAAAGTTGATAACCATTTAAACACTTTTTAGAAAAGATATTGCCCTAGTCTAGTTACTTGGGAAATAAATACCGAAAATAATTCCAATACTGCCAAAAAGAGTGATGTTTTGCAAATAGTTCCATCTCAACACACCAAGGGAACAAGACCTTTCGTCATATGAGGGAAGAATTCGCTAGGGAATCTGGGATAGAGGCCTCAGACCATGCAAACCCAACATAAAAAATGAACCAAGACTTGACAGGGGACAATGAGATCACAAATCCAATACTGCACCTTACGCCAATTGGTATCGTCTTCAATATACAAAAATCATGCATACACCAACGAAAACGACCTGAGGAAACCTCCCTGGGGGAAACAAACTTCCCAAAATTACTGGAGGTCGTCCATTCCTGGGATCACCACTTTTTTCCCTCTTGAATCACAAAATTTAAAGTAAAAGTAAGTTGTAAATTCTTTTTGAAAAATAATTTTGTTATTTAATCTTTTTGCTTCGAAAATTATTATCAATAATAAATGGAGTCTTTGTAAGTTGAATAAAATAAGAATTACAAAGAATTGGGTAAAAGCTCAAATTTTATTGATAGAATGGTAGTCTGCGAATGGCGAGACTCCGCGAATGATTACAAAGTTCGGAAAATGGTAATATATAATGGAAAAGATACATTGAGATACAACGACCACTATTCCCTCTAATAACTTTGAAATTCGGAGCAACAACTTCCGTTTAAGTATGGTGAGGATCCAAGAAGATTGTTGCTTCAATGATCAAGTCTTGTCTAATGTAGTTACTTGCCAAGAAAGTCCCTAACTCTTGCCTAAGCTGCCCTTGAGGGTTTTCAACTTAGCGGGAAATTTTATTCTTTTTATGTCTCTAATTTTTGCCTAGACCGCCGTTTCGGTTTTTCAGCCTACCGAGACTCTCCTTTTTGCCTAAGCCGCCCTTTCAGGTTTTCAACTTAGTGAGTTGTTCTTTTATTTCTTTAGGAGAAGTATTTCTTGACTACATCAGCCTTCATGGGACGTGGGAAATCCTCTCCATCCATAGTTTCAAGAATTAATGCACCACCAGAGAAGGCTTTCTTGACAACATATGGGCCTTCAAAATTGGGAGTCCACTTGCCCCTAAAATCAGCGTTAAAAGACATGATCTTCCTGAGCACGAGGTCGCCTTCTCTGAATTCACGAGGTTTGACCTTCTTATCAAAAGCTTTCTTCATTCTCTTTTGATATAACTGCCCATGACACAAAGCCGTCATTCTCTTCTCTTCGATCAAATTCAATTGGTCAAACCTGTTCTGGACCCATTCAGCCTCTGACAACTTGGTTTCCATTATCACACGCAAAGAGAGGATCTCAACCTCGATTGGGAGCACCACTTCCAATCTATACACAAGGGAGAACGGGGTTGCTCCTGTTGAAGTGCCGATAGATGTCTGATATCCATGTAAAGCAAAAGGGAGCATTTCATGCCAATCTTAATAAGTAACAACCATCTTCTGGATGATCTTCTTGATATTATTATTAGCAGCTTCAACAACCCCATTCATCTTTGGCCTGTACGGAGATGAATTGTGATGGACAATCTTGAATTCTTTACAAAGTTCTGTCATCATCTTATTGTTCAGATTTGAGCCATTATCAGTGATAATTCTGCTCGACACACCATATCGACATATGAGATTATTCTTAATGAAGCGCACTACCACCTGCTTAGTAACATTAGCATATGAAGCAGCTTCCACCCATTTGGTGAAGTAATCAATTGCTACAAAGATAAAATAGTGTCCATTCGAAGCTTTGGGTTATATCATTCCAATCATGTCAATACCCCACCTAGAGAAGGGCCACGAGGAAGAAATAACATTGAGAACTGTCGGAGGCACATGAATTTTGTCCGCATAAATCTGGCATTTATGGTACTTCTTTTCAAATATGTAATAGTCAGATTCCATTGTCAGCCAATAGTAACCCTCTCTTAGCATCTTTTTAGCCATCGAATGTCCATTGGCATGAGTGCCAAATGAACCTTCATGAATCTCATGCATCAACATGTCTGCTTCGTGTCTATCCAAGCATCTGAGTAAGACCATGTCATAATTTCTCTTGTACAACACATTTTCACCGAGGAAGAAGCTGCCAACCAATCTTCTCAATGTGTTTCTGCCTTTATTCGATGCACCAATCGGGTATTCCTGAGTCTGGAGAAAATGCTTGATATCATAATACCAAGGTTTCTCGTCTACTACCTCTTCTGTTGTAAACACATGAGTGGGCGTATCCAGTCGCTGAACTATAATTCGAGGTATATCATTCAAAGTGTTTACTTGATATATAAAATCTAGAGTTGCCAGAGCATCGGCCATTTGATTTTTGTCTCCGGGGATGTGATGGAATTCAACTTTATTAAAGAAGGGTAACAATCTTCTAGCATAATCTTTGTAAGGGATCAAGCCAGGATGACGAGTATCCCACTCTCCTTTAATCTGATTTATTACCAAAGCTGAATCGCCATACACATCAAGAATTATAATCCTGAGATCAATAGCTTCCTCGAGAACCATGATGCAAGCCTCATATTCTGCCATATTATTAGTAGAATCAAATGTCAACCTTGCAGTAAAAGGAATGTGTGATCCATGTGGAGTGATAATCACAACACCAATTCCTTTACCATAAGCATTCACAACTCCATCAAATATCATGCTCCAGCGAGATTCAGGATCAGGACCTTCCTCAAGCAATGGTTTATCACAATCTTTCACTTTCAGAAACATCACATCCTCATTGGGGAAATCATACATCACAGACTGATAATCATCCACTGGTTGGTGAGCAAGATAATTTGCCAACACATTGATTTTAATAGATTTTTGAGTGCGGTATTTGATGTCATATTCAGATAACAGCATCTGCCAGCAGGAAATTCTCCCAGTAAGAGCAGGATTTTCATAAATGTACTAGATTGGATCCATTTTGGAGATCAACCAAGTAGTCTGATTCAACATATACTACTGCAAACGTTTTACCGCCAGGCCAGAGCACAACATGTCTTTTCCAACATGAAATACCGCAATTCACAATCAGTAAAATTTTTATTGAGATGATAAATGGCGTACTCTTTCTTCCCTGTTTCATTTTGTTGTCCCAAAATATAACCCATGGAATTATGTAACACTGTAAGATACATAATCAATGGTCTTCCTTCAACAGGAGGGAGAAAGATAGGAGGTTAAAGCAAATATTCTTTAATACTTTCAAATTCCCTTTGGCAGTCATCTGTCCACGCACAACCTTGATCTTTCTTTAACAACTTAAAGATCGGTTCACATGTTGCAGTCATGTCGGAAATGAATATGGAAATATAATTCAAACACCCAAGGAACCCTATGACTTTCTTTTCAGTTCTAGGCACTGACATTTCTTGAATTGCTTTGACTTTATCAGGTTCAACTTCAATCCCTCTCTGGATAACAATGAAACCCAACAATTTCTCTGACCGAACACCGAAGGTACATCTATTTGGATTCAAGCAGAGACAAAACTTCCTCAAACGCCGAAACAACTTCAACAAATCTTCTATATGCCCTTATTCAGTCTAGGATTTAGAAATCATATCATCAACATATACCTCAATTTCCTTGTGCATCAGATCAAGGAATAAGGTCGTCATAGCCATCTGGTACGTTGCACCAGCGTTCTTTAACCCGAAAGGCATCACTCTAACAGAATGTTCCCCAGGGTGTGATAAACGTTGTTTTTTCCATGTCCTCAGGAGCCATCCTTATTTGTTTATACCTAGAAAATCCATCCATGAACGAGAAAAATTTGAATTTTGTTGTGCTATGCACTAACATATCAATGTGTGGCAATGGAAAACCATCTTTTGGACTAGCTTTATTTAGATCTCTGTAATCTACGCACATGGGAACTTTTCCGTCTTTCTTTAGTACCGGGACAATATTGGCAATCCACTAAGGGTACACTGATGTAATAAGAAAACTTACATTAATCGTCTTTATAACTTCTTCTTTGATCTTCACTTCCATATCTGGGTGAGTTCATCGCAACTTTTGTTTGATTGGCGGGCACTCTGGCTTCAGCGGCAAATGGTGCTCTACAATATCTGTATCTAGACCAGGCATATCTTGACAAGACCAAGCAAAAATATCCACACACTTTTTCAACATCTCAATCAACCTGCTCTTCGCATTAGGATGTAGTAATGCTCCAATCTTAACTTCCTTCAGATCTTCTTTTGAACCCAAATTGATTATTTCTAACGGCTCTTTATATGGTTAAATGACATTCTCCTCACGCTCAAGCAACCGTGAGACCTCTTCTAGAATCTCATCATAGTATTCTTCTTCGGCCCCATACATAAGACATTCAAAGTTGGGAGAGGGTGCAGGGTCATTGTATTCAACGGGTTTTTTTAATTAATCTGAACATATGATTTATGATTGCTTTTAGAAACTGACACATATAACCAGTGATCATGCAGATTGAATTTCAGTTATTATTTATTTTGAAAGTTTTTTCTGATTACCATTTTCCAAGAAAAAAGCAAAAAACAAAAACACAATTTGGGAAACAAAGACAACTTTTATTATTGATTTTAAAAATCAAAGCAAACAGATAAGCCCATACAATATCAATACTTTCACCTTGGGCATAGTGAAATATTTTCAAAAAGATTAAAAAAAACTAATTACTTTGAACATGTGTTGTACCCCAAAATTTTCCCTCCCATATTTCTCAATACATTTCAAGTGAGGTTCTCAAACTGCTCAAGGAAGTCCAAGGGTTGATCAGACAAACTCTCTACTAAGGCAGTATATTTCAAATTAGGGTTTCAGTTTGCATCAAGGTACTTGAGTCCAAAGGATCCCAAATGATCACCATTGTCCTAATATGTTCACAAGATCATCCATGTCAAGTTTCAAGCCTTGTAGAGAAAATTTGCTCAGTCAATTGCTCAAAGGCCTGAAAATCGACTGTGCTAGGGCAAAAGTCAATTGTGGCCCACATAAAGTCAAACTTAAAGATTTTTGGTCAACATTCTCATTTTGAAGTATTATTCATCATTTGATCAAGGGTTGATCATGATTCCTCAAGGATTTCTCACAATTTATCAAAACCCAAAAGTTGCTAAATTAGGGTTTTGCCGGAAAAGTCAACTCAACTTTGACCAAGCATAACTTTCTCATACTTTATCAAAAATGACCCATCCAAAGCTCATTTTGAAGAGGATGCAATTACCTACAATCCATCTTCAGCTCCCAAGTTCAAAATATGCACTCACAAGACGATATAAATTTGGACATTATAGGTCATTTTGAAAAGTCAACAAAAACACATTTTTTGTCAAAGCTTCATACATGAATATGGAAGATTAAATTGATATGATACCAAGAGAGTTTCTTAGAGGACATCTTAAGCTTTCTAAAAAGTCCAAGAACACCTCTCTAGGGTTAAAATTGTGAGAGTTATGCATTGGCAAAGTTGACCCTTTTTGCAAAATTGCCAAAAGACAAATGTGCCCAAAATGACAATTTTTGTCAAATAGGCCCAACTTTTTATGCTTGCATCGAGTTTGTAACATGACCCACAACCCATGATCTCTACCACTTGTCTTTATTTTGTTTTAGTCATTTATTTTGATTTTATTTCAATTAAATCCAATAAAATCAAAATAAAATCATGAAAATATCAAACACTAATCAAAGCTTGAGATTTTGTGCATGTTTAGGTCTATTATACAGCTGGAGATAGAATCAAATCGTGCAAGCTTCAAATGGACACAAAAAGATTGGATTTTATCAATTTGGAAAGATTTTCACAAAGGATCAATTCTTGAATCAATGATCATAATTGGAGAAGATTTGAAACCAACTTGCAACCCTAATTCATTGTTGGGTACATAAGGAACGTGTTCAGACCCAAAACAAGGATATTGGAAGCGTGTAAACAAGAGAGCAAGTTTCAAAAAATTGGAAAAAAGTGGCACACTGATTTCTAAGTTGCAGACCAATTCAAAGCGTTCTAATCATCTCAACTGCTTCCTGGACGTTCTAGGATCCTATTCCAATCACTAGCAAGCCTCATAACATCCAAAAACGCGCTGTAAGTATCCCACGATACCCGTACTTTCTTGAAATCGAATATCATAATTCTGGCAATTTTAGCATTATTTATTTGCATATTCTTAATCCTTGAATCATTTGCAAGCTAATGGTGGTACTTAATTGCCTTTTCATTAACTGTAGAGCAAGATGCCATAGTTAGGGTTCTTGGTTCGTTTTTGGGGTTTTTCTTTACAGGTATAATTGTCCATGGATAAGGGTACCATGATGCTCGTTAGGTTGCCACAAGTTGATTGGTACCATTGTTGTGCATTTATCATGCTTGCATAAAATTTTGGAGAAACAAAGGGCTGTACCTACGCCCATCTGTCTGTAGGTAAAAGTTAAGGGACTTTTAGCAACGATGGGAGGAAGGAGATGATAGAGTGGCATCCTATGACTGGCCAATTTAAAATTTCGCGCATTTGTAATATCATTATTTTGTTTTTTCCATATAGCGTTTGTTTATTGTTCCATATACAAAAAGCCAAGTCAGCTCAGATGGTCACCATGCATTGGTATAACGCCTAA
Source organism: Vicia faba (assembly GCA_948472305.1). Lineage (NCBI taxonomy): Eukaryota > Viridiplantae > Streptophyta > Magnoliopsida > Fabales > Fabaceae > Vicia > Vicia faba. Next base: position 1,153,241,886 of record OX451735.1, on the reverse strand, counting down.
GGGCTTGGGTTTGATCCCCAGGTCCCCATATTTTCCTTATGTTTATTTTCTTTGCATAATCAGGCGCGCTAGCATCCAAGGCATCCACCATACGCCATCAATATCCAACCAATCTGATCATCAAGTGCCAGATCTAATGCTTCCCAATGAAGGTCCATCATACGGCCAATCAAGCTAGCTGCACAGGATCTGGAAAGTCAAAGCAGGCCAAGTGTTGTTGGGCCTAGATTTGCAATTCAGACCCCCCATTCTTGCTACAAAACCAGGCCCATTCTTATTTCTTTTCTTCTTTTATTTTTATTTAATTTCTTTTATTTAATTATTTTTCTAACCACAAAATTAATTCTTTTTTTTTTACAAAAAAATCATAAAATCAATTTCACCAATTTAGAATTTAGGTTTTTATTTTATTTTATCAAAATTAATTTTATATTAGCTTTAATTTAGGTTTAATTCTAACCTTTTGTAAATAATTAAAATCAAATTAGACAATTAGGTTTGTTCTTGATTTAATTTTTATTTCTTTTCACAAAATAACAAAAAATACAAAAATAGTTAATTTAATTATTTTTCTTAAATAAAATTAATTAGTCATTAGGTTTTCTTTATTTATTCAATTAAACTTTATTTTTCTCAAAATAACGCAAAAACCACAAAAATATGATTTTTCTTTCAATTAGGTTTAGACGGGGTCAAAACCCTATTTTTTCTCGTTCTCGATTCATCGCGCGCATTTATTATTTTTGCAAATATTAATGTAACTGCTTACGGTATGTAATAGTTTACTTAGGATTTTCTTTTATTTATCGTTTTACGAGTTTTTGGCTATGTAATTAATCCCCCTCCCCGAAGCCTTGTAATAGCGTAGTTTTATTTCTCGCATTTTAATTTTTGCAAATATTAACTGTTAGATGTATGTTAATATGATTGTATGACAAGATTGCATGTTACTTAAAATGGCTAGCAAACCCTAATGTGAAAAGATAATAACTTGAAATCAAATCACTCGCACATGCGCACTCCTAGGATGTACTCTCACTTCGGTTGCCTTCGGTAAACAATCGTTAAGTATAGGGTGTTTTAGTGGTTGCCCTCCTGTCTAAACAAAGATCAAAAGTCCCGTTCGGAAATGTTGCCTCGGAAAGGTTGCCTCGGAAATGTTGCCCCGAATATGATCTTAAGACATTAGGGTTATTACTAAGACGTCCTAACATTACTTTAGTGATCGTACGTCCCTTTTGAATTGACCCTTAGAACTCCAACGGTGGTGCTTCCTATTTCTCAATAGTAGGATAGCATTTTCTAAAGGAAACGAGAACAGAAACAATCTTTTTTCGAGTAGGTAGATGCTAGTAGGTACTTGCTCAAAATCAAACATTTCACACAAACACTTTTCAAACAAAGTTTTTTTTCAAAAACACTTCGTAACACTCTTGAAGACAGAAGCAAGGGTTAAAACGAAGTAAAACAAAATTTTTAAAAACAAACACATACAAGCAATTTAAAAAGATGAGAAAGTACCTAAGAGCCCATGGAAAACCATGGATAGAAAGGGTGCTAATACCTTCCCTTTCTATAATCTACCCCCGTACTCAAAATCTCGAAAAAGGAATTTTTCTGTGCTTTTTTCCTTTCCCGTTGGATAAAATAAAAGGCGGTGGCGACTCTTACTTACCGCGACAGTTTGCATACATAAACAAAGAACGCAAACCAGCATTTTCCAAAACAGTCGGTTCTGCCACCATATTACAGAACTGGCGACTCTGCTGGGGAGTTATAAGTGGGGTATACCTTAGGATTAGTTCATCAAAAAAATTGCTTCTCTTGTTTGTTTTGATTGCTTTACTTTTAAGGGTTTTGTATTGGGAGTTACAATAGATCGTAACCCGGATCTGGGGACACCTTTTAGGTAAGTAGCAATAAACTGTGAGGGAACTGTACAACATAGACCGATACGGTTGAAGTAGTAGCTACGTTGATGTGGCACATTGGTTGGTATCGGTATCCCTTATGGAGAAACGAGGAGAATACGGGGCTGCTATGTATGTTGTTAAGCATCAACTGGCCTTAGAACCCTTAATAGACCAAGTTGGCCATTAGGAAGTAGTGAGATAGTCGAACTTGGTGTAAAGCTGATAACTGGTTGATACTCGATGCTACACTCATTGAGACCATACTCTCGAGATAGTTCCGGCCGCAAGAAAAGATTGCGTGAGCTGAAACCATGACCGATGAAGGATGGTCAGTGATATTGAGAACCTCTAGTACCCGGTTACTTTTACTAGGACAGGTTGAAACCAACTAAACTTCAAGAGGGTAGTACCTTTGACCCCATGCAAGCCCTAAACATAAGGGCTTTTGTGTTACTTGTTTTCCTTTTCCATGCTTGTTGTCTGCTATGCCTGTTGTTTTTTACCATGACATCATGCATCATAACATAGCATGCATACTTCATTATACTAACCATTTCAAAGACCGAGGAGATTTATCTTTGTTCTGTTTTGCATATTATGGCTTCCGTGCGCAGAAACACCATCCGAGTTAACTTTGTGCAAATACCTACTCAACTCAAAGAGTTAGCCTCAAGAGTTTCTGAGACTTCTTCATTCATTAAGAAACATGGTCAACTTCTTAGCCTAGTCACCTCAAAGTTTGATGAGCAGATGATGAGTGTGCTTTTCCAGTTCTTCGATCCTATGCATCATTGCTTCACCTTCCCAAATTATCAGTTGGTTCCCACTTTAGAAGAGTTTTCTCACTTATTGGGCATATCCATCTTTGAGCAGATGCCCTTCACAGGTATGGAAGAGACTCCTAGACCAGAAGACATTGCTTCAGCTCTGCATTTAAAAAGGGCTGATGTAGTATCTAATTGGGAAACACGAAGCAGGGTTGAAGGTTTCTTAGCCATGTTTATGATAGATCAAGCTCAATTATTATGGGATAACTTGGATTTCCAGGCTTTCGAAGACATCTTGGCTCTCCTTATCTACGGTTTGGTTCTCTTCCTGAATCCGGATTCTTTTGTGGATGTGAATGCGGTTAAGATCTTCCTGTCTCGCAATCCTGTGCCTACTCTACTGGGTGATATCTTGCATTCCCTCTATACTCGTACTGTGCGTAGAAGAGGGACTCTCATGTGTTGTATGCCGCTGCTGGCGAGGTGGTTTATTTTGCACCTCCCTAAGTCGGTGTTGAAGAATGAAGAAGGTTTAGGATGGTCTTACAGGATAATGTCACTTGCCCATACAGAGATTCTTTGGAGTTTCAAGGCTATGGAAAGCATTGCTGTCATTGATCGATGTAGGGGATACCCTAGTGTCCCGTTGCTTGGAATCAGAGGGGGTATAACCTACAGTCCTTGTTTAACTTCGTGACAATTCGGTCATGCTCGGAGAGACGGTCCCCATGAGCTACTTCTTATAGATATTGCATTTGACTACAAGGAGGACGTTGACGAGCATCGCCGAAGGTTTATACGAGCTTGGGGCATGGTGAACAGGTCTGACCCACAAGAGCTAGGACCAAGGACTTCCCTTCCTATGTAGCCTTACCTCCAATGGGTCCGAGCTCGAATCCAGAAGCTTGGGATGCCTTATGAAGCCGTGTTGCCAGTGATTATGGAGCCCACTAATGAAGAGGGCATTCCTTATACAGTCCTTTATCCCTACATGCCCACTGATCTTGGGACATTGCAGAGATCCTGGATTCAGTTGAAAGAGGAGAGGGATACCTACCGAGAGAAGTATCATTAGCAAGAAAGGAAGATCTTGAAGCTCACATGGAAACTCGAGAACGAAAGAACGATCAATGACTACACCAGCACAAAGGGGAAGCGTCCATGGGATTTCTGATTTTGCTTTTTCTAGTTTAGATTTGTTTTCCATTTATTTATTTGTAACGCCTTAAAGGCATTGTTGAACCTTTTTACCAGTTAATCTAATAAAGTTTGTTTATTTTTTTGGTTTGAAAATTTAAATCTCCAAAAGTCTTTGAAATCATTACATACGCATCCCATTATCATGCACACCATTACAGGTACCATTACAGGTTTCTCATCTTCTTCACTGTTTATTTCAGCAGAAATGTCTTCCGATCAAGCCATCAAAGATCTTCAGGCACAAAATGCCCAATTCCAAGAGATGTTCCTGAGCTTGGCTAAAGGTCAAGAGGATTTGAAAGCTCTCATTCTGAAATAGAAAGAGAAGAAGAAGGAGAAGAAGGTCATTCTTCTGAGTATGGGCAAAAGGTTTGGGGATAGGTTAAAACAGCAAGTTGATCTGTCTTTTTCATCCAAGGAGGGGGAGAACTAAGAAGAAGAAAAGGGCCCCAGTCCTGCAATCTCTGATAATGATACTGATTTTGATGATGAGCAATATCCTCCTGCCGAGGATAGGTACAAGCAGTTAGAAGACCGTCTGAGTGCTATGGAGATTCAGAAGATTCCTGGTCTGGATTTTGGAGAGCTGGGACTGGTATCAGGAGTGGTGATCCCTCATAAGTTCAAAGCTCCAGTTTTTGCCAAGTACGATGGAGTGTCTTGTCCAAAACTCCATCTCCGCTCGTACGTCAGAAAAATCCAACCCCACACTGTTGATAGAAATTTGTGGGTACACTTCTTTCAAGATAGTCTTTCAGGGACTCAACTTGAATGGTTTTATCAGTTGGAAGGAGCCAACATCAGAAACTGGGAAGACCTTGCTACTGCTTTCTACAGGCAGTATCAGTATAACGCCGACCTTTCTCCCACTCGTACCCAGCTTCAGGGTATGTTTATGGGTGCAAGCGAAGGTTTTAAGGAATATGCTCAGAAGTGGAGAGACTTAGCTGGAAGAGTCCAACCCCCTTTGTCTGATAGGGAGTTGGTTGACATGTTTCTAGGGACGCTATCTGGTCTATTTTTCAATCATCTGATTGGCAGTTCGTCATCTGGGTTTATTGAGTTAATTTTGACTGGAGAGAGAGTAGAAGCTGGTATCCGAAGTGGTAAGATACAAAAGGATACTTCATCAAGTGCAGTAAATAAGCCTTTCACCGGTAAGAAAGAAGCTAGTGCAGTCTACGACCCGAGGGGCCAAAGTAGACCTGAACACCGTCAAGCAGTGAATGCGGTAGTAATATCAAGACCCACAGTTGCTCCACAATGCAACAATCAACAGAGGGTGGAAAGACCACAAAGACAGTACACTCGGCTCAACATGACCTTGTCTCAAATCCTACCACAATTATTGAATACCAATCTGGTAACTCTGAGGGAGGCCCCGAAGAATCCCAACACCACTTCTCCTCAATATAACCCGAATGCCCGCTGCGCCTATCACTTCGAAAGTCCAGGTTATGATATAAACAACCGTTGGGCCTTGAAGAATAAGGTGCAAGACTTGATCGAAGCCAAAGAGATTGAGTTTGACGCTCCAGAGAAGCCCAACGTCATAACCGCACCCATGCCCAAGCATGGCTCGGGCATCAATGCTATTGAGGTTGTCTCCGCCACAGAAGATGCTGATGATGAGAACCCGGATGTCGAAAGCTGGATCTACCCAACGACCAATGGTGGATTAAACAACTGGACGACGAAAGACTTCATACATGTTTCTTTTATTACACAGTAATTGACTTTTGTTTTGAGACTTGTAATAAACATTTTGAAACTTTACAGCCCGGTGCCTTGCCCGAGGCAGCTTGGCTTTGCTTGTGAGGGCTTATTATTTGTAATTTTCATATATCATCAATAAAGCATTGGACGTTTTCTTGCATTACAAATTTTGCGCTCCTTGTTTTATTTTTTGCCTCTCACTTTATCAAAATCAGCTATTGTCTTACACACACTCACATATCATAATGCAGATCCATATCCACTCTGGATCCCATTGATAACGACTCTGCTACTGCCAGTTATGACTTCGAAAATCAAATCAACCAAGCCGAGGACGAAGGTGAGGATGATTGTGAGGTAAGTGGAGAACTTTCTAGACTGTTACTACAGGGAGAGAGGGCCATACAGCCTCATGAGGAGCCAGTCGAATTAGTGAATTTGGGTACAGAGGAAGACAGGAAAGAGATCAAGATAGGTGCAAATCTGGAGACTAGTGTCAAGCAACGGTTGATACAGATGATACGCGACTATGTTGAGATCTTCCCTTGGTCTTATGAAGATATGCCTGGTTTGGACACCGATATTGTGGTTCACCGCTTGCCAACTAAAGAAGACTGTCCTCCGGTAAAGCTGAAGGTTCGTCGTATGCGCCCTGAGATGTCGGAGAAAATCAAAGCTGAGGTCATGAAACAGTTTGACGTCGGATTTCTCGCTGTCACTTCTTACCCGCAGTGGGTCACCAACGTTGTTCCAGTGCCCAAGAAGGATGGTAAAGTACAGATGTGTGTGGACTATAGAGATCTGAACAGGGCGAGCCCCAAAGAAGATTTCGCACTGTCTCACATCGATGTTCTGGTCGACAACATCGTGCAGCATAAAATCTTCTCCTTTATGGATGGTTTTTCTGGGTATAATCAGATCAAGATGGATCCTGAAGACATGGAGAAGACAACCTTCGTTACACAGTGGGGAACCTTCTGTTACAAGGTAATTCCTTTCGGGTTGAAGAATGCTGAGGCAACATATCAGCGCGCCATGGTCGCTTTGTTCCACGACCTGATTCACCATGAGATTGAGGTTTACGTTGATGACATGATTGCAAGGTCCCAGACTATGGAAGAACACCTTGACCATCTCCAGAAACTGTTCGACCGGTTGAAGATGTATAAGCTAAGGTTGAACCCGAACAAGTGCACCTTCGAGGTAAGGTCCGGTAAACTGCTGGGTTTCGTCATCAGTGATAAGGGTATTCAAGTGGACCCTGCCAAGGTAAAGGCCATAGAGGAGATGCCATCTCCTCGCATAGAAAAGGAAGTTAGAGGCTTTCTGGGACAGTTGCATTACATCTCCCGATTCATTTCACATCTGACTGCTACTTGTGAACCAATCTTCAAGCTGCTGAAGAAAGATCAAGTGGTAAAGTGGAATGACGAGTGCCAGAACGCTTTCAAAAGAATCAAGGAATATCTCTAAGAGCCACCAATTCTAATGCCTCAAGTTGAAGGAATACCTTTGATCTTATACTTGACCGTACTGGATAATTCAATGGGGTGCGTGCTGGGGCAGCATGACGAGTCTGGCCGAAAAGAGCATGTTATTTACTACCTTAGCAAAAAGTTTACCGACTATCAAACCCGATACTCACTTCTCGAGAAAACTTGCCACGCTTTGGCATGGGCTGCTCGCCGGCTGAGATAGTATATGCTGACTCACACTACCCTATTGATATCAAAAATGGATCCAATCAAGTATATCTTCGAAAAGCGTGCCTTATCCGGAAGAATAGCAAGATGTCAGATGATCTTAACTGAGTACGACATCCAATACACAACCCAAAAAGCAATCAAGGGGAGTGTATTGGAAGATCATTTGGCGCATCAGGCTGTGGATGATTACCAATCCATGAATTTCGAGTTCCCAGATGAGAACATAATGTTGGTGACCGACTGTGAAAAACCTGGGCCGGATGAGGGACTTGGGGAAGGATCCCGATGGTCTATGTATTTTGATGGATCCTCAAACGCGTTAGGTAATGGCTTTGGCACCGTGATCATATCTCCTGAGGGCTGTCATACTCCATTCACCGCCCGTTTATGCTTCAACTGTACCAACAATATGACGGAGTATGAAGCATGCATCCTAGGTCTACGAGCTGCTATCGACCCGAGGATTAAGTTCTTGAGTGTATTCGGAGATTCTGCTCTAGTGATCAGTCAGATCAAAGGCGAATGGGATACGAAGCATCCAAACTTTATTCCTTACAAGGAGTATGTATTGATGTTGCTCCCACACTTTAAGGAGGTAACCTTTGAACACTTCCCTAGAGAAGAGAATCAGTTAGCGGACGTGCTAGCTACCATGCCTTCTATGTTCAAGGTCAGGTGGGACAATGAAGCTCCCCAGATTACCATTGAGAGGTTGGCCGAACCCGCACATTGCTGTGACATTGAGACAGAAGAGGTAACGGATAAACCCTGGTTCCATGAAGTAAAAAGGTATCTTGAGGCTCAAGAGTACCCCGAGGGGGCATCTGTTAATGATAAGAAGTTCTTGAGGAGGTTCGATGCGAAGTTCTTCATCAATAATGGAATTCTCTACAAGCGAAACCATGATTCAACCTTACTGCGATGTGTGGACAAAAGCCAGGCAGAAAGGATCATGGCAGAGTTACATGAAGGTACCTTCGAAACTCATTCCAGTGGACATACCATGGCAAAGAATATCCTACGAGCTGGATATTATTGGTGCACTATGGAAGCCGATTGTTATCAGTATTCTCGGACCTGTCATAAGTGCCAAGTCTATGCTGATAAGGTGCATGTACCTCCAGTTCATCTGAACGTCTTGACGGCTCCTTGGCCTTTTGCAATGTGGGGCATCGACATGATCAGCGAGATCAGACCTACTGCGTCTAACGGGCATCGTTTCATTCTGGTAGCTATTGATTATTTTACGAAGTGGGTTGAGGCAGCGTCCTTTGCTACGGTAAACAAAAATGTCGTGGTGCGGTTCATCCGACACAATCTGATATGTCGATATGGTGTACCAGAGAGAATCATTATGGACAATGGTACAAATCTCAACAATACGATGATCACTGAGCTCTGCAAATAGTTCAAGATACAGCATCACAACTCTTCTCCCTACCGGCCGAAGATGAATGGGGCTGTTGAAGCGGCTTGTTGCACCCTAAAATTTACCCTCTTGATTTAGGCTTATGTTTCATCATGAATATCATATTGCACTGCATTCATACATTGTGATGGGATCAAAGTACTTTGGTTATCAAGTCTTCCTCAAGCCTTGAAGGTTGATTGCATTGACAAGTTGCTCCAGTAGAACCTTATCATCTAAACCCCTGGATCTTTCAAGCTCAAAAGTTATTGCATATCTCAAGATGTTTTATCCATCCCTTTGGATCATCAGAGGATTGAAGTTTGTGTTTGTTTATAATAAGGAATCACTCCTTTGATTCACCAGTCAAATTAGGGTTTTGTTTGATCAAGGCTATTGATCAATGTACAAGTCTTGATTTGGAAGCTACAACATCTCATTGGTATTTGAAAAGTCTTTGTACAAGAAATTGGTCAAGATACCCAGAGGATTTGAAGTTTTGGAGATGATTCATCAGTCACCTAAGGTGTTAACCAAAACTAGGGTTTGGGATTTCATCAAGATTTCTTGAGAATTTTGAAGTGAAACTTTTTACATGGCCTCTATATATTTGGAAGATCATATGTTTGAAGTCTTGATCATCAATTTTGAAGGGAAGTGGATCAATTGATTCAAAGGGGCAAAATGGTCATTTTGGTCAAAATCAATCAAAGTCAAGGTTGACCAAGGGAACTTTTGGTCAACATGAGGCATTTGACATGTTTTCTAATGGGAAATGATCATTGGTGATTGAATTTTATGGGATTTGTAAGTTTGAGAAGTTGCTTGGATTTGAAGTTATCTTGAAGTATGAAAAATTCACTAAGTGTCAATGATTTTGGCCTGACTTTGCAAGGGCATAACTTTCTCATTTTTCATGGGATTTTTGTGGTTCTTTTGGCCAATCGAAGAGGGGAAAGAGATCTACAAGGGCCTACAGGGGACAAAAAACACACTTCTTGCTGAAAATTGGAAGTTATTGGCCTTAGAAGTTCAGGGCAACTTGGGCAATTTTTTATGCATCTTGGGCATCTGGCCAGGTAAGGCAAGGAATTTGGCCTAGGCAATTCACCAAACAGTTGGTGACATACCTATAATTTTTTATTCAAGGCATAATTCAAAAATGTGCCTTGTGCATTTTGAATAGGGCTATGAAAGCTTCTGATTAAACTTGGAATCACTCAAATTGGATTAAAATTGAGGAAGTTGTGGTTTGAGGAAGTTGGGTGGCAAAACCGGATTTTTGAAGGCACATGGGCAAGCCAACACGCGCGCAGTCTTGGGCAAGTTGGCTTGACTTGCCCAAGAATCCTAATGTCCACATCTCTTTCATTTCTCCACCTTTTTTGATAAATCAAAGATCATTGTGAAGCTCATCATATGAATTTTACTTGGCTCAAAGAAATTTGGAAAATTCACGAGCCAATTTGAAATGGCCTCAATTGGAAGTCAGCTGATTTTTGGTGTATGGTTGGCCATGGCAATTTTCAAGTTTTGGTTCAGTTTTGATTAAATCATTTCAGAGTCCACTTGCACATGCTTGGCACGAATTGGACACCTCATGTGCTCGCCAAAAAAGGCCAAACCAGGTGCATACCTCGCGCCTCTCTCATTTTCACATTTTTGACAAAATGGGAAACTTCTCACTCAAGAAAATCAGTCCCATGTGCAAGAGAGGACAACTCACCTCATTACGCTTTTTTCACTCACTCACACTCTCCTTTTGTTGCTCAAAACGACTGCAAGAATTGCCTGAATACCAAGCAAAACGCAAATGGCCATCACACTTGTTTTGGTTTGATAGAAAATTCACTTTTTTCCATCCAACGACTTTCAGCTTGAATTACCACTCTAACCTCACTCCAAACACTCTATATAAGCTGCTCAAGCTCTCCATTCACGGACACACGCAATGAATTGGAAGAAGCTCCTCAGAATTTTCTCATTTTTCTTTCTCTGCAACTTGAATTAAGCAGCTTAATTCTCTTGATCCAGTCCTCATTTTTCTACTCAAACACCTTCATTGGAGCACAAGGAAGTTATTTAGAAGGGTTTCTAGTTAGATTCCAGAGGCACCAAGTGAATTTATTTTTCACCTTTGCAGGTATGCTCACTGAATCTGAACCTTGATTTGAGCATGAATTGAAGTGTTTCGTGGTGTGCATTGTGTTTATAGCTGGCCAATCATTAGGATTGATGTATATTTGAGCTCTGATTCCAGCACATTTGGTGAAATCGTGTTTCTGGTTTTGATGTTTGCAGTGTGTTTTTCCAGTTTTTGAGATTTGATTTCTTGATCTATGCTTGATCTCTGAGTTTGATTCAAATTGCATGATGTAGTATGATATACTAGCTTTAATTTGAGCTTAATCTCATGGATTTTGGTTGAGAATCGTGTTTTTTTGATGGATATGAAGTGGTCATGTTGGAACTGATGGAAGCGAGTGTTTTGCCTTGGCAGGAGGTTGAAGATGATGCGTGGCATCATCTCATTGGCCTTGTTCTTGTTCTTGTTATTTAATTTTCATTGATCCTCTGATTTTATTTTCTTGATCAAAACTTGATGAAAAATTATGAAAAAATTCATGAAACTTAAAAATAATATTCCTGACCTTGTGCACTTTTTTAATAATTTTTGAAAATATTTTGATTGGTTTAAAAATTTGTGTTATTATTCAATTATTTGTTTATTGTTTATTTTATTTTAATATTTCTTTGATTTGAAAAATTCCACAAAAATTATCTTTGACTCAAAAAATTAATTATAAATTGATTCTGATTTTTCTAAAACATTTTTCTATTTTTGATTAGAAATTTAATTTGAGAAGTTTATTTGAAATATTTGTTTCATAATTTTGGTTTTAATACTTCCATTAATACAACAATCCTAAAAAAAATCATGCAAGCTTGTTTTTAATCATAGAATCTGACTATATTTTTATTTTGACCTTTTCATGACTTTTGGCTAGGGTTTTCATTTTTGCCTTTAAATAATAGTTTAATTGTTAATTGTTTGTTTGATTTTTATTTTAATATTTCCCTTAATTCAAAAATTCCAAAAAATATCAGGGATGTGTGTTTTTAATTTTAATATTTGAGTATAATTTTGGTTGGATATTTTTCTGACTTTTTGATTAAAATTTTATTTTGAGATGTGATTATTTGTTTAAAAGATTAATTGATTGAATTTAATTTAATTTTTGACATTTCTTTAATTCAAAAAATGTGAAAAAAATATGTATTCTGACATTTAGGGTTTCCTTGTGATTTGCATGATCTTGGTTTGAATTGTTTGAATTTTGATCTTATCTAATCAATATTAAGATTAAAAGTCAAAAATTAGGGTTTTGTTGCTTATTGTGCAAGTTTCTTTTTCAAAACCATTATGCCCTAGATTTTCAGTGGAGCTTAGGTCTTGATTATGGTTCACGAATGCATTGAGGATCTGAAAACCATTTTTATTGAATTATTTGACTTGGTTTGATATTTTTCCATGAATTATTTTGAAAACTTGTCTAGTTTTGTTAGTTTGGCCAACTAGTTTTGAACTTTGGGCCTCATTTGAACCCCTCCTCAACCATTCATGAACTTAAGGCTTGCTTTCTGACTTCTACACACTTCGGAGATGCTAAGATTTTTTTTTGGTTTGAATTATTGATCCTTGTTTCTATTTTTAATGTATTTTTGAAGTGAAGGTACCCAATTAATGTTGCATATCTTGTTGCAATTTGTTTGATGGCCAATGAACTTGAGTGAGGCCTATGAGTGGGCACCTAATGATCATGTTGGATATGTTCATCCAAATAAACTCAAGCCATTTCACTTAATGCCCCATGTTTGAATGATTGAAGCTTTTGATGCATTATGTGGGATTTCTTTCCTATTATGCTCGTGAGCTGTGATGAATTAATTGAACATGATTGAATTGTGTTTGCTACTGACCTTCATGGTATTTGATTGTATTCTTCTCAAGCTCCCATGATCCTTGATTGATATTCAATTGTCAACTCAAGATGGTGATAGAAAGGAGCAACACTCCTCTAATTCTTTTGACCAAATTGTGCATATGCCTGTTTCCTTTTGTCTATCATGACTAATGTTTGACAGTTGCTATCATGTTTTCTTATTTCATCTTGGTGTCATTATCTATCCCTTATGTGAATCATCATTCTATTTATGTGAATACTAACTTGGTTGTTGAATGTGCGAGGTACTTTGAGAAAAGTTTTCCATTTTTAACTTGAGGCTACTATGTTTCACTTTATTTGAGGGACACAATTTATTATATTGGAACTTCTCTTGTGTTTGGCATATCTGATAGTCTATGCAGGATATATACATGTAATTGTGAATGCTATACATTGCCCATGGGATCTGTTCATATCTGATTATCTCATTACTTACATCCTGATGGTGTAATTTCTGACTTGATTTGTCTGTTGATGCCAGCTTGCTTGAAGTTCTCTGGGTTTCTTTTATTCTTGCTCAATTGCTACAGATAGTTATCCGTTTGGTGTTGCACTATTTTCTTTCTTCCATTTTCATTTTGCATAGTTCTATGATTGCATGATGGGACCTCTGTTGCTGATATATGTCAGGAGGCCCTCTGGTTTTTGTCTGATACATGTGTTGTGTTTGCTTTTGATCGATGAGTCACTCAATTTAGAAATTGAGATCACGACTTCGCTCTCAGTGCATGTTACCTATAGGATGTTTATTGTTTTTCTTCTTTAATTGTTGATCGATGAGTCACTCAATTTAGAAATTGAGATCACGACTTCGCTCTCAGTGCATGTTCCTAATAGGATGTTTATTGCTTTCTTCTTTAATTGTTGATCGATGAGTCACTCAATTTAGAAATTGAGATCACGACTTCGCTCTCAGTGTATGTTCCCTATAGGATAGTTTTGTTAAGCTTCCTTTGACATGTTAATTAAGGTAGGGTTTTCCTTTATCCTCAATCTTAGGGTCAACCATTGTATGATAACATTAGGGCTAGAGATTAGGATAGTCTCCCTTAGTTGTTTTCTTTTCCTTTGCATTTTGCACCCTAAAACAAAAATTGTTTTATTGGCAAATCATAAAACACCTCTAATAAACTCAAACCTTTCTTCAAGGTAAAAGATACAAATCAATCTTATTTATTTGTGCGCATCTTGGTTTTGATTTTAACCTTTTAGCCGATTTTTCGCCATCGCACATTTGTTTGAAGCCGATGTTTCGCCATCGCACATGTTTGTTATCCTACTTTGATTCTCAATATCATTGTTAGGTGTGATGTTTTGTCATATTTTTTATTGATGTGTTTCCATCTTTTCCATGAAATCTCGTTGCCTTTTAGCCGTTGTTTCGCCATCGCACATTTGTTTGAAGCCGATGTTTCGCCATTGCACATGTTTGTTATCCTACTTTGATTCTCAATATCATTGTTAGGTGTGATGTTTCGTCATCTGCTTTATTGATGTGTTGCCATCTTTGCCATGAAATCTCGTTACCTTTTAGCCGATGTTTCGCCATCACACATTTGTTTGAAGCCGATGTTTCGCCATCACACATGTTTGTTATCCTACTTTGATTCTCAATATCATTGTTAGGTGTGATGTTTTGTCATCCGTTTTATTGATGTTTCGCCATCTTTGACATGTTACTTTGTTATTATTTAACCTATGTTTTACCATCTCATTTGTTTGTTGTTTCATTTGATGTTTTGCCATCTTGACTATTTTTGTTGTCTTAACTAAAAAACACAAACCAACCAAAATATATGAGCTGAACTACGGCTGCTCTGATTCCTTAAAAGGGATACGTAGGCATTGGGGTAGGGCCCGATCGAGCTCAACTTTTATTTTCCCTACATTGTTTTCTTTTTCTTTCGCATGCATTCCCTTTTCAGTTTTAAGCCATAGGCATAGGTTTTGACCACACCCATTAGATTAGACAACAAGAGTGGGTACCATAGAGTACTACGGGCGTGTGGGGTGCTAACACCTTCCCCTCGCATAACAGACTCCCTTACCCGATCTCTCGGTCGAAAGACCATGATTTCTCCCTTTTCAGGTTTTCTCGATGTTTACCTTTCCCTTTCGGCGGGATAAAAGACGTTTGGTGGCGGCTTCATTGATGTTTCATTACATCCAGATGACGGGTTCCGGCTGGGTTATTTCAGCTGGCGACTTCACTGGGGAAAGATTGACCTCTTGCTGGTCTATCCCAGAGTCGATCCTAGCTCTTGTTTGTTTTCTTTTTGGGTGTTCATTTTACTGCTTTGCATATTTACCTGTTTGCATTGCATCCTATATGCGCTTTACTTTCTGCATACTGGATTTGGCTGGACTATTTGGATCCTGGATTTCTTGGTGGGTGGGTTGTTCCATGAGGTAAAAGGCCTCATACCCAGACTATGAGTGAATTCCATAGGAACTAGGAATAGAGTGGCCATGGCAGCTATGAGGCGGATGCTTTGTAGATATGACCATGAGACCCATGACTTCAGAGGTAGTTCGGATAGGTGTTATCGTATGATGATACTGACATTCGAGCTCTTGTACTATGATTTGTCTTTTAACCTTACCTTGACCTAAGCTACACCCATAAGAGGGGCGGAAAAACTTTTCTTACAGGTACTGGTACTGTTGGTGACTTTGTGTTGCGAAGGTGACTCAGGTTCCCATGATAGTTTTGAAGCTTCGAGATTTTCTTTTGATCTTGAGTGGTGCTGTTCTGTAATGGTCCAGCCATTATCTAGTGTGAAACTTTGATCCTTTCATATTGCATCATAGCATATTTATTTCTAAAAAAAATGATGTATAAAAAATAACTAGCATATGCATGTCATCTTCCAGGGACATTCAAGAGTCTTCTTTCCATCAGAAATGGCTGGCCTCCCGTCAGAAGAGTTTGATTCAGTTCGTGTTAAAAATCCCACCAAGCATAATTTCGCTTATCAGATTCCAACTATTGTTGTGTCCGAGTTGAAGAGGTTGAGTTCTTATTTGAAGGGTGATGTTCTAAATAATTTCAACAAGAATTATGGCAATTTGTTACTAATCCTTAACACTCCAGTTGACCCAATGGCTTTGATCACCCTCTTCCAGTTCTATGACAAGGAATTACGGTGTTTTACTTTTCAAGATTATCAACTGGTTCCCACGCTATAAGAGTACACGTACCTACTTAATATTAAGTTGTCCGATGAAGTCCCTTTTGTCCAAGTGCCGGAGAAGTCGAAGTTCGAAGTTATTGCTGAAATTCTTCATTTGAGTTTGAAAGAGGTGAAAGACAATTGGAAATCAAGTGAGGATA
Source organism: Vicia faba (assembly GCA_948472305.1). Taxonomy (NCBI): domain Eukaryota; kingdom Viridiplantae; phylum Streptophyta; class Magnoliopsida; order Fabales; family Fabaceae; genus Vicia; species Vicia faba. The sequence goes on along the minus strand of OX451735.1, from coordinate 1,153,225,835 downwards.
CTACAAAGTTTTATTTGGATTTCTTAGTGAAGAAAGTTGAAGACTGGGAAAAGAAAGGGAATTGGAATGACTTCAGCTCTCTGTTTGCTCTCATGATATACAGGATCATCCTCTTCCCTCGCAAGAAATTTTTTATGGATTTGACGGCTATTTGTGTTCTTAGAAATAAGAACCTAGTACCGACACTCTTGGCAGATACTCTTTACACCATTCATTTCATGCATGGAAAAGGAGGTAATGTAAGCTTATTTCATTCAATGTTGTATCAGTGGTTTAAGTTGCACCTACCGGTAGGTGGCCCTTTCGTGGATACCAGACATTCTCTCTGATGGTCATCAAGGCTTGTCAACCTTACTTCATTTGATATCCGGTGGAATTATGACATGGGGGAAGTACGAAGTATTATCACTAGCTGCAGAGATTTCCCCAATGTTCCCTTCATAGGAACCAACGAGTGTATCAACTATAATCCTGTGCTTTCTTATCGTTAATTGGGATATGCAATGGATGGACCACCAAAGGTTGAGGAGGTGTCTGAGTCAGTGTATTTTGTTAGAGGAAGTGATCCTGCGATGTTGAAAAGAGTGACAAGTGCTTGGAAGGGAATTCACAAGAAGGATAGAACTAATTTGGGAAAAAAGGTTCCTATTGCTAGAGTTCCTTACTTGGATTGGATTAGAGCCAGGGTTAAGATTATACGATTACCATTTGCAAGATCGGCTCCTATATGTGAGCAACCTCCTACTGTTCTAAGCAACACGGTGCCTACCGAGGTGTTCACCCAGGTTCATGTTGAGAACATTTAACTTCGTGTAAAAGACCGCGAGGCAGGGATGAAACTTTATTTGATAGATCGAGAAAGGGCCGACTTAGCTCGCAAACTCAAAGAAGCTCAAGGGGAAACTTCTGATGCAACCAATTTTAGGAAGAGATTTCATGCTGAAATGAAAGAAGAGTTGAGTAAGACCCAACAACAGTGCCAGAAGCTTCAGGCATCTGAGAATAGCTATAGGAAGAAGATTCAGAACTTGGAGAAACATCTCAAAGACAAAGATGCTCAGCTTAAGAAGGAAGTAGCCCAGAGGCGTGTTGAAGAGGACCGGCTTCAAGAAAGCAAAGTAGTCACATCACAACTTTTGAAGGAGAAAGCCAGGCTTGAAGAGTATTGACAACACCTTGAAGCGTGTCTCGTTCCGGAGATTTAGTTTTTGTTACTTACATTTGGTTAATTTGGTCACTGTAGCGATAAAAAATGTAGCGGGGTAAATCGGAGATCGAATTATTAATTAATTCGTCTCACAGAAGAAAGAGTCGCCACCGTGCTTTATTATTTCCAAGGGAAAAGGGAAAAGAGCGAAATAAAACCCTAAAATATGCAATGTAAAATAATACTTTAAAAGTAATGAAAATACAAGGCGTTTTGCAAAGAGGTCTAAGGTTCGGGGGTTGGTTATACAATGGGAAGGTATTAGCACCCAATGTATCTATAGTATTCTATAGGAACCTTTTAAAATATCTGTTTTATTAAAATGTTTGTTTGATTAAAAATAAATTGTTTTGGCCAAAAATGGGTATGGACGAGTTTTTGAAGATACGACGACCTAATGTCGAAGTTTTGACTTAAAGGGTGTGAGTTTTGAAGAAATTGGATATTTGGGAAAATTATCTTAAGTTTTTAAAATAACAAATGGAGGATGAATGAGGGTATTCGCACAATTTTTTTTTGATGACATGAAGTCGACAAAAATTAAACAATTCCCTTGGATTTTGCAAGCAACATGAAAATTAAAACTAAAAGTATAAACACTCCAAGATTTTAAAAGAAAACCAAAAGAGAAGCCATGGAATTAAATCAAAATTATCACAAACTCAACCAACATGTATCATGGGAAGAACATCATAAGGGGGGATAAATTCAAAAAGATAACTTACAAACTTATCAATAAAAGACTAGTTAAAAAAAAACTAACAAAATTAACTAACATACTGACCAAACGAAATATCAAGATTTAAACAAATTATAAAACTAAACTAATTAATTGGGTTATAAACTGAAAACGAAATAAAGGTCCAGCATGGGACAGAAATCGAAATCGAACAATGCCCCTTTCGAACTCTCTTTTTTCTCTCTTCGAACTCCCTCTTTCGAACTCTCTTTTTCTCTCTTCGAACTCCCTCTTTCGAACTCTGCTTTTCTCTCTTCGAACTCCCTCTTTCAAACTCTCTTTTTTTCTCTTCGAACTCTCTCTTTCGAACTATGCTTTTCTCTCTTTGAACTCCCTCTTTCTAATTCTACTTTTCTCTCTTCGAACTCCCTCTTTCGAACTCTGCTTTTCTTTCTTCGAACTCCCTCTTTCGAACTCTGCTTTTCTCTCTTCGAACTCCCTCTTTTGAACTCTGCTTTTCTCTCTTCGAACTCCCTCTTTTGAACTCTTTTAAAACGAAATCGAACAACACCCATGCTACTGGTTTCGAACTCCTTCCTAAATCAAAAACGAACAACACCACCGCTACTGGTTTCGAACCCTTCCCAAATCAGAACGAACAATCACCACTGCTACTGGTTTCAAACTCTTCCTAAATCAAAACGAACAACACCACTGCTACTAGTTTCTTCATGCAGTTGAACATCAAATCAACAAGGCAACAAATATTCATGGCAAGAGAAACAACAATAGCAAACTCAAGGGGTTCTGATTTATTGAAACATCAACAACAAAAAATGTAGCAACAACAACTAGTTCACAACATATATCATTATAACAAGCATGGCAACCGATTTTTGAGGAAAAAAAAGTAAGGAGACTTACAAGATCAAAGCAAGTCTGATGGTTTCGATTTTTTTGACGATGAAATAAATAAAGAAATTCAGAGATGAGGTAATATACTCTTTTTAATTCCTTCTGCTTCCAAAAACTGACTCGAAAATATTGGTGTTGTTGAGTTTGCTGGTATGATTGGAGCTTGGTTTGAAATGGTGCGGGTTGGAGGAGCTTCTGTTTACAGTTTAAGGAAACTAATTTTTGTATTTTGAATATTTTGAATAAAAACATAAATAAAATGAAAGTAGCATGAACTAAATATTTTATAAGATTTTCTTTTTTTATGGAAATAAGAAAAAAGAAAGATGATAACAAATAAATAATAAAAAAAACATGATTTAATAAAGTCAGACAAAAACCAGTTAAATTTCACTAAATTCACAACAATTTCTAACGTTCTATTTTTTTGGTGGATTTTCAAAGTATAATCATCTCTTGACTTGTAAAGAAAAGTTGTAGTTGTTGCAGAGGAGAATCATATGTGAAAGAACCACTAAAAACATTGAAATTTGAAGAAGTTATGAATTTTTTGAAATCTGACTCGAGAATTGATAAAAAAAATGTTGAAACGCTTGTGAACGCTTGCTATGTAATAATGCAGATGGGAGGTGGTATCTTAGGTTAAAATTTGGGGTATGACAGTGTTGTACCCCAAAATTTGCCCTCCCATATTCTTCAGAAGTTGCCAAGTTAAGCTTCAAGATTCCCCAAGGGTTGCACAATGCAAGGGCCTCCTAAACAGTCAAGATTAGGGTTTTGGTTCTGATCAAGAAAAGGAAGTTTCCAAGGGCCCAATCAAGTTCCACATGCATACAAACATGGTCAAGCATCCTCATACAAAGTTTCAAGACTTTCAACACAAAATTGCACAGCCAAAACCCTAATTGCTCTACAGTCAACTACAGGGGCAAAATGGTCATTTGACAGTCAAAAGTTCAAATTTTTGGTCAACATCTCATTTTGAAGCCACAAACATCATTTGATCAATGCTTGATCATGATTCTCAAAGCTTGGCTTAAAAATCATCAAGATGCAAAAGTTTCCTTATTTGGACAGTTGAAAAAGTCAACTGTAAATTGACCAGGGCATAACTTTCACATGGATTATCAGAAAAATTCCATCCAAAGCTCATTTTGAAGAGAAAGACATTTCCTACAACTCATCTTCATACTTCAAGTCCAAGAAATGCTCTCACAAAAAGTTATCAATTTCAACATTATAGGTCATTTTCAAAAGTCAACAAAAAGGGACTTTAAGTCAAAGGCCATAACTTGAGATTGGTAAATCAAAATGACATGGGACCAAAGACATTGGTTAGAGGACTCAAAGACCTTTCCAAAATGTCCAAGAACATGAGCAAAGCTTAAAAATTGAGCAAGTTATGCCTTGTGGAAGTTGGGAAAGTTTTGGATATTTTGAAAAGTCAACATTGATTCAAATGACCTAAAATTGCTAATGGGCCTCTTTTTCTTCCACAATTCATTATCCAAGGCATGTGCACGACCATTAGGCCCAAAGGGAAGTTTTTCTCCATTTTTATTTATTTATTTGGATTTTTTATCATTAATAATTCATTTAATTAAATAAAATACATGAAAAATACAAAACTAATGAAATAAAATCTTTTTGTGCAGAAAATATTCTCATTGGACACTCAAATTCGTGCATGACCAATTAGGGAAGGATTGGATATGATTTGGTATCAATTTGCATGAAAAGATTTGAAAATATCATGGCTTAAAAATCAAATCTCACAAACCATCAATGCATGGATTTTGATCAAATTTCTTGACCTAATGCACTCTATACATAAGCTGCAAGCAAGACCTAATCCTACTGACCCCTAAGCTGCGCAGAAAACACCATTGGCAAACTTGAAAATTAGCCAAAAAACTCAAATCTGAAAACCACATTCTAGGGCGATTCAAGGCTAAATAACTATCCCATTAGCTTCCTCAAGGATCATAGAACGTGTTCCAATCATTCCCTAAGCCCCATACTCAAGAAAACGTGAAATCACCATTGAAGTTGGTAAGGAAATTTTCAGAACCGTTTTCTATCATTCATGCATTGTTAACATGTTTCATGGTTGTTTTTGTGTTTAGAATAATGTTTGCAAGCTAACCCAATTGCTTAATTGTGTTTTTATCACCTCTATGCGAATCTACCATTATCAAATTCTAGGGTTTGCAGAACTGTGAATTGGGCGTTTTCAGATAGTGTAAAATTAGACTACCACGATGCCATGGCCATGATTAGCACACTTGGACGAAGACAAAGCCACCCTCGCGCTCAATTTATGAGCATCACTGGGCTATTCGTTATTTTCCAAAAGCATGCCTAAGGGAACATTTGGAAAACCGTGGCCTATGTTTTTGTGTTTCAGGGAACAAAGAAGAAGAAGATGAGGTGGCCGTTAGCGATTGGATTGTTTGAATCGCGCGCGAAAAAAAAGAAGCATTAACGTGTTTGTTTTATTATATTTGTTTGTTATATTAATTTACAGATGAACAAAGTGGAGCAGTGGCGAAGCGTTTGGCTGGTAACACCTAGGACCTGGGTTCGAGCCCCAGGTCCTCACCCCCTTTCATATTTTTCTTCATTTAATGATCATATGCAGTTTCAATATATTGGATCACCATACATGCTTCCATCCAACGCGCCACTTGGCCAATTGCGTTCATCCAAGGGTTCAGATTCAAAGAACATGGTGGACCTGAGTCAACACCCCATACGCTGGCCAATGAAAGTCAATCAGGCTTGAAGGTTGATGGGCTCAAATTGCTGGGCTATACCTCCTATTTGGGGTCTGAACCCCCTAGGTTTGCAAACCTTCTTTATTTTTCTTTATTTTATTTTACTTTCTTTTAATTGTTGTTTTTTTAATATTTAATATTTTCATAAAAACACAAAATACCATAAAAAATCAGAAAAGACAAAAAATAAAATATATTTATTTAATTAATATTTTGTAAATAAATTCACAAATTAACTAGTTTTAAATTAGGTTTTAATTTTAACTCTTTTAATAAAAATCTAAAAAATATAGAATTAGGGTTTAATTAATTTTTTTTATTCCTTTTCATTTTTCTTTCATAATAATTAAAATATTAAATATTTATTTTTGTAATTAAATTGCATGTAAATTAATTAGATTAATTTTAGGTTAAAACTTTAATATGTTTTCATAAATAAATAAAAAATTGTAGAATTAGGTTTAATTGCATTTAATTCTTTTTTCCATAAAAATCATAAAATACCAAAAATACCAAAAACAATTTCTTTTTCTTTTAATTAATTAATTTCGTCATTTAATTTAATTTTGCAAAAAGGGTCCAACGCCCTCGTTTAATTCTCATTTAATTCACGCATTTATCTTATTTCTTTTAATATTTATGTATCTCTCCCGAAGCCTTGTAATTAATTTCCCGTACTTTTAATTCTTTATTTTCTTTACTTTCTTTATTTTTCTGTCAAATCGGGTTCGAGAAATTTTGGCGATGTGGACCCGCGCCTTTTGTAATAGCTTTAGACTTTTACTTTCTCGCATTTTTAAACTGTTAATCAAGGCATGAAAGAATGTATGGACAAAAATAAAAACAAACGCTAGATCACCAATAACATGACAAAAGACAAAAATATCTGAAAACGACACACAAATCACACACCACCCCTAGGGTACGCCTCACTGTTGCCTTGCCTCGAAAGGTGATCGTCGAGTAGAGGATGTCTTAGTAAGTCCTCATGATCCGGGAACCTGGCATGAGGGTAGCTTCTAAGGTGTCTTCCTATTGCTCTAGTGATCACCATGTCCCGAACCTCGAATTGACCCGAACACCTCCAATGGTGGTGCTACCTACCTCTCAATGGTGGGATGGCACTACTTTAAAGGACATCTACACAGACGAATTCCTTAGGGTAGGTAGAGAACTCTAGATACTTGCTCTAATTTCAAAACAAATCAAAAATACTTTTCACACCGACACCTTTTCAAAAAGCTTTCGAAAGCAATTTTTCAAACACTCTTGAGGACTGATACAAGAGTCGAACTGAAATTTTCAAAGAAACTTTTTAAAACCCACAGTTGAAAAGCAAACAAACCATTTTTGAAAACACAAGTGAGCAAGTATCTAAGAGCCCATGGATAACCATGGATAGAAAGGGTGCTAACACCTTCCCTTTCTATAATCTACCTCCCGAACCGAAAGCAATCTCTATAAGGAATTTTTCTGTGCTTTTGTCCTTTCCATTTGGAGAAAATAAAAGACGGTGGCGACTCTTGCTTCCGCGACATTTCGCGAACCAGCGTTAAACAGTCAGTTCTAGATCCACCGATCACAGAACTGGAGACTCTGCTGGGGATAAAACTTAAAGTGAGGTGTACCTTAGGGCTAGTTCATAACTGTGTTTTCAATTGTATTGATTTGTCTGCTTTAAATTTGTGGGTTGCATGGGAGTTACATAGATCCTAACCCGGATCTGGGGATACCCTGTTAGGTAGCATAAGCTGTGAGGGACCTGTCCGGTGTAGACCGACACGGGTGAAGCAGTGGCTACGTTGGTGTGGCACCTTGGTCTGTACCGATATCCCTTGTGTCGCAACGAGGAGAATATGGGTCTTCTAAGGAGTCATTAAGCACCAACAACCTTAGAACCTTAATTGACACAACTTGGCCTTTAGAATTGTAGCAGTATGCTACGCCCATTGAGACTAAACTCTCGTGATGGTTCTGGCCGCAAGAAAAGATTGCGATGCTGGAGTTATGACCGATTGAGGGTAGTCAATGATATTGGGATCCTATAAGAACCCGGTTACTTTGATAGGACAGGTATGAACCAACAAACTGAAAGAGGGTAGTACCTAGACCTCATGCTGGCCTAAACTTTAAGGGCTTGCCTTGTGTGACTTGTGTGCCTTATCATGTTTGCCTTTGTATCTATTTGTGGTGTGCTTTATCATAACATCATAACATCATGAGCATTGCATGCATCCTGCATAATGACTGACCATTTCAAAGACAAGAGGGTTTCATCTTTGCTCTGTTTTGTAGGACATTATGATGCCTGTGCGAAGGAATACTATCCGGTTCAACTTTGTTCGCTCACCTGAGTTGCTTGATGAGTTGGTTAGCAGAATTCCAAATACCACTTCCTTCATTCAGAGGCATGGTTCTCTTCTCAGTTTAGTCACTGCAAAGCGGGATCAACAGTTGATGAGTGTTCTGACCCAATTCTATGACCCTCTGTACAGTGCTTCACCTTTCAAGACTTCCAGCTGGTCCCTACCCTGGAAGAGTTCTCTGATTTGCTTGGTATCCCTATCTTGGATCAGACTCCCTTTACTGGTTGGGAAAAGACCCTCAGACTTGAGGATGTTGCTGCAACTCTTCCTTTGACCCCTCAAGAGGTAACAGACAACTGGGTGACTAGAAGCGGAGTTAAGGGTTTCTTGGCCAAGTTTCTGATTGGTAAAGCTAACAGTTTCTGGAATGACCTGGACTTTATGGCATATGAAGACATCTTGGCTCTCCTAATCTATGGGTTAGTCTTGTTTCCTAATCCTGACAACTTCATCAACGTCACTGCTATAAGGATCTTTATGTCTCAGAATCCTGTGCCCACTCTCTTGGGTGACATCTTGCAACAACTTCATGCTCGTACTACCTGAAGACGAGGAACCCTATGGTGTTGTATCCCTTTGTTGGTGAGGTGGTTTATTTTGCACCTCCCCAAGTTCGTACTGAAGAACCAAGAAGGAAGAGGTTGGGCTCATAGGTTAATGTCTCTCACCGACAAGGACATCATTTGGACTTGCAGAGGTTTGGATGAGATAGCTGTTATTGATCGATGCGGGGAATACCCTAACGTTCCTCTGATTGGTACCCAAGGAGGGATCTCTTACAATCCATGTCTAGCACTCCGTCAGTTTGGAAGAGCAAGAAGACCAGGCCCCCATGAGATGTTGGTGCCTCACATCAGTTTTGAGTTTCAGGTGGATAGTAACGAGCTGCGTCGTAGGTTCATCAAGGCTTGGGACAAAGTTCATAAAGCTGACCCACAAGAGTTAGGGCCAAAGACTTCTTTACCTATGGAAGCCTACTACAAATGGGTTCGCATCCGTGCTCAGAAGTTAGGTATGCCGTATGAAGCCGTCAGACCCGTCATTCTTGAGTGTCCTGACAAGGACGGTGTTCCTCCAACAGTCCTTCCTCCTCAGATACCTGCTGATTATGAGACATTGAAGAGATCTTGGTCGCAACTACGAGAAGAGCGGGATTCTTACCGGGAAAAATTCAACGAGCAGGAATTAAAGATCCAGAAGCTGACAAAGCAGTTGGAGAATGAGAGAGCTCTGAATGCCTACATCCGTACTGAGAAGAGGAGACCATGGGATCAATAAGGAGCTCCGGATGTTCTTTTACAGTTTTATTTCCCTTTTCAGTATTTCCTTTCATGTGACGCCTAAGGGCAACCTGTTGAATAATTTCAGTTTCAAAGTTGAATCTAATGAAGTGTGTTCCTTTTTGTTTACAAAGTTGATTCCCGATTGTCTTTGAAAACATAAATCATACGCATTCCATTCATCATGTGCATAGCAGGCTTTCTCCTTTTCAGGTTGCTTACCGTTCTTCGCTGTTTATTTCAGCATCATGAATCCCGACTCGTCATCAACTGAGACATCCATCAAAGCTCTTCAGGTGCAGAATGCGCAATTTCAGGAATTAATCAAGGGTCTGGCTCAAGGCCAAGAAGAGCTGAAGTCTCTGCTCCTGAAGAAGGAGAAGAAGAAGAAGAGAAGAACTGTTCTGTTCAGCTCGGGCCGAAGGTTTGGCAACACCTTGCAGAATGAAGAGGCTGGTTCTTCTGTTGGAAAGGGTACTCCTCAAGAGGCAAGGGTTCCTAGTCCGGTAGTCTCCGACAACGAGACTGATTTTGATGAAGAGAAATATCCTCCGGCAGAAGACCGTTACAAGCAGCTGGAGGATAGGCTGAATGCTATGGAGATACAACAGGTACCTGGGCTGGATTTTGGAGATCTGGGTTTTTCTACTGGTGTGATCATTCCTCGGAAGTTCAAAGCACCATCTTTCTCTAAGTATGACGGGGCGTCTTGTCCCAAGCTACATCTCAGGTCCTATGTTTGGAAGATCCAACCGTACTCAGCGGATAAGAATTTGTGGATCCACTTCTTCCAGGAGAGTCTTTCAGGGACTCACCTCGAATGGTTCTATCAGCTGGATGGGACCAAAGTTCGTAACTGGGAGGAGTTGGCTACTGCTTTCTATAAGCAGTATCAATATAATGCCGACCTTGCCCCTACACGTACCCAACTCCAGGGTATGTCGTTAGGTTCAAGTGAAGGTTTTAAGGAGTACACTCAGAAGTGGAGAGACCTGGCTGGCAGGGTGCAGCCACCGTTGACTGATCGGGAATTGGTAGACATGTTCTTGGGGACCCTATCTGGGCCATTTTTCAACCATCTTATCGGGAATTCGTCTGCAGGGTTCACTGATCTGATTCTGACTGGAGAGAGAATTGAGGCTGGGTTGAAGTCTGGAAAGATTCCGAAGGGTGCATCGTCTAGTTCTGAGAAGAAACCCTTCAAAAAGGAGGCTAGTGCTGTATATGGCTCCCGGAGATCAGAAAGATTTGAGCGCCGCCAATCTGTCAGTGCGGTAACGATTGCCAAGCCTGCTGCCGCTCCTCGGCCGACCAATCCTCAAAGGGCTGAAAGACCCCGGAGAGAGTTCACCCGTTTGAGCATGACCTTGTCGCAGATCTTACCACAGTTGCTGTCCACCAACCTAGTGACTGTTAGAGAGGCTCCGAAGTTCCCCAATACTACATCTCCTAAGTACAACCCAAATGCTCATTGTGCTTACCATTCTGATAGCCCGGGGCACTCCACCGATGACTGTTGGGCATTAAGGAGCAAGCTGCAGGACCTTATCGATGCCAAGGAGGTACAGTTTGAGGCATCTGAGAAGCCTAACGTAGTGACAGCTCCCCTGCCTGCTCATGAGGTGAACGCTATTGGGGACGAAGACGAAGTGGATGAAGCTGAGTTTGATAGCTGGATTTACCCGACAACCGACAGTGGACTTAACAATTGGAGTGCAAAGGACAATCTATCTGTTTCTCTTGTTACTAAGTAATGAATTCCTATGTTTTTGGTATTTGTAATAAACAATTAATTAAACTCTATGGCCCGGTGTCTTACCCGAGGCACCGTGGTTCTATTTGTGAGGGTATATAAATTGTCATTTCATATATCATGAATGAAAATCTTGGACGTTTTCTCGCATTGCAAATCTTATGCTCCTTTTCTGTCATTTTTTTCTTTTACATATATTTCAAAACAGCGGTATTTACACACACACTCACTCATACAGGTTTCAATCCACTATGGATCTCACTGTTAACGACTCTGCTACTGCCAGTTATGACTTCGAAAATCCGATCAACTTAGCCGAAGATGAAGGTGAAGATGATTGCGAAGTGCCTGGCGAGCTTGCAAGACTGTTGCTTCAGGAAGAGAGGGCAATTCAACCCCATGAAAAGCCAGTGGAAACAATAAACCTGGGTACTGAAGAAGACAGGAAAGAGGTAAAGATTGGTGCCAACCTAGAGCTCAGCGTGAAGCAACGGTTGACTCAGATGCTACAGGATTATATGGAGATCTTTGCCTGGTCCTACGAAGACATGCCCGGATTGGATACCGATATTGTGGTCCATCACTTGCCAACTAAGGAAGATTGCCCTCCAGTTAAGCAAAAGGTCCGACGTATGCGCCCAGAGATGTCTGAAAAGATTAAAGCCGAGGTTATGAAACAGTTTGATGCTGGGTTTCTTGCAGTGACTTCTTACCCTCAGTGGGTTGCTAATGTGGTGCCGGTACCTAAGAAGGACGGTAAGGTCAGAATGTGTGTCGACTACAGGGATCTGAACAGGGCCATCCCCAAAGATGACTTCCCTCTACCTCACATTGATGTCCTTGTTGACAATACAGCTCAGCATAAGGTGTTCTCTTTCATGGATGGTTTCTCAGGTTACAATCAGATCAAGATGGCACCTGAAGACATGGAAAAGACTACATTTGTTACTCAGTGGGGCACCTTCTGCTACAAGGTCATGCCTTTTGGACTAAAGAACGCTGGGGCAACCTACCAACGTGCCATGGTCGCTTTATTTCATGACATGATCCATCATGAGATAGAAGTGTATGTTGACGACATGATCGCAAGGTCCCAGACTAAGGAAGAGCACCTAGATCATCTGCAGAAGTTGTTTGACCGGTTGAAACTGTACAAGCTAAGGTTGAACCCGAACAAGTGCACCTTCGGGGTAAGATCCGGAAAGTTGCTAGGCTTCGTGGTAAGTGACAAGGGCATTCAAGTGGACCCTGCTAAGGTTAAAGCTATTCAAGAGATGCCAGTTCCCAAGACAGAGAAAGAGGTCAGAGGCTTTTTAGGACGCCTGAATTACATTGCTCGCTTCATCTCTCACCTAACTGCTACCTGTGAGCCAATCTTCAAGCTGCTGAAGAAAGATCAGGTAGTACGTTGGAACGATGAATGTCAGGCTGCATTTGACAGAATCAAAGAGTATCTCCAAGAACCACCCATCCTTATGCCACCGGTTGAAGGGAGACCTCTGATATTATACCTGACAGTGCTCGACAACTCAATGGGGTGTGTGCTGGGGCAGCATGACGAGTCTGGCCGAAAAGAGCATGCCATTTATTACCTTAGCAAAAAGTTTACCGACTGTGAGACCCGATACTCACTGCTTGAGAAAACTTGCTGCACTTTGGTATGGGCTGCTCGCCGGCTGAGACAGTATATGCTGACTCACACTACCTTGTTGATCTCAAAGATGGATCCTATAAAGTACATATTTGAAAAGCCTGCTCTGTCCGGGAGAATTGCAAGATGGCAAATGATCTTGACGGAATATGACATTTAGTATACGACCCAGAAAGCCATCAAGGGAAGTGTATTGGCAGACCACTTGGCACATCAGGCCGTAGATGATTATCAGTCAGTGAACTTCGAGTTTCCGGATGAAAGCATCATGATAGTGACAGATTGTGAAGTACCTGGACCGGATGAAGGACCTGAGGAAGGATCCCGATGGCCTATGCACTTTGACGGAGCCTCCAATGCTTTGGGTAACGGTATCAGCGCCATAATCATATCACCTCAAGGCACTCATACTCCGCTCACTGCCCGACTATATTTCAACTGTACCAACAACATGGCGGAGTATGAGGCATGCATCATGGGTCTTCAAGCTGCGATCGACTTAAGGATCAAGTTTCTGAGTGTCTTCGGAGATTCCGCTCTTGTGATCAATCAGATCAAAGGAGAGTGGGATACAAAACATCCAAACCTGATTCCTTACAGAGAATGTGTGTTGACCTTGATCCCCCACTTTACAGAGATAACCTTTGAACACTTTCCGAGAGAAGAGAATCAGCTGGCGGACGCGTTAGCTACAATGGCTTCTATGTTCAAAGTCAAATGGGATAATGAGGCTCCCCGGATCATCATCGGGAAACTGGACGAACCGGCATACTGTTGCGATCTCGAGACTGAATTGGTGACTAAGAAGCCTTGGTACCATGAGGTGAAGAGATATTTGGAAACTCAGGAATACCCTGAAGGTGCATCTGTCAACGATAAGAAGTTCTTGAGAAGATTCGCAGCAAAGTTCTTCCTTAGCAACGTCATCTTGTACAAGCGAAACCATGATTCAACCTTACTGCGTTGTGTGGATAAGACTGAAGCAGAAAGGATCATGGAAGAGCTACATGAAGGGACCTTTGGTACACATTCCAGTGGACACACTATGGCTAAGAAGATCCTTCGGGCAGGATATTACTGGTCCACAATGGAAGCTGACTGCTACCAACATTCCAGGACATGCCATAAGTGCCAGATTTATGCAGACAAGGTGCATGTTCCTCCAGTTCCCCTGAATGTTCTGACTGCGCCTTGACCGTTTGCAATGTGGGGGCATAGACATGATCGGCGAGATTAAACCTACAGCATCTAATGGGCATCGCTTCATCCTAGTGGCGATTGATTACTTTACGAAGTGGGTCGAAGCAGCATCCTATGCTACGGTAACCAAGACTGTGGTGGCACGGTTCATTCGGCATAATCTGATCTGTCGGTACGGCGTCCCTGAACGAATTATTACAGACAACGGTACCAATCTGAATAATAAGATGATCGCTGAGCTCTGCGAGCAGTTCAAAATACAGCACCACAATTCTTCTCCTTACAGACCGAAGATGAATGGGGCTGTCGAAGCAGCAAATAAGAACATCAAGAAAATCGTGCAGAAGATGACAGTGACATATAAAGATTGGCACGAGATGTTACCGTTCGCTCTACATAGATACCGTACCTCAACTAGGACGTCAACCGGGGCAACTCCTTTCTCCCTGGTCTACGGCATGGAGGCAGTCTTACCGATCGAAGTGCAGATACCCTCTCTCCGGATAATGAAGGATGCAAATCTGAACGAGGATGATTGGATTCAGACACGACTTGATCAGCTCAACCTTATTGATGAAAAAAGACTTGCTGCTATCTGTCATGGTCAGACGTATCAGAAACGGATGATCAGGGCATTTAACAAAAAAGTCAAACCACGGGAATATCAAGTTGGGGATCTGGTAATCAAGCGTATCATCCTTCCTCAGAGTGATCCAAGGGGCAAATGGACCCCTACGTACGAAGGGCCATTTTTGGTTAAGCATGTGTTCTCAGGAGGAGCAATGATATTAACCAATATGGATGGTGACGACCTTCCTCACCCCGCCAATGCAGACATAGTAAAAAGATACTACGCATGAAAAAAGACCCGCTAGGCTGACATGCCTAGGCAAAAATTAGGGCTTCCCGGCGAACCAAAAGGGTTCGGGCAAAATGAAGGGATGAAATGAAAAAATTTGTACACCCGGCAAGTCGAAAACCTGAAAAGGCGGCTTGGGCAAAAATGGGTATCCCGGTGGACTGAAAACCCGAAAGGGCGGTCCAGGCAAAAATTAGGGATAAAAGCGTAATACTATGTCTCATTGGATCACTTTGCATCCAGAATCCGGTATCTACATCAAGTTCAGACGGCATCGATCAGTCAGCTTCACCTTCAACCAAGGTCATCAAGTGATAAGACGCTCGAAGTTATAAAGGCAATAGCAGAGTTGAAACCCAGTGGGATCATTCATTTCACACAGCTGTTTTATTTTCATTTGTACAAAATTTGTATAAATTCTGTTGTTCGGCGGCGTTCTCTTACTAGGACGTCAGCCTCTTGTACATAAACGCCTATTTACAGGCCATTCAAAATCAATACAAATATATTTTTCAGTTAAAAGTACCAATTGTTTTTCTTTTTTGTTTCGTGAAGAATGTCCAAGGTTCAATTTGTGATATATGCATTGACAATAATTTGCTAACTCATGAATATTTGCATACGAAACAAAGAATTAATTACAGGTAACATTAGAAGCAGGGGAAATAAAAGAGTTGTCTAAGCAATCTAATTGTTCTGTCCTCCAAAGGTACCAAGATAGGTTCAGCTAAAGAACATAACCAGCATACCTTAATTCCCCAGAGAGTAAGTCAGCAAGTCAGTACACTCTCCAAGCAAAGCTATCAAATCTTAAGGAAGTTGGGTATCCTCCAGCAGATCTCAACATTCTCCGGCAGCATATATATTCTTAACAAGCATCCCCGGCAATCTTGGTCTAAAGATTGTTCCCCGGCGGTATATCAAACATTCAAAGGAACCATTTCCCCCGCAGTTCAAACTTCCCCAAGAGAGCCCAATCCAGTTTCCCCAGGAAAGTTGGGATCCATCTCCCCAAGCAGTAAGCTTATCCCCAGTAGATTCTGGAAGCTTATCCCTCGCAGAGCACGAACGCGTATCCCGGCTTTATTCAAAGAGTTATTTCCTTACCAGGATATAACTGGGTTATCCTCAGCCAAAAACCCCGGAAAGAGCGTCGTCGACACAGTTCTTCTTATCCCCAGCAAAGTCTATCAATACTTCCAACACAACAAAGATATCCTCAGCAAGTTACTACTAACAATTCAGCAAGATACGTCTCTCCCCACAGATTATTGCTCCCCAGCAAGATCATTAGAGTACTTTTCTCCCCGCAGAGTAATCCATTCGCCAAGTTCATTCCACAACAGAGTCATCTTCTCCTACCGGTATTCTTGCAATTATCATCCCCAGCGGAAGCGAAATCTATTCTCCAACATCAGCCCAGGAGTGACTTCCCGGCATCCATCAAGGATTTATTTTCCTAGACGAAAACATACATTCCTAAATATCACATACATCATTATAACATGCATAGACGCATCATATCTTGCGAATCTCATTTATGTTGAGAACATCATTGCTTGATCCATATCATGCATTGCATATGACTGACCTTTACCTTTCAGGAAGGATGCAGTTAAATTCTCAATCATATTTCAAGACCTAGACCAGTTCAGTTAATCGACTCCAAAGATTTCTTATCCAGTCCAAGGCCTTCTCTAGTCCAGCTAAATCGACCCCAAACAGATTTTTCTAATGAAGACTCAGTAGAAGTTATCAAAGGTTTTTCTCAAACGTCCGCTTTTGAGATTATAATTTCCTATGGTTCTCTCCCCAACGGTGCGGAGATGATAATTCCAACCCAGATTTTTCTTAAACGTCCGCTTTTGAGATTATAATTTCCTATGGTTCTCTCCCCAATGTTGTGGAGATGATAATTCCATTCCAGGTTTTTCTCAAACGTCCGCTTTTGAGATTATAATTTCCTTTGGTTCTCTCCCCAATGTTGTGGAGATGATAATTCCATTTCAGGTTTTTCTCAAACGTCCGCTTTTGAGATTATAATTGCCTATGGTTCTCTTCCCGATCCTGCGAAGGTGGTAATCCCAAAATTTTTTCAACGTTTGCTGTTTAAGGTCACCCAAGGTTCTCTCACCGTTCCTGTTGAGGTAGTAACCACCCCTGGTTCATTCATCATCTTTTGAAGCTCCAGACTCAGCTCCTGTAACCAGTCAGGACACATCTACACAAAGCATCTGAAAACCAGCTCCTGCAACATGTCAGGTACTCATTTTTTCTTTTGCAGGTATGCAGGTTCTCGCTAAGGAATCTCTTATGCGATCAACATCCAGATGACATCTATAAGCCCATCATCCTATTCATCAATCTCTAAATGGCATCTATAAGCCCATTCCCATCACACTGCTACTATGTGAGCGCGAATTTCTGGGGCACTCTAATGTTCAATCATCTTCTACCCTCGGATTACGAAAGGCACGTCAGCCAATCTGCATCCTCAGGTCTAAGAAGATTGAACAGGGGCAACTGTTGTACCCCAAAATTTGCCCTCCCATATTCTTCAGAAGTTGCCAAGTTAAGCTTCAAGATTCCCCAAGGGTTGCACAGTGCAAGGGCCTCCTAAACAGTCAAGATTAGGGTTTTGGTTCTGATCAAGAAAAGGAAGTTTCCAAGGGCCCAATCAAGTTCCACATGCATACAAACATGGTCAAGCATCCTCATACAAAGTTTCAAGACTTTTAACACAAAATTGCACAGCCAAAACCCTAATTGCTCTACAGTCAATTACAGGGGCAAAATGGTCATTTGACAGTCAAAAGTTCAAATTTTTGGTCAACATCTCATTTTGAAGCCACAAACATCATTTGATCAATGCTTGATCATGATTCTCAAAGCTTGGCTTAAAAATCATCAAGATGCAAAAGTTTCCTTATTTGGACAGTTGAAAAAGTCAACTGTAAATTGACCAGGGCATAACTTTCACATGGATTATCAGAAAAATTCCATCCAAAGCTCATTTTGAAGAGAAAGACATTTCCTACAACTCATATTCATACTTCAAGTCCAAGAAATGCTCTCACAAAAAGTTATCAATTTCAACATTATAGGTCATTTTCAAAAGTCAACAAAAAGGGACTTTAAGTCAAAGGCCATAACTTGAGATTGGTAAATCAAAATGACATGGGACCAAAGAAATTGGTTAGAGGACTCAAAGACCTTTCCAAAATGTCCAAGAACATGAGCAAAGCTTAAAAATTGAGCAAGTTATGCCTTGTGGAAGTTGGGAAATTTTTGGATATTTTGAAAAGTCAACATTGATTCAAATGACCTAAAATTGCTAATGGGCCTCTTTTTCTTCCACAATTCATTATCCAAGGCATGTGCACGACCATTAGGCCCAAAGGGAAGTTTTTCTCCATTTTTATTTATTTATTTGGATTTTTTATCATTAATAATTCATTTAATTAAATAAAATACATGAAAAATACAAAACTAATGAAATAAAATCTTTTTGTGCAGAAAATATTCTCATTGGACACTCAAATTCGTGCATGACCAATTAGGGAAGGATTGGATATGATTTGGAATCAATTTGCATGAAAAGATTTGAAAATATCATGGCTTAAAAATCAAATCTCACAAACCATCAATGCATGGATTTTGATCAAATTTCTTGACCTAATGCACTCTATACATAAGCTGCAAGCAAGACCTAATCCTACTGACCCCTAAGCTGCGCAGAAAACACCATTGGCAAACTTGAAAATTAGCCAAAAAACTCAAATCTGAAAACCACATTCTAGGGCGATTCAAGGCTAAATAACTATCCCATTAGCTTCCTCAAGGATCATAGAACGTGTTCCAATCATTCCCTAAGCCCCATACTCAAGAAAACGTGAAATCACCATTGAAGTTGGTAAGGAAATTTTCAGAACCGTTTTCTATCATTCATGCATTGTTAACATGTTTCATGGTTGTTTTTGTGTTTAGAATAATGTTTGCAAGCTAACCCAATTGCTTAATTGTGTTTTTATCACCTCTATGCGAATCTACCATTATCAAATTCTAGGGTTTGCAGAACTGTGAATTGGGCGTTTTCAGATAGTGTAAAATTAGACTACCACGATGCCATGGCCATGATCAGCACACTTGGACGTTGACAAAGCCACCCTCGCGCTCAATTTATGAGCATCACTGGGCTATTCGTTATTTTCCAAAAGCATGCCTAAGGGAACATTTGGAAAACCGTGGCCTATGTTTTTGTGTTTCAGGGAACAAAGAAGAAGAAGATGAGGTGGCCGTTAGCGATTGGATTGTTTGAATCGCGCGCGAAAAAAAAGAAGCATTAACGTGTTTGTTTTATTATATTTGTTTGTTATATTAATTTACAGATGAACAAAGTGGAGCAGTGGCGAAGCGTTTGGCTGGTAACACCTAGGACCTGGGTTCGAGCCCCAGGTCCTCACCCCCTTTCATATTTTTCTTCATTTAATGATCATATGCAGTTTCAATATATTGGATCACCATACATGCTTCCATCCAACGCGCCACTTGGCCAATTGCGTTCATCCAAGGGTTCAGATTCAAAGAACATGGTGGACCTGAGTCAACACCCCATACGCTGGCCAATGAAAGTCAATCAGGCTTGAAGGTTGATGGGCTCAAATTGCTGGGCTATACCTCCTATTTGGGGTCTGAACCCCCTAGGTTTGCAAACCTTCTTTATTTTTCTTTATTTTATTTTACTTTCTTTTAATTGTTGTTTTTTTAATATTTAATATTTTCATAAAAACACAAAATACCATAAAAAATCAGAAAAGACAAAAAATAAAATATATTTATTTAATTAATATTTTGTAAATAAATTCACAAATTAACTAGTTTTAAATTAGGTTTTAATTTTAACTCTTTTAATAAAAATCTAAAAAATATAGAATTAGGGTTTAATTAATTTTTTTTATTCCTTTTCATTTTTCTTTCATAATAATTAAAATATTAAATATTTATTTTTGTAATTAAATTGCATGTAAATTAATTAGATTAATTTTAGGTTAAAACTTTAATATGTTTTCATAAATAAATAAAAAATTGTAGAATTAGGTTTAATTGCATTTAATTCTTTTTTCCATAAAAATCATAAAATACCAAAAATACCAAAAACAATTTCTTTTTCTTTTAATTAATTAATTTCGTCATTTAATTTAATTTTGCAAAAAGGGTCCAACGCCCTCGTTTAATTCTCATTTAATTCACGCATTTATCTTATTTCTTTTAATATTTATGTATCTCTCCCGAAGCCTTGTAATTAATTTCCCGTACTTTTAATTCTTTATTTTCTTTACTTTCTTTATTTTTCTGTCAAATCGGGTTCGAGAAATTTTGGCGATGTGGACCCGCGCCTTTTGTAATAGCTTTAGACTTTTACTTTCTCGCATTTTTAAACTGTTAATCAAGGCATGAAAGAATGTATGGACAAAAATAAAAACAAACGCTAGATCACCAATAACATGACAAAAGACAAAAATATCTGAAAACGACACACAAATCACACACCACCCCTAGGGTACGCCTCACTGTAGCCTTGCCTCGAAAGGTGATCGTCGAGTAGAGGATGTCTTAGTAAGTCCTCATGATCCGGGAACCTGGCATGAGGGTAGCTTCTAAGGTGTCTTCCTATTGCTCTGGTGATCACCATGTCCCGAACCTCGAATTGACCCGAACACCTCCAACGGTGGTGCTACCTACCTCTCAATGGTGGGATGGCACTACTTTAAAGGACATCTACACAGACGAATTCCTTAGGGTAGGTAGAGAACTCTAGATACTTGCTCTAATTTCAAAACAAATCAAAAATACTTTTCACACCGACACCTTTTCAAAAAGCTTTCGAAAGCAATTTTTCAAACACTCTTGAGGACTGATACAAGAGTCGAACTGAAATTTTCAAAGAAACTTTTTAAAACCCACAGTTGAAAAGCAAACAAACCATTTTTGAAAACACAAGTGAGCAAGTATCTAAGAGCCCATGGATAACCATGGATAGAAAGGGTGCTAACACCTTCCCTTTCTATAATCTACCTCCCGAACCGAGAGCAATCTCTATAAGGAATTTTTCTGTGCTTTTGTCCTTTCCATTTGGAGAAAATAAAAGACGGTGGCGACTCTTGCTTCCGCGACATTTCGCGAACCAGCGTTAAACAGTCAGTTCCAGATCCACTGATCACAGGCAGCCACCCCCAAGATTGTTGGAAGGGACCGTTTGTTTGTTTTTATTATTCAGTTTTTGATAGGTTTCCTTTGAAGCACGTATTTTGTTGTTTATCATTACACTCTTAAATGTCCGAAGTCACTCGAACATCGTTTCTTTTATTTGTAAATAATTGAAGTGTTTGTCTTATTGTATTCCCTTGATTGTATGCTTGATTATTTTTGGTTGCACGCCGTGACTGATGAATAAAAAGACTCTCGGATACCGGGAAATAACAAACATATCATGCACATCATGCATTTCATAACATTACAGGTTATCTCAAGACGGTATTCTTATTCTTCTGCTTTTCTTATTCAGAATTCAAGACGACTACTCATCGGTATTCCACCAGAAACAATTTGCCAAGACAGATGGAACAAGTTCAAGCTGGACTCGCTGAAATGAGGGCCCAGATGACTACTCAAATGAACCAGCTCATGGAGGTCATCACCAATGTGAATCGCCGACAGGAGGAACTGGCTGCCATTGTCAACAACCAGCGCCGCTATCCAGGGGATGGTGGAAATCAAGGGTTCTATCAGGAAATTTCTGTAGGATTGGGGGATGTGCAAGAGCAGCCTGCTGGGAATTTTCACGGGATGCCTGGAAACCCTTTTGTGTGCAACGTAGGGCAGTTTCCCCCATCTCCGGGACCTCGTCTTGTGGGGAACATAAGAGATAATCAGGGCGGTGTAAGGGGCTATCAGGAGCAGGATTATGACTTTGACAAGGATGAAGATCAGTTTTCTGTTCGGCGATCAGAGCCGGAAATTCAAGTTGAGGATAGGAAGTATCGGTTGTTGGAAGAACGTTTGAAGGCTGTGGAAGGGCAAGGAGTCCTTGGTATGGATGCTAATCATCTCAGGTTGGTGTCTAGGGTGAAAGTTCCTCCAAAGTTCAAGCCTCCTATATTTGAAAAGTACAACGGAACATCATATCCTATTACTCATGCAACTGCTTATTTCCGAAAGATGTCGGTACATACTGAGGATCAGGGGATTTTCATTCACTTTTTCCAGGATAGCCTATCTGGGGCATCCCTTGAGTGGTACATGAAGTTGGAGAAAACTCATATTCGTTGCTGGAATGATCTTGCTCGAGCTTTTGTCAAACATTATCAGTAAAATATGGATATGGCGCCTAATCGCACTCAGTTACAAAATTTGTCATAGGGACCAAGAGAATCTTTCAAGGAATATGCTCAGAAGTGGCATGAGTTGGCTGCGAGGGTTCAACCTCCACTCATGGAGAGAGAACTCATTGATATGTTTATGAGTACCCTGCAAGGGTCATTCTATGAGCACATGATAGGAAGTACTTCGACGGGATTTGCAGACTTGGTTATGGCTGGTGAAAGAATTGAGGTAGGTTTGAAATTGGGGAAATTCAGATTGGAGGTTCTAGTGGCTCATTAGGAGGCAGTAAGAAACCATTCAACACTTACTCTAAGAAAAGGGAAGGCGACGCAAGTGCGGTTTACTCTCATAGAGGAAGAAGAGAGGATCATCAGCACCAACAAATCAATGTTGTTTCTATTCTTGTTAATGCTCCTCCGCAGCAGAGACCGAATACAGTGCCTCAACAACAAATACAGCAAGATGCTCCCCGTCAGTATAATAATCAACAGTAGAGACAACCGAGAAAATTAGATCCTTTGCCAGTATCTCTTACTGAAGCACTCCACCATTTTCTCGATTTGAAGTTGATCGGTTTGAGGAATATGCCACCACCACCCGCAAGACTTCCTCCTAACTATGATGCTAATGCAAGATGTGAATTCCATTCAGGCGGAGTTGGTCATTCTACTGATAATTGCTTTGCGTTGAAGTGCAAAATACAAGACTTGTTGGATGCTAAGGCAATTGAGTTTACTCCATTGACTGGTCCGAATGTTACTCAGAACCCAATGCCTAGGCATGGAGGGGGTGTTGTTAATATGATTGATGATAATGGTGAAGTGTTGAATTCAATCATGAGTGTGAAACAAGTAACTACTCCGTTGTGGTATGTTAAGAGGTATTTGCTTGACAATTCTATTTTCCCGGGTTATACTTCAAAGTGCGCCAAGTGTAGAGAACAACCGAAGGGCTGTGATGATTTAAAAGCCGGTATCCAGTTGATGATAAAGGAAGGTTCCCTGCAGTTCGATAGAAAACCGAGCTACCGTAAGGTTACCGAAGAAGATATTGTTGTGGTATCTATTCCTTACAGCCCTGTGCGCATTCCTTCCCCATCTAGGGCACCTCCTTTGATGATTACGATACCTGGTCCCATGCCGTATACCAGTGAGAAGGCCATCCCATGGCATTACGGTGCTGATGTTTATTACCATGGGGTGAAGCAGGAGGTAAGTACTCGTTTGTCTGAGGAAGAGCATGCTGAAAGTAATGAAGAGGAAGTTCATAACTTTTCTGGTGTGGGTCGAATGATTAGAAGTGGGAGAGTATTTGGTCCTTCCAATGTGCAAGATGCGGCAGATGCTTCTGCAAGAGAAAAGGGAAAACAACAAGCGATGATTTGTAATCCAAGGGTTACGCCAGCCAATGTGACTCAACCAATTCCAATACCAGAAGCTTCTTCAGTTCCCGATGAAGTTGAAGAGTTAATGAGAATTATCAGAAAGAGTGATTATAGCATAATTGATCATCTGAGCCATACTCCTTCTAAGATGTCTATCTTGTCTCTATTAATTTATTCAGAACCTCACAGAAATGCTTTGAGGAAGTTGTTAAAAAATGCGTTCGTGCCACATGAGATAACAGTCAATCAGTTTGAGAATGTTTGTGCTAACATATCTGCGGGAATGGTCTAGGCTTCACAGATTTTGATCTTCCTCCGGAGGGGCCAGACCATAACAAAGCGTTGCATATTTCAATGGAGTGCAGGGGCACTACTTTATCCCGGGTTTTGGTGGATACAGGACCGTCTTTAAATGTATTGCCCAAGTCAACATTGATGAAAATTGATTATTCTGGACTGGAGTTACGCCCTAGTGATTTGATGGTGAAGGAGTTTGATGGGTCTCGAAGGTCAGTGTTTGGGGAAGTGGAGTTACCAATCAAGGTTGGTCCTTGCACCTTCACGGCTACATTTTTTGTGATGGATATATAGCCAGCGTATTGTTGTTTGTTGGGGCGACCGTGGATTCATAGAGCAGGGGCAGTCACTTCTACTCTTCATAAGAAAACTCAAGTATCCTGCAGAGGGAAAGGTGATAATTGTGTGCGGAGAGGAAGAGTACACTGTGAGTCATTTAAAATCATTCCTCTATGTTAAAGTTGAAGGCGAGATACATGAGACTCCATTTCAGGCATTTGAAACAGTTCATGCTGTCAATTTTCCTCCTCCAGAGCAGAAAAGGAAACCTGAAACTGTTATGTCTTCTCTCAAGGATGCGAGAGCTGTGGTGGAAAATGGCAACCCTGAAGGTTGGGGACAGGTACTGGACGTTACCCCAAAATTTGATAAATTTGGTCTTGGTTTTAGCCCGGGTCAGCAAAGTACAACTCCCAGAGCATCTAGTTTATCTACTCCTGTGAAGTTTTCCCGCCCTTGTGCTACTCAAGAAGGACACGTCAGTGCATTTGGCAACGATAGTGTTGAGGGCTACAATATTGAGGATTGGATTCATCCGAGTATTCCAGGCCAAACACTTAACAATTGGACTTCTGTGGATGTTATCCAAGTTTCAAGCGCTGAGGAGTAATTCTCTTGTTTTCTTTTATCATCATATCATAATTCCTACGCTCTGACCAAGGCGTGGGGAATCATTTGTGTAGGGCCACCATATTTATTTTCGAGTTTATCATGAAATAAAGGATGTTTTTTTCATTCAAAATTTTGCTCTATTTTCTTTTTATTTTTTAAATGGAAATGTTTCTCTTTTTACACACTATCACTAAAAATTGCCAAAATGTCATTCATGCATATGCACTTCCACCACCAATCATATTGATAATGACTCTGCTATGGCTCATTATGACTTTGATACTCCTATTTATCAAGCTAAAGAAGAAGCGTATGAGGATTGTGATCTTCCCGAGGAATTAGCAAGATTGTTAAAACAAGAGGAGAAGGTTATCCAGCCGAATCAGGATTCAATTGAGGTGGTGAATATTGGCATGGAAGAGGTAAAAAGAGAAGTTAAGATAGGGGCAAATCTCGAGGAAAGTATAAAGGTCAGACTGATTGAGCTACTCCGTGAGTATTTTGATATCTTCGCTTGGTCTTATAAGGATATGCTTGGGTTGGATACAGACATAGTGGTGCATCGACTACCGCTCAAAGAAGGTTGTTCCCCTGTCAAGCAAAAGCTCTGAAGAACTCATCCTGAGATGTCCAAGAAGATCAAGGAGGAAGTCCAGAAGTAGTTGGACGCGAATTTCTTAAAGGTCATCAATTATCCGCCATGGATTGCAAATATTGTGCCTGTGCCCAAGAAGGATGGTAAGGTCAGGATGTGCGTGGATTATAGGGATTTGAACAGGGTCAGCCCTAAAGATGATTTCCCTCTTCAACATATTAATGTGTTGGTCGATAATACTGCTCATTCCAAAGTGTTTTCGTTTATGGATGGTTTTTCGGGTTACAATAAAATTAAGATGGCTCCGGAGGATATGGAGAAGACAACATTCATCACGCCTCGGGGAACCTTCTGCTATAAAGTGATGCCGTTTGGTTTGAAAATGTCGGGGCAACATATCAGCGCGCCATGGTCACTCTCTTTCATGATTTGATTCACAAAGAGATTGAGGTATATATAGACGATATGATTGCTAAATCTGACACGGAAGAGGACATCTTGTTCATCTGAAAAAATTGTTCGAGAGACTGAGGCAGTTCTTGCCAAGGTTGAATCCGAATAAGTGCACCTTCGGGGTGAGATCCGGCAAGCTGTTGGGTTTTATTGTAAGTGAAAAAGGTATCGAGGTGGACACAGCCAAAGTAAAAGCGATACAGAAAATGCCTGAACCAAAGACAGAGAAGGAAGTACGTGGTTTCTTGGGAAGGTTAAACTATATTTCTAGATTTATTTCTCATCTCACAGCCACCTGTGAACCTTTGTTCAAGTTGTTGAAGAAAAGTCAGACAGTGAAATGGAATGAGGATTTTTAGAAGGCCTTTGACAAAATAAAACAGTATTTGCAGGAACCTTCAATACTCATGCCGCCAGTGGAAGGAAGGCCACTAATCATGTATCTAACTGTGTTGGAGAGCTCAATGGGTTGTGTCCTCGGTCAGCACGACGAAACAGGGAAGAAAGAGCAGGCTATTTACTACTTGAGTAAGAAGTTTACGGAATGCGAGTCAAGGTACTCATTGCTGGAAAAGACTCGTTGTGCACTTTCCTGGGCCGCCAAACGTTTGAGGCAATACATGTTAACTCACACCACCTACTTGATATCCAAAATGGATCCAATCAAGTATATTTTTGAGAAGCCAGCTCTTACAGGCAGGGTAGCCCGTTGGTAGATGATACTCACCGAATATGATATCCAATACACTACTCAAAAGGCAATTAAGGGTAGTGTACTGGCCAACCATCTTGCTCACCAGCCCATGAACGATTATGAACCGATGAAGTTTGATTTTCCAGATGAGGAAATTGTGTATATTCGGGATTGTAATATGCCAGACCCAGACGAAGGACCAGAGCTAGGGTCACGTTGGACGCTTGTTTTTTATGGTGCCTCCAACTCCATGGGCAACGACGTCAGAGCTATTATCACTTCCCGTGAGGGATACCATATTCCTTTCACGGCTCGTATTTGTTTCAATTTCACTAACAACATGGCCGAATATGAGGCTTGAATTTATGGCATTGAAGCGGAGATCGACCTGCGCATCAAATTTTTGAAAGTTTACGGGGATTCCAATCTTGTTATCAGCCAGATTAATGGAGATTGGGAGACTCGCCATCAGAACCTAATTCCCTATCGTGAGCATGTTATGAAGCTGATTCCGTACTTCGAGGAGATCACGTTTGAGCACATTCCCAGAGAAGAAAACAATCTAGCTGATGCACTGGCAACTTTGTCCTCCATGTTCAAGGTTAAGTGGGCTAATGAGGCACCTTCCATTACCATCAAAGGTTTGAGTGAGTCAGCTTTCTGTTTTGAGGCTAGTTTGGAATCAGATGGTAATCCTTGGTTTTATGATGTTAAACGATATCTTGAAACACAAGAGTACCCTGAAGAGGCATCCGTCATAGATAAGAAGTTCTTGAGAAGATTTTCAGCCAAGTTCTTTCTCAGTGGTGGCGTGTTGTATAGAAGGCATCATGACAGTTTACTGCTCAGATGTGTTGACAAGAAAGAAGCAGCCAGAATCATTGAGGAGATACATGAAGGTGATTTCGGGACCCATTCTAACGGGCATACCATGGCTAAAAATATTTTGCGAGCAAGTTATTATTGGTCCACCATGGAGACTGACTGTTACAATCATGCACGAGGTTGCCATAAATGCCAAGTCTATGCTGATAAAGTGCATGTGCCGCCAGTACCTTTGAATGTATTGACTTCCTCTTGGCCGTTTGCGATGTGGGGAATTGATATAATTGGCAAAATTGAACCGACTACGTCCAACAGGCACCGTTTCATTCTGGTTGCCATCGATTATTTTACAAAATGGGTCGAAGCCGCATCCTATTCCAATGTCACCAGGAAGGTGGTAACTTGGTTCATTAAGCACAATATTATCTGTTGCTATGGAGTGCTTGAAAAGATCATTGCAGATAATGGGTCTAATTTGAACAACAAAATGATGAAGGAGCTTTGTGAGTCCTTTAGAATCAAGCATCATAACTCTTCCCCATACCGACCAAAGATGAACGGCGCTGTCGAAGCGACCAATAAGAACATCAAGAAGATCGTCCAGAAAATGGTGGTAACCTATAAAGATTGGCATGAGATGCTGCCTTTCACTTTGCATGGTTATCGCACCATTGTGCGTACCTCGACTAGGGCAACCTCATTTTCATTGGTTTATAGCATGGAAGCAGTATTGTCGGTAGAAGTTGAGATTCCTTCTCTTAGGATCATGAGGGATGTTGAGCTTGATGAAAGTGAATGGGTACAAAATCGGCTGGATTAATTGGAACTTATTGACGAGAAGAGATTGACGGTTGTATGTCATGGTCAGGTATATCAGCAAAGGATGAGGAAAGCTTTTGATAAGAGGGTACGGCCTCAGTGTTATAAACAAGGTGACCTTGTGCTAAAAAGGATAATTCTCCCCCAGGGGGATCCCAGGGGTAAGTGGGTTCCGACTTATGAAGGTCCTTTCGTGGTCAGAAAAGTTTTCTATGGAGGAGCGATGATGCTCACGATATGGATGGAGAGTACTTCCCTCTCCCTGTGAATGCTGACGTAGTTAAAAAATACTTTGCATAATAATAATAAAAAAAAGACAAAAAAAACCCACTAAACTGAAAACCCGAAAGGGCGGTTTAGGCAAAAAGAGGGTGTCCTGGTGAATCAAAAAACCGAAAGGGCGATTCAGGCAAAAGTTATGGACTTAAAGCAAATGACTACACTCAGCATGAGATTCTTTGTTTCTTTCCTTCATTCTGTCACGTGGCATAAGCTCGAAGTTAATCCAAGAATGATCTGTCTGAAAGCAAGAAGATGAAAGCATAAAAGTCATAAGAGTCATAGCAGAGTTGGGACTTGATGAATACTCACATTCACATTGCCATTTGTAAACACTTGTTTGCCTTGATTTTATAATTCCTTGCTTCCAAATGTAAACGCCTTTTTCCACAGGCTGATTTCCCAAAATCAATAGAATGTCTTCTTTCAAGTATATGTATACGTTTCTTTTCTCCCTTTTTATTATTTTGTTTGCAAAAACGTCCAATATTTTTGATAAGCATGTGCATATAAACTTCGTGGACCTTACACGGATATGGTAATCTAAGTCATGGTTGGTTGATCGCTTGAAATACGGATAACAAACACAGCTACTACTGTGCAAGGGGCATGTTTGGTTCTATGATTGATAGGATTCTAATTCACTTTACTGTTGGATGCCTTGCCTTTTGTTTCACAGCTCCGAGCTGTTGGTAAAAGTCTTGGGACAGGGTAATATCAAGATTACGACAGGTCGGCAAGATCGGCAAACCTAGTTGGAGTTTTTTCCTCCCCATAATGACTTTTATTGCATTTCTTTGCTGCACTTTCGTGTGTTATCTTGATTTATTGTTTTAGCATTGTCTGCATATAGGATTTTATTTATAGCCCAATGTCAGTCTTGATGCGTTGAATATTTTTTCTATGAAATTTTTTTTATTTCATTTTACTTAATCCATCCAGTATCACTCTTTAATCGATATTTTCGGGCATTTTGATACCAACTGTGCCCATTCTTTTGCCTAGCCAAGAGTTTAGAGGGAGGAGTTTAGCTAAAAACGATGATTGTAGTGGTATGCTTTTGAGTAGAACCCCGTTGACGATGTACAAGCATTGTTTCAATCCCCAAACACTAGAGATATAAGGGAGTTAGACCCTCGTTAACCCCTCTGAGCCTTCGAAGTAGGAGTTTCTTTTCCACTAAAAAAAACCTTATTTTTCTTAACTAGGGGCAGGGTAGATGTTCAGTTAATTTGCCCAAGCATTCAGATTTCAGAAGGAATATCCCATCTAAGGATCACCACATTTTATCTTTTGCATCATGAGATCAGGAAAAATGTCTAAACCACGATGTTCATTTCTTCGCAAAGTCCTGAGGTCGAGATCGAATCGATACAATAATGGTTATCCCTCGCCGACCAGGGAATGAGGCATTTGTTTTCTTCAAAAAAAAGAAAGAAAAAAAAAGTTCAAAGACCTAAAGTCATATTGACTTGTTCGAAGTGGAAAGTATGAATAAGAAAGAAACAAAAAGCCCCGCTAAGTCAGAACTTGAAAGCAAGTCGCTTAGGAAAAAGTTAGGGCGTCCCGCTGGACTCCCAAAATTTAAATTCAAAAGATTTTGTCCAGGCAAAAGTTAGGGAAAAGGGGAGCCTAAAAGGCTAGAAAAAAAAGAGATTATCCAATAAAATTTTCATCAAAAGAAGAGGAACAATAATATCAAAAAAGAGACAAACAAAAGCAGCAAAAATTAAGTGACAACCGTGTTGGAGATTTTGAAAGTGATCATTCAACCCTTATAAATCCTTTTGAAAGAAGAATGTTTGTGATAAGTCAACTGAACTTAGGACAGGAGAATATCACGAAGGGGGTGGGCACCAAATAACTTGAGCCTTGAAAAACTTTTTTCTAAAAAACCTCGAACCAGGCCACGTTACAACCTTTAAAAGTCCTAACTGAAACAAGGGTTTAACTCGAAAGCATACTACAACAGGATAACGTTTCCTAAACTCCCAAATATGTGTTGCATATCCATGTTGGTATCTTATCACCCGCATCTTGACTCGTTTTTAAAAAAAGAGAAGGGGAAGAAAAGTTTTGAAATTTTTTTTTGCACTCTAGCTAGTGATTCATTCACAACAGAGATGCGACACTTTGTTAAAGTTTTTCAACTTCAAGCCTTAAATAATCGTCGCATCAGGTCTGTCATTCCCAAAATAAACATCTTCCTGCATGCAAAACATTTGCTTGACATCAAAAAAGAGTTTACACGATGAACACCTGTAAAAAGCTTAATGATTTCCAAGAAGGGAATATTTGGTTTCTTCTGTTAGATAGAGCCCATGTATGAATAGGACTTTACCTATCCCCAGTGAAGTTTCATTTCCGCAGCGAAGTTTTGTTGCCCCAGGAATCTTCTTTTAAAGGCTTCATTCTGAGACTTCAAGTTTGGATATGTCACACATCCCCAGTGGAGTTGTTTAAATGGGAACTTACATTCTGAAGAAGTTTCAACCCTCCAACAGAATTGCCAACAGAGATCCCTCGCCTTGACCTCTCATTTCCAAGCCAGTCTGTTGATTGGTACATCCTTATGTTGAGATTTTTTCCTTATCCCCAGTAAGGTCGATACTGTGTGACTATCTGCATGATCCATCCATTGGTTGCATTCCAAAAAAAAAAAATCTCTCCAGCAAAATCTTCAACAGAGTTCTGTCTCCCCGGTGAAGTCCTGTTTCCTCAGCAGGGATTTGTTCCCCCAACAAAGGTTTTCACCCCTCACGTCGGGTTTGTTGTCTTGGTGTCATCCTTAAAACGACCGCGCACTGTCTTTTCCACAGAATATAGTCTTGCCCTAATCTTCTCCCTCAAAGTTTAATCTTCGGATGTCATCCCTCTCCAGAAGCTACAGTGTCGATAAGATCTTCTCTAGGAATTTGCAATTTATTTTTGCAGCTCCCCTCAATGTTTATGGCCCGTTTCTACTGGTTTCTCGGTTGTTATTCCCCGCGAAGCTTCATCTCTTCGAGGTTCCCTCTCTAACGGTTCCCTATTTTTTCTCCTCTCCTTTGGATTTTTCAATTTATTTTTGCAAGTCTTGTCAGATTCTGACTTCTTGGTTATTGGCTTCTCAATTGCCCATTCTCCAGTAAAACTTTTAAACATGCATCCTTACTTTGCATCTACCAAAACACGTATCATTTCCATTATATGGAGCATTGGCTATATAAAAAGAATTCAAACATGCATTGGAACATAAGCCATTATTATTTCTGTTGTCCCCAGTGAATTTGCTAATACTTCGGATTAAATCCCCGGTGAGGTCTTCATCCTCATTCTCTCAGTTTCCTCCCCATACCAATATCCTTTTGATGTCAATCATTTGTTTGTTTGAGTGTCTACTCTTGACTGTAGTTCAGTTTCACCCTTGCACGGTCTTCTCGGGTTTAGTCTTCACTACCCTCTCCGGTCCATTCCAATGTCTATTGATGCACCTTTCGAATACCAGTTTTGTACTGATATTCGCTTTCAGCGGGTTTTTAGGTGTACGCCCTAATCTCCTTGCTTTGGGTTGAGCTCAGAGTTTTGTCTCCTCACCTTGCGCATGAAATCCAGTTTCATCCTGGTGCTCATCTAGTTTAGTTTCGCCTAACTGGTTATTGAGTCGAGTTTCGTCTTGTTTTTTTGCTTTCATACCTTGGACCCTTTGACGATGCTCATTTACCGAGTGCAGTGTTCGTACTGCGTCCCTGGTTTGAGATCAGTTTCTTTTGTTCCTTGGATTCTTCTATCAGATTTCGTCACTGTCCATTGATCTGAGACCAGCAGGTGCTATGAGAAACATGCGCTCTCATCACTCTCGCTTTGGGTCGAGTTTCTCCTCGTCGCCTGTGCATGGAATCCAGTTTCGTCCTGGTACTCATCTAGTTTAGTTTCGCCTAACTAGTTATTAAGTCGAGTTTCGTCTCGTTTTTGCTTTCATATCTTGGACCCTTTGACGGTGTTCGTTTACCGAGTGCAGTGTTCGTACTGCGTCCCTGGTTTGAAATCGGTCTCTTTTATTTCTTGGATTCTTTTATCAATTCTCGTCACTGTTTATCCATTGATCTGAGACCAGCAGGTGCTCTGAGAAACATGCTCTCTCATCATTTTGCTATGGGTCGAGTTTCTCCTCGTTACCCATGCGCGAAATCCAATTTCGTTCTGGTACTCATCTAGTTTAGTTTCATCTAACTGGTTATTTGAGTCGAGTTTCGTCTCGCTTTTGTTCCTCATTTCTGGGATTCTTTCAGTTCCTTCATACTGTCTATCTTAGTTGAGATTAGCAAGTGCTCCTAGAATCACGCACTCTAGCCACTTTGGTTTGGGTCGAGCTCAGAGTTTCGTCTCCTCACCCACGTACGTTTTCTTTTCCAAAGCTTAGTTTCGCCTATACTCTGTGGTTTGAGTTTTATCTCACCCTTTTTGAAGCCCAGTTTTGCCCTGGCACATCTGTCAGGAAGTTTAGTTGCGTCTACTCTTCTTTATGTTCTTTCTGTTTCAACCTACGTTACAACTTCATTCTGACGCATGTCTTGGGGGTTTTCTGCTTCTGTTTCTTTCTGCTTCAAGAGTGTAAATTTTCAGGCTCTTTTGTATTCAATCATCTTCAACTCTGAACGCTCAAAAGTTGTCACTTTTCTCACTTATCATGTTGAAGATATTTGAATAGGGCCAGCTGTTGTACCCCAAAATTTACCCTCTTGATTTAGGCTTATGTTTCATCATGAATATCATATTGCACTGCATTCATACATTGTGATGGGATCAAAGTACTTTGGTTATCAAGTCTTCCTTAAACCTTGAAGGTTGATTGCATTGGCAAGTTGCTCCAGTAGAACCTTATCATCTAAACCTCTAGATCTTTCAAGCTCAAAAGTTATTGCATATCTCAAGATGTTTTATCCATCCCTTTGGATCA
Organism: Vicia faba; assembly: GCA_948472305.1. Classification (NCBI taxonomy): domain Eukaryota; kingdom Viridiplantae; phylum Streptophyta; class Magnoliopsida; order Fabales; family Fabaceae; genus Vicia; species Vicia faba. The sequence continues at coordinate 1,153,192,589 of OX451735.1, read as the reverse complement.
TCAGAGGATTGAAGTTTGTGTTTGTTTATAATAAGGAATCACTCCTTTGATTCACCAGTCAAATTAGGGTTTTGTTTGATCAAGGCTATTGATCAATGTACAATTCTTGATTTGGAAGCTACAACATCTCATTGGTATTTGAAAAGTCTTTTTACAAGAAATTGGTCAAGATACCCAGAGGATTTGAAGTTTTGGAGATGATTCATCAGTCACCTAAGGTGTTAACCAAAACTAGGGTTTGGGATTTCATCAAGATTTCTTGAAAATTTTGAAGTGAAACTTTGTACATGGCCTCTATATATTTGGAAGATCATATGTTTGAAGTCTTGATCATCAATTTTTAAGGGAAGTGGATCAATTGATTCAAAGGGGCAAAATGATCATTTTGGTCAAAATCAGTCAAAGTCAAGGTTGACCAAGGGAACTTTTGGTCAACATGAGGCATTTGACATGTATTCTAATGGGAAATGATCATTGGTGATTGAATTTTATGGGATTTGTAAGTTTGAGAAGTTGCTTGGATTTGAAGTTATCTTGAAGTATGAAAAATTCACTAAGTGTCAATGATTTTGGCGTGACTTTGCAAGGGCATAACTTTCTCATTTTTCATGGGATTTTGGTGGTTCTTTTGGCCAATTGAAGAGGGGAAAGAGATCTACAAGGGCCTACAGGGGACAAAAAACACACTTCTTGCTGAAAATTGGAAGTTATTGGCCTTAGAAGTTCAGGGCAACTTGGGAAATTTTTTATGCATCTTGGGCATCTGGCCAGGTAAGGCAAGGCATTTGGCCTAGGCAATTCACCAAACAGTTGGTGACATACCTATAATTTTTTATTCAAGGCATAATTCAAAAATGTGCCTTGTGCATTTTGAAGAGGGCTATTAAAGCTCCTCATTAAACTTGGAATCACTCAAATTGGATTAAAATTGAGGAAGTTGTGGTTTGAGGAAGTTGGGTGGCAAAACTGGATTTTTGAAGGCACATGGGCAGGCCAGCGGGCACACAGTCTTGCGCAAGTTGGCTTGACTTGCCCAGGAATCCTAATGTCCACATCTCTTTCATTTCTACACCTTTTTTTTTTATAAATCAAAGATCATTGTGAAGCTCATCATATGAATTTTAATTGGCTCTAAGAAATTTGGAAAATTCACGAGCCAATTTGAAATGGCTTCAGTTGGAAGTCTGCTGATTTTTAGTGTATGCTTAGCCATGGCAATTTTCAAGTTTTGGTTCAGTTTTGATTAAATCATTTCAGAGTCCACTTGCACATGCTTGGCACGAATTGGACACCTCATGTGCTCGCCAAAAAAGGCCAAACCAGGTGCATACCTCGTGCCTCTCTCATTTTCACATTTTTGACAAAATGGGAAACTTCTCACTCAAGAAAATCAGTCCCATGTGCAAGAGAGGACAGCTCACCTCATCACGCTTTTTTCACTCACTCACACTCTCCTTTTTTTGCTCAGAACGACTGCAAGCATTGCCTGAATACCAAGCAAAACGCAAATGGCCATCACACTTGTTTTGGTTTGATAGAAAATTCACTTTTTTCCATCCAACGACTCTCAGCTTGAATTACAACTCTAACCTCACTCCAAACACTCTATATAAGCTGCTCAAGATCTCCTTTCACGGACACACGCACTGCATTGGAAGAAGCTCCTTAGAATTTTCTCATTTTTCTTGCTCTACAACTTGAATTGAGCAGCTCAATTCTCTTGATCCAGTCCTCATTTCTCTACTCAAACACCTTCATTGGAGTACAAGGAAGCTATTTAGAAGGGTTTCTTGTTAGGTATGCTCACTGAATCTGAACCTTGATTTGAGCATGAATTGAAGTGTTTCGTGGTGTGCATTGTGTTTAAAGCTGGCCAATCATTAGGATTGATGTATATTTGAGCTCTGATTCCAGCAGATTTGGTGAAATCGTGTTTATGGTTTTGATGTTTGCAGTGTGTTTTTCCAGTTTTTGAGATTTGATTTCTTGATCTATGCTTGATCTCTGAGTTTGATTCGAATTGCATGATGTAGTATGATATACTAGCTTTAATTTGAGCTTAATCTCATGGATTTTGGTTGAGAGTCATGTTTGTTTGATGGATCTGAAGTGAGCATGTTGGAACTGATGGAAGCGAGTGTTTTGCCTTGGCAGGAGGTTGAAGATGATGCATGGCATCATCTCATTGGCCTTGTTCTTGTTCTTGTTATTTAATTTTCATTGATTCTCTGATTTTATTTTCTTGATCAAAACTTGATGAAAAATTATGAAAAAAATTCATGAAACTTAAAAATGATATTCCTGACCTTGTGCATTTTTTTGATAATTTTTGAAAATGTTTTGATTGGTTTAAAAATTTGAGTTATTATTCAATTATTTGTTTAGTGTTTATTTTATTTTAATATTTCTTTGATTTGAAAAATTCCACAAAAATTATCTTTGACTCAAAAAATTAATTAGAAATTGATTCTGATTTTTGTTTAACATTTTTTCTATTTTTGGTTAGAAATTTAATTTGAGAAGTTTATTTGAAATATTTGTTTCATAATTTTGGTTTTAATACTTCCATTAATACAAAAATCCTCAAAAAATTCATGCAAGCTTGTTTTTAATCATAGAATCTGACTAAATTTTTATGTTGACCTTTTCATGATTTTGGCTAGGGTTTTCATTTTTGCCTTTAAATAATAGTTTAATTGTTAATTGTTTGTTTGATTTTTATTTTAATAATTCCCTTAATTCAAAAATTCCACAAAAAATCAGGGATGTGTGTTTTTAATTCTAATATTTGAATATAATTTTGGTTGGACATTTTTCTGACTTTTTGATTAAAATTTTATTTTGAGATGTGATTATTTGTTTAAATGTTTAATTGTTTGAATTTTATTTTATTTTTGACTTTTCTTTAATTTAAAAAATGTGAAAAAATATGTATTCTGACATTTAGGGTTTCCTTGTGATTTGCATGATCTTGGTTTGAATTGTTTGAATTTTGATCTTATCTAATCAATATTTAAGATTAAAGGTCAAAAATTAGGGTTTTGTTGCTTATTGTGCAAGTTTCTTTTTCAAATCCATTATGCCCTGGATTTTCAATGGAGCTTAGGTCTTGATTATGGTTCATGAATGCATTGAGGATCTAAAAACCGTTTTTCTTGAATTATTTGACTTGGTTTGATATTTTTCCATGAATTATTTTGAAAACTTGTCTAGTTTTGTTAGTTTGGCCAACTAGTTTTGAACTTTTGGCCTCATTTGAACCCCTCCTCAACAATTCATGAACTTAAGGCTTGCTTTCTGACTTATACACACTTCAAAGATGCTAAGATTTTTTTGGTTTGAATTATTGATCCTTGTTTCTATTTTTAATGTATTTTTGAAGTGAAGGTACCCAATTAATGTTGCATATCTTGTTGCAATTTGTTTGATGGCCAGTGAACTTGAGTGAGGCCTATGATTGGGCGCCTAATGATCATGTTGGATATGTTCATCCAAATAAACTCAAGCCATTTCACTTAATGCCCCATGTTTGAATGATTGAACCTTTTGATGCATTGTGTAGGATTTCTTTCCTATTATGCTTGTGAGTTGTGATGAATTAATTGAGCATGATTGAATTGTGTTTGCTACTGACCTTCATGGTCTTTGATTGTATTCTTCTCAAGCTCCCATGATCCTTTATTGATATTCAATTGTCAACTCAACATGGTGATAGAAAGGAGCAACACTCCTCTAATTCTTTTGACCAAATTGTGCATATGCCTATTTCCTTTTGTCTATCATGACTAATGTTTTACAGTTGCTATCATGTTTTCTTATTTCATCTTGGTGTTATCATCTATCCCTTATGTGAATCATCATTCTATTTATGTGAATACTAACTTGGTTGTTGAATGTGCGAGGTACTTTGAGAAAAGTTTTCCATTTTTGACTTGAGGCTACTGTGTTTCACTTTATTTGTGGGACACAATTTATTATATTGGCATTGCTCTTGTGTTTGGCACATCTGATAGTCTATGCAGGATACATACATGTGATTGTGAATGCTATACATTGCCCATGGGATCTGTTCATATATGATTATCTCATTACTTACATCCTGATGACGTAATTTATGACTTGATTTGTCTGCTGATGCCAGCTTGCCTGAAGTTCTCTGGGTTTCTTTTATTCTTGCTCAGTTTCTACGGATAGTTATCCCTTTGGTATTGCACTATTTTCTTTCTTCCATTTTCATTTTGCATAGTTCTATGATTGCATGATGGGACCTCTGTTGCTGATATATGTCAGGAGGCCCTCTGGTTTTTGTCTGATACATGTGTTGTGTTTGCTTTTGATCGATGAGTCACTCAATTTAGAAATTGAGATCACGACTTCGCTCTCAGTGCATGTTCCCTATAGGATGTTTATTTCTTTTCTTCTTTAATTGTTGATCAATGAGTCACTCAATTTAGAAATTGATATCACGACTTCGCTCTCAGTGCATGTTCCCTATAGGATGTTTATTGCTTTCTTCTTTAATTGTTGATCGATGAGTCACTCAATTTAGAAATTGAGATCACGACTTCGCTCTCAGTGCATGTTCCCTAAAGGATAGTTTTGTTAAGCTTCCTTTGAAATGTTAATTAAGGTATGGTTTTCCTTTATCCTCAACCTTAGGGTCAACCATTGTATGATAACATTAGGGCTAGAGATTAGGATAGTCTCCCTTAGTTGTTTTCTTTTCCTTTGCATTTTGCAACCTTAAACAAAAATTGTTTTCTCGGAAAATCATAAAACACCTCTAATAAACTCAAACCCTTCTTCAACGTAAAAGATACAAATCAATCTTTTTTTTTTGTGCATCTTGGTTTTGTTTTTAACCTTTTAGCCGATGTTTCGCCATCGCACATTGTAATCTCAAGCCTCAACTCAACTTTAGTTTTGATGAAAGACAAACAAGCACTATGGCAAGAAGGAAAAGAAGTGGAATTATCTTAAAGCATCATTCACTCAAAGCTTCAAGGATCATGGCAAGCAAAGAAGTATATTAATTCTCATTTGAACTAAATTGATTAGAAATGCTCAAAAATGATATACACACTTGCCACAACACTTCACTTAAAGTTTAAAGCAAATTCTAAGTTTTTCACTAATGTAAATCGATTAACACATCATGTAAATCAATTTACACATGTTGTTTTTAAAAACTGATTGCCCCTGGCAGCAATCGATTTACATGGAGTGTAAATCGATTGATTACTGTACTGAGTTAATGTTTTAACACTAGTAAATCGATTAACACATCTTGTAAATCGATTTACACTTCAAAATTTTTGAAAACAAGAACGTTACAAACCCGTGCAATCGATTTACATCTAATGCTAATCGATTTACATGTTGTAATTTTTGAAAAATCTGAACTTGATTCAAGATATCCTTCACACCTCTTCTCCAATGGTTGCATGATCATACATTGCATCTTCTCAAGTTTTACAAACAGAAAAGTGGTATCCATTTGGAAAGGTATCTTGATTGCTTTAAATACTAAATCTTTCAAATTATAAAACAACTATTCTCTCATGCAATAATTCTGAACTTTGTAAAATATTCAAACTTCATATTTCTTATTTTTAAGAACAAAGATTTTCTGCACTTTCACACATATAAGAACATAAATCTTTGAGAATTTTCTAACCATTGTGTTACAGTTTGAATTGCTTACAAGATAAGAAATTAGAAACTTCATTGAAGTCACTCTATGTGATCAACATCTTTCAAGAAATCATATTTCATAGAATTATTCTAAGTGTAACTTATTTCCAGGATTGTTGGAATTAAGTATTAGAATACTTTTGTACCTTGTTGTCCATTGTTAGAAACAAGAGGTATCTTTTGAGAGGATTGTTCTCAAGAGACTTATTGGAAATCCAAGAGGGTGTTCTTGGTATTTGTTAGTGTCTTTAGTTGATAAGACTAGGAAGAGTCTTGTAAAAGTTCTAACAAAATAGTGAAATCTCTTGCGTGTTTGCAAGGGGACTGGACGTACTTCCGGGGTGTGGAAGGAACCAGGATAAATCTCTGTGTCTCTTTACTTTCTTCACTTTACCGTTTTCCATAGCACTAAAACAAAACCAGAAAGTGTAAAATAAATCAAAAATCGACCACCACCTAATTCACCCCCCCTCTTAGGCGCAATCTTAAACTTACACACATTTGTTTGAAGCCGATGTTTCGCCATCGCACATGTTTGTTATCCTACTTTGATTCTCAATATCATTGTTAAGTGTGATGTTTTGTCATCCGTTTTATTCATGTTTCTCCATCTTTGACATGTTACTTCGTTATTATTTAACCGATGTTTTGCCATCTCATTTGTTTGTTGTTTCATTTGATGTTTTGCCATCTTGACTATTTTTGTTGTCTTAACTAAAAAACACAAACCAACCAAAATATATGAGCCGAACTACGGCTGCTCTGATTCCTTAAAAGAGATACGTAGGCATTGGGGTAGGGCCCGATCGAGCACAGCTTTTATTTTCCCTACATTGTTTTCTTTTTCTTTCGCATGCATTCCCTTTTCAGTTTTAAGCCATAGGCATAGGTTTTGACCACACCCATTAGATTAGACAACAAGAGTGGATACCGTAGAGTACTACGGGCGTGTGCGGTGCTAACACCTTCCCCTCGCGTTATAGACTCCCTTACCCGATCTCTAGATCGAAAGACCATGATTTCTCCCTTTTCAGGTTTTCTCGATGTTTACCTTTCCCTTTCGGCAGGATAAAAGACGTTCGGTGGCGGCTTCATTGATGTTTCAATACATCCAAATGACGGGTTCCGATCGGGTTGTTTTAGATGGCGACTTCACTGGGGAAAGATTGACCTCTTGCTGGTCCATCTCGGAGTCGATCCCAACTCTTGTTTGTTTTCTTTTTGGGTGTTTATTTTACCGCTTTGCATATTTACCTGTTTGCATTGCATCCTATGTGCGCTTTAATTTTTGCATACTGGATTTGGCTGGACTGTTTGGATCTTGGATTTCTTGGTGGGTGGGTTGTTCCATGAGGTAAAAGGCCTCATACCCAGGCTATGAGTGAATTCCATAGGAACTAGGAATAGAGTGGCCATGGCAGCTATGAGGCGGATGCTTTGTAGACCTGACCATGAGACCCATGACTTCTGAGGTAGTTAGGATAGGTGTTATCGTATGATGATACTGACATTCGAGCTCTTGTACTCTAATTTGTCTTTTAACCTTACCTTGACTTAGACTACACCCGTAAGAGGGGCGAAAAAACATTTCTTACAGGTACATGTACTGTTGGTGACTTTGTGTTGCGAAGGTGACTAAGGTTCCCATGATAGTTTTGAAGCTTCAGGATTTTCTTTTGATCTTGAGTGATGCTGTTCTGTAATGGTCCAGCCATTATCCAGTGTGAAACTTTGATCCTGTCATATTGCATAATAGCATATTTATTTCTAAAAAAAATGATGTATAAAAAATAACTAGCATATGCATGTCATCTTCTAGGGACATTCAAGAGTCTTCTTTCCATAAGAAATGGCTGGCCTCCCGTCAGAAGAGTTTGATTCAGTTCGTGTTAAAAATCCCACCAGGCATACTTTCGCTTATCAGATTCCAACTATTGTTGTGTCCGAGTTGAAGAGGTTGAGTTCTTATTTGAAGGGTGATGTTCTAAATAATTTCAATAAGAATTATGGCAATCTATTACTAATCCTTAATACTCCAGTTGACCCAATGGCTTTGATCACCCTCTTCCATCTCTATGACAAGGAATTACGGTGTTTTACTTTTCAAGATTATCAACTGGTTCCCACGCTAGGAGAGTACGCGTACCTACTTAATATTAAGTTGTCCGATGAAGTCCCTTTTGTCCAAGTGCCGGAGAAGCCGAAGTTCGAAGTTATTGCTGAAATTCTTCATTTGAGTTTGAAAGAGGTGAAAGACAATTGGAAATCAAGTGAGGATACTAAAGGGTTTTATTTGGATTTCTTAGTGAAGAAAGTTGAAGACTGGGCAATGAAAGGGAATTGGAATGACATCAGCTCTCTGTTTTCTCTCATGATATACAGGATCATCCTCTTCCCTCGCAAGAAATATTTTGTGGATTTGACGACTTTTTGTGTTCTTAGAAATAAGAACCCAGTACCGACACTCTTGGAAGATACTCTTTACACCATTCATTTCAGGCATGGAAAAGGAGGTAATGTAAGCTTATGTCATTCAATGTTGTATCAGTGGTTTAAGTTGCACCTACCGGTAGGTGGCCCTTTCATGGATACCATGCATTCTCTCCGATGGTCATCAAGGCTTGTCAACCTTACTTCATTTGATATCTGGTGGAATTATGACATGGGGGAAGTACGAAGTATTATCACTAGCTGTAGAGATTTCCCCAATGTTCCCCTCATAGGAACCAAGGGGTGTATCAACTATAATCCTGTGCTTGCTTATCGTCAATTGGGTTATGCAATGGATGGACCGTCAAAGGTTGAGGAGGTTCTGAGTCAGTGTATTTTGTTAGAGGAAGTGATCTTGCAATGTTGAAAAGAGTGACAAGTGCTTGGAATGGAATTCATAAGAAGGATAGAACTACTTTGGGCAAAAAGGTTCCTATTGCTAGAGTTCCTTACTTGGATTGGATTAGAGCCAGAGTTAAGATTATACGGTTACCATTTGCAAGGTCGACTCCTATATGTGAGAAACCTCCTACTGTTCTGAGTAACACGGTGCCTACCGAGGTGTTCACCCAGGTTCATGTTGAGAACATTCAACTTCATGCAAAAGACCGCGAGGCAAGGATGAAACTTTATTGGATAGATCGAGAAAGGGCCGACTTAGCTCGCAAACTCAAAGAAGCTCAAGGGGAAACTTTTGATGCAACCCATTTTAGGAAGAGATCTCATGCTGAAATGAAAGAAGAGTTGAGTAAGACCCAGCAAGAGTGCCAGAAGCTTCAGGCATCTGAGAATAGCTACAGGAAGAAGATTCAGAACTTGGAGAAACAACTCAAAGACAAAGATGCTCAGCTTAAGAAGGAAGTAGCTCAGAGGCGTGTCGCAGAGGACCGACTTCAAAAAAGCAAAGTAGTCGCATCATAACTTTTGAAGGAGAAAGCCAGGCTTGAAGAGTATTATCAACACCTTGAAGCGTGTCTCATTATGGAGATTTAGTCTTTGTTACTTACATTTGGTGTATTTGGTCACCCCCAGGATTGTTGGAAGGGACCGTTTGTATGTTTTTATTCTTCAGTTTTTGATAGGTTTACTTTAAAGCACGTATTTTGTTGTTTATCATTACACTCTTAAATGTCCGAAGTCACTCGAACATTGTTTCTTTTATTTGTAAATAATTGAAGTGTTTGTCTTATTGTATTCCCTTGATTGTATGCTTGATTATTTTTGGTTGTGCACCGTGACTGATGAATAAAAAGACCCTCGGATACCGGGAAATGACAAACATATCATGCACATCATGTATTTCATAACATTACAGGTTATCTCAAGACGATATTCTTATTCTTCTGCTTTTCTTATTCAGAATTCAAGACGACTACTCTTCGGTATTCCACCATAAACAATTTGCCAAGATAGATGGAACAAGTTCAAGCTGAACTCGCTGAAATAGAGGCCCAAATGGCTACTAAAATGACCCAGTTCATGGAGGTCATCACCAATGTGAATCGCCGACAGGAGGAACTGGCTGCCATTGTCAACAACCAGCACCGCTATCCAGGGGATGGTGGAAATCAAGGGCTCTATCAGGAAATTTCTGTAGGATTGGGGGATGTGCAAGAGAAGCCTACTGGGAATTTTCACGGGATGCCTGGAAACCCTTTTGTGCACAACGTAGGGTAGTTTCCCCCGTCTCCAGGACCTCGTCTTGTGGGGAATAGAAGAGATAATCATGACGGCGTAAGGGGCTATCAGGAGAAGGATTATGACTTTGACCAGGATGAAGATCAGTTTTCTGTTTGACGATTCAAGTTGAGGATATGAAGTATCGGTTGTTGGAAGAACGTTTGAAGGTTGTGGAAGGGCAAGGAGTCCTTGGTATGGATGCTAATGATCTTGAAGATGTGAAAAACACAAGAAGGGGGGGTTGAATTGAAAAACTTGGATCAAAAACAGCTTAATGGCACAGTATTATTATCCTGATTCGTTTGATCTCAAACTACTCCAGTCCACCCGTCAAGGTGATTTCGCCTCTCTCCAACGAGGTCTTAATCCACTAATCTTAAACGATTACAACAGCTACTTTAACAACTGTTAAAGTCTTCTTGATTACAACCACAAACCGATTAATCTTAAGGAAATCTTTTACAAATAATTGAACAAGAATGTGTTGTTGTTTTCTAACAAAACAGTTAATCACAACTGTGATAATTACACAGGTTAAGCTTAGAATAGAATAAATTTGTTAGAGCTTAAATATGCGTGGTTATGGAATTCTCTGCAAATTGATGTGTGCGTACGTACATGCTTCTTTTGCAAGCAGACTTGTTTATATAGGCAAGCAAGAGACATTGTCCATAAAGCAAGTTTAATGTTAATAACACACTTTCCTTTTGTAGAAGATCTTGTCTGAAGAAAGCCGTTGGCATTTAATTCTGTCTTTAATAATCAGTAACGCTTCAGAGTCTTCTTTGCTTTATTTGCTGATGACGGTTCAGAATGTTGATGACTTGGTTGATATGTCTTTGTTCAAAGTCAGAGTTTACTTGTTTAGGCGCAGATTCTGGTCATCAATGTTCAGCGTAAAAACTGTTTTGCTTCAGCGTGTAATACTTTAGCTTATCTTCTGATGCTGATCCCATCAGAACTTCTGTATACATAGAACATATTTTTAAGGAGCATATTTGTTCTATATATATATTCTTTGTATTTAGTTATTCTTTGTATTTGTTATCATCAAAACTCTAATCAAGGGTTGTAGAATCAAACTATGTTCTAACAATCTCCCCCTTTTTGATGATGACAAAAACTAGATTTTTCAATTAAAAATAAAGAATAAAAAGTATATAATTAAGAAGAACCCCCCCCCCCCCCCCCCGAGTTGATTACTTCCCTCAAATTCTGAGTCCCTGAGCATCAGAATTTGACTACGTCTTTCATCAGAGTTTTGTACCTGTTCAAGATTTTTCAGAAGAAAGAAGTTAAGTAGTTCAGAATGTTTGAGACTTCTGTCTCAGTAATCCGTTATTGAAAATATCTTATTCTTTCTCCCCCTTTTTGTCAGTTATCAAAAAGGCTATATAATCAGAGCTAAAAATGATTTATATTAAAAATAAGAAGCAATGATAAGAAGTTCAGAACAGCAACAATGTAGAACAAATATTACAGATAAACAGATTTTAAAAACAAAGGAAAATCTAAGAGGGAGGAGGAAGGCGCGTGAACAAAGCTTCCAACAAGCCCTTGATATGGGTGTTGGTTTCCTCTTGTTTGCTTAACATGCTCTTGATTTCCTTGATTGTATCATCCTGTTTATCCAACCTTTCCCGAATAACAATATCCGTTCTCTTCAGTTCTTCCAGAGTTTGCCTTTCATAGGAGGGAGCTGGAGAATATTCAATAGCTGGATGCTTCTCAGAGCATTCTGCAACGTGGTCATTTTGAACCAATTCCTCTGCAGAAATCATCTCATCTGGAGCAACAGTCAGAGTGAGACCTTCTGACTCTGGTTGAACTTTGTCTACTGGACGATGTTCTGATCAGGGAGCATTGTCCAGAGGGAGACTTTATTCCTTGAGCAGTTGGCTCAGAACTTGGTCTTCAAATACCTTTAACAGATTACTGAAATTCTGTTGAACTTGTCCGTAGCTCTGTTCTTGCATCTTATGAGTTTCAGAACTTATCCATTTTTTTTGAAACTTGTCCAAAGATAATCTGAGGCAGCAGGATTGGTCATCTCAAGACTCGCTTGCTTCAGGGAGGTTATCCATTTCTGCATTTCTGTTTCAAACATCAATAAACTAGTACCAACATTTGGTGTGGGTTCAGATGGTTTTGGTTTTGGAATGGCAGTTTTGTGAGTTATGGCAGAAAGACGTTCAAAGACAGTTAGATCAATGACAAGTTTATAGTTGTCATCTGGACTGCTCTTTGGTGAGGGAGTGGGAGAGTCTGGTACAATTATTGGACTAGTTGGGGAATTTGGTGGAGTTGATTCTAGTGAAGAGGGAATTTGGGGAATATCCAGAATGGTGAGGGGCATACGGATGGCCAGAGGTTCAGTGATTCCTGGAATGGGAATTCTATCTAAATCTGAAGTAGGTTCTTCAGATTGGTTGGATGTAAGATGGCGAGGTTCTGTTTCACAGGATTCATAAGGTTGGATCTAAGAAGTTTGAACTTTTAGTTGTGATTGTTCAGGTTGTGGAGATGGTGGATGAATGTCTGGTTGAGGAGATGGAGGTAGTGGTATTTCTGGTTTAGGAGAGAGGGGGATATCTGGTTGTGGAGCTTCTGAGGTGGTTTCAGAGTTTGGATTTTCTGGGATTAGAGGGTTTGGATTTTCTGGTGTGGGAGCAAAAATATTTTGGTCAAAAGATTCAATGTCTGACAGAACTTTTGCAAGTTCTGGTTGAGTTGTTTCAGTATTTGGATTGATAGGAAGGGAGTGAGTTTCTCTAAGACTTAGAGTTTCTGAGGGGTCAAACCCTATGTCAAAATCATCAAACATTTGTGGGGTAGGAATTTCTGAATGGGTAGGTAAGGGTCCAGATGTTGATAAAGATATTGATTCTAAAACATTAACAGAAGAAGGATTACCTTTCTTTTTAGCAGCTATAGGAGTCCGCTGGGATGATCCTTCTGCTGATGCCTTCCTTTTCTTGTTCTTCTTTAACACAACTTTTGGAGCCGCCTATTGCAAGTCTTGAATATTTAACCCTGGTGCAGTGCCATCTGCCTTGCATGCATCCAAATATCTGACGATAATCTCAGGCTTGGAATCAATTTCTGAGAACATAGGGAAATCATCCAGAGGGATTCTTCTGGAAGTGATGGTTGCAAAGGATGTAACATTGGGTTCCTTTTTGATGTTCTCAATAATTTTCATCTTTTTCAGATTCTTCGCATTCAAAGGCTTCCCAGCAGTTTCCTCTAGAGAGCTGATTTCTTGTGCTTCTGTTAGATGCTCTATCAGCCTATTCTCTGTCAGAATATTTGATATGAGCCTTCCAAGGGGTATCCAGTCCCTTTTGGTGCGCTCATCTTCTCTAGTCTCCTTAACACTGGTCCTCAAATGATTGAATAGCAAGTGAGCCAAATTCACCTTAGTCTTCTTGGAGATAAAGTAGATCAGAAACTGTTGATCATTGTTTATGTAGTCAGGAGAGCTGGTTGGCTTCCTGTGGTTGATGCATCCCAGAATTATCTTAGCACATATTCTGTGATGATCCTTCAGATCCCTTATCCTGCTGGAGGGAAGACCCAGAGTGAAAATTTCTCTTACAATTGAAGCAACATCAGCACATCTTTCAGCCATGTCTATACACCTTACACCACCACCACTGTAACCTACCAGTCTTGCAATTAGGTCTTCCGTAATTACTATCTTCTTCCGCATTACATACGAAGTGACTTGCTGGTTGGAGGATGAAGCATGAATCCAGAATTCCATCACAAGGATTGGAAACGTTGGACCTATAAGACGGTCAAAATACCTGTTCCATCCTTGAGCATTTACCTCTTCAGAAAGATTGAATCCACTTTCTTGAAGACTTTCAAAATCCACGATTAGTTCTGAAAGCACTTATAGGTTGTCAATGGGCGTGAGGAGAGTTCTGAACGGTTCTTCATATTGTTCCATAGATTATGTTCTCTGAGTACTGGTATTTGGGACGCTTGAGGAAGCCATGTTCACACAAGAGATTTGAGAAGCGAAGAAAACAAAAGGGTTTTGAAAGATGAACAGAAAACAATTAGAGTGTATTGTGAGAGTAAAAGTGAAAAAGTGAAACTTGTGTTTAAATAGATTTTTGAAAACATAAACTGCAAGAGAGAGAAATAATTAGTAATGATTATAAGCATTAATGACAACTAATTTTAGGGTATTCAGAAAGATATTGGAACGATTAACCATGACATGTGTATCAATGCACCCAATCAGTGCTTTTGACCTTTCAGAAAAGTGAACGCGTGTTCAGCCTCAGAAGGTAGCTGATGAATGGATGACAACTGTTTGCTTATGTGAACAACACACTTCTATCCTTGAAATGAAACGCTCAGATCTTTATGGATAGATTCTGATACAATCTGTACTTCTAAAATTCTGAAGGTAGGTTGATCAGCAGTTCACAGAAAATAACCAAAATTCTGAAGGTTAAGATATGTAAATAACACAGTTTATTCTGGGTAAAGCTTCATGTTGAGATGTTTCAGAATGAAGTTAAACCTATCTTCAGAAAGAGGTTTTGTAAAGACATCAGCCCATTGATGGTCTGTGTCAATGAATTTTAAATTAAGGATCCCTTTCTGAATATAGTCCCTAATAAAATGATGTTTTATTTCTATATGCTTAGCCCTAGAATGCAAAATAGGATTTTTACTGAGACAAATAGCAGAAGTATTGTCATAGAGGATAGGGATGTTACTCTCAAATATATTGAAGTCCTCAAGTTAACTTTTCATCAAGAGCATTTGCGTGCTGCATCCAGCTGCTGCTATGTATTCAGCTTCTGCTGTTGATAGAGCTATTGTGGATGGTCTTTTGCTGGACCATGATATCAAATTTTCTCCCAGAAACTGGCAGCGTCCATAAGTGCTTTTACGTTCTACTCTGTCTCCAGCAAAATCAGCATCACAGTATCCTACTAAGTTGTAATCACTTGATTTTCTATAAAACAAACCCAGATTAGTAGTACCTTTCAGATACTTGAAAATTCGCTTAACTGCTGTTAAGTGAGATTCTCTAGGATCTGATTGGAATCTAGAAAAAATGCAAACACTGAATAGAATGTCAGGCCTTGAAGCTGTCAGATACAGAAGAGTACCAATCATACCTCTGTAGACCTTCTGTTCTACCTTTTTTCTTACCTCATCTTTTTCCAGAATGCACGTGGGATGCATTGGAATCCTTGAGGGCTTACATTCTGAGAGATTAAATTTCTTCAGAAGTTCTCTGACATATTTTCTCTGATGAATGTAAGTTCCTTCTGGAGTTTGATTTATTTGAATGCCCATAAAGAACTTTAGTTCCCCCATTAGGCTCATCTCAAATTCTGCCTGCATACATTTAGCAAACTCTCTTCCTAGAGAGGGTTTAGTGGATCCAAATATGATGTCATCAACATAAATCTGACATACTAAAATGTCATTCTTAACTGTCTTACAGAACAAGGTTGTGTCCACTTTCCCTCTGGTGAATTCCTTTTCTAACAGGAAGTTACTTAGTCTTTCATACCAAGCTCTGGGAGCTTGTTTCAGACCATATTGTGACTTCTTTAGTTTGAAAACATATTCTGGATTTTTGGAAATTTCAAAACCAGGGGGTTGGTGCACATATACCTCTTCTTCTATATAGCCATTTAAGAATGCACTTTTGACATCCATCTGATACAGAGTGATGCCTTTATTAACAACAAAAGATATTAAAAGTCTGATAGATTCTAACCTGGTGACTGGAGCAAAGGTTTATGTATAGTCTATCCCCTCTTGCTGACTATAACCTTGTGCTACCAGTCGTGCTTTGTTTCTGATGACTTCACCTTGTTCGTTCAGTTTGTTTCTGAACACCCATTTGTACCAATGACGTTGAATCCTTTTGGTTTGGGAACCAGATCCCATACGCCATTTCTTGTGAATTGATTTAGCTCCTCTTGCATTGCCAGAATCCAGTCATTGTCCAGAAGTGCTTCATCAATTGTTGTTGGTTCAATCAGAGAAACCAGTCCCATGAGGGATTCTTCAGAGTTTTTGAAGGTAGATCTTGTTCTGATTGGATCTTCCTTCCTTCCTAAAATTGTTTCTTCTGGGTGATCAATGCTGCTTCTGGATGGTCTTTTCTGGAGTTGATCAACAGAAGGTGCTGGATTGCTTGTAGTGACTCTTTATGATGTTGAGGGAGTGTCTCTGTTGAGAGCTTCTGATGAGTTGTCTTCAGTACCTGTGAGTTCAACTTCCATATCTGCAAGGAATTCATTCTGCTTTGACTTTTGAGAGTCAAGCTTATCATCAAACCGAACACTGATTGACTCTTCAACAATCTATGTTTCTGTATTGTATACTCTGTACCCTCTTGAGTGTTCAGAGTATTCTAACATAATACACTTTTGTGCTTTAGAGTCAAACTTGTTCAAATAATTTTTTGTATTCAAAATAAAACATGTACATCCAAATGGGTGAAAGTAAGAAATGTTGGGCTTTCTGTTCTTCCACAATTCATATGGAGTCTTTTCCAAAATAGGTCTCATGGAGATTCTATTCTGAATATAACACGCTGTGTTTATTGCCTCTTCCCAGAAGATCTTAGCAACGTTAGTCTCATTGATCATGGTTCTGGCCATTTCTTGCAATGTTCTGTTCTTTCATTCTACAACTCCATTTTGCTGGGGAGTTCTAGGACAAGAGAAATCATGCAGAATGCCTTTTTCATTAAAGAATATTTCAAAATTTTTATTTTCAAATTCTCCACCATGATCACTTCTGACTTTGACGATTCTAAGATCCTTTTCATTCTGAACTTGGTTGCATAAGGTAACAAACACAAAGTGTGACTCGTCCTTGTGTCTTAATAACTTTACCCATGTCCATCTGCTATAGTCATCTATGATTACTAACCCATACTTCTTGCCACTGACTGAAGCAGTTTTTACTGGTCCAAATAAGTCAATGTGCAGAAGTTCTAATGGCTTAGAGGTGGAAACAAAATTTTTGGATTTGAAAGCAGGTTTTGCAAACTTTCCTTTCTGACATGCTTCACACAGAGCATCTAAATTGAACTTCAAGTTAGGAAGTACTCTGACCAGATTGAGTTTGTTAATCTGAGATATTCTTCTCATACTAACATGCCCCAATCTTCTGTGCCAGATCCATTGCTCATTGTTAACAGACAGTAGACATTTTACATTCTGACTTTTTAGTTCAGAAAGTTTGATTTTATAAATGTTGTTTTTCCTCTTTCCATTAAATAGGGCAGTCCCATCTTTCTGACTAACAACTTTTCATGAATTTTGATGGAAGATTATATCATAACCGTTATCACTTAATTGACTTATGGATAACAGGTTATGCATTAATCCATCAACTAATAAAACATTACTTATAGAGGGAAGATTTCCATTACCTACTGTTCCAGAGTCAATGATCTTTCCTCTCTGATTGCCTCCAAAGCCCACGTGGCCTCCAGGCTTAAGTTTCAGGCTTTGGAACATATGCCTTCTTCCTGTCATGTGTCGTGAGCAGCCAGAGTCCAGGTACCATGATTGGTGTCTTTTCTTTGCTGCTAAAGATATCTGCCACATGTATGATTTTATCCTTAGGTACCCATATTTTCTTGGGTCCTGATTTGTTAGTTTTACCAAAATTCTGATTGAATTTTGGTTTAGCAGAATAATCACTAATCATGTATTTTATGCCGTGCGTGTGCCCATATATAAAGTGTGAATCAAGTGGAGTGCGTTTTATAACTAAGTCCATGGCATTTTTTGGTGTAGGTACCTTACCTTGATATCTTATCCCTTTTCTGCCATTTCTGCTAACTCCATAGATTATTGAAGCCATCTTGCTTCTGTCTATATTTTTAGCTAGAAACTTCTGAAAGCTGTGATCATACTCTTTGATGATCTCATTAGCATTCCTGGGAGTTTCAGGGATTGTTTCCTTCTGAGAGTTTTGTAACTGGTTTTCTAATTTTGAAATTTTTTCTTTTAACTCGGAATTCTCTAATCTGAGACTCTCAGTCTTATCAGAGTCAGAAGCAAGATTCCTTTTCAGGTTTCTGAATTTGACTCTGATCTGCTGATACCTTTCGAGAATTTCATTAAGGCTTTCAGCAAGTTCAACCTTAGTAAAGTTTATAGTAAAGTCATGGAATACCTCTTCAGTATCTGATTCTGAGTCTGAACCAAGAACTTCACTGTCTTCAGATACGTTTTCCATGAGAGTTATGTTTGCTCTTTCATCATCTGATTCTGAGTCAGCTTCAGATGTGTCAGAATCATCCCATGTAGTCATGAGGCTTTTCTTCTTTTCCTTGATAAAATTCTTTTTGGGCTTCTCCTTCTGAAGATTTGGGTAGTCACTTTTGTAGTTCCCTTGCTCGTTACATTCATAGCAGATGCTGTCTTTGTTGTTTGGATTTCTGTGTCCTGAAGAGCCTTCACATCTTCTGTGTCCAGAGGAGGATTCTGACCTTCTGTATCTGGAGGAAGATTCATTCTGATTTTCTGATCTTCTGGGATTCCTGAACTTTCTTTGCCTCTGCTTCCACAGTTGATTCACCCTTCTGGAGAGGAAAGACAAATCATCTTCTTCTGATGAGGATACATCAGAGACTTCTTCAACAGCTTGCAAAACTTTGGAGTCAAATTTTCTGTTAGATTTTAAGGCTAATGGCTTACCTTTCCTTTGAGGTTCGTCTTCTTCTAGCTCTATCTCGTTACTTCTGAGGGAGCTGACAAGTTCCTCCAGAGAGATTTTGTTGAGATCTTTGGCTAGCTTAAGCGCTGTGACCATTGGCCTCCATTGTTTTGGCAAGCTTCTGATGATCTTCTTAACGTGATCAGCAGTGGAATACCATTTGTCAATAACTTTTAGACCAACAACAAGAATTTGGAATCTTGAAAACATAGTTTCTATTGATTCATTATCTTCCATCTTGAATGCCTCATACTTCTGAATGAGCGCAAGGGCTTTGGTTTCTTTGACTTGAATGCTGCCTTCATGCGTCATTCTCAGAGAATCAAACATATTCTTGGCAGTTTCTCTGTTTGATATTTTCTCATGTTCTGAATATGAGATGGCGCCGAGAAGAATTATTCTGGCCTTATGATGATTTCTGAACTCACGCTTTTACTGATCAGACATCATTTTCCTGTCAATCTTCTGACCACGTCCATCCACCGGGTGTGTGTATCCATCAGTCAACATGTCCCACAGATCAGCATCATGGGCCAGAAAGAAACTCTCAATTCTGTCTTTCCAGTAGTCAAAGTTCTCTCCATCAAAGACTGGAGGTTTGCCACTGAATCTATCCCTTTCTTCATTGTTGTCATTGTTGATGTTTTGACTTGGTCCTGCCATTGTGTTTTTCTAATGCTGGATCTTTTACTGACACAGTTAAGTGTTTAAGCTTAGAACCAGGCGCTCTGATGCCAATTGAAGATGTGAAAAACACAAGAAGGGGGGGGGGGGTTGAATTTAAAAACTTGGATCAAAAACAGCTTAATGGCACAGTATTTTTATCCTGGTTCATTTGATCTCAAACTACTCCAGTCCACCCGTCAAGGTGATTTCGCCTCTCTCCAACGAGGTCTTAATCCACTAATCTTAAACGATTACAATAGCTACTTTAACAACTGTTAAAGTCTTCTTGAGTACAACCACAAACCGGTTAATCTCAAGGAAATATTTTACAAATAATTGAACAAGAATGTGTTGTTTTTTTCTAACAAAACAATTTATCACAACTGTGACAATTACACAGGTTAAGCTTAGAATAGAATAAATTTGCTAGAACTTAAATATGCGTGGTTATGGAATTCTCTGCAAATTGATGTGTGCGTATGTACATGCTTCTTTTGCAAGCAGACTTGTTTATATAGGCAAGCAAGAGACGTTGTCCATAAAGCAAGTTTAATGTTAATAACACACTTTCCTTTTGTAGAAGATCTTGTCTGAAGAAAGCCGTTGGTATTTAATTCTGTCTTGAATAATCAGTAACGCTTCAGAGTCTTCTTTGCTTTAATTGCTGATGACGCTTCAGAATGTTGATGACTTGGTTGATATGTCTTTGTTCAGAGTCAGAGTTTACTTGTTTAGGCGCAAATTCTGGTTATCAAGCTTCAGCGTAAAAACTGTTTTGCTTCAGCGTAAAAACTGTTTTGCTTCAGCGTGTAATACTTTAGCTTATCTTCTGATGCTGATCCCATCAGAACTTCTGTATACATAGAATATATTTTTAAGGAGCATATTTGTTCTATATATATATATATATATTCTTTGTATTTAATTATTCTTTGTATTTGTTATCATCAAAACTCTAATCAAGGGTTGTAAAATCAAACTATGTTCTAACAGATCTCGGATTGGTGTCTGGGGTGAAAGTTCCTCCAAAGTTCAAGCGTCCTGTATTTGAAAAGTACAACAGAACGTCATGTCCTATTACTCATACAACTGCTTAATTATGAAAGATGTCGGTACATACTGAGGATCAGGGGCTTTTGATTCACTTTTTCCATGATAGCCTATCTGGGGCATCCCTGGAGTGGTACATGAAGTTGGAGAAAACTCATATTCGTTGTTGGAATGATCTTGCTCGGGCTTTTGTCAAACATTATCAGGACAATGTGGATATGGCGCCTAATCGCACTCAATTACAGAATTTGTCACAGGGACCAAGAGAATCTTTGAGAAAAGTTTTACATTTTTGACTTGAGGCTACTGTGTTTCACTTTATCTGTGGGACATAATTTATTATATTGGCACTGCTCTTGTGTTTGGCATATCTGATAGTCTATGCAGGATATATACATGTGATTGTGAATGCTATACATTGCCCATGGGATCTGTTCATATCTGATTATCTCATTACTTACATCCTGATGGCGTAATTTCTGACTTTATTTGTCTGCTGATGCCAGCTTGCTTGAAGTTCTCTGGGTTTCTTTTATTCTTGCTCAGTTGCTACAGATAGTTATCTTTTTTGTATTGCACTATTTTCTTTCTTCCATTTTCATTTTGCATAGTTCTATGATTTCATGTGTTGTGTTTTCTTTTGATCGATGAGTCACTCAATTTAGAAATTGAGATCACGACCTCTCTCTCTGTGCATGTTCCCTATAGGATGTTTATTGCTTTTCTTCTTTAATTGTTGATCAATGAGTCACTCAATTTAGAAATTAAGATCACGACTTCACTCTTAGTGCATGTTTCCTATAGGATGTTTATTGCTTTCTTCTTTAATTGTTGATCGATGAGTCACTCAATTTAGAAATTGAGATCACGACTTCGCTCTCAGTGAATGTTTCCTATAGGATAGTTTTGTTAAGCTTCCTTTGACATGTTAATTAAGGTAGGGTTTTCCTTTATCCTCAACCTTAGGGTCAACCATTGTATGATAACATTAGGGCTAGAGATTAGGATAGTCTCCCTTAGTTGTTTTCTTTTCCTTTGCATTTTGCACCCTAAAACAAAAATTGTTTTCTTGGAAAATCATAAAACACCTCAAATAAACTCAAACCCTTCTTCAAGGTAAAAGATACAAATCAATCTTATTTGTTTGTGCGCATCTTGGTTTTGTTTTTAACCTTTTAGCCGATGTTTTGCCATCGCATATTTGTTTGAAGTCGATGTTTCTCCATCGCACATGTTTGTTATCCTACTTTGATTCTCAATATCATTGTTAGGTGTGATGTTTCGTCATCTGTTTTATTGATGTGTTGCCATCTTTGCCATGAAATTTCGTTACCTTTTAGCTGATGTTTCGCCATCACACATTTGTTTGAAGCCGATGTTTCACCATCACACATGTTTGTTATCCTACTTTGATTCTCAATATCATTGCTAAGTGTGATGTTTCGCCATCTATTTTATTGATGTGTTGCCATCTTTTCCATGAAATCTCGTTACCTTTTAGCCGATGTTTCACCATCGCACATGTTTGTTATCCTACTTTGATTCTCAATATCATTGTTAAGTATGATGTTTTGTCATCCGTGTTATTGATGTTTCTCCATCTTTGACATGTTACTTTGTTCTTATTTAACCGATGTTTTGCCATCTCATTTGTTTGTTGTTTCATTTTATGTTTTGCCATCTTGACTGTTTTTGTTGTCTTAACTAAAAAACACAAACCAACCAAAATATATGAGCCGAACTACGACTGCTCTGATTCCTTAAAAGGGATACGTAGGTATTGGGGTAGAGCCCGATCGAGCATAACTTTTATTTTCCCTACATTGTTTTATTTTTCTTTCGCATGCATTCCCTTTTCAGTTTTAAGCCATAGGCATAGGTTTTGACCACACCCATTAGATTAGACAACAAGAGTGGATACCGTAGAGTACTACGGGCGTGTGGGGTGCTAACACCTTCCCCTCGCGTAACAGACTCCCTTACCCGATCTCTCGGTCGAAAGACCGTGATTTCTCCCTTTTCAGGTTTTCTCGATGTTTACCTTTCCCTTTCGGCGGGATAAAAGACGTTCAGTGGCGGCTTCATTGATGTTTCATTACATCCAGATGACGGGTTCCGACTGGGTTGTTTCACGGCTAACAAGAATATCAAGAAGATTGTGCAGAAGATGACGGTGATATACAAAGACTTGCATGAGATGTTACCATTTGCTTTTCATGGGTATTGTACCTCAGCACGGACATCGACAGGGGCAACACCCTATTCTATGGTTTATGGCATGGAAGCGGTCTTACCTATCGAAGTCCAGATACCTTCTATCCAGATTATGAAGGATGCGGGTTTGAGCGAGGACGACTGGATCCAGACCCGACTTGATCAGCTGAGCTTAATCGACGAGAATAGACTTACTGCTATTTGTCATGGTCAGACGTATCAAAAGAGAATGATCAAGGCTTTTAACAAGAAAGTCAGACGCCAAGAATATCAAGTCGGGGATATGGTAATGAAACGCATCATACTGCCGCAACGTGATCCTAGGGGCAAATGGACCCCCACATACGAAGGGCCATTTGTGGTTAAGAATGTTTTCTCGGGAGGAGCTATGATTCTAACCACCATGGATGGTGATGACCTTCCTCACCTCGTCAATGCAGACATAGTGAAAAATACTACGCCTAATCAAAGACCCGCTAGGTTGACTGGCCTAGGCAAAAATAAGGGCTTCCCGACAAACCAAAAGGGTTCAGGCAAAAGTAAGGGATGAAAATGAAAAACTGTACACCCGGCTAGTCAAAAACCTGAAAAGGCGGCTTGGGCAAAAAAGGGTATCCCGGTGGACTGAAAACCCGAAAGGGCGGTCCAGGCAAAAATTAGGGATCAAAGCGTAACAGTATGTCTCATTGGATCATCTTGCGACCAGACTTCAGTATCGACTTTCAAGCTCGGACGACGCCAATCTATTTGATCTACCTTCAACCAAGTAGCAAAGTGATGAGATGCTCGAGGATATAAAGGCAATAGCAGAGTTGGAACCCAATGGGATTGTTCACATAGCTGTTTTCTTATTGTATAATTTCTATCTTTCGGCGATGTTCTCTTACTAGGACGTCAGCCTCTTGTACAAAACGCCTATTACAGGCTAACTTCAAAAATAAATACAATTCATTTTCACAAAGAAATTTTCAACTTATGTTTTCTTTTTCTGTTTTGTTTTGTAAGAACGGCCAATGGTTCATTTTTGATATATACATTTGACAATAATTGCTGCTCAGAAATATTTACATGCGAAACAAAAGACAATTACTCATAATTCCAGGGACAGGGGCAAACAAGAAATGTCCAAACCTTACAGTTGCTCTATCCACTAGGTACGGGGATAGACCCAGCTGGAGAATATGACTAAAGGTACATACACTCCCTGCAGAGTAAGAAGTACCCAAAGACAGTGGTGTTAATTCTCCCCAAGCAAAGTTTATCTACCACCAACCATAGAAGTTCACCATCAGCTGAGTTTAGTTCTTCCACTAGCAGAAACTCAATCCTCGACAAGGTTCATCATCACCAGTAACGATAATTCATCCCCAGCCGAGGTTATTTCTCCAAATCAGCTGATCTTCTAGCAGAGTATCTCTCTTCCCCATAGAGTCATTCTCTTGCCAATTTATTCTCCAATAGAGTCTCTCCCGATGGAATATTCTCAAACAGAATAGACGCAAGTCTCCGTCTAATCATCTTCGGTCGTTATCCCCAGCGAGAATGAAGAACTCAAATCCTTAAACTCTCCAACAGCAGTTCGAGATTCATTTTCCCCAGCTAGAGAATATCATAAAAACATTGCATATCCATACATCATGGCATACGCATATACATCATACAACACAATCTCATTTATTTTGAGAATATCATTACTCGTTGCATGTCATACATCATGACATTACATACGACTAACTCTTTACCTTTCAGGGAAAGATACAATCAAAATCTCACGAGTTTTCTCTGGTTCAGTCAAATCAATGCTAAGATTTCTATTCTAGTTCAAGCTATGAAGCCCGGATTCGACCGGATAATATCTTGATATCTCCAGAATACTACGAAGCCTGGAATAGACCAGATAGTGGTATATCTTAAATTTGAGCTATGAAGCTCGGATTCGACCGGATAATATCTTGATATCTCCAGAATACTATGAAGCCTGGAATCGACTAGATAATGGTATGTCTTAAATACAAGCATAAAGCCCGGAAAACAACTTAACCCCCAGCAAGTTACTGTGAAGCCTGGAAATTGACCAGATAGCAGTACAAGACACCATGAAGCCTGCAATCGACCATATAGTGGTATATCATAAACACAAGCTGTGAAGCCCAGAAATCGACTGGAAAACAGCTTAACAAGGTATTGTGAAGCCTGGAAATCGACCAGATAGCAATACAAGATACCATGAAGCCTGGACTCGACTGGATAATGGTATAAGACACCGTGAAGCCTAGATTACGACCAGATAGCGGCAAAAGACATTGAAGGCTGGGACTACGACCAGATAACAGTATAAGGTACTGCGAAGCTTGGAATTCTACCAAATAGCACTTTACTCGGCCAATTACTAAGAAGCCCGGAATCGACCGGATATTAGTATTGACTTAAATTCAAGTTAAAGCCCAGATGCGACCGAATAACCACTTAATTTCTTCTAAAGCCTGGATCACGACCATATAAGAAGTGAGAAATTGTGAAGCCTGGATAATGACCATATAGCAAGTTTAATCTCATCCCCCTAGTAAATCACTGTGAAGCCTAGAACACTACCAGATAGCAGTTCATTTTCACCTCTTCGACTAAGAGATGATTCCCCAGTAGAATAACGGACGACTGAAGCTCCTAAAATTCTACTTTTACCAAGACAGAGACTAGCACTCCCCAGCGTAGTCCTCCTCGACAACAGGTATACGGGCTCTCGCAAAGGAATCTCTTATGTGATCTACACTTCTTCGGATGGCATCTTTAAGCCCATCTTCCAAATGGCATCTATAAGCCCATTCCCGACATCGCAAGACAAATACCACTTCATGCGAGTGCAAATTTCTGGGCACTCTAGTGTTCAATCATCTTCCACCTCCGGATCACGAAAGACAGACAAGCCAATCTACATCCTCAGGTTTAAGAAGATTGAACAAGGGAAGCTGTTGTACCCCAAAATTTTCCCTCCCATATTTCTCAATACATTTCAAGTGAGGTCTTCAAATTGCTTAAGGAAGTCCAAGGGTTGATCAGACAAACTCTCTCCTAAGGCAGTCTATTTCAAATTAGGGTTTCAGTTTGCATCAAGGTACTTGAGTCCAAAGGATCCCAAATGCTCACCATTGTCCTAATATGTTCACAATATCATCCATGTCAAGTTTCAAGCCTTACAGATAAAATTTGCTCAGTCAATTGCTCAAAGGCCTGAAAATCGACTTTGCTAGGGCAAAAGTCAATTGTGGCCCACATACAGTCAAACTTCAATATTTTTGGTCAACATTCTCATTTTGAAGTATTATTCATCATTTGATCAAGGGTTGATCATGATTCCTCAAGGATTTCTCACAATTCGTCAAAACCCAAAAGTTGCTAAATTAGGGTTTTGTAGGAAAAGTCAACACAACTTTGACCAAGCATAATTTTCTAATACTTTATCAAAAATGACCCATACAAAGCTCATTTTGAATAGGATGCAATACCCTACAATCCATATTCAGCCCCCAAGTTCAAAATATACACTCACAAGAAGATATAAATTTGGACATTATAGGTCATTTTGAAAAGTCAACAAAAACACCTTTTTTGTCAAAGCTTCATACATGAACATGGAAGACTCAATTGAGATGAGACCAAAATGGTTGCTTAGAGGACATCTTAAGCTTTCTAAAAAGTCCAATAACACCTCTCTAGGGTTAAAATTGAGAGAGTTATGCATTGGTAAAGTTTACCCTTTTTTGCAAAATTTCCAAAAGTCAAATGTGCCGAAAATGGCAATTTTTGTCAAATAGGCCCAACTTTTTATGCTTGCATTGAGTTTGTAACATGACCCACGACCCATGATCTCTCCCACTTGTCTTTATTTTATTTTTATCATTTATTTTGATTTTATTTCAATTAAATAAAATAAAATCAAAATAAAATCATGAAAATATCAAAAACTAATCAAAGCTTGAGATTTTGTGCATGTGTAGGTCTATTATACAGCTGGAGATATAATCAAATCGTGCAAGCTTCAAATGGACACAAAAAGATTATATTTTCTCAATTTGGAAAGATTTGCACAAAGGATCAAATCTTGAATCAATGATCATAATTGGAGAAGATTTGAAACCAACTTGCAACCCCAATTCATTGTTGGGTACATAAGGAACGTGTTCAGACCCAAAACAAGGAGATTAGAGGCGTGTAAACAAGAGAGAAAGTTTCAAAAAATTGGAAAAAAGTGGCACACTGATTTCTAAGTTGCAAACTAATTCAAAGCGTTCTAATCATCTCAATCGCTTCCTGGACGTTATAGGATCCCATTCCAATCACTAGCAAGCCTCATAACATCCAAAAACGCGCTGTAAGTATCCCATGATATCCATACTTTCTTGAAATCGAATATCACAATTCTGGCACTTTTAGCATGATTTATTTGCATATTCTTAATCCTTGAATCATTTGCAAGCTAATGGTGGTACTTAATTGCATTTTCATTAATTGTAGAGCAAGATGCCATAGTTAGGGTTCTTGGTTCGTTTTTGGGGTTTTTCTTTACAGGTACAATTGCCCATGGATAAGGGTACCATGATGCTCGTGAGGTTGCCCCAAGTTAATTGGTACCATTGTTGTGCATCTATCATGCTTGCATAAGATTTTGGAGAAACAAAGGGCTGTACCTACGCCTATCTGTCTGTAGGTAAAAGTTAAGGGACTTTTAACAACGGTGGGAGGAAGGAGATGATAGCGTGGCATCCTATGACTGGCCAATTTAAAATTTCGCGCATTTGTAATATCATTATTTTGTTTATTGTTCCATATACAAAAAGCCAAGCCAGCTCAGATGGTCACCATACATTGGTATAATGCCTAAGGGCCTGGGTTCGATCCCCAGGTCCCCATATTTGCCTTATGTTTATTTTCTTTGCATAATCAGGCGCGCTAGCATCCAAGGCATCCACCATACATCCTCAATATCCAACCAATCTGATCATCAAGTGCCAGATCTAAAGCTTCCCAATGAAGGTCCATCATACGCCCAGTCAGGCTAGTTGCACAGGATCTGGAAATTCAAAGCAGGCCAAGTGTTGTTGGGCCTAGATTTGCTATTCAGACCCCCATTCTTGTTACAAAACCAGGCCCATTCTTATTTCTTTTCTTCTTTTCTTTTTATTTAATTTCTTTTATTTAATTATTTTTCTAACCATAAAATTAATTCTTTTTTTTTTACAAAAAAATCATAAAATCAATTTCACCAATTTAGAATTTAGGTTTTATTTTATTTTATCAAAATCAATTTTATATTAGCTTTAATTTAGGTTTAATTCTAACCTTTTGTAAATAATTAAAATCAAATTAGACAATTAGGTTTGTTCTTGATTTAATTTTTATTTCTTTTCACAAAATAACAAAAAATACAAAAATAGTTAATTTAATTATTTTTCTTAAATAAAATTAATTAGTCATTAGGTTTTCTTTATTTATTCAATTAAACTTTATTTTTCTCAAAATAACGCAAAAACCACAAAAATATGATTTTTCTTTCAATTATGTTTAGACGGGGTCAAAACCCTAATTTTTCTCGTTCTCGATTCATCGCGCACATTTATTATTTTTGCAAATATTAATGTAACTACTCACGGTTTGTAATAGTTTAATTAGGATTTTCTTTTATTTATCGTTTTACGGGTTTTTGGCTATGTAATTAATCCCCCTCCCCGAAGCCTTGTAATAGCGTAGTTTTATTTCTCGCATTTTAATTTTCGCAAATATTAACTGTTAGATGTATGTTAATAGGATTGCATGACAAGATTGCATGTTAATTTAAAATGGCTAGAAAACCCTAATATGCAAAGATAATAACTTGAAATCAAATCACTCGCACATGCGTACTCCTAGGATATACTCTCACTTCGGTTGCCTTCGGTAAATGATCATTAAGTATAAGGTGTTTTAGTGGTTGCCCTCCTGTCTAAACAAAGATCAAAAGTCTCGTTCGGAAATGTTACCTCGGAAAGGTTGCCTCGGAAATGTTGCCTCTAATATGATCTTAAGACATTAGGGTTATTACTAAGACGTCCTAACATTACTTTAGTGATCGTACGTCCCTTTCGAATTGACCCTTACAACTCCAACGACGGTGCTTCCTATTTCTCAATAGTAGGATATCATTGTCTAAAGGAAACAAGAACAGAAACAATCTTTTTTCGAGTAGGTAGATGCTAGTAGGTACTTGCTCAAAATCAAAATTTTCACATAAACACTTTTCAAATAAAGTTTTTTTCAAAAACACTTCGTAACACTCTTGAAGACAGAAGCAAGGGTTAAAACAAAGTAAAACAAAACTTTTCAAAACAAACACACACAAGCAATTTAAAAAGATGAGCAAGTACCTAAGAGCCCATGGAAAACCATGGATAGGAAGGGTGCTAATACCTTCCCTTTCTATAATCAACCCCCCCCCCCCCCCCCCCCCCGTACTCAAAATCTCGAAAAGGAATTTTTCTGTGCTTTTTTCCTTTCCCATTGGATAAAATAAAAGGCGGTGGCAACTCTTGCTTACCGCGACATTTTGCAAACACAAACGCAAAATGCAAACCAGCATTTTCAAAAACAGTCGGTTCTACCACCGTATCACAACATGTATGTAAGAGGGAACATCAATGGTGATCCAGTTTTGAACCCTAACTCTGTGCGTCACATAATTTGGCATTTTTGGCTCTGCTTCATCTTCCATAATGGCATTAATCCCAGAAACAGTTGGATGAAGATAACCCCCGCTACGAAAGATGTCTTGATACTTGCCTGCAGCAGGCTTTGGCTTAATGCTCTTACCTTTATCATTCTTCACAGAGAACCCCAAGCCAGCTCTATTCTTATTTATAGGTGGATCAACAATCTGTCCCCATACTTCACTATGTCCATTACACACAACCTGCTGAGCATCCTTAAACGAAGCCATAGAATTCTCATTTCCTCTTATATTATCAATGGATAAAGTTTGGAACTGGGTTCCAACAACAGCTTCATCCGCCTCCACAATGCTGAGAGAGGACAAATGAGATATCAATAATGCCTGTTCTCCGTTTATAATTACCACTTTTCCTTCACGCATAAACTTCAACTTATGGTGTAAAGTTAAAGTGACAGCCCCTGCCTCATGTATCCACGGCCGTCCCAACAAACAGTTGTAAGCATGTATAATATCCATGACCTGGAAAGTAATCTGAAACAAATGTGGGCCTATATGAATAAGCAAGTCCACTTCACCAATAACAGATTTCCTTGATCCATCAAATGCTTTCACAATAATTCCAGTTGGGCGCATGGGCGTTCCTTGATATTTTACCTTCATAAGTGTGCTCCTTGGTATGACATTTAATGCGGATCCATTATCAATCAGCACATTGGATAATGAATCATTCTTGTAGTTCATCGAGATGTGGAGGGCCAAATTATGATTCCTTCCCTCATCGGGCAGTTCATCATCGTAGAAACTCAGGTTATTACATGATGTAATATTCCCTACCACACTGCTGAATTGGTATACTGGCATATCACTTTCCACGAAAGCTTGGTCCAATACCCTTATCAAATATTCTATATGAGCAGCAAAGTTCATCAATAAAGCCAAGATAACTATTTTTGAAAGAGTCTGCAGTAGCTGATCTACAATTCTATAGTCGCTCATCTTGATTATCTTCAAAATATCATCCACCTCTTTTTGTAGCGTAGCTCCACTAGATTCCCCCACTCCTTCTTGGGTTTAACATCTTCAACAATTTTCTTTCCAGTACTAACATCTCCACGAACAACTGGTGCAAATACACGACCGCTGTGGGTCACTCTGTTAGTTTCAACAATATTTCAAAACATTAGGCATTGGCTGGATGTGAACTTTCACACCATCTTCTAAAATCGTAGCATTATATTTGTAGGGTACAACCTTGTTGACTTGTAGGGGACATGACCTGGCAAACTAATCACCAATGGAGAAATAGCTGGCTTGTTATGATATTCAACTTCAAAAGGGGTGGGTGCACCAAAACAAGGCACAATAACATTTACTCCCTCTTCAACACATTCAGTCATTATAGAGTCGTCTCTGGAAAACATATCTTCATCTGAGGAGAAGAACTCATCCGCAGAGGCATACTCATTATCTGACTCTTCTTCAGCCAAACAAACCTCAATCTCATCAAGCACATGGTAATCATCCCTTTGGACTGTAACCTTGATAGTTCCATTATTCAATAACAAATGAATACCTTTCCTTACAATTGAACATCCTCGGGAGTCGCGACAGCAAATTCGGCAAGATCCATATTGATGTTCTACCTGACTAGCCATGTGGCAGAAAGTAGCATGCAATTGTAAAAGATCCTCATTTATATGTTCCACATCAAATATTATGAACTCTCCAGGACATCCATAAACCATGTTTACTTCCTCTTC
This sequence comes from Vicia faba, assembly GCA_948472305.1. Classification (NCBI taxonomy): domain Eukaryota; kingdom Viridiplantae; phylum Streptophyta; class Magnoliopsida; order Fabales; family Fabaceae; genus Vicia; species Vicia faba. Next base: position 1,153,161,611 of record OX451735.1, on the reverse strand, counting down.
ATACTCTTCCATAGGCCTGATTATGTGGATGAGGCCTTCATCCATCATCTCCTGCAAATCAACCTTTATCTTGTCACAACTTTGTATATCCATACTACAAATAGCACAACCAGCATGTTCATGTGTATAGTAGCTAAATTTAAAAAGGTATGCATGCATTTTTACCAAATCTCCTCTAACCAAATTAATATAAAAAATACGGAAGTCGCCTGGACAACTAGCCACCATGTTCACAACATTTGCTCCTCCATGCTTTGGCAAAGGATTATCTTTCACATTAGGGCCAAGATCTTTGAAGGATAAGATACTAGACCTCACCAATTTTTGTACTTCAATTTTCAAAGGATAGCAGTTCTGAACATTGTGCCCTGGTGCTCCCTGATGAAAAGCACATGTTTGGTCAGCCTTATAATACCAAGGCAATGGTGATGGTATATCGGGAGGTGGTCTGATCTGAACCAACTTCTTTTGAATTAACGCCGAGAGTAATTCTGCATAGCTCATAGGGATAGGGTCATAACTCTCCCTTCTCTGATTATACCCTTGATTCTCTGATGGGATGGTCTCTGATAAGCAATGGTGGTGGGAGCTACACCAACAACTGGAGTTATTGAGGCGACTTGTTAATGACGCTGATAATTTCTTCTAGGAGGATTAACCCTCCTCTCTTGCATAAAAACATTTGTATCCCCTTCCTTCTTTTTGGAAAATCCATAGGATGGCTTCTTCGTATTTCCGGAACTTTCACTTTTTGTTAAATGACCCTCTCTTACAGCCTCTTCTAATCGGATACCCATGCCCACCATTTCAGTAAAGTCACTTGGCGCACTCTCTACCATCCTCTCATAGTAGAAAGCACCCAGAGTCTTCAGGAAAATCTTAGTCAACTCCTTTTCTTCCATGGGAGGAATCACTTGGGCGGCTACCTCATGCCATCTATGTGCATATTCTTTGAATGATTCCCTGTCCTTCTGGACCATGGCCCTGAGTTGATCACGGTCAGGTGCCATGTCCATATTGTATTTGTATTGTCTGATAAATTCTTCTCCCAAGTCGTTGAAAGTATGGATACCGACGCTGTCCAAACTCATATACCACTTCAACGCAGCACCAACCAAACTATCCTGAAAAAGTGAATCAGCAGACGTTGATCATCAGTGTGGGTAGACATTCTTCTTATATACATCACAAGATGAGCACGAGGACAAGTGTTTCCCTTGTACTTCTCGAATTCCGGGACTTTAAAATTTGCAGGTATCTTGACATTTGGGACCAAGCATAAATCATTCACATTCTGCCCGAACAATTCCTTTCCCCTGAGGGCCTTCATCTCCCTCTATATCTTGTCAAACTGATCTTGAAAATCATCCATTATATCATAGAGACCCAAGCCTTCACTTGGTGGAGAAAAGGGACAATACATATCATCATTAGCAAATAGGACCATATTCACCGAAGGAGGTGCAGCAGGAGTAGTATGCACAACAAGAGGTGCAGGAGTAACAGTAGTCTGAACGACTGGAGTAACTTGAGGACCAAGATTGAATCCTTCAGGAACAAATTTCTCTGGAATTCCCCATGGATAACCTTGAGGCATGCGATTCTGAATAATAGCTGGAGTAGCAAACATAGGAACAATCAGAGCGTCAGTAGTAACCTTTGTCTGTTGAGGTTGAACCCTCGGTGGCTGATTCTGAGCAGCCACTAGAGATTCCATCAGATGGATCAAAGCGACAATCTCGTGTGGTTTTGGCTCACCCTCCAAACTAGTCAAAGGAATACGATTGGTAATAGGTAAATCCAACATATAAGAATACTCCTCTAGTGTAGGAATCAACTGATAGTCAGGGAAATTAAAACAACGACACATCAGATTATAGAAGTAGATCAAGGTTGAGAGAATACCCTCCTTCATCCTATGCTTCATGAGAGGAATGATGGATCCATACTTCTTCCCAAAATCTGCAAAACACTCAATCTCGGGAATTAAACTAATCAACTTATCTATCTTGGGATCTTTGAAACTGTATTTTTCGGTCTTTCTTTTTCCATAATCCATGGTAAAAAAGTACCTGATATATTCACAAATGGTCAACTTTGAAGTCCCTTAAAATAAAATTTCTTCAAAAGATGCTTATGAGTGCATGGATGTATGATGCAACAATCACACACAAGATCACAAACATATGGTTCATAGGTTTAACGTCACAAGCATGAGGTCGAAGGTACTACCCATAATGTATGGTCTAATAGTTATCACCTTCCGAATAAGGTTCTAGAGATTCCCAGAGTCTACATCCTTCCTTCGGATATTACCAACTTCCCGATTAACTCAGTAATTAGTAATATTCTCAAGAAAAACTCGTCCGAGTGTAGTATCGCGTGACAACTATTTCCGGATTACTCTGTCATAGCTTCCGCACTACACCTAAAAGTCCAAGATGGGTTAGGTATTATACGGTCCTCAGCTTCAGCAGGCTCCCAGGTCGAAAGCAGCACGTCTTCTCGATTACTCGGTAAATGACACTACAGTCAAAGGGGCCTCCACTGAGTGGGGAATCTCATGCCTCCTTTTTTGGGATTACTCCCTCAAAGTTAGCATGACGATACCACCCGTCCTATCTTAGAGTTTTCCCAAGTCCGGGTATAGGACTTATAATTAATCACCAAGTACCCTGAAAACTAGGAAAATCTAGACAAACAAGATATACAACATATAGTATCATTAAAGTTTTTTATGGTTTATGTTGATTATGAAGTATCTTCAAAAAAAATAAAAAGCTCAAGTGAGCAAAGATGAAAATAACATGAAATGTAAATGCTAAAGTAAATAGTACAAAAAGCATAAAAATTAAAACTTAAAGTAAAGTCAATTGTTAATAATTAGTGGTTAGTTGGATGACCATCTTAAAACTTGCATTTGGAACTCATTAGAGGATTGGTAGAACTAAAGCCCCTCAACAACAAGTTGCATTTGCTTTTTGCCAATTATATCATCCATTTAAGAATTCTCAAGGCAACATTTAATGATCAACGATGTTTAAGAGATCCGCGTAGACCAAAATTTATGAAGATCCATTAGAGGATTGGTAGAACCAAAGCCTCCACACAATGAATCTCAAGGTTATTGGATCAAAGCGATCAAATTAACATACTTGTGCTTGAAAACATAGGTTTGGGCCACGCATGATCATTTATCTGAATCAGGTCAAAAGTTAGCGCTATGTTAAGCAATCGTAAGTGGACTTATGTAGAAGTCGCACCTATTTTGAAGTCGGTCAATAGAAATATATGAATTTCATGTTTGGATAAATGATATATAGATCATTATCCCATAACATGTAATACAATAAGAAAGGGTAATAAGATGAAAGGGGAAGGGATTTAAGTTCAAATATCATCAACAACATTCGGCCATTTTAATGGATTTGGTTTATCAACCTATCAACACCCAAGGCCCAATGATGTTGAATAATTTGCCTCAAGATATTCTCCAAGTCAGTACCACATGCTATTTCAAGAATCAAACAAGAATCATGTACAAAAGTTTTCAATTTACAAACATTGTTCAAAGGTAAAACCCTAAATGCACACCTAAGACAAGAATAGTTTTAAAATATGAAAATGACTTAAAAAATTATGAAATTAAAACCCAAACTTGCTAAAGTCCTATAAACGTCAGAAATAAAATTTGGAATCCAAAAATATTTTTTGTGGATTTTTTACTTAATAGATATAAGAAAATAAAATTCAAGATTTAAAAGAAATATTAAAACCCTAATTATTCACATGATTTTATTTAATCAAGAAAAATGATAAAAAAATGAAATCAAAATCAAAATATAAAAATATACTGAAAAAGGAGTTTAAAATATTTTTTTTCATAATTTTTGAAGTGAAAGAAATATTAAAATAAAATTTGAGAAAACAAAAGAAAAATTAAATATAAAGCCTTTTACACCCTTTTTTTTGCCAAAATGCGCTGTAAAAGATAAAATGTATCCATGTTCAATCAGGCAGGGACACGTTCATCATCCCTACCAACATGCCAAAACCCAAAACTCGTGGAAAGATCAGTTCAGCAAGGCATTTTCAGGCTTCAATTTCTCTCTTATTACTCAACCATTTGAGATGATTCCAAAAGCAAACATGATCACCAAACTTCTAAGAACATCACACATCTTTTAGATTTTAAAAACAAGGCAGGATCAAAGAGAAATCGGAGCTCAAAGTCACTGAAAACTAACTTGAGCATGATTTGCAGAAAACTCCAAAAAATCAATGGAGCTCGAATCAAACCAATTAAATACATCAGACCTATTGTCTGGCCAACTAATAACATGTATACAAGATTTCAAGCATTGATTTAAGTTATCAAATAAGGAATCCGAAACTGAATTTTACCTCTTCAAGTGAAAAATAAATTCACTATTGTCTGGATCTAATAATGAGAAACCCAGAGACACTTGCTTCTTTTTACTCCAATTATGAGGAAATGAAAGAGATATGAGAGATGGAACAAGAATAGAGGCAGTTTGGAAGAGAAGAAAATTTCAATAATGGAGTTCAAGCTTGTTTTGAGAGAGAGAAAGAGAAGTGTGTTGCTGACTTTGTGAGGAAGAGAGAAAGAGAGTGAGAGCTTGCTACTGACATTCGCATTTTTTTTAATTGTTGAATCACATTGCTTTTTATAGAGGAAAGAATGAGAGAATGAGGATAATAAGAGAAATGATAAGTGAGAGTGAGGTGTGAGGTGATGTGCGTTTCATGTTGGCTTGAGGGTGCAAAGCATGCATTTTGAATAAGTGAGAAAGGTTGGGATGTGAGCTGGTAGGCTGGAGCTTTGGCTGGAACTAAAAAAATCCATGCATTCCCATGCAAGTCTTGCCATTTCATTATCATGCCTTTACCTCCTTATATCTTCCTCTATGGTGCATGAAATGTCACAAAGTTTGAATAAAAAAGGGAGAGAGGACATTTCATACTCCAACTTTAATGTTCAAAATTTTTCAAAATGAAGCCTGGATCAATGAGATATTTGGCTATGAATGTGTGTTTACAAACTGCTTGATAAAATACCAGGCCTGGAAGGGCTTTCTGCGCGCGCGTAGAGGCCTGGCTGGGTAAAACATTTCAGCTTGCATGATGCCTTCTTCTTTCAATTATATCTCAAAATTTATAGAGAATTTGGAGAAACTTTCTGAAGCAAAATTGCTTCTCACATTTAGGGCTTCAACATTGATGTTGGACATTTCTCAAAATAATGAATTTTTCACATAGAAAAAGTATTTATGAATGCGCGCCCACAACATGTTTGATGAAATGACTGCCTAGCGTGCGTGACTTGCCTTGCTGGGGCAAAAATTCAGTTTTCAACTCAAAATCCTAATCACCATATCTTTCTCTACACTTAACCATTTGAGATGATTCTTTAAAGAAAAATGAATAGAAAACTTCAATCTCCAACTTTCTTGTTGCCAACTTTTTGATTTGAGTCCAAATGGTCATTCAAAAATGGACATGAAGAAGTCAAATATTTGCATTTTTAACCAAAATTTCACTAAGTGTCAAAATCTTCCAAGCTTCATAACTTTTTTCCCTTTCATTTTTTGAACTTGTGGCCACTACTGCAAAGTTGGAGAATTTTTCATCCGCTTTCTAGGCATATAAAGTTTGCACATTTTCAATAAAAATTGAGAAAGTTATAGTCAGTCAAAATTCAGCACTATGGATACTTGGAAAAATTTCAAAACTTCAAATAACTTCCTTGACAAGTTATCTCCAATTCACACTTCCTCTTGATATTTTTGCACTATTGATCATGAAATATGAGAATATGGATATTGAATTGATGGTTGATCAAAAGTCCACTTGGTCAACAACTGATTTTCACAGTCTTCTGACAAAATGACCATTTTACCCCTTTTCATCAATTGAACTCCTTCAAGCAAAAGTTGATGATCAAACTTCCAATTATAGATGCTCATGACTATGTAGAGAAGTATGGGATCAAGAATTTCCCAAAAATCCAGAGATCTCCTGATTAAACTCCAAACCCTAGTTTTGATCATCTGTGCTAGAAGATGGTGAGATGTTTGCAATTGTGCCATGACCTACAAGATGATATTCCAAGAGACAACATATACACATTTTGAGGTTAGTTAGAAGCATAAAAGTATAAGATATATAAATAAAAGTGCTTCAAGGTGCTTGGTGATTCCATAGGCAAACCCTAAGACAAGTTGCAGTAGAAGATAAACCCCAAACCCTAATTTATGATCTGATTGCAATGTAATGGTATGAGATGATAGAGGAATCTTAGGGGCAAAAATTGGGGTACAATAACCACAAAGAGAAGTAGAATTCTAAATTGATCCTGTACCTGGTACCAAACCTATTTCCATGGCACCATACAGGATGTCGGCGTCTGAATTATTAGAAATTGAAGAAGCAATTAGAAGATTTGCTTGAAAAGAAGTTTGTGAGACCAAGTGTATCTCCTTGGGGAGCTCCGTATTACTTGTGAAGAAGAAAGATGGTAGTATGAGGATGTGCATGGATTATCGACAGTTGAATAAAGTGACAGTAAAAAACAGGTATCCACTTCTGAGAATAGACGACTTGATGGATCAATTGGTGGGTGCACGTGTATTTATCAAGATTGATCTGAGATCGGGTTATCACCAAATTTGAGTGAAAGATAAGGATATTCAAAAGACAACTTTCAGAACTCGGTGTTACCATTGCTCCGGGAGTGTTTATGGAATATATGAACCACATCTTTAACACTTATTTGGATCGGTTTGTTGTAGTGTTCATCAGTGATATTTTGATTTATTCTAAATACAAAGGGGAACATGCTGAACATATATGAATTTTATTGCAAGTATTGAAAGAGAAGAAGCTATATGCAAAGTTGTTGAAATGTGAGTTCTGGTTGACAGAAGTCAGTTTTCTTGGTCATGTTATTTCAGGTGATGGTGTTGCTGTAGATCCGTCTAAAGTAGATGTAGGTGTTGCAGTGGGAAGCTCCAAAATGAGTTACAAAGATTAGAAGCTTTTTTGGATTGGGCCGACTATTATAGGAGATTTATTAAAGGTTTTTCTAATTTATAACTTCCGTTAACTCAACTAACTTGTAAAGGCAGAGCATTTGTGTGGGACATCTAATGTGAAGAATATTTTTGATGAGTTAAAGAAGAGATTGACGACGAATTCAATTTTGATATTACCTAATCCTGAAGAACCGTTTGTTGGTTATATTGTGATGCTTCTAAATTGGGTTTAGGTGGTGTAGTCATTCGGAATGATAAAGTAGTCGCTTATGCATCAAGACAATTGAGGATTCATGAAAGAAACTATCCTACTCATGATCTAGAATACACTATAGTAGTGTTTGTGCTGAAGATTTGGAGACATTATATCTACGGCTCCAGGTTTGAAGTGTTTAGTGATCATAAAAGCTTGCAGTATCTATTTGATCAGAAGGAATTAAACATGAGACAGAGGAGATGGTTGGAATTATTGAAGGACTACTACTTTGGCTTGAATTATCATCCAGGTAAAGCTAATGAGGTAGCTAAAACTTTGAGTCAGATAACTTTGCATAGAGTTGATCGAACAAATTCAGAGACACGAGTTTGGTCTGTGAAGTGACACTGTAGAGTGTGATGTTATGGAAGTTGAAGATTAACATTGAATTCTTAGATAATATTAAAGAAGCTCAAAATGTTACCTGTGAAGTTGGTAGATTTGATGGTCGAGAGTAACAAATCTGAAGACAATGACTTTAAAGTAGATGCCCAAGGTGTGTTGAGATTCTGAAATAGGATTTGTGTCCATGATGATGCTGATATGACGAAGATGATTCTTGGAGAGGGCTATAGAAGAAGTTTGAGTATTCATCTTGGAGCTACCAAGATGTACCACAAATTAAAGAAGTTATTTTGGTGGTCCGAGTTGAAACGAGATCTGGCACAGTTTGTGTATGCATATTTGACTTGTCAGAAATTGAAAGTCGAACATCAGAAACCCGCGGGGTTGTTGAAACCTTTAGATGTTCCAGAAAGGAAGTGGCATAGTATATCAATGGAATTTGTGACAGGGCTTCCCAATACTCCGAAGGGACACGATGAGATTTGGGTGATTGTTGACAGGCTAACAAAATCAGCTCATTTCATTCTGATTATTATCAATTTTCCTGTACTGAAGTTGGCATAGATTTATCTCCGCGTGATCGTGAAACTACACGGTGTTCCGTCCAGCATTGTGTCGGATAGGGATATGATATTTTCTTCTGTTTTTTGGAAGAGTTTGTAGGACACATTGGGGTCAAAGCTTAAATTGAGTTCGGCATATCATCCACAGACAGATGGTACAATAGAGAGGATTATCCAATCTCTAGAAGATTTGTTGAGGGCTTGTATTCTCGAGCAAGGAGGTACATGGGATAGTTGTCTTCCTTTCATTTATTTCACCTATAATAATAGTTACCATGCTAGTATTGGTATGGAACTTTTCAAGGCACTGTATGGTCGGAGGTGAAGAACACCATTGTGTGGTATGAATTGGGTGAGCGCGTGTAGTGCTCGGACCTGAGATGGTGAGAGAGACTACAGAAAAGGTAAAGGTAATCCAAAATAGGATGAAAGCTTCGCACAGTAGGAAAAAGAGTTACCATGATAAGAGGAGTAAGGATCTTGAGTTTCAAGAGGGAGACCATGTATTCTTGAGAGTATCACCGATAGCCAGTGTAGGTCGTGCTCTAAAGTCAAAGAAGTTGACTTATCAATTTATTGGTCTGCATAAAATTTCAGAGAAGGTGGGAAGTGTTTCATATAGAGTGGCCCTGCCGCCCAACTTGTCAAATTTGCATGATGTGTTCCATGTGTCGCAACTCCGAAAGTATATTTCAGATCCGTCACATGTAATTCTGATAGATGATGTACAAGTGGTGGATAATCTTACTGTTGAGACTGTACCTGTAAGGGCTTAGGATAAGGAAATAATGAATTTGAGAGGCAAAGGGATCACCCTTGTGAAAGTAATCTAGGGGGAGCTTCTGGAGAGAATGCGACGTGGGAGATAGAGAGCAAGATACATGAGGCTTATCTAGAGTTATTTGCTTCAAGTAATATTCGAGGACGAAGATATTCTAAGTGAGGGAGGATTGTAACACCCTGATTTAATTAGAATTATTTTTAATTAAATAATAAGATGATGCAGTGTAGTTTTATGAGTGTATGGATAAATACATAGAAACTTGGGTGTGTGTAAAATAATATGGATTATTAGTATGTTATAATATTAGGAATATTATTATTATTATTTTATAATGATAATTAAATAATTAATTAATTTAGAAGGGTTATAATATTATTTTGGATATATTAGAGTGAAAAGAAGAGAAATAGAGTCAGTACGTGAAAATAGAAGAAAAACATAGAAGTTAGAAGAGGAGAAAGACACTAGGAAGCTAGGGTAAGGATTTCACCATAGAAATAAAGAATCAACAAAAAAATATTAGGTAAGGGAGATTCTAACTTTATAAATGGTTTTCTAATGATGGGGTATGGTAGGATCTAGGTTTCATGAATGTATATTTTAATTTCTCCCAATTTGGTTGTTTTGGGTTTTTTCCCATTGATAGATTTTTGGTGATTTTGGCGTGTTTTTGAAGGAATTGGATGATATGAATTGGTTAGGATTGATAGACAAATATTGATGACTAATTATCATGCTTAAAAGATAAATTTTATGAGAAAAATATGAATTTTGGATGTTGAAACATGGGAGGATCGTAAATGGAAACTTACAAAAAATTTCCCTGTTATAGCAGGGTAACGGGTTACCCAGATATGGTAACCGATTACAATATGAAAGTAGGAAAAGCAGAGGATAATGACTTGCAGTAATCGGTTACCATAAGTGGGGTAATCAGTTACCGAGAGGGATTTTGGAAATACAGGGCTACTGACTTGCAGTAATCGGTTACTATAATTGGGTAACCGATTACCACTGCTACTGACAACATATTTGGAAAACTTGTAAAACTCATAACTTTTGCCCCGGGTGTCCATTTGACGCTCCGTCTGGACCGTTGGAAAGGTAAAATAATTTCTTATCTTATAAAAATGACTTATAATGCATTAGTTAACTATTTCGTCAACATTGATACCTATATGTGGGTATGTTTTTGATTTATATGCCATGATTTATATTGTGGTTAAGTAAAATGATTGTTTTGATTGTGTGACGCGATATACATGATAATGATGATGACGATGGCCTGTAATTGGAGAAATTGTGATGAGTAAGAATGATAAATGTGAAGTATATTGTTGCATGATAGTGTCTCATGCATTCGTAAAGCGAAGGCCCTGTATTGGTGAGCGAAGGCTTGTATTGACGAGCGAAGTTGATTGCCCTATATTGGCATTATTACGTCGAGTGTTTTACCCTATTGGTACCATATGCATTGAGTCAGTGTCAGTCTTTTTACATCACATTGTGATTGATAATTTTATGGGTTAATATTGTTTAAAGTATGTATTATATTATGATGGATGTTATGTGTTGACTGTGTACTTGAATATCTACTTGTTCATTATTATGCTTCCTCCTATATTGTTATGATATCTCACCCTTTTTGTTTGAATGTTACCTCCACGTGGTTAACGTGCAGATGATTCGAAGTAGCTAGAGATCAAAGTTTAGCTGAGAAGTTCCTTTAGTTTCATAGATTGAGTCGGTGTCTGCTCTGATACGTAACACTCAGGGGTTTTGCGTTTGTCTTATCATTGTGGGAGTAAACTTTGTATAACTCCGTTGTTTTTTTAATTTACCTTATGATTATGATGATTTTTGGATGATGAAAAAGTACCACTTATGTTGAGGGTTGACGAATAAATATTTATTAATATTTTCTGCTGCGAATAAATGCAATGAAGGTTTAAGACTTGAAGTTATGAATTTGCATTACGTATCTTAATTAATGAGCATGTATGATCTACGAAGCATGTGACATCCTATTTTGATGTTGTATTTTAGAAATTAACTTACTCTGATTTTTATATAATTTACCGACGGGGAAATAAGGTGTTAGCAAAAATCACCTAGGTTTTTTTTTTTTATGAAATGAGAGTGACGAACTAATGTTTGAGTGATGATAGGTAAATGAAATATTAGAAACTAGATAGCAGTCTAAAGTATTTCATGTAAAATAAGTGTCATGTCAGTTTTACACAAAAATCGACGTGATTGTATTATTTAAAAATATAAAATATAAAAAAACCTTTATACCACCATATTTTAGGAATTCATTTAAAAGATATATCACGTCGGTTTTTGTAGAAAATCGAGGGATTAAAATATATCAAATAAAGTATTAAATTAAGATTTTGAAATTAGTATTATGAAATTGTTAATGAAAAATATATTACCCTCTCAGTTGGACCCTGTAGCCGAGGTAAATACTAATAGAACAAATAAAAAAATAAAATGGAATTTGGAAAGGCGTCAAGTG